>CM059205.1:26813246-27488246 GCA_030347435.1 Clarias fuscus
AAGGTGCTGAAATTTCCAAAAATAAACTGGGCAAAAAGTGAAGCAATTAGAGAAAACATATCAACACTATCAGAAGTGAGTGCGGTGACCAGGTGAAGCAGAAGTGGACTGATGTTACTTTCCTACAGGAAACCCACAGTGATGCGGTGAACTCCTTGGACCGGGCGAGTGAATGGAAAGGGCTCATGGTTAAGTCACAGCACTTCTCTCAGTGGTTTAGTGATGGGTTGTACATGAACGATTATTAGTTTTTGAATGAGTCTTTAATGTGACTCAGTAGAATGAGTAGTCTCAGAGTGTTATTCGTTCATTTTCGACTGGGCGCACATGCGCAAAGCATCGCAAAACCTTAGTATGTACAGGAAACAGAAATTAGTGGTTTATCTCACGAGTCTTTTAGTCAGAGTTGTCCGTTCTTTTGTCACGTGACTTTCATAGATGCTATGCAGTGCAGTACACAGGAAACAGAATTGAGCAGTTCATCTCATGAGTCTTCTTGTCATGGAAACACCAGGCTCCACCCTCAATCTTCGTTCCTAATCACCCGAGTTCTGTGCACACACCTGATTCTCATTTGCACCACACCTTATATACACCTCACTTCCCTTCACTTAGCGTCTGACCTCACAAATGGAACACAGACCTTCACAAGTGCTCCTCGTCTCGTCTCGTTCCATCTCGTTTCCCAGCTCTCACGTCGTGTCTACTGTCCAGCATCTGCTCCGTGTTCTCCGTGTCATCTGTGTTTCTCCACTTGTCCACCAGCTCCAACATCACCACAGCTAAGCTAACGGGTTTTTCCACTCATTGTTTCATTATACAAAAACTGTCAATAAAACGCTCGTTCGGGTTTTCGTACGACCTTTGTCGGTTTGAGTCCGTCTTCCGTAACACTTTTCGTTTTGTTCGTGTGTTCTTTTGTCATGTAGCACCTATGGGAGTCATGTGACAAAAAAAGAATGATTTGGACCAGGTGAGCTGCTCATTTTGTTTATCATATGTCCTTAGCTGCATTATAATATTTTCATTACTGGAACTATAGCCAAAATTTGTATATGTAGACATGTTGGGGGTCTGTTTATTGAAAATGTAACATTTTATTTATTTTACCAAAAGAACAAAATGAACTACATGACTCAAAAAAGGATTCATTCATTTTGATAAACAAGATTCACTAAAATGATCCAAACTTCCCATCTCTACAGTTGTTGTGCTGCACTTTGATTTTCACAGTTTTTATGCCACAGTTTTATGATGTTGAAGAAGCATTAAAAATCAGAATTGTAAGAGAGATTGTATTTTGAAAATTAGATTTTGGTGTGTATCTGTGTGCATGCTACTACTCTAGGTGTAGATGATGTTTTAAAACACCTTAATTGGTTCCTGTAAAGAGAGAGTTTTATTTTAACTGCACTGCAAGATTTTAACTGCACTGCTGTGTGCTTGGACTGGGAATGTCTAGAATCTCATGTTGCTTCACAAAATCGATGGTGTGAACTAATAGAGAAACATGAATTACGTGACATCTGGAAAAGTTTCAATAAGAAAGAGAGAGAGCGTGAGTGCACATTCTCTCACTAGCTAGGCTTTGAAGGTTTTATTGTTTTAAACATAAGTTGAATGTTTTTAGGTCCTGTTTTATCTATGATGTGTGGTTTTCAAATCATTGCATGGTACAATGCACTTTAAAAAAAAGCAGTTTTAAGCCATGTAGTGTTGTTTCGAGGGGTTTTCAGCCAATGCTTCTTAAAATACAATAACTTCACTCGACCAAGAAAAAGAGCTCATGACATGCCTGACATTTCAGCACCCTGGACAGCTCTAGCACATTCGAAAAAACAGGCAGGGCACTGTAACTCATTGAGTTACAGCTGCCATCTGCTCCCTATAAAAGGGCCCTGGCAACTCACTCCTCGGAGTAGGATGTTCTGAGTTTGCCACTTAAGCTATTTCCCTCTCCACACAGACTCTGTAGTACATTCTTAGCTCGCTCACCTACTGCCTCATCCGGCTTAACCAAGCTCCCCAGCTCACCCAATCACCTCCCTGAGGCTGCATTTTCTGCACTCCACCCTTAATTTCCTCACAGAGCATCCCTGGACACTGACTGCACCTGTGTGTGTGTGTGTGTGTGTGTGTGTGTGTGTGTGTGTGTGTGTGTGTGTGTGTGTGCGTGTGTGTGTGCGTGTGTGTGTGTGTGTGTGTGTGTCTGTTTGTGTGTCTGTTTGTGTGTCTGTTTGTGTGCGTGTTTGTGTGCGTGTTTGTGTGCGTGTGTGTATGTCAGAGAGAGAGAGAGAGTAAGAGAGAGGACTAAAATAAAAGAGAATTTGTTTTTCCCCACATCCATGCCTTTTGATGTCTGTATTTTACCATTTCCACTGAAAGTGTTTACAAGTGTATCCTAGTATTTTAATGCAGCATTTTTAGATAATTTTAGAAAAGCCTTTAGAAAGCTTTGTTTTTTGTGAGAAAGCCATCTTTATCGCTCTACAGGCATGGTGGAATGTGGAAAAAGTTTCATTATTTTATAAACAGTACTCTCTCATAGTGTGACCAAGGACATTACCAGATCTCATAAATGTCTGGAGATTGATGTAGTGTAAATCCACAGCAAATTGAGGCCAAAAAGAAAACACTGCATTGGTTGATCTGCTAGGTACAACAGTACTGGCGCACTGATCTGGTCACACTTTAAAAGTGTAAGAGAGATGGATGTTCCTTCAAAGTTCTTTGTTGGTCTTAAGCAAAGAAATGAACAGAGAAGGCTTATACATGCTGTGCAGAAAATATCAGGAGATCTCACATCTGAACCTACTGAGTTCACAAACAGTCAGCTTTTAATCTGAGAAGATAAAAGGACATTTAAATAAATAGAAATTACTTGTTTGGGAGATTTTCCTCCTACACTAGTTACTGTTGCCTTAATTACAAATATTACACAAAAACGTTAACTTTAAAAAGAACCAAAGAAAGACTCTGGACTCCTTGTAGATCTGGATGAAGTAAGGCAGGATTTATTGCAGCAATAAAACCAAGTGAGCCAGCTTTGCAGTGCCTAAGCTGTGAACAGAAGCATCTCCAAAATCTGACTGAATTCTACTGTGACATCAGCGGTCATTTTATACAGTTTGCAAGGGGAGGAGAGCTCACCTAGACCCCTCCTTTGTACATTTTTTCTTATTTCTTATCACATTATTAACCCATTATAATCCAACTTTCTTTATGGCTCCAACATTATCTATTTATGTGCCCAAGTGGGTATATAAAAAAATGCTGCTACAGTGAACGCACAAATGCTTAAAATTAAGGACTAGCAAAAGTCTCTTTCTCTCACACACATGCACATATGTACAGCACTTTCTCTGTCTCTCTGTTGTGTGAGAGGATGCATGATTTTCTTTCATCTCATTTGTTCATGTTGTAGTTTTGGTCTAGGGATTATTGGTATTACTGTGTGCTTTGTACATAGAAATGGTGGTAGGTAGTTGTGTGTGTGTCTGTTTTGACCATTTGTGTGTGTTGGGGTATGTGATTGCGTTTTTATGTAAGTTGTTATAATTGTAACTGGGTGGTAAATAAACGTTTTATTTCTTCTTTTGCATGGGGAAATTTCCTGATTTATGGTTATTTTTTGTTTAAAGAAAAACAGTGAATTCTTGTATTTTCCCTTAAGTGGCCACAAGGTGGTGCTGTGGGTGTCACGTGTAGGAGAAATGCGTTCTTTGTTTAGTTGTGACGTGCAGTGAGCAGGAGGTGCTGCATGCTCTCTGTAAAATCGCGTCATAGTTGAAGCCACCCGGCAGTAAATATGATATTTCCTGTAAATATTCTTGTTGAGTGTCATGCCTGGATGTATATATTTTTTTAGTTTTATTTCTAAGAGTGGTCATATTTGTAAAGTTATACCATGTAGTAACAAATTGCTTCGCATGGTGGTTTTCTGTAATATAGCAGCGGTTGCTTTCTTTAATTAAAATTTTCCCTTTTTCTGTTTTCATGACGGCTGTATGTTTACTGTCGTGTGCTGATGTTCGGTGTGCTGTTTTAGAGGGTTAAACAGTGAGATGGAGCTGTGAAAATTTGAGTGCTATCAGCTCTGCATGTTATTTTTATTTAAGATCTGTGTAATTGACTAATATATATATATATATATTTATTTATTTTTATTATTAGTTTATCTTTTTCTTTTTTATACCTGTAACAGTGAAAGCTTTAAGCCAGCACTGTTTTCCATATATTTTAAGGGAATTGCATTAAAATAATTTATTTTGAAAATACCCAAATAAGCTACAAAAGATGTAGAACCGCTCCATGTGTTCCTGGTGGTAATTCAAAATCCCTGGTCACATAATGGTCACTGATTTTACCCAGTCAACATGGGAATCAAATTGAATTAAATTCTCCACTGGCTGTCCATGTTCATTGGGGGGAAATGATATTAGTAGTAGGACAGGTTGTTGGTTACAGCAGCATTAATTCTGCTGCTAAGATGCACAGTGTGCTGGTGATATTTTTTAGATCACTGAAAAAAGTGTGGTAAGATAAACAGGAATTACGAGGAATAATACATTTGTTCGCTCTCAACACTTGCTAAAAAATCATGCTAGCTCAAATCATGCTAACATCCCCCATTAAATGAGGAAAATAGTTTTTCCTATAAAGAAAATGATGTCTGGGTGCAAGTCTTCACTGTTACAGGTGTGAGATTTACATGATCCTGAACAATCATAGACAATAAAGTCAGCAATCAACATCAAGTATGAGATTATATCTTCAAAAATCTCACATCATTCCATAAAATCAAACCAAGTCAGTATATCAACACTGTGCTGTGTTGATATACAGCACAGGGTATGAGTTGAGGGGAACTGCACCAAAAATGTTTATTACTATGTGCAAGTAAGTGTTACTGTACTCTATTACATTAATGTTTGTATCTTCTAGCAGCCTTCATTTCTTTCTTCTAAAACACTCGTACAAAAACTCTCTCTCTCTCTCTCTCTCTCTCTCTCTCTCTCACACACACACACACACACACATGCACACATACAGTCAAGTGAACAAAAGTACAAGCTCGTGCAAAAAACATTTTTACATAGATGGTCGCATACAAAGAAAATATTAAATAAGTTAGTATCATACGAGTATGATTTCTGTACTGTAGATAAAAAGGTAAACTTATTCTTACCTGTGACAAATTTCTTTATGAACCCTTACAAACATAACAGTACAAATAATTAATATTTAAATACATCCACAACAGACCAAAAGCACAACTCCAATAAAATCCTGAATTTTTGACTGAATCAATTACCCCTTGAATTTTAATTTGATTTTTTTTTACATCATATTTCCTGTACACAACGTAATGTTAAAATTTTCTAATCAGGTTCTGTTGATTTTGATTTCCATCCAAAGCCTCCTTCTTTTTTTTTTAAATATGTGCCCATCTAGCACAAGTATTGGGCCTAGGGAATGCCATGATATTGCAGCCCAAACCATCACTGATCCACCCCCATGCTTTACTCTGGGCATGGTCTGGTGGTATGCTTCTTTGGGGCTTCTCCACACCGTAACCAGAGACCAGAGAGTGGAGGAAGGGGGGGGGGGGGTGGTGGCTGCTGTGTAGGACACACACACACCCACACAACCCCCTGCGAGAGCACACACAGACGCCTGTGTGTGTGTCCTACATAGCAGCCCCCATAATCTATCCACTAGATGGCAGTAGTGACTAATGGTAAGGATTGGCATGTTCAAAAAGAGCGGAGAACAAGCAGCTGAATGCGGGAAGCAGAGAGCATGTGTGTCATTAGTTTTGGTACTCGTAAATCAAGACTCACTCATTTATTAAGACAAAATTCCTTAAAATTTTTTTGCTTGTCTTGCAGAAAGCTCGCAAACTTGGTTACTAGCAATCTGAGGTTCCAATGTGTATATACAGGGTGGGCCAAAAGTAGGGTTACAGTTACTTCATTATCTGCTTCACCTTCACAATCACATTTTAGATATAAAAAATTTAAAAGGTTGAAGGTTGAGAGATTAAATGTTAATGTAAAATGTCTAATATGTAATTATAATGTGTGTAAATAAAAGTCTAAATTTCAAAATTGTAAGTGTTAACTGTAACCCTACTTTTGGCCCATCCTGTATATATGATCTGAGCCGCATATTATTTTGTAGCATTCATTTAAATCAACAAGATGTAATTTCCCCCCTCCTCCATCTGCACCTTCTTGTGAACTATCATCATGTTAAATAGTGTCTTTAAGTCAAAGATCCCCAACCAGTCTAACAAGCTCCCAGTTGACTTACATTTGTGATATTGCTTAATGAATCAGTCAAATTCATTTGTATGATTTTAAAAGACAAAAACGTCATTCTTACCTGTGTATTGCTTCTGCTTCTGCAGCTCTGAGGATAAAACAATAATAAATTACTATTAATAAATTATTAGTTATTTTTTATTTGTAAGACGTGTACAATATTAAACATCAATGTTGCCATTTGACGCATTGTATCAGAATTAAGTTAGAGCAAATTTTCATCTGCAGTCCCTTGGCAGATTAATTTAAAAGGAAGCCACAATTTCAGAACAATACTAATTAGGAACATAATCACAATAAAAAAAGGACAAATAACCAAGCACAACAAGACACATATTATAAAGGAATATTTATAAGGAAAATAAAATAAACAGTTAAACAGCTAATCAATAAAATGCATTCAATGGTTACAAATTTTGAGTCTCTTTTAGCAGATTTTTGAGTTTGACATCAAAACTAATAAAAGAGGTTCAACTCTTTATATCTTCTGTTAGGGCATTCCTCTGTGTTACAGCTTTCACAGAGAACTCTGACTGCACATGTGCAGTGTCATGAAAAGGTATAGTACAATCTCTTACTGAAGATATTCTCAGCAATTTTATAGAGCGCTCTGAGTGAAAACTACCTGGAAGTCACATAATGGAGGAGGAGAAAAACATTTAGAATTTTATACACAATACACAAATTTGAATATAATCTGAAATTCTCAAAGCAGAGAACATGATGTTATTGTGTTTAGGATTTATTTGTACAGACCACTGCATAAAGCCTTCTCCGCACGTCCCAAAGATTCTCAGTGACATTAAGGCCTGTACTCTAATGGCCAATCCATGACAAATGATGAAAATCCATGAAAATCTGTGAAAATTATGATTTAAGTTCCCTGAAACACTCTTTCACAATTTGAGCCCGATGAATTGTGTCATTGAATATGCCTGTACCATCAAAGAAAAAATTGTTTTTTCATGGAAAAATCTGGTCATTTAGTATATTCAGGAATGATGGGTACATCACTTCATCTGGCTCTCTTTCTACACTAATGCTCCCATCACTCGAACAGGGTAAATCTGGACTACATCAAACCACATGACCTTTCTCCAGTGCTCCACATTTTTTACACTCCCTAATAAATTAAACCCGTCTGCTCCTGTCATCTAATTTATAGCCCTTCTGAGTTAATGTGAGTGTGTTTAATTAAATACCTTCCTAGCACACTTACCTTTCTTGTAACAGATAACTGCAGTTATTATTGTTCCAACAGTAATAAGACATGCTGAAACTGAAATGCCGACGTCCCACTTCCAGGCCTCAAAGACTTTACCTAAAATGAAAGCAAGTCTGTTAGAGATACTGTCTTTGCTGGAATTATTGATACATATAAAACACACTTTTACAAATAGAACTTTACCAGAACCACTAATAGATATAATAAAAAATAATGTTTACCCTCCTCAAGTTTCATTTTTAATCACCTAATCTATAATTATTACAATCAATACAATATTTTAATTATACTTTATTTTTTAGTGTTTTCAAGACACTTACTCTTAATTATGACCTCTGTCTCCATCATGTGATGCTTTTGTTGAAGTCTGCAGTAAAATCTGTTGGAGTCGCTATAATCATAAACAGTGATGCGGCGTTTCACATTGAAGCCCTCAGTCTCTCTGTGTATCTGTGTCTCTTCAGCAGGCAGAAGGTCTCCATCTCTGTTCAGCCACAGAACTTCAGGTTCAGGTTTCCAGCCTCCGGACTCACACACTAGATTAACCCCTCCTGAGTTATCATAACTCTCCATGGTGATCACTGGGTGCCTTCCCAGAGCTGTAATCATGAAAAAAAAAATATGTATTGTTTTAAATATGGTAAAGTCATGTCAAGTTTTTAACTTGAAAACACATTGTTTGGCACAAAGGTCTCTGGAATAAATAAGCGAGTCTTTTGATTAATTCATAATCAAAAGTCTTTGATTGAATAATTAGTTTTACAATTATAGCTGACAATAATTCTTTTAACCCCAACTAATACAATGATTGCCTTCCCATTTCTTAAACAACCATGGATGTGGATGTGTAAAAGATGTTATTGTATTTCAGAAGGGACACATTATCTGCCTGCATCAAGCAAAGAAAACAACTAAGAAGCTTGCTGAAATGACTGGAATCAGAAAAAACTGGAAGTATAGTGCTGAACATATATATATACAATGGTATTCCCCTTCCTGATGTTTCCAGGGATATTGTTGCCACTGCAGGGACTATTGCGCAGTATCAAATAGTTTCATTTCAATAATTTTAAGATTTAACACATTTTAATGCTATTGAATCATCAATTCTGATAAATCTATGGGTTTGTAAAAATCAACAAATTTAAAACAAATTTAAGTATCATGAAGACTTGCAGTTCAATCTTGCAAACTTTTCTCAAAATCCTCAAAAATTCTTAATGAGAAGCCTGATAAAATGAGTTTAAAAAGAAGAAAAAAAAATCTACATAAATAAAATCAGTGCTCAATGCAACAACTCACAGCATTGGGACGAAATAGTTGTGTTCATACACTGTAGAAAAATACAAGCCACCTTGTTGTCAGACACAAAAAAAGCGTTTTCTCAACATATGAATCTGAGGTAAGCGTGTCCTCCACAGCACAGCTCTTGTTAAAGAGAACAAAGTCTTGCAAAAGCAAATATATATTTTACAAAATACAGTATATAGTTAGGATAAAAATAAAAGATATTAATAAGGCTATATACCACCAGAGTATGTAAAATACCTTTTCTGGAATTCTAATGATGGGTTAAAGCTACTGTATATACTGTATTGCTTCATTTTCAAGAGGGTTTGATATTTTCAAGGGTTTTATTTGTCATTCTCAGGAGTAACTAAATTTAACTTTTTTTCATTTTTAAATTAACTAACTACTAATTCGGTTTTCATACAAATAAGTTAACCGGTATACCACTCGCATTAGCAACTCTGAAGCCAAATTAACACTTTTTAAAATTCTTTAGCTTACAGAGTACTAAAGCGCCGATTCTCCTTAACTGTTAAACATTTCTGGGTTTTTCTCGAACTTTCATGAGCTGTGCGCTGACGCGGCCGTATGTGTTGGTGTGGAGCAGGACGCTATTGCTGGGCAGATAAATGTTGAATGAATGAATATTTTATTGTTGGCCCATCTTCTTACAGTGGTACAGTATTTGTTGAGACAACAGGCAAAATTGTGTTCTTGAAAACTTTGGAGACACAGACTGAATAACCTAAAAAAATCTGTTAGAGCGAACAATTTACCTTCCTTGCAATCATGCAATCATGTGATTTATAAGAACATCACCTCCCTCCCCCTGCCGGATGGACGCTATCAAACTGCACTAAAGAGGTGGATTCTTTACTCTGGGTAAGTATTTCTTTTCTGTAAAATATGTTTCAGTTAGCTTACATGTTATCAGTGAGAGAGGTAAAGAAGAACCCAAAGATAACTGTGGCTGAGCTCCAAAGATGCAGTCAGGAGATGGATGAAAGTTGTAGAAAGTCAACCTTCACTGCAGCCCTCCACCAGTCGGTGTCACGAGCTAGCTAGACTCATGTGTCTAAATCTATTTCGGAATGCTTCCCTACGCGCTCCGCTCTCAATCACAGCACACCTGTATCGAATTAAGCAATCAACCATGGGCTTTATAAGCACTCCGAGTTTGTCACTCAGCGCCGCAGTGTCTCGCTCGTGTGCCCCGTGCTTTCCTTGCTAAATATAGTTTTTCGTATTCTTTCTCGTTGCCGACCCCCGCTTACCCACGCTGGATTTATTCTTTCGTCTTCGCCCTTGGTTACCTCGCTCGTTTCGGATTGATCACCGTGTATGACCCTGACTGTGTTTTTGGATTTCGATTCAGCTATCGCCCCCGGATTTGTTTGTGCTCACAGCTGCACCTCCGTTCAGCGGCACTCACCTCGGATCCAAGCCAACCCTTCGGCGTCCCACACTTCTGCCCTCCCGGTGCGACGCTCACGCCATTCACCAGCCTCCGGCACCCCAGCAAAGACAGAACAAAAACCTCCGACGTCCGCTTTCAGTTCACGCAGCGAAACAGCGCCGAGGAAAGAAAAAATAATAAATCGCCGGGACCATCTCCGAGGATATTCTCGCACGCGCTACTTCCGGGTTCGCGGAGGATTCCCTGACGTCATCACTGCGTGCACTCATTGCATTCTAGGACATTCCCCTTCTGGACCGTTTACACACACACATACACACACACAAATAAACACACACCAACACCCATACATACGTACATATACACACACACACACTCACACAAACACACATACACACGTACATACATACACACACACCCACACACTGCTCTTCCAGCCTATGTCCATTTTTCATAAATAAAAGGCTATTCTAAAGAGTCTGATTCTGCTATTGGGTCGTTTCTCTGTCCACGTCCGCCCCTGACAGTACACTGCGGCCATGTCAGACCCAGCAGACGCCTCCCACTCCAGGCCCCGCCTCCGAACCAAGTTCCAACTCCGCGCCACCAGTCAATCAGAGGCCAAATTGCGCCAAACTGTTGCCCAACAGGGTGCAATCCTTAATTCTCAGCAGCAGAGCCTACTGCAGATATCCCACTCGCTATCCCAGTTATCGACTCAGTTCCAACAGGTCTGCTCCGCGCTCCCTTCTGCTCCTAGCTTGCCTAATCCCCAGCCCTATGACGGGAATCCTGGTACCTGCCGCTCATTTTTATCCCAATGTTCTCTGTTGCTCGAACTCCAGCCTTCGACCTTCCCTACTGAACGCTCCAAAGTGGCGTATATCATAACCCTCCTCACAGGGCGAGCCCGCGAATGGGGAACTGCTGTCTGGGACGCTAACGACCCTTGCTGTGTCACCTTTGACTCTTTTACCGAGGAGATGAGGAGAGTGTTCGACCGCTCCCATGTTGGGAGGGAGGCCGCCAGAAAACTACTGGAACTTCGTCAGGGTCCCCGGTCTGCCTATGACTACGCCATTGAGTTCCGAACCCTGGCGGCCGCCACTCAGTGGGACGCCCAGGCCCTGTATGACACCTTCATGAATGGGCTCTCTGAGTCGGTCAAGGACCAGCTAACTTCTCAGCAGCTCCCCGAAGACTTGAACGCTCTGATGGACCTTGCGGGCCGGATAGACTCACGCCTTAGAGAACGGTATCGCCTCTCGAACCAACCCCGTCTCCAAGCCAGCTCCTCTTCTGCTCCGGTCAGGCCAGCCAGCCCCCCGGCTGAACCAATGCAGCTCGGACGCACCCGGATCTCACCGGAGGAGCGACAGCGACGGGTTCAGGCCGGAGCATGTCTTTACTGTGGCCAGGTCGGACATTTGCGGTTACAGTGCCCGTTAAAAGCCAAACCCCCCCCAGTGAACCTAGGCACACTGGAGGGGGGCGCCCAAGAGCTGCTGCCTAGAGGTCGTCCCGTCCTTCCTGTCACACTTCTTCTCCGGAGTCAGTTCCATGTGGCCCAGGCCCTCGTTGATTCTGGGTCCGACCAGAACATGATCAGTGCCACGAAAGTCAAGGAACTGCGCATTCCTACCGTCCCCTTGAAGGCTCTATTATCTGTCCACGCTCTGGATGGAACCCCGCTCCCGCCTATTACCCATTGAACCATTCCGATTACTCTGAGGACCTCGGGCAATCACACAGAAGAGATCTCCTTCCTCATCATGTACCAAGCTCACTCTCAGCTGGTTCTTGGGCGCCCATGGCTTACCCGCCACAACCCACACATAGACTGGCGAAATAACACCATCCTGGGATGGAGTTCTGTCTGCCTGGCGTCCTGCTTGAAGTCTGCTCTCTGCCCTACCCTCGCCTCAGCAGCCAGCGATGAGTTCCCAGATCTCTCTGGGGTTCCACACGATTATATTGATCTCAAGGCCGTGTTCAGCAAGTCTCGGGCCATTTCTCTCCCTCCTCATCGTCCCTATGATTGTGGAATTGACCTTCTACCCGGCACAGCTCCACCCCGAGGACACCTCTTTTCACTCTCTCCTCAAGAAAGGGAGGTCATGGATAAGTACATTTCGGAGGGATTAGCCGCGGGCATCATAAGGCCGTCATCATCACCCGCTGGGGCAGGCTTCTTCTTCGTGGCCAAAAAAGACGGTACCCTACGTCCCTGCATTGATTATAGAGGGTTGAATGACATTACTATCAAGAACCGCTACCCTCTGCCCCTGATGTCCACTGCCTTCGACCTCCTGCAAGGGGCTCAAGTTTTTACGAAACTGGATCTGCGTTGTGCTTATCACCTGGTCAGAATCAGGGAAGGAGACGAGTGGAAGACTGCATTCAACACTCCGTCAGGCCACTACGAGTATCTGGTCATGCCCTTTGGGTTGGCCAACGCCCCAGGCGTGTTTCAAGCCCTCGTCAATGACGTCCTCAGGGATTTTATCAACATCTTCGTCTTTGTATACTTGGATGACATCCTCATCTTCTCACGCTCCATCGACGAACATAAGAGGCATGTACGCCAGGTACTTCAGAGGCTCTTCGAGAATCAGCTCTATGTAAAAGCTGAGAAGTGTGAGTTCCACAGTAGCACAGTCTCCTTCCTGGGCTTTATTGTAGCCCCGTCCAAGATTCAGATGGACCCTGTCAAGCTGAAAGCCGTCACAGATTGGCCTGTCCCAACATCCCGTAAGGAGCTTCAACACTTTCTGGGTTTTGCCAATTTTTACAGGCGGTTCATCCGCAACTACAGCTTGGTGGCTGCCCCGCTAATCTCTTTGACATCATCCAAGACTCCATTCATGTGGTCAGAACAGGCGGCCAGGACCTTCCTTGACCTAAAGAGGCGTTTCACCTCAGCCCCTATCCTTCTTCAGCCAGACCCTTCTCTTCAGTTTGTAGTCGAGGTGGATGCCTCAGACACCGGAGTTGGAGCAATCTTATCACAAAGATTTCCTAAGGATGATAAGCTGCACCCATGTTGCTTCTTCTCCCATCGACTCTCTTCCGCTGAGAGGAATTATGACATCGGTGATCGAGAATTACTGGCGGTCAAGCTCGCTCTGGAGGAGTGGAGGCATTGGCTTGAGGGTTCCAAAACCCCTTTTCTGGTCTGGACGGATCACAAGAACCTGCTTTAATTTCTCCCTATCTTATCGCCCGGGGTCTAAAAACGCCAAACCAGATGCTCTCTCTCGGCAGTTCTCTCCAGCCCATGATCCAGCACCTGACGCCACAATCTTACCGCCCCAATGCCTGGTAGGAGCGGCCTTACTGGAGGTTGAGTCACGGGTCAAACATGCTCTTCATCAGCAACCCGGTCCTCCTGGGGTACCGCCAGGCAGACTCTTCGTCCCTGAAGCAGAACGATCCCACGTGCTACAGTGGGGACATAACTCCAGATTAGCCTGCCACTCGGGCACCTCACGGACGTTAGCCCTGGTTGAGCAGCGCTTTTGGTGGCCTACCGTAAGAGAAGACACACGCCGCTTCGTGAGTGCATGTGACTCTTGTGCCAGGAATAAGACTAGCAACAAACCCCCTGCCGGTTCCCTTAGACCTCTCCCAATCCCTCACAGGCCCTGGTCCCACATCGCCGTCGACTTTGTCACCGGGCTCCCCGACTCAGAGGGGAATACGTGCATTCTCATGGTGGTCGATCGCTTCTCCAAGGCTGCCCACTTCGTCCCCTTATCTGGCCTTCCTACAGCCAAGGAAACCGCCGAACTTTTAATCACCCACGTTTTCCGGCTGCATGGGCTCCCGACGGACATCATATCAGACCGGGGTCCCCAATTCACCGCCCAATTCTGGTCCGCCTTCTGTAAACTAATCGGAGCTACCTCCAGCCTATCCTCGGGTTACCACCCGCAGACAAACGGCCAAGCAGAGAGGACCAATCAAGACCTAGAGACGGCCATCCGGTGCATGACCTCTAAGGACGCCCATTCCTGGAGCCGGACGCTCCCATGGATTGAGTATGCCCATAACTCCCTGCCCACATCAGCCACAGGTCTCTCCCCCTTCCAATGTTGCCTCGGTTACCAGCCTCCGCTGTTTCCCTCTCAGGAGACGGAAGTCTCAGTCCCTTCTGCCCGAGCTTTCATTCGTCGTTGCAGGAGAACATGGCTGAATGCGAGGTCTAGGATCCGTCGAGCCGTTTCGGCCTTTAAGCAACAAGCCGACCGACGCCGCTCCAGGGCACCGATATACCGCGTAGGCCAAAGAGTCATGTTGTCCTCTCGCTACGTTCTCCAAGCCAACCCTTCGGCGTCCCACACTTCTGCCCTCCCGGTGCGAGGCTCACGCCATTCACCAGCCTCCGGCACCCCAGCAAAGACAGAACAAAAACCTCCGACGTCCGCTTTCAGTTCACGCAGCGAAACAGCGCCGAGGAAAGAAAAAATAATAAATCGCCGGGACCATCTCCTCGGAATATCCTCGGAGATGGTCCCGGCGATTTATTATTTTTTCTTTCCTCGGCGCTGTTTCGCTGCGTGAACTGCACGCGCTACTTCCGGGTTCGCGGAGGATTCCCTGACGTCATCACCGCATGCACTCATTGCATTCTAGGACATTCCCCTTCTGGACCGTTTACACACACACATACACACACACAAATAAACACACACCAACACCCATACATACGTACATATACACACACACACACTCACACAAACACACATACACACGTACATACACACACACACACCCACACACTGCTCTTCCAGCCTATGTCCATTTTTCATAAATAAAAGGCTATTCTAAAGAGTCTGATTCTGCTATTGGGTCGTTTCTCTGTCCACGTCCGCCCCTGACAGTCGGGGTTTTATGGCCGACGGAAGCCTCTCCTCAGTGCAAGACACATGAAAGCCCGCGTGGACTCCAAGATGGTGATAAATAAGATTCTCTGGCCTGATGAACTTTTTGGCCTTAATTATAAGCGATATGTGTGGAGAAAACAAGGCACTGCTCATCACCTGTCCAATATAGTCCCAACAGTGAAGCATGGTGGTGGGGGTGTTTTTCAGCTGCTGGGACAGGACGACTGGTTTCAATTGATGGAAAGATGCATGCGGTCAAGTACAGGAATATCCTGGACAAAAACCTTCTCCAGAGTGCTCAGGACCTCAGACTAGGCCGAAGATTCACCTTCCAACAAGATAATGACCCTAAGCACACAGCTAAAATAACGAAGGAGTGACTGTGACTGTTCTTGAATGGCCCAACCAGAGGCCTGACTTAAACCCAATTGAGCATCTCTGGAGAGACCTGAAAATCGCTGTCCACCAACGTTTACCCTCCGACCTGACAGAACTCAAGAGGATCTGCAAGGAGGAATGGCATCCCCAAATCTATGTGTGAAAAACTTGTTGCATCTTTCCCAAAAAGACTTATGGCTGTATTACAGTAGATCAAAAGGGTGCTTCTACTAAATACTGAGCAAAGGGTCTGAATACTTAGGACCACGTTATATTTCAGTTTTTCTTTTTTAATAAATCTGCAAAAATGTCAACAATTCAAGTGTTTTTCTGTCAATATGGGGTGCTGTGTGTACATTAATGAGGAAAAAATGATCTTAGATGGTTTTAGCAAATGGCTGCAATATAATAAAGAGTGAAAAATTTAAGGGGGTATGAATACTTTCCGTACCCACTGTATAATGTAGCCTTATTCATATTAATGTTTTTTTAATCATAACTAGATATTCTATGAGATGTATTTATATTTCTTTACAATACTTCTCTTGTTTTGCTTAAACAGAGGTCTGCTGCAGAGGATTGGGTCAGAGCAGTGATAGGTGGCCTTTTGAAGTTACTGGAGGAGTGAAGGAGCAAACTCTCATCACTGTAAAACATCCAACTAGATAAATGTTGAATGAATTAGTACTGTATGGTTGGCCCAGTGGTATTTGTTGTTACCGCACTAAAGAGGTAAAGATGGCCGTTTTGTGGACTCTTTATTATTTTGGTGAGTATTTATTGAGTATTTATTAATTTTTTCACAGGTATTTTGGATATATATATATTCGCTATGTTCACCCTCATCACATCAGCTGTTTCTCCTAGCAAAAATGAAGCACTTAATACATACTATATGAACCTATAGTCTACGTTATAAAACAATCATGCTGTTGCTGTTTTAATTGGAAAACCTAACTGTCTATATAAAACATTGCACAGTGCATATGGCATTAACTACAATAGAGTTATGCACATAAATGATTCAAATCAGTCAGACAGCATTCAATGCACTCGTTTTAATTACATAGCAGTGTGATTTACAGAGATAGAAAAATACTGTTTTTTTTTGTAATAAATGTTGTATTCTATTAAATAATGTCCCAGATCTTAAAATACATTTATTCGCCTTAGAGTAGGATTTTTTGTCACTTTGATTTAGAAAAGGTTACTTTTTTAATGAATAGAAACAAAAATAATTATATTAAAAAGCTGCTTTGTTTAATTATATTAAAAAGCTGCTTTGTTTATATTAATGAATTTGAATAAATAGCCTAGTAGCTATGAATTTTTAAGGGGTTGGATGTAGAATCTACTGTGTTATTTATGAAGCTAAAACACTAAATTAATTAAACTAGATAACATGATGATCAACATTTTAATATTTATATTTAACTGTAGATGGAAGGTTTTTCAAGTCACATGGGAGTAGGCCTCCAAATGAGCAGCAGGTAAGAATAAAACATGAGCAGCCTCTCATGCACATTAACACTGTCTTCCCAATATTGATTGAAGTCGTTGCATCATAAAGTATTTTTCGCATTTTTATGTCTTCCAGTTTCCAACAAAAAGCAACAGTATTGTTAAAGAATTAACAGATAAATGTTTGACATTATTGGCACCCACACAGTTTATTCCATTGTTCAGCCTCATACAGTAAGGGGGGTTGTTTAGCAAAATAATCAATATAGGTTTAAAGTTATATGCTATTTTCTGGTAAAATTTTTCTGATTGTACTTGAACATAGAAAAAGGTTTATACAGTAAACAGTGTGTGTTTGTGCGCGCGCGCGTGTGTGAGTGATCAGGAAGACTCATTAGAACTATTGATTCTGAACAAGCCAAATATGTGTTAAACATCTATGGAGGCTGAGCCCCCCCTTAAATTAAAATCCTAGAAATGCCCTGTTTTAGACACCCCTTCATATTCGTTAGGAACTTTTACTCCTGCACCATAGAGAACATCAGGAAACATCCCAACCTGGTTTGGGAACAGTACCATGCAAGACAGATGAGCTCTACAGATGGTGGTGCAATCAGTCGTACATATCATCGGCACAGAGCTCCATGGCCTACAGTTACAGCAAGTGGTGCTGGACCAAGGCCAGGAAGATGAAGTGAAGGGCCTCAGACACCCCAACAATAGACTGCTCTCTCTGTTGTGCTCAGAAATCGCTTCCATTAACGGAAGGCCAACACAGAGCGACTGAGGAAGAGCTTCTTCCCACACCCTGTTTGGGCCCTCAATCAGAACACCACAAAAACTAAATAATTTGACCTTTTTTTCACTCACATAATAAACACTCATTCTACATTCCTGCTAACACATCAGTATCAGGATGTAGTACACTACTCATCACATTGCAAATTTGGATTGCTTACAGTGCTCTGTACAAGGGACTTTGTTTTTCTGTCGTATACATTTGGACTTACTCGTATAGAATTAAATCTGGACACTAGTTTGTTATGGATTGAGTTTTGTGCCAAAAAAGATTGAACAAAATAAAATAATGAAACAAAAATAAATAAATTCAAAGATTGGGTTAATTGAAATTTTTACTTTTAATTGTGCTTGTGTATCCTGCCTCCTGTGGCTCCAGGCCTCCCACGACCCTGTACAGGATACGAGGTATGGAGAATGAATAGGTGAGTGAATTCCAGCTTACAAATTAATTAAAATAAAAAATCTCAAAATATTAGAATATTTTATTGGCTTAGTAGTTAGCACTGTTGCCTTGCACCTCTAAGATCCAGTTTCAATTCCCACCTTGGGTCTGCATGGAGTTTGCATGTTCTCCCGGTGCTTGCAGCATTGAAACAGTAATTTGGGCTGATGGAGCTCTGACCAAGCATTGAGTGCATAAATTAACATGATTTGTATGTTAATTCAAAAACAAAAAGGCTTGAAACATATCCCTTTATTTGTAATAAATTTAGTCATTTAATCTTGAGGCCTTAAGGGTGCACGGTTTCAATATGGAGGTGTGAGACACAGTGTGTAAGGTATGCAAAAAATCCATACCTAATTTTCTGTAAAATGTTTTACATTTTAAATATTTGTAGTTTGCAGACGGCCAGTCTGTATGATTTTCTAATAAAGCACAGTCCATAAACCCTTAGTGAAGGGAAATGACAATTAAACATCTCTAGGAATCTGTAAGATTTGTAAAAGATGCATAAATTAGTTTCTTTTTATCATCTTTTAAAAGGTGTTTCTTTATACATACAGTGCAATATTTTTAACAGATGACATCAGTGATGTATGTACACTGTGTAGGGAAGAAGACGGATAGGTAAAAGATAATACAGTGAAATCTCTGATTGAAGTAATGCGGTTTGCGTGTGTTCCGCAAGACGAGCAAAGATTGTTTAATAAATTTTGACTTGAAAAATGAGCAAGTCTTGGTTTACGAGTACCGAGTGTCATGTAGCACGCATGCGCTTCTTGTTTTGACACCAAGTGTCATGTGATCACAACTGAGCCAACAGTTTTTCTCTCTCTTGCACTGCGGAATTATGGGTAATCGCCACCCCTGCTCGGTCTTAATGCACATTTCTCACTGATACAGTCAACAACCGTGCACACGTATACTGTTTACTATAACACTGTGACCATGTGTGTGTGTGTAAAATATATTTTATTTTGTGTTTGTATGTGTGTGTGTACAGCGCGCGTGTACTGTTTATTATGACACATGTGTGTGCGTATGTAAAGCAAAAGCAAGTCTCATTAGAGAGGTTAAAGATCCATTCTCTCTCTCTCTCTCTCTCTCTCTCTCTCTCTCTCTCTCTGTCTCAGCCGACTCTGCATTTGTGAGTGTGTGCACGCATCATTGGACACCATGCCCCTTCACACACACCCCTCCCTTCTCTTGCCTTCACACACACACACACGCACCCCTGGTACTTCTGCCTTCACACACAAACACACACACTTTCTGCTCTACACAGAAGCACTACTCTGTCACAATTCTTTTCAAAGGTAAAGTGCAGATTAATTTGTTTTATTTTTACTTTACAGCAGTCATTCTGTTAGTGTGTGCTCATTCAAGTGTCATTAGAGAGATTTCTTGTTTATTTTCCGATAAAACAGTGTTTCCTCTTACTTTAGCCACACACACACACACACACGCACACACGCACGCACGCACGCACACACACACGCACACACACGCGCACACACACGCGCACACACACGCGCAAAAACGGAAACACTTATCTGTCGGGATTTATTTTTGTTTTTTTAAAGGTAAAGTGCAGGTTAATTTTTTTTTTTTACTTTTATATCTTATAATGAAGTTCTACAAAAGTAGTCACATTGTTTGCGTTTGCCCAGCAAACATCCATTACCAGCAATTTAAAAAATCTCAATTATCAGACACCCATCAGACAAAGAAATTATTTTGCATCAATTACGTTTAACTCAACATGTTCATGAAATCCTTGTTTGCATGCACTGTGTTAGCTGTAGTGGGTGGTGTCATGATCTGAATCAGCATGCACGTGACAGGGGGAAACTGAATTTCCCAGAACACCTACATACATTCAGCAGGAATTGGTCATTTTTCTTCGTTGTCTTTCGGCCGTTCTCTTTCAGGGGTCGCCACAACTAATCATCTGCCTCCATCTAACCGTATCGTCTGCATCCTCTTCTCTCACACCAGCTTAATGTCCTCTCTCACTGCATCTATAAATCTACTGTTTGGTCTTCCTTTAGACCTCCTGCCTGGCAGTTCCGATGTCAACATCCTTTTACCAATATGCTCACAATCTCTCCTTTGAACAATTATTTGCTATTTTTTCAAACATACAGTAAAAGAGGGTGTTAAACCTGCTTGCTGAAATATTCCCAGATTCATCTAATTTACAGCCCTTCCTGAGCTACATTAGGTGTGTTAAAGCAGGATAAACATTAACTCCGATTTAGGCAGGAGGAACTTTAGAAGTGAGTTAGTCAGTCAGTGAATGAACTCCCATTCTAAAACGCATTCAGACAGACAGACAGACAGACAGACAGACAGACAGACATACATACAGATAGATAGATAGATAGATAGATAGATAGACAGATGGATAGATAGATAGATAGATAGATAGATAGATAGATAGATAGATAGATAGATAGATAAGTGCAGAAATAGATCTTACTCTCAACAGTCACACGAATAGTGATATCATCAAACCAGGACTTGTCCTCAATGAGACACTTATATGTTCCTTCATCAGAGAATCGGACAGTTGAGAGTTTGAGTGAAGCATTGCCTTTCTGTAGCTCCTCTTTAAACAGTGATGTTCTTCCTCTGTAGGATGGAGCCTGATTTTCATTTCTGTCTCCATGATTCTTATAGAGATGTACTTCTGAATTCACCGATAAATCTAGTCTGAACCACTCCACTGCCATCTCCACAGCGCTGGTGTTGGGTTTGATGAAACAGGGCAGAACCAGATCTTCACCTACGACAACATCAATAGGAGCTTCAGGACCAACCACCTGAAAACACTCTGTTTAGAAAGAAAAATAAATCTCATGAATAATAATTATGTCCATAAAAATTGTGATTCCTAAACTGCCAGGCTAAATTTATTCACCAATTAGCCATAACATTACAATGCAAAGTATTAAGCCTAATATTGTGCAGGTTTTCTTTTTGCCACCTATGCAACTCTGTCCCTTTGGGGCATGACTGCACAAGACCTCTGGAGGTGTGCTGTGGTGTCTGGCAGGTCCTGGTGATGTTGCTTGTGGTGGATGTTGTGTGTTGTGGTGCACTGGGTGTTCCCTTTCAAAAGCTACACTCGATGCTACGTGAAAACGCTATGGGAACATCTCTTTGTTGCCCGGTTGTGTAGCCTGTGCATGTCAAAACCGCCGAATACCTTCGGCTTATAACCTCTGCCAGGCATGACGTCACCAAATAAGGTGCACCTGCAGGTTATAAATAGGAGTGAACCGGAAACATCCTCAGATCTTTTTGTCTTCAGGACCGCTTTGTATTTGCGTGTGCATGTGCAAGCCATAACGAAAGCAAAAATAAAATAACAGCATTAACTTACCGATATGGCGGAGTTGCTTAAGAGATGCGTGTCTCCGTGCGATAGATCTCTTTCGGAGGGCGATCTTCATGAATTTTGTCTCGAGTGCTTGGGGGAAGAACACGCTCGTCTCGGGCTTCAGGGAGACTGTGAGTACTGTGATCTTCTCCCTATTAAGGTGCTTCGCGCGCGGCTTGCTTTCTTTAAAGAGAAACCGCGAGCCATGGCGCATTCCTGGGGTTCGCGTGCTGATCTGGCAGACGCGCACGAGACGGAATTTCCCCTTTCTCTCGCGCTCTCTCCGGATCAGGAAGTTTTAGCTTCCGCTTCGCAAGCGCGCTCCGGCGCTTCTTGTGAAGGAGCGGAAGAATCTTCCTCTCTCGCTTCCATGGAAGTAGCCTCCTCACAACGCTCCTCCAGTGCTGACAGAGCTTTTGAGGAATTATTAGAGGTTATAACGCGTGCGGTCGAGCGATTGCATATCGACTGGCCGCAGCAGCGAGATTCCCCCAAGCGTTCGAGATTGAATGACAGGTGTCTGTCGGGTGGCCGGGGGGAGGAGCCTCAACGTCTCTCTCTCCCCTTCTTTGGTGACATCCATGATGAATTAACTCTTTCATGGAGCAAGCCGTATTCATCGCGTGTTTTTGTACCATCGACTTCGACTTATTCGAATATCGTTGGTGCGAAAGCACGCGGTTATATGATGATGCCCAGATAGAAGAGACGCTTGCGGGCTATCTCTCTCCTGGGACATCATCCTCCCTGAAAAAGCCTATTCTCCCCTCCAAGCCGTGCAGATTGGCATCTGCTTTGGTGGGTAAAGCTTTTCAGGCAGCAGGATAGGCTGGTGCTTCACTGCACACCATGGCGGTTTGGCAGGTTACCAGGCTGACCTGCTGAAGGACCTGAGCAGCGGCGGGGCTATTGATGACAGGGCGTTTGCAGAGCTGCGCCGAGCCACAGACCTGTCTCTCCGTGCAACCAAGCGGACGGCCCGTGCTGTGGGGCGTTCCATGGCTGCCATGGTGTCCACGAAGAGGCATCTGTGGCTGAACCTCACGGGCATCAAGGATAAGGATCGTGTTGCCCTCCTCGATGCCCCCATCTCGCCTTCCGGCCTTTTTGGCGACGCTGTTAATTCCGCCGGCACTAGGTTTCGGGAGGCAAAGCTATATGAACAGGCCTTTGGGAGGTTCCTTCCCCACCGTGCTCAAGAACCGGGACCGTCGGCCACCCGGCCCCGGCCAGGTCTGGCCCCTATCAGGCATGAGGTGCAGAAGGAGAGCGTGACCAGCCGCGCACCCCCCCGTAAAGGCTGGGGTGGGGCTTGCCGCTCTTCTCAAAAATCTGCTTCGAAAAGACCGGATCTGAGGAGCTTCCTCTCTTCAAGAAGAAGCCCTGAGTTTGTGCGCCTGGGGCTGTGGGGGTGTCTCCCCCTGGGGAGGGGCGCCTGGATTTTCATCACAAAACAGGGCCTCCTCCCTGGCACTCCCGGGAGGCCGGTGTTCAATCCCCGCCACCACTGGTGTTCGGGGAGCGCCGGTCTCCAAAAAAAAAAAAAAAAAAAAAAAAGTTGGGTGTTCAGGCATCTCCTGCCACACTTCATCTCCCAACACCTAACACCCCCCCCCCCCCCCCCCCCCCCATCTAGCCGAAGTGTCAAAGCTCGTGCCCCTTTCGGAGAAGCTGGCAGCGTGGAGACTACTGCCAGGTGTATCTCCTTGGGTATAAAGGACTGTAGGCACAGGCTACAGGATTCAGTTTGCACATCGTCCTCCGCGTTTCAACGGCGTGGTCTCCACTTCCGTGAAACCGGATCGAGCACATCTGCTGGCCCAGCAGTTACAGACTCTGCTGGGCAAAGGGGCCATAGCACATGTTCCCCTCCCAGACAGAGGATCGGGCTACTACAGTCGGTACTTTTGGTGCCCAAGAGAGGGGGGGGGTTGCGTCCGATTTTGGATCTTCGCGGCTTGAACCGCTATCTCAGGAAATCCAGATTCAAAATGTTGACTGTCAAAATGATTGTTTCTCAAATTCAACTAGAGGATTGGTTTGTGACAATCGATCTCAAGGACGCATATTTCCATATAGAAATATTGCCACAGCACAGGAAGTTCCTGAGGTTCGCCTTTGGGGGCGAGGCTTACCAGTTTCGGGTCCTTCCATTTGGCCTAGCTCTGTCACCCCGCACGGCTCTGGCTCCTTTACGACTCCAGGGCATCCGTATTTTGAATTACATAGACGACTGGCTGATTCTGGCCCGGTCTCAGGAGCTAGCGCTTCGACATCGGGATGTCGTCCTAGCCCATCTTCATTCTTTAGGATTGAGACTCAACGCCACGAAAAGCGTTCTCCTTCCTGTTCAGAGGACAACATATTTGGGTGTCACATGGGATTCGGTCACGATGCGGGCACAGTTGTCTCCTGCTCGTGTCGAATCCATTCTCAACACCCTGAAGGAAATCAAGCTAGGCCAGAAGGTCACTGTTCATCACTTTCAGAAATCTTTAGGCCTCATGGCGGCTGCGTCCACGGTGATACCTTTGGGCCTTCTGCACATGAGAGCGTTTCAGCTGTGGCTAAGAGCCAGGGGGTTTCATTCAAGGGCCAACCCCCAGAGGCTAATAAGGGTTACGCGCCTGGGGCTTCGTACCCTTTCTATGTGGTTCAGACCCTGGTTTCTGACTTTGGGTCCCACTCTAGGTCCGTCTTGTCGTCGCAAGATGCTAACGACAGACGCTTCCCTCATGGGCTGGGGTGCGGTCTTGGATGGCCGTCCAGCACAAGGGAGCTGGAGAGGTCATCTTCTCGCGTGGCACATCAATTGCCTCGAAATGATGGCTCTGTTTCTGGCCCTGAAACACTTCCTCCAGCAGTTGAGAGGCTACCATGTCCTAGTGCGGGTGGACAGCACTGCGGTAGTCACGTACATAAATCACCAGGGTGGACTGCGCTCGCGCCGCTTGAACAAGCTAGCGCACCAGGTTCTGCTTTGGGCACAGGACAAGTTCCTGTCCCTCAGGGCGATTTACATTCCAGGGCACATGAATGTAGGAGCAGACTTGCTATCCAGACAAGCTGTAGAACAGGGGGAATGGAAGCTCCACCCCGAAATAGTCAGTCAAATCTGGGAAAGATTTTACGTAGCAGAGGTGGACCTATTTGCCTCACAAGAGACAGCACAATGCCCCCTTTACTACTCTCTGACTCCTCCAGCTCCCCTGGGTCTGGACGCAATGGCCCACACGTGGCCCAGGTTACGCCTTTATGCGTTTCCGCCTATAGTTCTGCTCCCGGGAGTCCTGGCGAGGGTCCGTCAACAAGGGTTGCGCCTCTTATTGATAGCGCCCCATTGGCCGACCAGAGTGTGGTTCTCGGATCTAATATCTCTCCTCGACGGCTCACCCTGGGTGATTCCAGTGAGGAGGGATCTTCTGTCTCAGGCGCAGGGGACAATACTTCATCCCCGGCCCGAGCTCTGGAACCTTCACGTTTGGCCCCTGAACGGGACCAACTGAGACAGGCTGGGCTTTCAGCCAGCGTAATTGAAACCATTTTAAGTGCCAGGGCTCCCTCCACTAGGAGAACTTATGCCCTCAAATGGAGTGTGTTTGAAAATTGGTGCATGACAAGACACATAGACCCAGTTCACTGCCAGATTGTTTCAGTGCTGGAGTTTCTGCAAGAAAAGTTGTCCTCGGGCTTATGCCCTAGTACGCTCAGAACGTATGTAGCCGCTATTTCGGCCTGTCACGCTCTGAACGACGGGGTTTCTGTGGGCAAGCACCATTTAGTTGCCCGTTTTATTCGTGGAGCTAAACGGTTGAAGCCGCCCACTAGAGCGACGGTCCCTTCGTGGGACTTAACTATCGTACTCGAAGGCCTGGCTGACACCCCGTTCGAACCACTAGAGTCAGCGCCTGTCAAGCTTCTGTCTCTTAAGATGGTTTTTCTGATGGCTATTACTTCTTTGAAGAGGATTGGGGATCTGCAGGCTCTGTCAGTCTCCCCATCCTGCCTAGACTTTGCCCCTGGGCAAGTCAAAGCTATTCTGCATCCTCACCCGAACTATCTTCCCAAGGTTCCATTCTCAACCATGCACCCAGTTGTTCTCGAAGCCTTCTGTCCTCCGCCTTTCACAGCTCCGGAGCAGGAAAGACTTCACTTACTGTGTCCAGTACGTGCTCTTCGGATCTACGTCCACCGCACTAGCCAGTGGCGTAAATCAGAGCAACTCTTTATTTGCCATGGGAGTCGCAACCGGGGGGCGGCTGCCACTAGACAGACTCTGTCACACTGGGTGAGAGATGCCATTGCCCTAGCCTATGAGGCGCGTGGTCACACTTCGCCTCTGGGAATCAGGGCTCATTCAACCAGGGGGATTGCCTCATCGATTGCCTTGGCAAGAGGCGTACCCCTGCAGCAGGTGTGTGATGCGGCGGGCTGGTCCTCTCCACACACGTTTGTTAGATTTTATAGTCTGGATGTCAATGCTACTCCAGGTTCGCGGATCCTTGAGTCAGCATCCCAGAGCTAGGTCTGAGACCTCCTCGGCTTGTGCGCACACGCTACACAACCTGGGGGTCCAGACACTTGCAGTGCGGCGGCGTTGGTATTCTCGTTCCCATAGCGTTTTCACGCAGCATCGAGTGTAGCTTTTGAAAGGGAACGTCTCGGGTTACTTGGCTGTAACCCTGTTCCCTGATAAAGCGGGATGCTGCGCTCCGATGCCGCACTGCTGGCGTGCCTGGACGTCCTTCAGACAAAATTGACCTGAGGATGTTTCCGGTTCACTCCTATTTATAACCTGCAGGTGCACCTTGTTCGGTGACGTCATGCCTGCACAGGTTATAAGCCGAAGGTATTCGGCGGGTTTGACATGCACAAGCTTCACAACCGGGCAACAAAGAGATGTTCCCATAGCGTTTTCACGCAGCATCTCGTTCCCGCTTTATCAGGGAACAGGGTTACAGCCAAGTAACCCGAGACGTTCTGGTGCTTTTCTATCATACTTAGCATTGACCTTTGGGTTTTCTGTGGTATCAGCCTGAACATGTCAGCCTTGGGTACCCATGATTCTGTCAACAGTTTGCAGTTTGATCAATGTTATTCACTTCACTTGTCCATGATTTTAATATTTGGTCCTACTGGGATATTTATAGTAAAATAAAGTTGTTTTTTCTTCTTCAAATTTGCCTATATTTTTTAAGCTCTCATGATACTTTTGCACATTTTACTTCTACTGTTTCTTCTTTCTATAGCAGCATTAGTAGCTAACTGTGTTTAATATTCATTGTAATAGTAATTAATTTATAGCAATAAAAATAGATTCATAAAAAAATACAGGCCTAGTATTTTTTACTAGGTATCAAGATTCTTACACAGATACAGTAGCACTGCTTTGTTGGCCTAACGTCTGCAAAATTTTGTTAATCTTTTGCCTGTGCTCCGACGCTGGGCCAATGGCACTGTATTTGTTGGGGGAATGTTGGCATCGGTGGTTGGCCCAACATCATTTTGCCCATTTGTGTGGCCAAAGATACTGTAGGTTGGTCCAACGTTGGGTTGGATATTGGAAAATGGAAATTAAATTAAATTGCTTTAGCTTCGTGCAGCAGGCTCTCTCAATGATGCCATCACATCAGGAATTCATATGAGGGTTAGTTACCAATATAGTAAAATTAGTAAAAATCCCCAGAAAGCACTACTATTATCATACATTATATCAAAATTATTCGCTATGATGTCAGCTAAACAATGGTGATAATGTGTTGTTATTCATTTCTATATTCTTTGTTGTTATTTATGGCTAAATGACAGATGCAGGTGTAAAAGGTTAAAAACTTAATAAACAATATGCAGTTAAGACAGCTAAAAACAATAGTTATAAAGTTAATTGTGGTATAGTTCATAAGGTGTAAAAGTTAAAATAAGACACCCCAATTTTTACATTTATTTTCTTATGTTTTCTAAAATTATAAATGTCAAATTTATTGTGCTGTGCTCAACTGTGAACACTGTCAAACAGGTCACTAGGTGGCGTTCTTCGCTAGGGAGCATGAACAGCATGCAGTTAGTAGTTTTGCTGTAATAAAAACATATTTTGAATTACATTTTAATGTACACTGCTCAAATTACTGATGTATTTACACAGACTAGAGTCACAGTTCTCTAAAGATGCTGTTGATGATGAGGAAGATAAAAAAACAGCTGAGCTGCAGTGACCAAGCTGATTGTGAAAGTACCGAGGTGAATGATGATGAGGAGAGATGCAGAGCCACCTGATATAGACTGTATATGAACTGTATATTAAACTGTAAACTGATATAAACTATCTGAGGCAATGGGTATTTTGTTTGTATGCATTTATTTTCATCCACCATGCTGAGAGAACAAGTGGTTGTACTAGGTGTTTATTTTGTAGTTTATCATCACAATGGTTACATATATTTTCATAGTTTGTAATCATTTTTTATTACATTTGCAAATACATTTCAGGGGATATAAATGGGTTTTCCTATCATTGGCGATGATGAAGAGAGTCTAATTTAATTTCCAATTTCAAACCTGGTCATTATCTACTGAATCAACGTTGTGCAAATATTCGGCCAACCTATCTTTGGCCCCACCAATGGGCCAACATTGGGTCACTGGACAAAATGACATTAGGCCAACCCCTGATGCCAACATTGGCCCAACATATGCACTGACGTTTGCCCAACGTTGGCCCTTCATTGATGTCCTATCTGGGTATACGTGAATGGCAGAATGGAAAAAAGTGTGTCAGGCTAAATGTTAATCCCATTAGCCAGTTCACTGAATTAGGAGTCTACTCGTCTCCACTGTGAGAAAAACAGCACTAGGGTAACATGACAAGAGGATAAAGCACTCTGTATAAGTGAACATTAATAGAGAGAGCTAACTCTCTCGGACAGTGTCATCATGCTATGTGTCAACTTTTCAAATCATTTTTGCTAAATCAAAATAATGAATTTAGGCACAGCTCTTCATAATTATACAGCCTTCTTGGAAGAAAGACTTGGAAACGAATTTATTACACTGTTTGTAAAGTATTCTCTAATCAGACTGCTGACTGCTAGCATAGAAAATCCTGGAGTAGAGCTTTGTGTACATGAACTGTAACAAATGACTTTAGTTTTTTTAGTACGTTACTATTTATTTATTTATTTATTTATTCATTTATTACAAACTTTCATATATTCTGAACTCTTTAAAGGTAAAGTAGAATATTTCACTCACTCATTCATTCCCTCATTCTCTATACCACTTATCCTGTTTAGGGTCATGGGAGGCCTGCATCCTATTTGACAGGACTCAGGTGCACAAGGCAGGATATACCCTGGATAGGCACACAAACCCAACGTGTTTAATTAGACCCTCGACCCTGGAGGTGTGACGCCACCACGCCGCTCATAATGTTTGAAATGTTATTTTTTTTTAATGATTTCATTGATTATGGCTTACAGCTCATGAAAATCTAAATCCAGTATCTCAAAATATTTTAATATTTAATTGCAAGCTTGAGTAAATTAATATTCATACAGTATAAATACTGTGTCTCTCTGCCTAGTTGAGTACATGCAACTGCATTCATTGTCGCCTTGCACACAATTTATTTTTTCAAATAATAGATAAAGTAAAGCACCAAATAATAATCTCAGTTTACAGAAAGCTCTTCACCTTGTCCTTCAGCACCATTAAAGTTGAAAAAAATGTTTCAGTGTCGCTCCCCAAAGGGAAAATTTAGATAAAGACTGTAGCAAAACTAAATGAAAATGTAAACAGGTCTGAACAGGTCTGATTTAGTTTCCATGATTCTGCCCTGACAGGTTCTAGTCTTAGGGAGAGAGGTTCATTTTTACAGGTTTGTTGTTACAAAAAAGGATTTCTTCAGAATTGTGAATCATTTTGCTTAATGTTTTACAGAACTCTTTAAACTTGAGCAACTTTGACCATTTTTTATATAAAATGTAAATGTCTTTCTAGTTAGTATTTATTTGTTTTTATTATTAGTATTATGTATTTATGTATTTGTCATTTTTTAAGTATCATTTTGTAAAGCATCTTGTGCACGAGCTTGCTTATTGCTTTTGTCAGTATTTTCACCAAGTGTGAAAATCCAGATAATTAATCTGGTTGCAGAAACACCAGCTATTTAACTTCATGATCTAAAAGACAACTTTTATACTCCACTAAACTTAGACCTCCCACACACACTGAGATAGATAGATAGATAGATAGATAGATAGATAGATAGATAGATAGATAGATAGATAGATAGATAGATAGATATTTTCAAATTTTTTCATACCTGATTGAGATTTCATGAAGCTGTAGAGAGCAAGGAGAGTCACACAAATAATCATCCCTGGAAGACAGTTTATCATTATTGCTTCCGTCTGTTTCACCAAATAACTAGTAAATTCATACTCCTTATTTTGTGAAATTTTACACATTATTACTATCAAAAAATTCTAAATAGTCACTTACTTTAAGATGTACAGTATATATAAATATTTTCTCACTAAGAAGACGCTGAAAGCAAACATGCATTGTTCCTAAGTTCACTCTTTTAGTTGGTGCACTTTCATTTTCGGGTTTGTTTAAGAGACACACCCTTTTCTAAGGAAATCTGATGGGACGTCAGGTGGCATTATTAAAGTTGGAACAGGCAAACGTTTTATAACCACTAAATTACAGTAAATTATGTATTAATACTGAGATACTTACTCAGCTTTTAAGGGAAAAAAACATGAATGACTTGCACGATACTCTTTATTATGTGATCTTTAGTGTCATTAAAGATTTTATTTTGTAATCATAGTAATTTTTTTGTTTATATGTTCATCAAATGTTGGTGATTTTAACTTTGTTATATTACCTTTTTAAAAACTGTGTTATGGGTACTTTGTAGTTAAATCCTGAAATTCATGAATTATAACATTTTAGTAGTAATAAATTAAGATGTAAGGTCACAAAGCCGAGTAACCCTATATAAATTTTTAACTCACTCTTTCAATGATATCTTAACATTTCATACATGCATTTGGGAGGACCTGGAACCAGTCAGGAAAAAAAATCTGTCTGTATGTCTGTCCAGCCAGATTTTGTCACAGAAGCACGTAAAACTTGCTGGACATAATTTAATGGAACTTAATGGTGCAGCTTTAACTCCGAAGTTAAATCTGCACCATAAATGAAATCAAAGTGTTGAGTAGAAGTGAAGTTATGAGCAGTTTCAGGGTCATTACGTCGCAGCATCTAGCGCTGTTTTCGATAAATATAGCACTTTTCCCTTGAGATGGGCGTACCTATATGCTTCATTCAACAGAGCCATCAACGCGATAGTTTACTGTGTATAGGCAAAGTATGCAGAAGACACAGAAACCACCATAATGCACGTAGAAGCCGGTAAAATCCTCAAGAAACAGAAACGTATGCATGACACAGCATAGCTTACTCCAAAAAAAGGCAAGTAGACGATGAAACCTGAACCTCCCAAAATGTACGAACAGATCAATGTATATATGTTTTAAAAGCAGTTTGTTTTTGAAACCATGGAGCTGATAAAAAAACAGTAATGTGAAGAGTTACTATGAGAAAAAAGATGTGTTGTTAGAGCAAACAAATCTGCAACAGTCCAAGGTGAGGGCATGTAAAATACCTGAACTAAGAGCCCACTGTTGTACTAAAATCTAAATGTTGAGTAGAAGTGAAGTAATGAGCAGTTACAGTATGTGCCAGAATTTGTCAAAGTATCACACAAAACTGACTGAACACAATTTAATGAAACCTTTGCAGTACTTAGATACTGTATATATCTGAAGTTTAACCTGCACCATATGTGAAATCTAAATGTTTAGTAAAAGCGATGGCATGTCCCAGATTTATTAATCTACTTTAAAATAAGCTACACTCATTTACTCATCGTCCAATTGAGTGATGCCAATTAGCCTAGTCTGCATGTCTTTGGACTGTGAGAGGAAACCGGAGTACCTGGAGGAAACCCACCAAGCATGGGGAGAACATTCAAACAGAGACAGGAATCGAACCTGGATCCTGGAGGTGAAATGCGACGGTGCGAACCACTACACCACAGTGCCGCCCAAAATAAACTACTCGCTCAATTTAAACAAACACCTGCACCAATAGATATTAATTAGAACATTTAAAAAAAATTTACCACTGAAATGACATTGCTGAAGTGGTATAAGTAAATTTTAATATGCTGGAGTGATTTTTAAGACAAAAATTTATCCAATCTAATTTTTCAATTTCTCATCTGTGATTCACTCTCGGATTACCGAACAGGGAGTGTATTTGCCTGACAAGGAAAGAAGTACAACTTTGCATGAACAATGTGTAAGATACTCAACCTTACAAAATTTTATTTCTTTGTATTAATAAGTTAGGCAGAATGTTTTGCTATACAGAAAGACAGGCAGACATGTATGTGAGCTTCAACTTGAAATAATAACATCAACATCACTGATTAAACTAATCGGCTTATTTTCAGCTTTAAACTATTTTAACTACTTCTACAAACTCTACAAACTCTTTTCCTGTCAACAACGGCTACTTATGCTGGTAATGAACTATGTGCACACATAATGTAATATTGCTGCTTTCCCTCCAGGCATTAATGGATTTGCTTTGTTAGGTTTTACAGCCTACATAGAAAATGTCAAAAAACATTTAAAACATCCCTCATCATCATTAAACCATTCAACTGCTGGGAATCACAATATGTCTCTGAGCTGACTGTCCTGCTGAAAAAACAGCACAAATATATAGCAAATTTACTGAATGCTAGAGCAGTAGAAGTAAAATATATTCATATAATAATTCAATTCAATTCAATTCAATTTTATTTGTATAGCGCTTTTAACAATCTGTATTGCGGGCATGCCAATTCAGCACCCGGACTCTTCTACTATGAAGCCATGCTGTTGTAATAGCTGCAGTATGTGGTTTTGCGTTGTCCCTGAAATAGACATCATCTAAAACCTTTATATACCTTTCAGCATTTATAGTGCCTTCTTAAACGCGCAAGTTGCCCATACCGTATACACTTATGCACCCTTATACCATCAGAGATGCTGGCTTTTGAATTGGATGATGATAACATGCTGGAAGGTCTCACTCCTTTTTAGCTCGGAGGATACGGCATCTATGATTTCCAACAAGAATGTCAAATTTAGACTTGTCTGACCATAGAACACTTTCCCACTATGGAACAGTACATTTTATATGAGCCTTGGCCCACAGGACACAACAGCACTTCTGGACCATATTCACATATGGCTTCCTTTTTGTAATGATAGAGCTTTAGATTTTTTTTAATGATAGAGTGTAGAAATAGAGATTTCTTCAGGTTCTCTGAATCTTTTAATAATGTTAACAGTGTAGATTATGAGATTTGCAAAACCTTTGCAATTTGACATTGAGGAATGTTATTTTTAAAGTAATCCACAATTGCACCTTTTCACACATTGGAGAGCCTCTGCCCATCTTTACTTCTGAGGGACTCCGTCTGTCTAAGACATCCCTTTCAAAGCTAATCATGTTACAGACATGATGGTAGATATTCTCCCAGCTGAATCTTTTCAAAATTGATTGCTTTTTCAGATCTTTGTTGTCCCCCGTCCCAACTTTTTGGAGACCTGTAGCAGGCATCAAATTTGAAATTAGCTCATTTAGTGAGGAGAATGTAATGTTCTCTATGTTCTATTGAATAAAATATTGGCTCATGTGATTTGAAAGTTTTCGTTTTATTCAATTTTTTTAAATGTCCCAACTTTTTTCCAGAATTTGTACAAAACAAATGAACTGGTCACCATATTGTGTGCTGTAATCAAAGATACAGTAAATGTGACTGCATGAAATTATCTATCCAGGTCTGTGTTAAACATGACTAACAGTAATACAAGTCTCTCGCTCTCTCTCTCTCTCTCGTCCACTCATGGCATCTGAGGGGAAGACAGTGGAGGTCACTGTGAAAGACTGGGTGGAGTTCGCTTCACCTGCACGTACAGTATGTGGGAGCTGCTAAGCTAAAGGAGCTGAGTCGCCGTACCATCTTCATTAGAGTGACTCAACAGCTGAACAATAGCACTATTCGGACGGGTCTAGTTTTACTGGGGGACGTTTGAATTTGATGTTTTTTTAGCCGACGTCTGCCATTTCATGTATGGATTCGGATGGAACTAATATCTCCGTGTTTATTACGGATGTAGGCGTGTCTGTGTTTTTCATGTGGGCGTTGCACAAAACCACGTGTTGAGAATGAGGATTTCCATTGGAGCGTAGAAAGTAGAAACTCGAATACCGGCGTGCTAGAGATTGTACGGTAGTTCACGTTTACCAAAACATACAAGAAAACGCGTTTCGGAAAAAAAAAACATTTTCAGTAAACACAGACATTCGCATTCGGACGGGATTAGATTTCTCAGAGGACCGCCGAGTTTGCTGAAAAACAGAAGGTAATTTGTTCTGGAATGTTTACAGAGGTCGTGTGAGAAAAATACAGACATGGCAGATTCGGACGGGATTAAAATCACAAAGTACCTCTGTGAAACAAAGATTTCTCTAACGTCCCCCAGTAAAACTAGTTCTGTCCGAATAGTGCTTAAGCCATCAATATCACTTATGAGTGCTGGTTTGGTTTGTTACAGTTACTTTGTAAGTTACTGATTTTTGTCAGATTCATGCAAAGGATTAGAACTTGTACAACTTTTGTAGCCATTCTGTAGCAATGACCCGACATTCGCACACAAAATACACACATTCACAAACTTGACAGATTAATTTTTGACAGAAGAGAAATGCTTAGCCTTTATATAGTATAAAGATATAACTGTACAGTTGGACCCAAACTTTTTTCATAAGAATATAAAAAGTATACAGTACTTGCTATTAATGTTCAAGTTTTTAAATGTTTTAAGAAATTTTGAAATGTTTCTGACAAATTTTGGAACTATCACTCTCACTCGCTCTCTCCCCCTTTTCCCCAGGCTTCATGCTGTACTTTGTCATAGTGTCTTACCTGTTAAGGGGCCTTGTGATTTCCGATGTTTATTTTAGAGTTTTATTAATATACCACTTTCTATTTTTTCATGATTTTAAATAATTCATCTGCACTTTGGGAAAACATCAAGCACTTATCACTTTTCCTCAGGCTTTCCAATCTGCACTTCCAATGAACAAAATAAGGGGGAAAATGCACTGCCTGGCAAAAAAAAAAAAAAGATAAAAAATCTCTCTCACACACACACACACTGGGAAAAAACGTCTCGGGTTACTTGACTGTAACCCTGTTCCCTGATAAAGCGGGAACGAGATGCTGCGTGAAAACGCTATGGGAACATCTCTTTGTTGCCCGGTTGTGAAGCCTGTGCATGCCAGACCCGCCGAATACCTTCGGCTTATAACCTGTGCCAGGCATGACGTCACCGAATAAGGTGCACCTGCAGGTTATAAATAGGAGTGAACCGGAAACATCCTCAGGTCAATTTTGTCTGAAGGACGTCCAGGCACGCCAGCAGTGCGGCATCGGAACGCAGCATCTCGTTCCCGCTTTATCAGGGAACAGGGTTACAGTCAAGTAACCCGAGACGTTCCCTTTCAAAAGCTACACTCAATGCTGCGTGAAAACGCTATGGGAACGAGAATACCAACGCCGCCGCACTGCAAGTGTCTGGACCCCCAGGTTGTGTAGCGTGTGCGCACAAGCCGAGGAGGTCTCAGACCTAGCTCTGGGATGCTGACTGAGGGATCCGTGAACCCAGAGTAGCATTGACATCCAGACTATAAAATCTAACAAACGTGTGTGGAGAGGACCAGCCCGCCGCATCACACACCTGTTGCAGGGGGGCGCCTCTTGCCAAGGCAATCGATGAGGCAATCCCCCTGGTTGAGTGAGCCCTGATTCCTAGAGGCAAAGTGTGACCACGCGCCTCATAGGCTAGGGCAATGGCATCTCTCACCCAGTGTGACAGAGTCTGTCTAGTGGCAGCCGCCCCCCGGTTGCGACCCCCATGGCAAATAAAGAGCTGCTCTGACTTACGCCACTGGCTAGTGCGGTGGACGTAGATCCGAAGAGCACGTACTGGACACAGTAAGTGAAGTCTTTCCTGCTCCGGAGCTGTGAAAGGCGGAGGACAGAAGGCTTCGAGAACAACTGGGTGCATGGTCGAGAATGGAACCTTGGGAAGATAGTTCGGGTGAGGATGCAGAATAGCTTTGACTTGCCCAGGGGCAAAGTCTAGGCAGGATGGGGAGACTGACAGAGCCTGCAGATCCCCAATCCTCTTCAAAGAAGTAATAGCCATCAGAAAAACCATCTTAAGAGACAGAAGCTTGACAGGCGCTGACTCTAGTGGTTCGAACGGAGTGTCGGCCATGCCTTCGAGTACGATAGTTAAGTCCCATGAAGGGACCGTAGCTCTAGTGGGCGGCTTCAACCGTTTAGCTCCACGAATAAAACGGGCAACTAAATGGTGCTTGCCCACAGAAACCCCGTTGTTCAGAGCGTGACAGGCCGAAATAGCGGCTACGTACGTTCTGAGCGTACTAGGGCATAAGCCCGAGGACAACTTTTCTTGCAGAAACTCCAGCACTGAAACAATCTGGCAGTGAACTGGGTCTATGTGTCTTGCCATGCACCAATTTTCAAACACACTCCCTTTGAGGGCATAAGTTCTTCTAGTGGAGGGAGCCCTGGCACTTAAATGGTTTCAATTACGCTGGCTGAAAGCCCAGCCTGTCTCAGTTGGTCCCGTTCAGGGGCCAAACGTGAAGGTTCCAGAGCTCGGGCCGGGGATGAAGTATTGTCCCCTGCGCCTGAGACAGAAGATCCCTCCTCACTGGAATCACCCAGGGTGAGCCGTCGAGGAGAGATATTAGATCCGAGAACCACACTCTGGTCGGCCAATGGGGCGCTATCAATAAGAGGCGCAACCCTTGTTGACGGACCCTCGCCAGGACTCCCGGGAGCAGAAACTATAGGTGGAAACGCATAAAGGCGTAACCTGGGCCACGTGTGGGCCATTGCGTCCAGACCCAGGGGAGCTGGAGGAGTCAGAGAGTAGTAAAGGGGGCCTTGTGCTGCCTCTTATGAGACAATGAGGTCCACCTCTGCTACGCAAAATCTTTCCCAGATTGACTGACTACTTCGGGGTGGATTTTCCATTCCCCATGTTTTACAGCTTGTCTGGATAGCAAGTCTGCTCCTACATTCATATGCCCTGGAATGTAAATCACCCTGAGGGACAGGAACTTGTCCTGTGCCCAAAGCAGAACCTGGTGCGCTAGCTTGTTCAAGCGGCGCGAGCACAGTCCACCCTGGCGATTTATGTACGAGACTACCGCAGTGCTGTCCACCCGCACTAGGACATGGTAGCCTCTCAACTGCTGGAGGAAGTGTTTCAGGGCCAGAAACAGAGCCATCATGTCGAGGCAATTGATGTGCCACGCGAGAAGATGACCTCTCCAGCTCCCTTGTGCTGGACGGCCATCCAAGACCGCACCCCAGCCCGTGAGGGAAGCGTCTATCGTTAGCATCTTGCGACGACAAGACGGACCTAGAGTGGGACCCAAAGTCAAAAACCGGGGTCTGAACCACATAGAACGGGTACGAAGCCCCCGGCGCGTAACCCTTATTAGCCTCTGGGGGTTGGCCCTTGAATGAAACCCCCTGGCTCTTAGCCACAGCTGAAACGCTCTCATGTGCAGAAGGCCCAAAGGTATCACCGTGGACGCAGCTGCCATGAGGCCTAAGATTTCTGAAAGTGATGAACGGTGAGCTTCTGGCCTAGCTTGATTTCCTTAGGGTGTTGAGAATGGATTCGACACGAGCAGGAGACAACTGTGCCCGCATTGTGACCGAATCCGATGTGACACCCAAATATGTTGTCCTCTGAACAGGAAGGAGAACGCTTTTTGTGGCGTTGAGTCTCAATCCTAAGAATGAAGATGGGCTAGGACGACATCCCGATGTCGAAGCGCTAGCTCCTGAGACTGGGCCAGAATCAGCCAGTCGTTTATGTAATTCCAAAATACGGATGCCCTGGAGTCCTAAAGGAGCCAGAGTTGCATCCATGCATTTTGTATATGTGCGGGGTGACAGAGCTAGGCCAATGGAAGGACCCAATACTGGTAAGCTTCGCCCCCAAAAGCAAACCTCAGGAACTTCCTGTGCTGTGGCAATATTTCTATATGAAAATATGCGTCCTTGAGATCGATTGTCACAAACCAATCCTCTAGTTGGATTTGAGAAACAATCATTTTGACAGTCAACATTTTGAATCTGGATTTCTGAGATAGCGGTTCAAGCCACGAAGATCCAAGATCGGACGCAACCCTCCCCCTCTCTTGGGCACCAAAAAGTACCGACTGTAGTAGCCCGATCCTCTGTCTGGGAGGGGAACATGTTTTATGGCCCCTTTGCCCAGCAGAGTCTGTAACTGCTGGGCCAGCAGATGTGCTCGATCCGGTTTCACGGAAGTGGAGACCACGCCGTTGAAACGCGGAGGACGATGTGCAAACTGAATCCTGTAGCCTGTGCCTACAGTCCTTTATACCCAAGGAGATACACCTGGCAGTAGTCCCCATGCTGCCAGCTTCTCCGAAAGGGGCACGAGCTTTGACACTTCGGCTAGATGGGGGGGGGGGGGGGGGGGGGGGGGTTAGGTGTTGGGAGATGAAGTGTGGCAGGAGATGCCTGAACACCCAACTTTTTTTCTTTGGAGACCGGCGCTCCCCGAACACCAGTGGTGGCGGGGATTAAACACCGGCCTCCCGGGAGTGCCAGGGAGGAGGCCCTGTTTTGTGATGAAAATCCAGACGCCCCTCCCCGGGGGGAGACACCCCCACAGCCCCAGGCGCACGAACTCAGGGCTTCTTCTTTGAAGAGAGGAAGCTCCTCAGATCCGGTCTTTTCGAAGCAGATTTTTGAGAAGAGCGGCGAGCCCCACCCCAGCCTTTACGGGGGGGTGCGCGGCTGGTCACACTCTCCTTCTGCACCTCACGCCTGATAGGGGCCAGACCTGGCCGGGGCCGGGTGGCCGACGGTCCCGGTTCTTGAGCACGGCGGGGAAGGAACCTCCCAACGGCCTGTTCATACAGCTTTGCCTCCCGAAACCTAGTGGCGGCGGAATTAACAGCGTCGCCAAAAAGGCCGGAAGGCGAGATGGGGGCATCGAGGAGGGCAACACGATCCTTATCCTTGATGCCTGTGAGGTTCAGCCACAGAGGCCTTTTCGTGGACACCATGGCAGCCATGGAACGGCCCACAGCACGGGCCGTCCGCTTGGTTGCACGGAGAGACAGGTCTGTGGCTCGGCGCAGCTCTGCAAACGCCCTGTCATCAATAGCCCCGCCGCTGCTCAGGTCCTTCAGCAGGTCAGCCTGGTAACCTGCCAAACCGCCATGGTGTGCAGTGAAGCACCAGCCTGTCCTGCTGCCTGAAAAGCTTTACCCACCAAAGCAGATGTCAATCTGCACGGCTTGGAGGGGAGAATAGGCTTTTTCAGGGAGGATGATGTCCCAGGAGAGAGATAGCCCGCAAGCGTCTCTTCTATCTGGGCATCATCATATAACCGCGTGCTTTCGCACCAACGATATTCGAATAAGTCGAAGTCGATGGTACAAAAACACGCGATGAATACGGCTTGCTCCATGAAAGAGTTAATTCATCATGGATGTCACCAAAGAAGGGGAGAGAGAGACGTTGAGGCTCCTCCCCCCGGCCACCCGACAGACACCTGTCGTTCAATCTCGAACGCTTGGGGGAATCTCGCTGCTGCGGCCAGTCGATATGCAATCGCTCGACCGCACGCGTTATAACCTCTAATAATTCCTCAAAAGCTCTGTCAGCACTGGAGGAGCGTTGTGAGGAGGCTACTTCCATGGAAGCGAGAGAGGAAGATTCTTCCGCTCCTTCACAAGAAGCGCCGGAGCGCGCTTGCGAAGCGGAAGCTAAAACTTCCTGATCCGGAGAGAGCGCGAGAGAAAGGGGAAATTCCGTCTCGTGCGCGTCTGCCAGATCAGCACGCGAGCCCCAGGAATGCGCCGCGGCTCGCGGTTTCTCTTTAAAGAAAGCGAGCCGCGCGCGAAGCACCTTAATAGGGAGAAGATCACAGTACTCACAGTCTCCCTGAAGCCCGAGGCGAGCGTGTTCTTCCCCAAGCACTCGAGACAAAACTCGTGAAGATCGCCCTCCGAAAGAGATCTATCACACGGAGGAACGCATCTCTTAAGCAACTCCGCCATATCGGTGAGTTAATGCTGTTATTTTTATTTCGCTTTCGTTACGGCTTGTACATGCACACGCAAACACAAAGCGGTCCTGAAGACAAAAAGATCTGAGGATGTTTCCGGTTCACTCCTATTTATAACCTGCAGGTGCACCTTATTCGGTGACGTCATGCCTGGCACAGGTTATAAGCCGAAGGTATTCGGCGGGTCTGGCATGCACAGGCTTCACAACCGGGCAACAAAGAGATGTTCCCATAGCGTTTTCACGCAGCATTGAGTGTAGCTTTTGAAAGGGAAGTAGTGTCTCAGAAAAGGATTTCAATCAGAAATGGTAACATTTTTCAGAGGATTTGAATACATGATTTAGACATGAATACAGAACTGGAGTCGACCCTAACCTTCAAAATCAATGGTTTCATGTAAGTTATGTCTCTACTGAAACAATACAATGTTTTGGCTGTAGGGAAAAAAGTTGGTTGGCTGCAAAGGAAAAGAGTACAGTGCAGACGAACTTTTTTTTCCTGAAAACAACAAAAAACTGGAAAAAGGTTAACATATTGGATTTTTGCTGGATGCACAAAGACTGATTATAGAAATATAATCGAGTGAAAAGTGTTTTGAAACATCTGAAACTTTTAGACTAAGGAAAATTGTGATGCTTAAATCTCTGTTAAACTATGATTAATTGATTTTTTTATTGTTTTACTCTATCTTTCGCTTTATCATGGGGGAGTTTGTTGCCTCCTTAAACATCAGCGGCCCAAGAGATGATAGCTGTTTGAAATGATAAAACCAAAATTTTATTATTTTTTTTCCATAAGAAGCACAAAGTAACAACAGAAATGTGACAGATTGGGCATACGAGTGGGATGGGACGTTTATTTTGAGTCACTTCACTTTCACCAGGGAAGGAGTTGTGATTTTATTCTCTAAATATTTTACCTCAATATCTCGTAACATAGAAGAAATGATAAAAGATAGATTGCTAAAAATTAGAGCATAATTTGAAATGTATACTTTTGTCCTCATGTGTGTTTGATCATGTAAAGTGAAAATTAACAATATTAAAGAATACAATTGGCTATTAGCATTATTATATAGCCAGTCTTTTAGTAAAAAAAAAGAAAAGAAAGAAAGTCAGCTTTTGATTAACTGCAACTTTGGTCTTTGGTAAAATCCAGATTTAACAGTTGTTTTAACAGCACAGTCTCAATGTCACAAAAGTTTTAAATCAGTCAATAAGTAACTTAAAGAGTTAAGTAAACTTAAGTAAATAAAGAGAAATTTTCTAGAGATGCAAACCTATACAGACCCAGAAGAAAATCAGAAACTCTCAGATCTCATAGTGAGAGCATGCTTCCAGGACATTAATCAAATGGATGCACTGTCCAATTTTTTTTATTTTGTTATCTTACGGAAAATAAATAGGCAAAGCTGTTTTATACACTTACGCTTTGAAAATTGAGACATCTCATTGGATACTCACCTCCCAATACAATATTATCATCCGATTCAATATTACATTTTCCCCGATTTTGTTACAATTTTACACCTTAAAAAAGTTTCATGATTAATTAAATATAGCTTATAACATTATGCAACATTATATATAATTAGTTTTCTCACTTAAAAAGCATTTAAACAATACAAACTAACTTCCAATACAAGAGATTAATGTTTAACTGAGCAGTGCGCATCTGTCATTCAGCATGAATATTATTTCTAAACAATCTTAGTGTAGCACACTTGAATAAAGACTCAGTGTGACATAAATATTTTCCACTCTTTACTGCTGAACTGCAAAAATACAGACAATACAGCACATTGCAAACACAATTCTGTCCGACATCTTCTCTCAGAGTTGCACTACTAACCACTGCTAACCGTGCATATTAACAACACTTCGGGATAGCAACGTTTGCAATAGAAAATGAAATAGTAAACAATGACAAAGAAATAATACAAACAAATAAAATATCAGTTATAATAAAATATTAGTTACTCCAGTTATAGTTAATTGTGTCCTAAACATCTGCAAGGCAGCATTAGCATCAATACATTTCAAAACCAGCATCACGGTCCGCTAAGTGCTACAAGTTAATGTAGCGGCAACACTTCAGAACAGCAACGTTTGCTAGCGTTACACTCCCTCTTGTGGTGAGTGTTGGTAACAACAGTGTTTCAACTTCCTTTTGAACAATGCACTGTCTCTAACAAATTACACCATGAATCAAGAAGAAACATTCCATATAGAAGTACTTAAATCTATAAAATGATAATTGGGCAAAATAATAATATGTAAAGGGGGTGCCGCTTTGAGTGCTTCATTAAAGTCATGCCCCTCAAATTAGCAAATAATTCACTGTGTACCACTTGGATTATGAAGAAATGGTGGCATATTATCTTATTGAATACCTCCAAAGCCTCAAAACCCAATCTGACAATGAGCACATGGGTGCATATGGATGCAATTTTCAACGGCGCTCACAGTGTTTTGAGACTGGTGTAAGCATGTGCATTCTCTCCAGTATCATGAATACCTGATACTGGTTGGCTGATCCGAGATCACCGGTCTTGGCCAACCAAACTTAAATCCAGCCAATTCTAGTCACTGGCCAGTTGACTGATTTATCTCTTTTATGAAGATAAAAATCCTTTTTTTTTAAATCTATTTTGCAGTCAGTGTGGTGATATGTGAATAGCACACAGCTTCTAACGCGGATACACACAGAAAACCACCTTTACACCATATATGATCTTACATACAAACATTCTTCTAATATTTAGTCAGTTCAAGAAATATAGGATCCTACTAAATTCATTCAGTGAAGTGATGTGTGTCTCAATTGATTCTGAGTCCTTGTTTTATTAAAGTATGCCACGGTCATCTAATTTTCAGGCACAGGCAAACAGAAACCAGTTGGAAGCAGGTAGAAGCAAATAGCATGTGTACAAGGAAAACAATAACGTCTTCCTCTTATACTCTTCCATTGTAAAACTGAAACGTGCCTAAATATGCACCACTGTAAGATTTGTCCTCACCAACCAATAAGACTGCAAGATCACATCTAATCCTCAGACAGAGTTTGAACTATAGAGGGCGCGATGAAGTCCCGTGCATGTAGAAATGCGCGCGCTGACCGAAACGACAGCTCATAAACGCCGAGACAGAGACACTAACGGTTTGTGCATGTCGTTACTGAGAAACTCAGACAGGATGGAGTACTATAATGCTCTTGTAGACTTTATTATTGATAATACACATTCGCGACATATAAGAATTAAATCATGATGACATTTCAAAGTTCAGCCAAGAAAGTTGGAAGAATCTACAAAGGGGGCGTGTCGTGGAGGAGGAACACAGCCGAACCTGAGCGATGGCCCTGTCACATAATTCAGTTAAGAGGTGAGTGGGACCTTAAGTAACTTTTATTATTTTACAACATGATATATATATATTGAAGTTATTTAACCAGTTTTTGTATTCTATCGCTATGCGGTGTTAATGGCATTGTCCTAAATGTGTGCGTGTTTTCTAATGTTAACTGCTATACAGTTGGCATGCTAGTTAGGTTAATCTGAGGTAGCCCACTGCTAGCATTGGATTCAGTTGTAAATGTATAGCTCAGTTTAACTATAGACCATATAAGTGCAAGTTGATTTCTTAATGTGTAACACTACACAATGTGAGAGGGGTTAAGAAATGAATAAAATGATTCGGCTGTAAACGTCCTCTGTTTGTTTCTGTAGTCGTCCATCAGCCCATACGCGAGAGAGAAGATCGAGAGGAGGGCTGTGTTCCTCTCCAGGGTTCCTCTTATCACCTCAGAGCAGACTCTGGGAAAGGGAAAGAGGGAGAAGGCCAAGAGGTCAGCATTAGACCCTGGGGAGACTTCACTCCTGGTAGGAAACCTCCCTTTATTTTCATTTACTAAAAACTAATTTTAAGTTTGTGACAATGTTTTTAATCATTCAGGTTTGGCTGGGCATGTAATAATTTTTTTTTGTGGGGTGTGGGGTTCTCAGAACACATTTATATTTTTGCTTAGTCAGTCTTAAACCTGTTTGTCTTCATGTGTCAGAAAGACGTGAAGAGGTGGACATCACTCTGTGGAACAAAGGTGTGGTTGGATTTTACTTGATAAAGTATTACATGATTATCTAAAATCTCACACAGTCTACCAATGGTCCACTTTCTTTTTATGAATCCAATGGTGCTCATTTGGACAACAAAACACTTCTGAGTTTTCTTCTTGATAAGCATTTGCTTTATTTGTTGTCTCTTGTTAATAGAATCTGCAAAGCCTCAAACTCCGCACATGGCACTAAGGGGACCCTCCCAGCCCAACAAACAGCAGCTATTATAGGTGAGTAAATTGAGTTAATATTTTAATAATATTTGGTCATTCCACATATAATCAACCAGAGTGATTATAAGTCTGAATCTCTAAACCAATGCCCATTGCCAGAGTCATCAAATTCACATTACATTCTGAAATCTTAACTAATTAACAGAGTCGCTATCAAAAACAGCTAACTTGAGCCATTATTTAGCAATAGTTTAGGACATAATGACAGTAAATCATGTAATGTTGAGTATACAGTGGAACCTCGGATTGCGAGTAACACGGTTTACGAGTGTTCCGCAAGACAAGCAAAGATTTTGAATGAATTTTGATTTGATAAACGAGCAAGTCTTGGTTTAAGAGTGCCGAGTATCATGTATCATGCATGTGCCTCTTATTTTGACACCGAGCGTCACTCTTGCGTTGGGGAATCTTGTGTAATCGTCTCCCCTGCTGGGTCTTAGTCCTCGTCTCTTACTTTCATAATCAACATCTCCCTCTCTGTTTCAGCATCTCCTATGTTTGTGCACACTCTCTCAGCTTTTCACCCCCCCTCCACGGCTTCGCAAACACACAGAAACTCTGCTCGTCTCTTACTTGTATAATCAACATCTCCCTCTCTCTTTCAGTGCCTCTGTGTGTGCACGTGCGTAATTTGACACCGACACACACACATACACACACACCCCGACACACACACCCCGACACATGCACAGACGCTCTCTCGCCTTTTCACCACCTTCCCGGCTTCACGAACACACAGGAACTCTGCTCTGTCGTGATTCTTTTCAAAGGTAAGGTGCTGGTTCATTTGTTTTGTTATTGTTTTTTTTACTTTACCACAGTGATTCCGTTAGTATGCTCTCATGCCAGTGTCAGAGAGATTTCTTTTTTTCCTGTTAAAACGGTGTTTCCGTTGTGTGTGTGTGTGTGTGTCCGTTTGTTGTGAAACTTAAAAAGTGATTCTGTTAGTATGCACTCATGCCAGTGTCAGAGAGATTTCTTTTTTTCCCATTAAAAAGGTGTTTCCTTTGTGTGTGTGTCCGTTTGTTGTGCAACTTAAAAAGTGATTCTGTTAGTATGTGCTCACACCAGTGTCAGAGAGATTTCCTTTTTTTCCCGTTAAAACGGTGTTTCCGTTGTGTTTGTGTGTGTGTTTGTTGTGAAACTTAAAAAGCGAGGTGGGGAGAGGGAGGAGGAGTGTTACTGTGTAAAACGAGGCGAGGGAAGGGGCTAATTCCACACACACACACACACATACACACACGGCGCCTGCGCGCACCAACAGAAACACATATTTATTTGTACTTTTTTTAAAGGTAAAGTGCAGGTTAATTTGCTTTATTTTCACTTCATAGATTGTATTAATTATTTTTACGTATTTATTTTTTGGGGCTGTGGAACGAATAATTCGAGTTTTCATTATTTTTTATGGGAAAATGATGATTTGGTTTACGAGTGTTTTGGAACATGAACCCACTTCTGGAACAAATTATGCTCGTAATCCAAGGTTCCACTGTATATGGAATGATTTCATTTTAATTATTCAAATGTGTTTTTTACACAACTCGTAATGAATATTTGTCTTGCTGTTTGCTTTTCAAGAATGCCTTTAAAGTGAAGGAAGGAAAGGTGAAAGTGTTTATTCAAACAAAGTTGAAGAATGAGGGGGTGTCAAACCTCTCCAGGCTTCCAGCTGCACATCTCAAGCCTTGTAATATATTCACATACTCGACCAGTTATACACTAATTGACAGCAGTGTCTCCTAGCAGCAGCACTGTTGAACAGTAATATTGCTAAGTGTAAAAGTGCTTTCATGGTCTGTTTTTAATGTTTTAAGTGTGTTGTTTTATTGATTTTTTAAAATTAAATAATAAAATTAATTGCAATAATTTTGTTGTAATGTAGTTGTATTACACTACATCACACATTTAGATTATAGAAATACTGTAAGTAATTTTTCAGCTTTATTCAAATTATGTATACCCGTACATTTTATTTGCAGTACAACTACTATTTTAACTGCAGTAGGTGTTTAATATTAACTCTAGTATTGTAGTATTACTGCATTATTACTGCAGTAAATTGCAGGATTATTGCAGTATTACTGCAGTTGTTATTGGAGCATTACTGCAGAATTAAGAAAAAATGCAATGTTTTCGTGTCCAAATCACTGTGTTTCCTGCATATGTACTGCATATGTAGAAATTGCAGGATTACTGCAGTATTACTGCATTATATCACAGTATTACTGCATTATATTGCAGGATTATTGCAGTATTACTGCAGTAGTTATTGCAGTAATACTGCAGTAATATTACAGTATTACTGCAGTAGTTATTGCAGGATTACTGCAGTATTATTGCAGTATTACCACAGTTGTTATTGGAGCATTACTGCAGTATTAAGAAAAAATGCAGTGTCCAAATCACTGCGTTCCTGCATATGTACTGCTTGACTCTTGAAAACTGCAGTTATTTTTTGTAAGGGCAGGCCTCTGTGTCAAGTCAGCAAAAAACACTTTATCCATCATTCATCCAGACCTTTAGGTGGCGGTAGCCTGTTTGCCTGTCGCAGTTCTTAAATCAGTCACCTAGTTACAGTATTATTATTAGGCATGCCCTAAGTTACCCAGTGTGGTTTGACATATTTTTGACATATCTTTTTTTTAAAATAGTAAGCTAATGTTACTGCATGATCAGTTTGTTAAAACCAATAGTTTTATTATAGAGTGTTCAGTGTTTAACAGTAGTTACCAAAACATGCAACTTTAGAGACATCAGTTAATTATATTCTATAAATAAAGACCAGTGGTTTGACATATTAAGTTACTTTTTACCTTTTTTTAAAAATAGTAAGCTAATGTTACTACATGTTCAGTTAATGCAGGAGAATGTCCCGGAATCTCCATCAGCACCACATCATCAGTCAGGTACGCACCAGCCCATGAGCAAGCTCAAGCCCACCTCTCATTTTTGGGAATGGAGTAGCTGAATGGTGTTTAGGTAAACCTCAAATTTATATATATATATATATATATATATATATATATATATATATATATATATATATATATATATATATATATATATATATATATATTAGTTCCATTAGGTACTAAGCAATTCCAGGAGTTTCAGACTTTGGACAAACTTGAAGGACATCCACCACAAGAGAAGACTGATGTAGTCGGTGAGAGAGAACTTTTCCTGGCTTTGGCCCATTCTTGTAGCCCTTACATACAGCGACCAATTTTTCATCTTCTTTTTGACTTATTCTTTTATTTGGAAGATTATCACAATGCTATGGCCTTTATGTAACTACTGTATAAATCATATTATGAGTTGAGCAGTGTGACACTTAATATCATTGTCAGATTGGGTGACTTTTTGCATCATTTAGTGTCTTAATTTGCCAGATTTTTCTGGTGTCTGTTATATTGTGTGAATTTAAAATGTATTACACTGTATGCTGTTAACTGAGGATTTTTGATATGTTCAATAAAACTATAATATTTTTCATTTGTGTTTCATGCATCTCATTTATATATAATTTTAATCTCATTATGGTCTTATATGTATATGGCTCATTTGCTTCTCCTTCAAATGCAGTTCTGTTTCTCATGTACATCTCAGATTTCTCAAATGTTTCTCAAGTATGTCTTGGGTTGTGTCTCAGTTAGGTCTTTTTGTTTCTCCTAAGTGGAGTTTAGGAGAAATAGAAAAGACAAAGTCGAGCTGGTAATGAGACAGCTCAATGAGACATAAATAAGCTCATAATAAGCAACAAAATTTTAATATGGGGTTTCACCTGAAAAAAAACTGAGTTGAGCCAAATGTGGAAAATGTTTGTTTTTCTCCTCATTTTGCTGGTTGAAAAGGAATATTTCGAACAACATATTTCAAAGTACATTTTAATGTGCAATGCTTAAATTATTGAAGTATTTACGCAGACTAGAGTCACAGTTCTCCAAAGATGCTGTAATGTTGAAGATGAAGATGATGAGGAATATGATGATAAAGAACAGCAGAGCTACAGTGACCAAGCTGATGGTGAAAGTACCAAAATTAATGATGATGAGAAAAATGCAGAGCCACCTGATATAAACATTTAAACTGTAAAAATATAAACTGATATAAACTATCTGAGGCAATGGGTAACTGGGATGCATATATTTTCATCCACCTTGCTGAGAGAACCTGTTCGTACTAGGTGTTTATTTTGTAGTTTATCATCATAATTTTCTTAGTTTGTAATCATTTTATCACGTTTGCAAATACATATCTTTTATTATTGGTGATGATGAAGAGAGTCTAATTTAATTTCCAATATCCAATTTTCAACCTTGCCATTATTTACTGAACCAATGTTGTGCCAACATTGGGCCAACCGTGTGATTTTCTACTGAAACAACATTGTGCAAACGTTCGGCCAACCTATATTTGGCCCCACGTTGGGTCACCGGACAAAATGACATTGGGCCAACCACTGATGCCAACATTGGCCCAATGTATGCACTGCCGTTGGCCCAACATTTGCCCTTCAGTGATGTGTTATCTGGGTATGTGAATGGCAGAGTGGAAAAAAGCAAGTTAGGCTAAATTTTAATCCCATTAGCCATCCCACTGAATTAGGTCTGCTGGTCTCCACTGTAAGAAAAACAGCACTTGGGTAACATGACAAGATGTACTAGAGTATCATGACCAAATTTATGTCCAGACAATTAATCTGCTTGCAGGAACACAAGCTATTTAACTTCATGACCAAAAAGACATATTATACTCTACTAAACTTAGAACCCCCCCCCCCCCCCCCCACCCACAGACACAGATATAGAGAGATATAATATTTTTTTCATACCTGACTGAGATTCCATAAAGCTGTAGAGAATAAGGAGAGTCATACAAATAATCATCCCTGAAAGACAAGCATTATCATTATTGTTTCAGTCTGTTTCACTAAATAGCTAGTAAATTCATACTCCTGATTTTGTGAAATTTTACTCATTATTACTATCAAAAAATTCTAAATACTCACTTTAAGCTGTACAGTACTGTGCAAAAATCTTAGGCGCCATATTATCTGTAGTACTAATTTTGTTATATAAGTTCATTATATCTGCATTATTATGTACAGAACCATTCCCTACAAAAATTAATGAATAAATAACATTACAGAAGAATATTTGCATGCCGGTAAAGAAAGCGACATATTACATGACAGTCCAGTTTTCAGATGGGGAAATAAATAAATAAATCAATAATGTAGACTCCTGGGTTTTGCATGAAAATAGAAAGTAGCGAGTGTGACGAAGTTACCAAAAGAACTCGTATTCTACAGCATGCTCAGTAAAACCTAACAGCTGTTTTATTTACAGTACTGTGCAAAAGTCTTGGGAACATCCAAACAAAAGCCATATGCAATGATACTTTTGAAAACATTTCTACATTAAAATAAACTTCTATAAAAAGCATTAAGTAATAACAAATAATAAACAGTGAATATCTGGTGTGGAAACTCTTTGCTTAAACATTCTCTTTAAAAACCCTACTGTTATTTCAGAATAATACCCCTCATTTCAAAACCAACTTCAACCCAATTCACAAAGAAAACCCATCCTGCAACCCATAACCCCTCTTGAAATCTTAGCAGGTAAGCGGAGTCAAAAGGTTGCCACTTACAGACCAGAAAAAAACAATTAGAAAAAGGAAACCTACCGAAATATAGGGGAGAAAATACTAGTGCGCTCTCGCTCTCTCAAGTTTCAAAGGTGCTTTATTGGGATGACGAATATTTACATTCGTATTGCCAAAGCTTAGTGATAAGGCACAAGAAAATAACAGGAGTAGAGAGATCAGGATCGCATTGCTGCAGCTCCACCTCACTGCTGTTAGCTGAAGGGAAGGGGATGAGCTGCTCGATACTCAGAGGCACGAACGTTTCTATGATTTCTACATTTTTAATATAAACCAAACCATCATATACTGTACACCACAGCTGGGGGAAACACACTGTCTGGTCAAAAAAGAAGTTGCACAGTCTAAGATTTCATTCAATCACTTTTAGCTCTGATGACAGCACACAATGTAACTGGTTCATGTAGAAAAAAAATTCTTTAATCTCACAGAATTATAGAAATAATCCGGAGAAATAACATAATTGACCATTTCAGCCAAACTGTCCATATTCTAGAGGACCGTATCCTATACTGTATCAGTGAGGCATTTCTTGTCCCCTCCACCACTCAAAATAACACCACTATGACGCTATGCAGCTCTGAGAGAGGATATCTTGAACACACTAGAGCAGTTAAGCTGTCAAAGGTTACTGCTTAGAGACCAGAAATAAAAAAAATTAAAAAAACATAGAGCAACATAGAGGAGAAAATTCCAGTGCGCTCTCTCTCTCTCTCTCTCTCTCTCTCTCTCTCTCTCTCTCCCATACACACATACAGTGTCTGTTCATACCTGATTTAGAATCCATAAAGCTGAATAATATCAGGAAAGTCACATGCAAAAGCATCTCTAATAGACAATTTATTATTATTGCAGATGCACATTTGTATTGTTATTTTGTAACAAAATTTTAAAATTCTCACTCACCTCAAGGTATATAGTTGCTCAGTAAGACACTTAGGAGCTCCTTTGTCTCGACGGTTTCAGTTTTCTGTGCTTTCGTTTGTGTAACCCGTTACTTAGAAGTGAAACTAAACACGCCTTTTTCCATCCTCTGCATTGCTGTAGCTCCACCTCACTGCAGTCTGCTGAAGAGAAGGGGATGAGCTGCTCGATACTCAGACTGACGCACGTTTTCTAGAGTTTTAATCTGAACCAAATACATATATAAACAATATAAGGAATAAATGCAGCAATCTATACTCTTTCTCTCTCTCTCTCTCTCTCTCTCTCTCTCTGAGTGCATGCTGGGAGTGAGTGGGCAGAGCGCCTTTGAGCGTGAGTGCGAACGGCGGTTCGGCATTCTTTCTCAAGCGTTTATTTATTATATTTTTCTTTTCCTTTGTTTTCTAAAACAAGAAAGAGAACTTTATATATTAATTTAACATCGTGCAAGGAGCTCACCAAACCTCTGTGAGTCGGAGGTTTCGGCGTGGAGCGTCAGCTCCAGCGTGTTTGCTGGAGAGCATGGCGTCCGCGAGCTCCAAAAGTTTTGACACCTTAACCCGCCGGCACGGGATTAGAATCGTGTGCGGCGCGAGTGTGGAGGACTGCAGTCTGGCCGCGGGGGAAGTGGTCGGGCATGAGCACGTCCTAGCCACGTCCAGGATGAACAGCGCGGTGGTGCTTTTCTTAAGCACAGTGGAAAAAGCGACAGAGCTAGTGGTAAACGGGATAGACATCGCCGGGTCCCACTACAGTGTACTTCCCCTGTCAACACCATCTAAGAAGCTGACCCTGTCTAATGTCCCCCCCTTCATCAAAGATGAAACCGTGGCGAGAGAACTCTCTCGCCATGGAAAACTAGTGTCCCCAATCAAAAAAATCTCCATCCGCAGCAAATCCGACCTGGTAAAATACGTGGTATCCTTTAGACGATTCACTTATATGATCTTAAACAATAACACCACGGAGCTACAGTGCACATTAACCTTCAAAATCGACGGTTTTGATTACGTGATCTACGTTTCCACCGAGTCACTAAAATGTTTCGGTTGTGGGAAGACGGGACACATGGTGCGTGCTTGCCCGTGTGATTCGGCGAGGGAGAACGGAGAAGGCGGTGGAGCAGCACGAGCAGGCCAGGAAAAAGCGAGGCCTGAGGAGACAACCAGCGAGAACACCACAGCTGGGAAAGACACCGAGGAGGCCAACACACGTTCTACTGACAACACCTCCTGCACTGAGAGTGGTAAGACCGGAGTAAACACGTCCACTCCTCAACAAGAAACAAGCAGCGAACTGGTGAGTACAGTGTCTCCTCCTGTCACCACATCACAGTCCCAACCCGACCAACACACCACAAGCGTAGAGACTGATACCATCGACACAGTGTCCAACACACAAGAAAGTGTCCTGAGTGACATCGACTCATTGATGGAAGGCGACAATGAAAATGTAGTAATGGAAACTGAACAAGCTTTGTTTAAAATGCCAGCAAAAAGGAAAAAGGATAATAAACATTCAGTAAAAAAACAAGCAAAAAAGGTGGAGAAATCAGAAAGCGAAATTGAAATGGAAAGTGACCTTGAATCCTCAGACAGTGAGAGAATGGCAAAAAAACGGTTGGCTGGCTGGAAAGGAAAGGAATACAACACGGAGGAACTGACTTTTTTTTTTAAAACAACAAGAAGCTGGAGAAATGTGAATATATTGGACTATTTTACTGATGCCAAAAGATTATTAGAGGCACTAAGGCAATCGATGAGTGATATAGAGAAACCAGAAGTCTACAGAGCAAGAAAAATCGTGACCATGCTGAACTCTGTTTTAAATAATGATGATTATGATTTGCCGTAGACGTTTTCGGTTTCGATTAACTGTTGTTGTATTGTTGTGCTTTATCTTTTGCCTAATTATGGGAGAGATTTGTGCTGCCTCCCTAAACATCAATGGTGCAAGAGACAGCAAAAAGAGAGCAATATTTTTCGAAATGTTTAAACAAAAAAAAATTGATGTACTTTTACTACAAGAGACACACAGTGACAACAGAAATGAGACAGATTGGGGATACGAGTGGAACGGAACACCTGTCTTAAGTCACCTCTCCTCCACTAGCGGAGGGGTGGCAGTTCTTTTCTCTAAAAGTTTTACCCCAATATCATACACAGTGGAAGAAATTATTAAAGGCAGATTATTGAAAGTCAGAGCACATTTCGAAACGTACGCCTTCGTTTTTATATGTGTATATGCGCCAAATTTACCTGTAGAGAGACTGACTTTTTTAGACAAGTTGTGCAAGGTTTTAGAAACCTGTAACGCTGATGATTTTTTATTGGTGGGGGGAGATTTTAACTGCACCACTGCAGACATGGACCGGAATCACAGAGAACCTCATTTGCCCTCCCGTAGACGACTTTTAGAAATTTTAGAAAAACATCAGCTGTGCGATATATGGAGATTTCTCCATGAGTCCGACAAACAATACACCTGGACTCATGCTAGTAATAACACCATCTCCCTCGCACGGCTAGACAGGTTTTATGGTTTTAAACACCAACTTAGCATTATTAAGAGTTGTCACATCAACCCAGTCAGTCTCTCTGATCACAGCCTGATTTTATGTAAAGCTAATTTTAACAATATCAAAACAAAAAGCGCATATTGGGTTTTTAATACAACGTTATTAGAAAACCAAGTTTTTAGAGACAATTTTACGTTTTTTTGGAACAATTTTAAAAAAGAGAAGTCTGATTTTAAAACACTGCAGCAATGGTGGTATTTTGGTAAAATCCAAATTAAGCAGTTGTGTCAACAGCACACTCTCAATGTCACGAAAATTTTAAACCAGTCAATATGTCGGTTACAAAAAGAAATCACAGATCTCCAGTCACCAACTTCTGATGCCACCCTGATTCAGACCCTGAAACAAAAGAGACAGAGGCTCTCAGATCTCCTGGAATCTAAGGTGCAAGGTGCTCTTGTGAGAGCTCGCTTTCAAGATGCCAACCAGATGGACGCACCTTCTAAATACTTTTTTTAATTTAGAAAAGAAAAAGGGGCAAAGCCGTTTTATACACAATTTGCGATCTGAAAATGGAGATATTTTAACAGACGACATTAACATTCGCAGGAGAGCTGCACGTTTTTATGAAAATCTTTACTCTTCAGAGTATAAAGAAAACAATGTGATCGAACAGGTTTTTTTGGAGAACCTGCCCCAGGTTTCTCAAAATGATGAACTTGAAGGCCTGCTAACTTTAGAAGAACTCCACAAAGCTCTACAGAACATGAGCAATGGGAAAGCCCCAGGTATAGATGGACTGCCAGTGGAGTTTTACAAGTCTTTCTGGCAGATCTTGGGGGAAGACTTGTTAGAAGTCCTAAACGAAAGTCTAAATGAGGGGTTACTTCCACTAAGCTGCAGAAGGGCAGCACTCACGTTGTTACCTAAGAAAGGAGACCTGACAGATATTAAAAACTGGAGACCTGTGTCGTTGCTATGTAGTGATATCAAACTACTATCAAAAGTCCTTGCAACAAGGTTAAAAAACGTGTTGGAGGAAATCATACACACCGACCAAACGTACTGCATTCCTGGCAGATCCATATTTGATAACATCTCCTTAATATGAGATATTTATCATCTCAGCAAACTATATGGACTGAATATAGGCCTGATTTCTCTAGATCAGGAAAAAGCTTTTGATCGAGTAGAACACAGTTACTTATGGACAACTCTTGAAGCGTTTGGTTTTAGTCCTGATTTTATTAAGAAAATAAAAGTTTTATACAATGACATTGAGAGTGTGCTGAAAGTTAATGGTGGCTTGAGCTCTCCTTTTAAAATAAACAGAGGGGTCAGACAAGGATGCTCACTGTATTGTATGCAATAGCAATAGAACCATTGCTTCATAAGCTACGACTTGAACTCAACGGAATCAGGATTCCCGACAGAAGAGAAATGCTTCGTCTTTCTGCTTACGCCGATGACATCATTGTAATGCTAAATGAACAAAAAGACATAGATGCAACAATCAAGGTGCTAAAGGATTTTGAAATGACCTCTTCGGCAAAAATAAACTGGGCAAAGAGCGAAGCGAAGCAAAACTAATCGGAGATTGGTTTGAAAATGCACCCACACTGCCAGAAAGACTTTTATGGACAAAAGGGGGAATAAGATACCTAGGAGTCTACCTAGGTGACGACTCGTTTACACTAAAGAACTGGGAAGGGGTGATTGAAAAAATGAAAGGCCGACTGGACAAGTGGAAATGGCTGACTCCAAAAATGTCCTACAGAGGACGAATACTTATTATAAACAATCTAGTGGCCTCTTCTTTGTGGCACAAAGTGGCATGTGTGGACCCTCCGGTGGAGGTTATGGCAAAATTTCAGTCAATCCTTGTAGACTTCTTCTGGGATAAACTTCACTAGCTGCCGATGAGTATTTTATTTTTACCCAGAGATGAAGGGGGACAAGGTTTACTCCATATTCAGAGTAGAATCGCCGCTTTTCGCTTAGAGTTCTTACGGAAATTCCTGGGAAGCTCATCTTGTTTTAGCTGGAATGCAGTAACAGGAGCAATTCTAAGGATGCTGGGGAACCTAAAAATGGACAAAACCCTTTTCCTGACAGACTCAAAGAGACTGAATCTATCAAAACTGCCGTTTTTTTATCGCAACCTTTTTAAAATTTGGAATTTTTTTAAAGTACAGAGACCTCCAAACACATGCTCCGTTTACTGGCTTTTAAAGGAACCCCTAGTCCATGGAGCACGCCTGGACATCGCTAACAACTCCCTTTCTGATACCCTGATCCACTCTGGTATATCCAACCTAGGACAACTAGTGGAGCTAGTAGGTGCAAATTTTCAAAACTCAGCAAAAGCGGTGGAAAGGATTGGAGTGAAGTCAAGGAGGATTCTAGCACAACATTTTGAAAAATGGAAAAATCTTCTCTCACAGGAAGAGAAAGACATGCTGAGAGAGTATTGTGAGGGAAAGGAAGAACCGGATGAAGGAGACCCTTTCCCTGACCTCACACTCTCTCCAAACCTAGGAGAACACACGGGTCATTTTTTAAACTGTGCAAACCTCCAAAACATGGACTTCTACAATGTCTCTGGAAAGAACCTTTTTAAAGCTTGTGTTAAAGTTTTTAATAAAAAGTCTTTAAACGGGAGAGTTGATACACCTTGGCGTTCGGTACTCAGATAAAATGAGGAAGAACAGCCACGGTGGAGATCACTGTACAAGCCACCATTAGCTAAAAGATCTGGAGACTTACAGTGGAGAATTTTACAAGGTATTTTAACGGTCAATGCTTTTACCTCATGTATTAATCCCAATATAAGTCAAGAATGTCCTTTTTGCGCACAGAAAGAGACCATCTTTCATGCCTTTGCAGAGTGCTCCAGACTTCAACCACTTTTTATTGTTTTAAAAGCCCTATTTATTATTTTTCATGACTTTTTTACACTATAGTCCTTCATCCTCGGCATAAAATATACTCAGAAAACAAAAGAAAAAAGTCAACTACTGAACTACATTCTGGGCCAAGCAAAAATGGGTATATACTTAAGCCGGAGGAACAAAATTGAGCAAAAAGGAAATTATAGTGTGGTAGCAACAACAATTGCACTAATAAAATCATGGGTTTTAATCAATTATCTCTTTTACAAGAAAACAGAAAATCTGACTGCCTTTGAGAGAATTTGGTGTTTTAATGGAGCACTGTGCACTTTGATTGAAAATGAGCTCTGTTTTACCCACACTTTGTTTTAAAAAAGAAAAAAAAAATCTTAATTTTATTTACTACAGTTATTTATTTATTTATCTATTTATTTTATTCTATTTATTAATGATTTCTAATGATGTTCCTTACATTATTGTAAAAACGAATACCAAATAACTGTAAATAAAAGTTTTTTTGTAAATTCAATTTTCTCTCTCTCTCTCTCTCTCGAGAGAGAGTAGTTGTGAGAGTTTGATCTCTTGTCTGGCGCAGTCGTTATAGCATGCCTATGTCATCATAAGATATTTGCGGAAGCCCGTTGTTAAGTGTATACACCCAATCGTTTCAGAATCTTTTAGGATTGTCGGGTAGTGTGGTCTCGGCTTTAGTTATTTCCTGCTCTATCGTACCCACTTCAATTCGGAAACCGCTGTTAATTAGCTGATTAGTTAAATCAGGTGTGTTGGGAGCTGAGGAAACATTAGATGTTCAGGGCAGGCTGTCCTCCAGCTCCAGGGTTCAGAACCGTTAATATCAATAATTCAGTGAATAAATAATGGTCTTAAGACATTAATTTGGCTTTTTCAAAATAATACCTTTTTGAAGAGTTATTCCAAAACAAACGTTTGTATCTTAAAACAGCTTACTATTATTTCAGAATACCTTACATCATTTCATAAGGAGAGTTTCATTTTTAAAACTCAACATTGATTTCAAAATGGCAGTTTTTCCTGCTGTAATTTATTGCACACACTGTATTCCATAGGCAGTGAAAATGGTGTCAAATTTATTTTCTGTCATTAGACTCTTTTGTGGGGAAATATTTGCAATTTTTTTGTTTTTCCAAATATGTTAAGAAATTTGATGTCTGAGCTCCTGACAATTTAATTAGCTAATCAGCATGAATGAATCAAAATGATGGCACAAACCAAGGCAGCTAACACTAGGTATTTTTCATAATTTATGATTAACTCTATGACCTAGAGTAGGTTAACACTTGGCAAGGTTTGCCAGTGACTCCTTTTAAAATAAGCTTAATTGACAGAATGAGTGGAGAAAAAAAGAGCACATTGAGACATGTAATTTTTGCAGGTGTCAGAGCTAAGTGCAAATCATGAAAAATGTATGAGCCTAGACCTGACAAACTCCAGCCTCAGATCATGACACTGCCTCCAGGGGCTTGTAAAGTGGACACTGCATGCTTCATGTGCTTCCCTTCTCACATTGTTGCAGCCATCACTCTTGAATAGGGTCAATCTGGACTCATGCGGCATGACCATTTTCATTGCCCTAAAGTTAAATAATTCAATCTTTATGCTCCCTAGGAAGCCAAATTTAAGCTTTTCTCTTTCTTATTGTCACAGCTATTTATTTTCAATCCTGTGAGTTCTCATCACAATGTGTGTGTATAACTTAACATAGCCATACTTTTTCTTTTTTTTTCTTTTTTTACCATAAATGTTTAAGTGATATGCTTTTAAATATCTCCAACTGTCACATTTGCTCCACAAAGTTGACAGTTCAGCACTATCTTTCCAGGTTTGGATAATGTGTTGGAGGATTCATTTCCCAGTTCCGGTAATTTCAGATCATTTTCAGGAGTTGGACATTTCTGTAACATTTTATGTATCATTTATTAAATAAATAATTTAGTTATTTCGATCAATCTTCTTATAAATTTTCAAATATTTTGGTCTTCAAAATGTTTTTTGGTCTTTATATGCTGTAACATTCAAAATGAAAATAAAAAAGGGTTTAAATATTACCATAATATGATCACTTGTAACAAGAGCTAGAATATATGAGAGTTTCACTTTTTAAACTAAACTGTATTCCATAGGCAGTGGTGTCAAATTTGTATTTAAAATTGCATATCTGCAATTTATTTTCTGTCATTAGACTCTTTTGTGGGTATTTTTCTTGTATATTTTTCATAAGCTAATTTTAATAACTTATGATTAACTATATGACCTAGGTTAACACTTGGCAAGATTTGCCTGTGACTCAAAAATTACTTTCCCATTAAATTCAAATTCTCTGCATATTTACAAATGATTTGAATGATTTGATATTCAGTATCAACATTTTATTTCTATAGCACTTTACAGCAACCTAAGTTGTACCAAAGTGCTTCACAGTTCTAAAAATGACAATACAATGGCATTAAAAATAGAAATAAAAATACAAACAGAATAAAATACAGTTACATAAATAAATAAATAAATGAAAAATTAAATAATAGTCATAGCCATAAAAATGATAATAATAAAAATAAAAAGATAAAATTATAAAAAATTTAACATAAAACTATAACATATTAAAAGCTATTCTAAACAAGTGAGTCTTCAGTTTTGCCTTAAACAGAGGGAGGTCCGTAATGCTGCGTAACTCAAGTGGAATGGCGTTCCAGAGTTTAGGACCAGCCACTGAGAAAGAGCGATCACCCCATTGTTTGGATCTTGACCGAGGGACAACTAACAGGTTCTGGTTAGCAGAACGCAAGACTCTACTTTGTTGATAAAAATTTACTGTCTCACATAGGTAGGAGGGTGCCAGACCATTAACCGCATTAAAAACAAACACCAAAAGTTTAAACTGAATCCGGAACTGTACCGGAAGTCAGTGGAGAGAATACAGGATTGGTGTGATATGATCATATTTACGATTACTGGTCAGCATACGAGCCGCAGCATTCTGTACAAGTTGCAGACGATGTAAACGAGCTTGAGTGACTCCAACATAAAGTGCATTGCAATAGTCTAGCCGCGAACTAATAAAAGCATGAATGGCTTTCTCCAGGTTGCTCCGATTTAAAAAGGGTTTGACCTTTGCAAGGAGGCGCAGATGAAAAAAGCCTGCCCTGACAACAGAGTCAATGTGTGTTTGAAAGTTAAAACAGCTGTCTAAAATCACCCCCAAATTTTTGACTGCTTGGCTAAAATGAAGAACCGGAGAATCAAAACCTGCAGTGATAAAACTAGAAGGATTTGGGGCGCCAAACATAATATATTCTGTTTTACTCTCATTCACACAGAGACAGTTTTGTGACAGCCAAAGTTTGATGTCATGCAGACAACTGTGGATCGATTTTAGTGCATCAGATGAATTCGGCACAACTGGCAGATAGATTTGTAAATCATCTGCATACAGATGAAAAGAGACATTGTGCTTTGAAATAATCGACCCTAATGGCAGCATATACAAGGAAAATAAAACAGGGCCCAAAATGGAACCCTGCGGAACACCAGAGGTCAAAGGGGCGAGGAGGAAGAGAGATCACCAATCATGACAGAGAAAGTCCTATTTGTTAAATATGACCTAAACCATTGTAGTACGGGATCTTGAAGGCCAACTTCTTGTGCCAGACGTGTCAGGAGAATTGAGTGGTCAACAGTATCAAAAGCAGCAGTGAGGTCCAACATCACAAGCAGCACAGGTTTTTTGGAGTCAAGAGACAGGAGGATATCATTCTGTACCTTTAGAAGAAAAGATTCAGTACTGTGGCGTGTTCTAAAGCCAGATTGAAATTTCTCTAGAACATGATTCTCTTCTAAAAAAGACTGTAACTGGATAGAGGCAACTTTTTCTAAAACCTTAGATAGAAAGGATAAATGAGACACTGGTCTAAAATTAGACAATACTGCAGGATCAAGATTGGATTTCTTGAGAAGGGGCCTGACCACAGCGTGCTTGAAGACAAACCCTGAGCTAAGGCAATTGTTAATAAAAGAGAGGAGACATGGACCCACTGTGTTAAAAACCTCCTTCAACACCCTAGATGGAATAATGTCCAGAGGACAGTTAGTTGGGGATAACTGCTGGACCACTTTAGATAGAAAAGATAGGGACACTGGCTCAAACCTGTTAAACACAGATGAGGGCGTAGAAGAAGAAGAACATACATCAAGACCATTAGAAGTAGTGTTAATATTCTGCCTAACAGAGGCTATCTTATCAACAAAATGATTAAGAAATTCATCACAAAATGACCTTGATACATGTTTTGGAACATTGCACAATGGATTTGTAACTGACTGAATTGTATTGAATAACACTCTAGGACGATTACAGCTGGTAGAAATTACATTTGACAGGTACACACATTTAGCTTCTTTAACTGCATTTTGATAATCAGAAAGACTGTCACGCAGTATACCCAGTGATACTTGTAATTTGTCCTTCTTCCACCTGCGCTCGGCTTGTAGTGCTGCCTAAGGCACAAGTGGTATTATTTAGCCAAGGGTCAGGTTTGATCTTCATGGATCCGTCCTTGTAAGGTGCAATGGAGTCCAAAATCCCTGAGCAGTGGAGTAGAAGATGGAGATAAAATCCTCTGGGCTCATGAGGGAAGCTGGCTCATCCTGGATGTAAAAACTAGTGTTCATGAACGCATCAGCAAACTCTCCAGCTGTGGTGGGTGTAATGGGGCAGCGACGGCAGGCTGGAGTAAAAGGTTTCATAGTAGATAGTGAAACAGTAAATTCAAAGATAACAGGGAAGTGGTCTGAAATACAGATATTGATTATTTCTGAGATGGATACTGGAAGTCCATGTGAAATTAGAAGATCCAGCGTGTGGCCATGCTGATGTGTAGGGTCTCTAACTGATTGGGTCAGGTCAAAGGAGTTTAAAAGACTTTGAAAGTCATTTACCAGTTGGCTGGATGGACAGCAGACATGAATATTAAAATCTCCACAAATGAGTAAACTGTCATATTTTGGCATTAATTCAGAAAGTAGCTCTGAAAACTCAGAGATAAAGTCCTTATTGTATTTAGGTGGACGATAAATAATAGCGCAGAGTACAGGACATGCAAACTGAATCAAAACCAGTTCTAGCTCAAAGCTATTGTAGCTTTTACATGGGAGTAAACGGCAGCTGAATTTTTGTTTGAAAACCGCAGTCAGTCCTCCACCGCGACGGGACACCCGCGGCATGCTCAAGAAGGAATAGCCGGGAGGGAGGAGCTCGGAGAAGACGCTGTTATCACCTTGTTTTAGCCAAGTTTCCGTGAGGAAAATAAAATCCAAATCGCGAGTGGAAATCAGATCGTTCAGAATGAAAGTCTTATTTGTGATTGATTGCGTGTTCAACAAGGCAGTACGTACCGCCTCACAGCTCTGCTTTGGGGCTCGACTCAGCGGGCGGAGATTTCCCTGTACACAGCCCCGTGCCTGAATCCTCAACGGCCGGCGACACGGAAGCGAGCACCCGTCATCCGGGATAGCCGTTCTGAGCCACCGATAGCTGTATTCCTGAGAGCGACGCAGGTCGAAATTCCCACATTCAGTTGATACTCCATTTAGAGCAAAGATCGGATTTTCCACACAGGAGGCCAGATAAACTTTCAGTTTGACGAGGATACCTCCTCTCTTTCCGCGTCTCTTGCGCTTCTTGTTGCGGCGCAACGGATAAACAGGACGCCATAGATGCGCAGATACAGACGCTAAAAAAGGTGGCGGTGTCTTTGAATGTCCACTGTTAGTACAGTCAGGCAGGTTGTTCATAGTAGCCCGTATACAGCCATACACAGCGGCGCCATCTTGCTTCCCAGAGGAGACCCAGCATTTCCACAGTCTATCTATAATATTCAGTAGTATATTTACAAATGATTTGAAGTTGAAAGGCTCATTTCTAGGCTACTCATTTGCTACAGAATTTTATATTACCAACAGCAAGAAAAAGCAATTACAACGTGGAGTGTATGTGTCTGTGGATATGTTTGTATGTAGACATATATGAATGAACATATATGAATGAAATATTTGCTCAACTGCCTTCACATGCATATGAACTTGATTAACATCCAATTCTTAGTCCATGGGATTAATATAATGTTGGCCCACCCTTTGCAACTATAACAGATTCAACTCTTCTGTTAAAGATTTATACAAGGTTTAGGAGTGTGGTTGTGTGGATTTTGACCATTCTTCAAGATGCGCAATTGTGAGGTTAGACGCTGATGTGGATGAGAAGGCCTGGCTTGTAGTCTCTGCTTTAATTCACCCCAAAGTATTCTATCTAGTTGAGGTCAGGACTCTGGTGAGCCCAGTAAGTTTGTCCACACCAAACTTGCTCATCCATGTCTCATGGACCTTGCTTTGTGCACTGTTTGGAACAGGAAGGGGCCATCCACAAACTTTCCCACAAATTTGGGAGAATGAAATTGTCCAAAAGGTCTTGGTATGCTGAAGCAGTAAAAGTTCCTTTCACTGTAAGTATGGGGCCAAGCCTAACTCCTGAAAAACAACCCCACACCAATTCCAACATGACTGCGTACCAGTGCACAAACCAAGGACCATAAAGACATGCATGAGCGAGTTTGGTGTGGACACAACGGCGAGGCAGTGCCCCTATTTTGGAGTCCTCTCTTTACGAAAAATCTTGGCAAATTTCCACTGATTGCTCAACCACAATAGTACATCTTTGCTGAAAAGGTGTTTATTTGTGAAAAAAGAGCTCAAGTGATCCAAACAGTGCAACAAAAAGTGAGGAAAAAGAAAGCAAAACAAAACAAAAAAATTAAAAATAAAAAAACTGTAATTTACAAAATATACAGTATACAAAAATTTTATCTGTTAACCCTGCTGAAAAATCCAGCATATACCAGGATGATTTATATGCTGGTCTATGCTGGTTAATACTGGTTAGTGCTGGTCTGATGCTGGTTTAGCTGGTGAACCAGCATAACTGATGGAAGACCAGCATGCCTGCTTAAAAATCCAGCATAGGCTAGCATGATTTATATGCTAGGCTACCAGCAAGGTTTGATAGTTAAAATTGGTTACCATTTTAGCTCATTATCTTGTTTTTTAATAACTAGTACTGAAAATAATGTGTGATGTAAATACATGGACCGTGTAATGTTATCTTTAAATGCATTTACATACAAGAGACAAAAATAATCCATTTACCAAAAACATGTAAATACATTATTTTACATTTATTAAATATCTGTGGGTTGTCTAAAAACACAACACAAACCTTTTATATAAATGCATTAAAAAGAAAGTAATCAATGGAAATCACTTAAAACTAAAAAAAAAAAAAACCAGCATAGACTATTATAGCTGGTCACCAGCTTGACCAGCAATTATACCAGCAGGGTTACCAGCATACCAGCACCAGCACCATGGGGTCAGTTTTTTTGGTGGTGGTAACACTTGCATTTTTTATGGTAACCGTCAAAATAACTTAAAATGTTCCATCATTTTTAACCATACAGATACGTGTAATGCATCGATTTATGTCTTTTTGTTAATGTACACTCATATACTGTATCAATAAAACATTGTGCTTTTGTAAAATGAAGAAAATAACCAGGGTGCGCTTTCTGCCGTCTCAGTCTCCCCGAAAAGCTTTTTGAAACGTGCCACTAAAATGAACTGAAACTCGGGGAATACTACACACACACAAACACACACACATATCCATATATCTATATATCTATAGATATATTGTAAGCATATTTTTGCAAAATATACTTGTGTATACAGCAATGTAACAATGTTATAATATTAATCAACATAATATTAATCTTAGTGCAAACAATATTAATCTTAAGTGACAGAAGATAAAAGTAAGCAGAGAGAAGATCAGTGTGCAGAAGTAAGCAGAAGTAAAAGGGACCTATGCATATCATAAAAATTAGAAGTTAGTGGCAGGAGAAAACATAATGGGTTCACTCAGAGGTGAGCCAAGAAAAGAAGACGACTATAAGACAGGTCGTGAAACATAAACAGTAGGGAGATGGGTAGTGATACTCAGTGTACCATGGGAACCCAAAGTACATGGGAAAAGCCTAGAGTGACCCAGACATAAACTGTACTTTTCTTTTTTAGCTGTCATGTGTATGAGGAATAGACAAGATAAGGCGCTAGGTGCTGCACTCGACAGAGACACAAGCATGAGATAAGGCGCCAAGTGCCGGACTTATCTCATGCCCAGACGAGCAAACTTAATGAAAGATTGAAACAGGTGTTGGTTACACATGCTGCATGTGCACCTGCAGTCGCGCACACATGTCTAAGTAAGAATATAGACAAATAACCAAAAGACACACGATCAGTTTTAAGAATACTGAGTAGACACAAAAAATAAGTACTGCCTTGTTATTTTTTATAAACTAAACACAAGAAGTGTAAAGATAATGGAAATTAATTTGCAAGAAAAATCTAATAACTTGATATAGATGATGTAGGGAGTCAGATGACGAGGTATATGACATAATAAAATAAGATATAAAAACTATAATTAGAATGAGAGAATTTATAAGAAAAGGTTGGATTATAATGGGAACATCTTCCAGGAATTGGGTAGAACATCTTACAGGAATGAGGAGAACTTACAAAGGAGGGGGTGATAAGGATGGGCACTTCCTCTTGAAAAACTGTATAAAAATGCATGAATATTTCTGTAGAATTCAGTCTGCTCTTGATCATGCTTAGATTTATGACCTAAGCATTCAAGCGCGGCTCACTTGGGTTTCATTGCTGCAATAAATCCTTTCTTACTTCATCCAGATCTGCATAGAGTCCTGAGTTGTTCTTTGGTCCTATTTTTTTTACTAAAGTTACAGTGTTTGTGTAATATTTGTAATTATGGCAACAGTAACTAGTGTAGGAGAAAAATCTCCCACAATATATGTACTTATAGAAAGCTTAAAGTGTCTACTTTTAAATGTAGCAAGTTTAATCAAACATAAATGTTCTCAGTTTATGTAATCCATATGAATCTAAGGAGAGATACAGTCTTTCTGCCACACTTCATTATCTGATAATGATCTGAGACAGGACATGCCCACACGCTGTTCACAGGGAAACAGTCAGGGTAATCTACATACAAGGGCACGCACCCAAACACACAAACACACAGTAGATCCGATAATTTTCCTGCGCATGTGGAAGATGTTAGGCACTGTACAGATTTCTGAAGCTCTACAGAATGTTCTGGACAGTAGGAGGAGTTTAGATTTACCTCAGAACAACACTGAGACTCCAACAGAGAACGAAGGAGGAGAATCCAGCAAGCTGTTACCATGGGTAAATTATTAAATCTTATATAATCCTTATTCTGATAATATAAAACTAATATTAATTTATTTTTCCTCATTTTCTCACAAGCTTTTGCCAGTTTATGTGAAACATTGTCATTTAATGTCACTTACATGGTTTGGTTAGCATGGAGATAACACTGCTAAATCATGCTAACATACTGCCTTATGTAGCTTAGCACAAACAGGTTAGCTCACAGGTGGCTAAGCTAATGCCTTACAATATGTAGATTACAGATGCTTGTCAGTATCAGCTGTGGTGTAAATGTTTATAATATATTCACCCAGTTTTGGATAGCTTCATGTTATGGTAGCTATTTGGTTCAGTTTTTGGTTAGCTTATGACACTGCTATCTATAATGTTATTTAGCACAAACACTTTAGCTCCCAGTGACTAAAATACTGCCTTATGTAGCTTACAGATGTCTGTGATATTAAGACCAAATGCAAACAAACAGGCAAGATACAGGCGGACCATCACTATGTCATGGGAACCTCGACCACGACTGGGGTCTGGATTCGGGATGGATCTCTTGTATTTTTTTAAGTGATTGGCCACACGATAAGGCAGGGGTCTTCAACTCCAGTCCTGGAGGTCCAGTGTCCAACACAGTTTGGTGATTCTTCTTCTCAAACACAGCTGATTCAACTAATCTGTTAATTACTAGGTTCAGTGGATGTGTTTGGGTGTTGGTGAATTACAAACTATGCTGGACACTGGACCTCCAGGACTGGAGTTGAAGACCCCTGCGATAAGGCTTCACCTGTGACTGCACACAACCAGCACATGGACTGACCTCAGATGCCAGGAATGTTACCACTGCTAAAGTGACCAGCATACCAGCACCCGCATACCAGCAAAATGTATGTTGGTCACCAGCATACCAGCACCAAAACACAACGTATGTTGGTATAATGGTAACCAGCTATGCTGGTCTATGCTGTTTTTTTTTCAGCAGGGAAATGCAAACAAGCAGGCAAGATACAGACTGACCATCACTATGTCATGGGAACCTCGACCACGACTGGGGTCTGGATTCGGGATGGATCTCTTGTATTTTTTTAAGCGGTTGACCACACGATAAGGCTTCACCTGTGACTGCACACAACCAGCACATGGACTGACCTCAGATGCCAGGAATGTTACCACTGCTGGTCACAGGATCTGTGTGAACTGCAAACCATTTTATGGTAAGCAGCCATAAACACCATGGAAATGCCAGATATGCAATGTTCACTTGTCTTGAGTTAAACAAGAACTGCTTTTCGAGAAAGGCACAAAGATGTATGACTGTGTATAGGGTGTAAAAGTGGGCTTTTACAAACCTAACACCCTTTCTTCATAATGCACTGTTCCTGTTCCCACTGTTTTACCCTGAATGTCTGTTTGCACGGCCATATTTACAGTATGCCATAAATGTGTCTTCTGTGTATAAGATCATCTGTGTCCCTCTTCCCTCAATCCTGGACATTTACTTTGCACTAGGTGAAAGAGATGACATTTATATGTTTATAAGTAAGAAAAATACACAAATGTCAGGACATGTCAGAAATACTTCATGGCCCATAAACCTGCAGACCCCTAAATAATGTGTGAGGGCCAAGCTCACTCATTTACACTACTGTGGTGTGAAAGTAACTGTGTGAAAGTGTTCCTGAGAGGCTGGTCTCATGTTTTGTTTTTGGTATTATTTTTTTATCAAAACTTATTTGCTGTTCATTGTTAAATTTGCATATTGTTACAAATTTGCATATTGTATATATTGTTACATATTACACAATGTTAATATTGTTTGTGTTGGCCAATAAAGCTGATTTTATACTGATTCTGTTTTATCAGCATTCAGGTTTATCAGAAGTGGATACTCACCGTCTTTTTTGATATTTGCAACATTGTGCATCAAGAATTTGGGGTTCCTCAGGGGTCTGACTGTCAATACCAAATTCTACTGCAAGGTTTTAAGGTGTCTAAGGGAGGATGTACAGCAACATCGACCAGTGGTGCCCAAATCTCAAAATATTTTGATACCCGCTCGTAGTAGATTGTTGGTCAGTCTGTGCTTATGTTAAGAATGAGACAATTTAAATGCTGTACATAACAGATAATAAAATAGATCCTGGTAGTTAACCCATAAGATTTTAAGCTTTCTAATTATATATTGTATCACTGTACATCACTGTTTTTTTATTATTGTATACAGTCTACTGCTCATTTATATAGCTACTGTTGAAATAAAATGTACTTGTCAAATAACAACCAATCATAAAATAATTACAGATTATAAAAGCAACCCGGGGAGCTTTGTCAAGAGTCCAGGGTCCAAAGAAGCAGTGTCCAGAGTAACAACGGAGAAAATGAAAAGTCGGAGTTAAGGTTCAGAGCCTAAAATTGTGTGGCAAACACTAAAGGCGAGAGCGGCATGGGGGCGGGACAATGCCTCACACCCAAATGACTTCAAAGGTGAGTAAACTGAACATTGTGAAGTCACCACATGGGAAAGAGCAGCCAAAGGACTGCGCATGCTGCCACAGAACTTTCATCTGCTGCGAGAACCAGCTTTTGCGACCGACATGTGTCCGCTGTTAAGGCCTGTCACGAACCCATGTGATTCTTTTCTTTTTGTTTTTCCCACGCTGTCATGTCTCTTTACACACGGTCATGTTTTCCCACGCGTCCGCACAGCCCCTCCCACACACCGGTTCCCCATTCACAAATAATTTCTCTCGGCATTTAATGAAGCGCAGCGCGCGTCCGGGTTACTGAGTGCTCCACGGCTCAGTTCTCTCGCGTTTATTTTCTATGATTCATGTGTACCTCGACCAAGTATTTCGTTTACGGATTTCGTTATCGCTCGCTGCTCCGGATTTGTTTGACCTGGCTCTGCTTGTTTCACGGACACTAACTCACGTTTCGCCCCCCGACTTCGCTATCGTCTACCGCTTCGGATTTGTTCGATTTGGTGTTGATTGCTTCACGGACAACTCACGCTTTGTCTCTCGACTTCGCTATAGCTCGTCACTTACGGATTCCACACACCAAGACACCCAGAAGTGAACTGACTCTGACTTTCGCTTTCACGGACCCGGGTTTATTAGAATCCACTTTTGTCTTTTCATTTCACAAAGGCACTCAGCTGCGCATCAAAGTTTATTGCTTGATCTCTCTGCATTAAAACATCAGAGAGCTTTGACTCAGAGTTGCACCGCTAGCCTCCACGCCCATTACAGTCCTGTGTTTTACTATACAGGTGCATCACAGGTTAAGTGACACTAAGCACTGCTCATCCCTTCTCCAGCACTTTCATGATTAACCCTTAGGAGTCTGAGGGTGTTTTGGGGCCCTGAAGAAGTTTTCACATGTCCTGACATTTGTATATTTTTCAGTTACTTATAAACATATAAATGTCTAAAGGCTAACTACACTGTATTCAGCACAAAGTGGGCTACAGTAATATGTGAGCAGCATGTATGTACAAATTTGTATTTTGGAGAAAATAACAGTTACGCGTGATTATCGAAAACAACAAAAAAAAAATCACTGAAATAAGTTCACAAAACACATTCATAACATTTGTTTACAAGACTTTTTTTTTGGTTACCTGGATCTTGTAGTCTAGAGTTTTTACTTCAAAATGATGATAATCATCTTGATCACACATTCACAGAAAACAATATATTCATTTACATTTTCTAAGACACTTTTTTTGTTTAGGAAAGGCCGTATGCGAGGAGGCGTGAATGATCATGAATAATGCTCTACTTCACACCAGAGAAGATAAAAACCCGAATAATGATCTGCATAAATACCCTTTTCAGTCAGGTCTGTGACAGAGGGAAGTGCTACAAGAAAATAATTTGAGGACAAAAACATATTTCTTTGTTTGTAGTTTATTTAGAATAAATCAAGATTCACTTGCAAGAATCTCAGGAACAGTTCAAGATAAATAAAATGTGTAAAAACAGACATTCAGGGTAAAATGATTCAAACAAAAGCAGTGTATGATACAAAAAAACCCTACAAAAACATCCATTCAGGGTAAAACAGAGCAAAATAAAGTGAAAAAATACATTCGGTGTAAAAAAGTGCTCCAAGATTAAAAAAAAAAAAAAAACTGAAACAGACATTCAAAGCAAAATGGTGCAAACAGGAACAGTGCAAGATAAAATGGGTATATGGTGTCTACAGTCACTCTTGAAAGCTTGTGCCACTCTTGAAAGCAGTTCCTGTTCAACTGAAGACATAGGGGAACGTTGCATGCCTGGCATCTTCAAGGTGTTTTTGCAGACGGCAGGTGGGGTCCAGGTTCCTGTGCGGACAGGAATCGCAGAGTCTATGGAACTGTGTCGTCATCAGTCTGCATTTTCCATGACTTTGTCTGCATCTTGCCTGCTTGTTTGTCTCTGCTTTTTTGGGGACAGGTGGCTGATCATTTTCACTGTCACAACTACTTGGGGGAAATAACAAACATGAGCATGCTGATAACACAATAAAATAAACTAATGTCCATCATCATATACATATATATCCAGGTTTTTGCCATCAAAACTGAACATCTCATGTCTCCCGGTGTGAGATGCTGGTGAAGGCAAGAGTGATGCAGACACATTCCTAAAAAAGAAAGAAAAAAATGTTAGCCTGTATTGTTCCAAGTAAACGAACAAAATTATACAGAGAGGCCCCAAAAATGTATAAACACTTCAACATGAATAATATACACCTCGCCTCTGATGGTCACATGACAGCATCAACAATAGGGCGACTACTGATATCTTTGTAGGAAACATAATACTACTCACTGCTGACATAATTCAATCAGGTTTAAAAAAAAGCATAGATAACTGTCAGTGTGTATACACTTTTGTGCCCCTCTGTATGTGTTGATGGGCCACAAACCATGTACTGCATCTCAAACATTTACATCTGAGACATTAGCATAATGCCATGCACCAGGCATGTTTTACTGTACATACACATTTAACACATTCTAAACATTTACACCTGAGCAGATATTGTAAATATCTGCTCAACTAAAGCTATTGTGAAGATTTACACCATAGAAAATATTCATAAACATCTCTTAGCTGCATAAGGCATTAATTTAGCCAGCTGTGGCTAACATACTTGTGCTAAATAACATTACCGATAGCAATGTCATAAGCTAGCAAAAACTGAGCCAAATATATATTAGCAACCATAAAGCTATCCAAAACGAGGTGAAATACATTAGAACATTTACAAGTTTCACATAAGCTGGCATAAGCTAGCCGAAGTGAGGAAAAATATAATATTAGCTTTATATTATCAGAATAAGAGAGACTTAATAACTTACCCATTGTCATAACAGCTTATGAAAATCCTCTGCTAGATCTATTCTCTCTTCAAAATCCTCCGGTTCATCGCCGGAGTCGTAATCTTCTTCTGAAGAAAAGGTAAATTCTTCCTCATATGTTGTATGAAAAACTACTGTGATGGTAATTTCCACATCCGAGTACATTTACTGTTCTGATTTTAAATAATCAGCTATTTTACAACCTTTTCTAAATAGAAGTGTGAGTGATCAGAGCAGGGAAAACACTTCAATGTGCGAGGTTGAGAATTTTTGTTCTAGTTTACCACTTGTGTTTTTAAGGCAGCAGGTGAACTTTAAGGCTTATGAACCTAAAATGTCTTAAAGTATTCAGAGATGAGGGAGAATTCTTGTATGAAGAAATTGTATTTGAACACACTAAAAAATGCTGGGTTGTTTTTACTACCCAAACGCTGGGTTGCCTCTGTTGGGTAATTTTTCTGGGTTATTTACAGTGAATTGGGTATTTTTTGTTTAACCCAGCTTGCTGGGTTGGAGTTGGGTTAACTAGTGACAGCTAACATCACAGACAAGACCGCCCCTCCCCCGAAGTTCACCGGTGTATTCAGTGGCTGTGTCAGCTTTGTGTCTGTTTTGGTCTTCCTCCTCACGCATTTAAGAGGCAATGTAAACCTTAAATACAAGGTCTGTATACACACTTTCACTCACCTATGACTGAATTTGTTCACTGTATGTAACATTTATTACTGTTACCATGTTAACGTTACACTCAAACTTTCAGCCTGGTTTGTGCTATAGCATGCTAGTTTATCTGACAATGGCTGCTAGCTAGCACGTGATTTTAACCCTCCTCACCCCCGCCGGACTTGACGCTAGCAAACTGCAATATGGAGATGAAGATGACAGTATAATGGACTTTTTATTCAGGGCAAGTGGTGCCTTTTTTCATAAAATTTGTTTGGGTTAGTTTACAGTTTAGTTCCCAGTTTATTTATTTATATTTTTTATCGGCTTTTTTGAAAATCACTGGCAGCACCAGCAGCGGTCAGACGTGGCTTTAGGTTTATTTGAGTACATCTGTTTACCAAGTCTGGAGTTACAGCTTACTCAGGGTATTTTTATAAGAAGAGTGTTTGTGCCCTCTGCAAATGACAGAGAAAATCTGACTGAGTGTTCTCTGGATTTGTATAAATTCAGCAATTATTTATTTTTGGGTAAGAGATAATCTGCAGGTTCTTCGACTCAATCTTTCGACTTGCCGGCACGTAAATGCGTTTGTGTTAAAGCCAACTGATAAATCCAAGAGCACACACAGACATACCTCTCCATCCACAAACACACTCACATGTGGCATTTGAAGTGTTTTTGTTTTTACTTTTTGTCATTAATTGAAATGCATCCATACGATAATCATTTACATGATTACATGAGTGCAGAAGGATCTGAAGAGGCTCGTCTCTGTTACACCAAGACTTTGATACGTTCACAGTAAATTGGCCATAGACATTGTTTATCAACTAGGAAAATAAACAATGTTTAAAAAAACAAACCAGGAAGTAAGTGTTTCGATGCATTACAGTACTGTGTATTAACAAGTGCCCTAACAAACACAGCTACAGTGTACAATACAAACGTAGTGTGTGGGGATTGAAAGATTTCCTACTGTGCCTTGGACTCTGTGGTTCCATCAAAAATCAGGCGCCCCAAAGTTAAATCCAAACCCTGGTTAAACGATGAGCCTCGTGCTGTCAGACGCATGTCGCAAAATGGAACGAAAATGGAAAAAGGACAAATTGCAAGTGTCTTTTATTTCATTGAGAGATAGTTGGCATCTTTATCAGAAAACTGTAAAAGCTGCAAAAACCAAACATTTCTCTGAGTTAATTTTAGCTAACTGTCATAAGCCTCGCATTTTATTTCAGTCATTTAATGTAATTCTTAATGGTCCCCAAATTGTCGAAAGCTCTTATGCAGTGTGTGAAAACTTTCTCCAGTTTTTTATTGATAAGGTTTCTTCTACAAGGGCTCTTATTACATCCCCTGCATGTGACCCATTTTCCTCCATTTCTAGCTCTGCTGTTTTTAACCAGTTTGAGCCTATCTCTCTTTTCTTTTTGTTAAAGATTATTAATATTATGAAGCCTGCAGGATCTCCTGCTGATCCCATTCCTCCACATATTTATAAAGAGTTGGCTCCCATTCTAGGTCCTATAGTTTTAAATATTATAAATAGTAGCTTGGGATCTGGGGTGGTACCCAGAAATTTTAAATATGCAGTTGTGCAGCATTTGTTAAAAAAACCTAATCTTGATCCGTCTGTGTTTTCTAATTACAGACCAATCTCCAAGCTACCATTTCTGTCTAAGATTCTGGAGAAAGTAGTTTATACACAACTAATAAGTTATCTTAGTGAACATGGAATTCTTGAGGTCTTTCAGTCTGGTTTCAAGGCTCTTCACAGTACTGAAACAGCTCTGTTAAGGGTCTTAAATGACATTTATCGTATTACCGATTCTGTTGATTCTGTGATTCTTCTGCTGCTTGATTTAACAGCTGCCTTTGATACAGAAGACCATGACATCCTTCTGTCACTCTTAGAACACTGGGTGGGAATTAGGGGGACAGCTCTAGACTGGTTTAGATCCTATCTTATTGATAGAACATTTTCTGATAATCTTGGAGATCTTGAGTCATCATCAGCTCCTCATACATCTGGGGTCCCACAGGGTTCTATCCTTGGACCCCTTCTTTTCTCATTGTATTTGTTGATGCTCAGCTATATCCTGAGAAAACATGGCATCTCCTTTCACTGCTATGCAGATGCCAGTCAAATTTATCTCCCCTTAAAACAGAAGGAAGGCTTTGTTAACATGTCTAGATGTCATAAAGGCATGGTTAGCCCAATTTTTAAAAAAAGTTTTAATGATAAAAACACAGAGGTTTTTGGTCCTGGTGCCAGGGGTAGAGTTCCATCTCTGGATTTAGGAGCTTTGGAGCAGTATGTTAAACCCACAGCGTCAAATTTAGGTGTTATTTTTTATCATGGCCTTAAATTTGATAAACAGATCAGTGCTGTGGTTCTGTCCAGTTTCTTTCAGTTAAGGCAATTGGCAAAACGTAAACTTGTTTTGTCCTTTAGGCTTTTCGAAATAGCCATCGACGCCTTCATCACCACTCACATTGATTACTGTAATGCCCTGTATTTTGGGGTTTCTCAGACAGCATTACATCGGCTACAGCTGATCCAAAATTCTGCTGCTCGACTGTTAATGTTTTCACGTAAAAGAGAACATATCTCTCCAGTTCTGGCTTCTCATCATTGGCTCCTGGTACAGTATGGAATTAATTTAAAAGTTATTTTGGTCATGTTTAAATGTTTACATGGCCTGGCCTCGCCCTACCTCTCGGATCTGCTTAAACCATAGGCTCCATCCCGGTCTCTCAGATCATCAGATAAACATTTGCTGACGGTACCCAAGACCAAGTGCAAGCTCAGGGGTGATCGGGCGTTCTCTATAGCGGCACCCAAACTGTGGAATGACCTACCCTTGAGCAAGCGTGAGGCCAAATCACAGAGGGTGTTTATGTACCATCTCAAAACTCACATGTTTTCTCTGGCATTTAAACCAACCTGAGATGTTGATTTTACATATTGTTTGATTAGATATGTGTCTGATGTGATTTTAATTATGTTGCTTTTTTAATATTCTTTTATTATATTTTATAATTTTATTATTATTATTATTATTATTATTATTATTATTATGTTATTATTTATTTGAAGCAATATGGGGCATTCTTGTTGTTAAAGTGCTATACAAATAAAGATGAATTGAGTTGAAAGATTAATTATGCGCCATTAATCGCTTTTGTTATGACAATTTTTCACTATCAGTGAAAAAACATCATCAAAAATATAACGAAAACAAACCCTAGCAGAAGTTACACTTTGAGCTTTACTTTGTAGCAAAATATTATCTACCAGTGTATTAAACAGAACTAAATAAAAAAATACTGTAATGTGAAATAGAACAACTGCCTGCCAAACACCAAGTTCAAAACCAGTCACAGAAGGAATCTTTTCAGCAAGAAAACACATCTGATAAGATTGTTGTGTTTTAAAATACAGTAAATCCTTAATAATTGCTTCTAAGTCATCTGGAATCGTCTCTGAATTATCCATGCTATTTTATATACAGCTACAAAGCCAACTAGCTCCTAACACAAGGCTGAATTCCAAATTGCTTTCCAACCCTTTACCAAGGGCACTGCTTAGTGTGTGGAACAAGGGATTGTACTCTCTATTCATCTAATGCTATTTGGGATTCAACTCAGGAACACAAAAAATAACAGAGGTATTATATAACAGTCAATGCGCCATCTGGTGGGATTATACAGCATTGCAACCATCTTATTAGAAAGCAGATGGGGGCGTTTATGGGGCGGGGCATCGTTAACTGGGTCAAGGCAAGGAATTGTCACTGATTGGCAAGGTCCTTTCACGGAACAGCCGGCTGTTTGAAATGGCTTCATCTGTATGTCATAAGTAATTAGTAATTCATACACACAGCATGTGACAGACACTAGTCAACTATATTATTTATTACTAGAATTAGAGCAAAGAGTTTGTAGAAACAGTAAAAAGGTTAAAGCTAAAAATAAGCTGCACAGCACATACTGTAACTGCTCATAACTTCCCTTCTACTCAACATTTTGATTTTCTTCATGGTACAGGGTTTAGTTTTAACTGTACATACCAGTTTTTGGAGCAAACCATGCTGTATCCCTGTGTAAACTATCTTTTTAATTGGCTTTCTTAAGTGGCATGTTCCACCTCTAGGGGGAAAAGTGCTATATTCGTCTAGAAAAGCATTAGATGCTATGACGCCTTCTTCCCTTCAACTCAACATTTTGACTTAATTTGTGTCGCAGGTTTAACTTTAGGCAAATACCCAAGTTTTGTGTAATGCTGTGACATTCAGCTAGACAGACAAACAGATATACAGACAGAAATTGGTTTTGGGTCCTTCAATGTATGAAACATAGATATCATTGAAAGAGCAAGTTCTGACCACTGTACAGTTAAAAACTTTTTTTATTTTTTTTTATTTATATGGTTGTTACATAACACACACATCTGTAACAGTAACCCTGACCAATTCTCCTATTTCTGTTGTTTCTGTTGGGACTCAGGGAGCCCAATATAGTTGGCACACAGACTGATTTTCCAGCAGTGGTGACTTTCAACAGGGGTATTGCTGTTTACTGTATGTGCCTTACACCAATATATCAATTAGCGTGGTTCTTGCTCAAAGGCAACAGGCATCTCCATCAACCTTTTCATCCAATTAGAGATGTCATTCTGATGCTTCACACATGCTCTGTATCACATAAAATCTGATGTGTCTTTTATACAGTTGTGTTCAAAATAATGTGTTGTGTGTTGAAAAACGTGAGTAAAGCTCCATATCCTTTTAATAACTTTTAATCTAAATCAATGAATGCATTGGACACCCTGCATGTTCTATTTTAAATCACAACATGAAGAAAAAATTGCTAAATGTATTATTAGCTTACAGAAAGTGAAGAGAAACAAATATTAGTCGGTTCAAAAAAATAGCCATATCATCATTCATCTCTACAAATTGATGAATTTAACATTTAAACAAAAATGCTTGAAGTTTAATCTTGTGCATCTCTGAAATAACATTTAGTTGTATAACCGTGGTTTCTGAGAACTGCTTCACATCTGTGCTGCAGGGAGTCAACCAGCTTCTGACACCTTTGAACAGGTATTCCAGCCCAAGACAATTGTACTACACGCCACAATTCCTCTGCATTTCTTGGTTTTGTTTCAGAAACAGCTGGCCACTCCATAACGTTAATCTTGTTTGTCTGGAACCAAGATGCTGCTCGCTTGCTGGTGTGTTTGAGGTCGTTGTCTTGTTTAAACACCCATTTCAAGGGCATTTCCTCTTTGGCATAAGGCAACATGACCACTTTAAGTATTCTGATGTTCTCAAATTGATCTATGATCCCTGAAATGTGATAAATAGACCCAACACCATAGTACGAGAAGCATCCCCATATCATGATGCTTGTACCTCCATGCTTCACTGTTTTCCTGGTGTACTGTGGCTTGAATTCAGTGTTTGAGGGTTGCCTGACAAACTGTCTGTGGCCTCTAGACCCAAAAAAGAACAATTTTGATTTCATCAGTCCACAAAATATTGTGCCATTTCTCTTTAGGCCAGTCAATGTGTTCTTTGGCGAACTGTTACCTCTTCAGCACATTTCTTTTTTTCAACAATGGGACTTCCTCATAGCTTAGCTTCACACGGCCTCTTCTAATAGTAATGGTACTCAAAGGTAACTTTAGATGTTCTTTGATCATGATGGAACTGATCATTGGCTGAGTCTTTGCCAATTATGTAATTCCTCGATTCCTTCGAATGGTAGTTTTCAGTTTTCTTTCACATCTTTCTGGTTTTGGTCTCCATTATAAAGCATTTGATATCATTTTAGCAGACCAGCCTATCATTTTCTGCACTTCTTTGTATGTTTTCCCATCTCTAATCAACATTTGAATCAAAGTATGCTATTCTTCTGAAAAATGTCTGAAACAACCCATTTCACTCTGATTTTCAGCGAGAAATGCACAGGACAACCTTTTCTGCATTTATCCTTAAATAAGGGGAACTTGTTTGACACCTGTTTTTCACAGAATAATTTACCTCTCTTACCTCTATTTCCCATGTTTCTGGTCTGTATCCATTTTATTCATGCAGCGAATTAAACTGTGCTTTACACTAACCATGAGTTCTGTTGTGGTTTATCTGGTTGTTTCCTGATAAGAGATAATGAGTGCCTCTCGGCTACAACTTTGAGTCTTTTCTCCACATCCCACTACACTTCAGTGTGTCATCTCTCCTCAAGTTTGTAGCCACGGCTACCCTTTTCTTCCTGCAGCATACGTGTTGTATTCACTATGATCACGAAAGCACTTCACTTGAGCCGTCTATGTCTTACAGTTCACCCCATATGAGTTTTTTCGTTTTTTTATTTTAGCAGAAAACCTTGAGTTTTTAAAATAAGTTATGTGGTTATTTTTAGCACTTGATTAGTGAATATATTTGTTATATATATGTTTGTGTGTGATTAAATACGTTTTGATTAAAAACATGCTTACATCTGTAATTTTAAGCCTTTTTTCCTCTCTTTTTCTATACAGCTCTTCCTCTCAAAGCCCCTCTAACTCTCACTTGTCTTCTTTCAGTTTCTCTAAGCATTCCATTACTCAGAGTGAGATACTGTATATAGGCTTCAGAGCTTTTCACATGTGAACCCTTACAAATTTTCAAGAAACTACATAATACAATAATCAGAGCTATTAAATTTATGAATTTTATTATTGAAGCACTGGATTGCAAAAAAAAAAAAAAAAAAGTGATTACTTTGAGAGTTTAAGTTGAGTAACTACCACAGTTTGGATTTTGTGATTTTTTTTTCTGCCCTGAGGGCAAGTTGAGGGCGATGGTGGCAAGAAAAAACTCTCAAGAGTCTTCATGGTAAAATGGGACCATCTCCAGTCACCACACGCATCCCAAGCAGACAAGATGAGGCATCCATGCAAGGACATCTCCAGTCAGAAGCATGGCATCAAGATAAGTTAGACAGGTCCATCAAGCAGAGGGTATATGGATTACTGGCAGCTCAGTAGGATAATTTGTAGGATCATTTCTAGCTCAACAGAGAGAGACAGGGGAGAGGGAGAGATAGGGAAAGAAAAGAGAAGAAAAGATGAGGGGAGGAAAGAAGGAGAGATAACAGTTAGGTATCACAGTCACAAAATGTATAAGGTAAATGTATATTTAGTGCAGAGTGCAAGCAGTGACTCTGGCAGGACTAACTATGACAGCATAACTAACAGGGAGCACCAGAAGAAAACACAGACATTAGGGCTCCCTGAGATGTAAAGCAATCGATCACTTCACCGTCAACAAACCTGAGTGATCAATGAGAGTGAGGAAGACAGCATCTAAACATACCAGTTCACCAGAATACTCTACATCCATGAGACCTTCAGATCTGGCTAAGGCAAATCTATTCACAAAAATGCTTGGCAAAATAATTAGTTTTCTGGTTCTAGTGAAAACTCTCGCTGCTGCATTTTTAACTAACTGAAGCTTGTTTATGCACCTGGTTGAACATCCAGACAGTATGATGTTACAATAGTCCAAACAAGAGGTAATAAAAGCATGAACTAATTTTTCAGCACCACTTAGTGACATTTTCCTTATCTTAGCAATATTTCTGAGTTGAAAGAATGCTATCCTAGCAATATTATCTACATGAGCTTCAAATGACAGACTGGAATCTATAATCACACCAAGGTCTTTTACTGTTGCACTTGATGGAAGAGAATGGCCATCCAAAGTTTCGGTTGTAGCAAGGACTGTGACCTCGACCAAGAAAGAGAACCAGGAGACAAAGCTGTGGTGCCACTTAGTGAGAATTGTATTATATTTCCTCCTTTATCGGCTTAACCAAAAGCGAAAGTAAAATAGGGTGCAGTGAAAAGAAGGAACATAAACAGGAGGATTATCTTCTTGTAACGAGCCATCAGTATGGAGGAAGCTACTTAGAGGGTGTCCCCAGTGGGGGACAGGTGCCCAATATACACGGCGCACTCCCGGAGCTGCTGGCTGAAGCTCAAAGTGCTCAGCTCAAGGATACTGTAAGCCAGGGGTGCCACAGTGCCGAAGCGTCTTCCTGGTGTGATTAGTCTTTTCCAGAGCGTATCTGGGCCTTTCGGAATCTGTGGAAAGAGAAATGCACGTAAGTCTCGCCTTTTTCCCCAACATACTCACATACTGGTGTTCTCGCGGTCCTTTTATAGGCAGTGCGTGACCGCTGAAGGGTAGGTAATTATCCGTGACAAGCCTAGGTGAGTTATGGCGGCCTGCTCCCTGGTTGTGCTGGCTTTTGTGGGCGCTCTTTATGCTACTTTCCCTGGCCGAGCGCAAGCAAAGAGACGCAACCATGATCAGAGGCCAATAGGAGGTAATTTGCTACTTTAACAAGAGCCAATAGTTTGTCATTTTTTAGCTTGGATATTGTTTTAATACTATATGTTTTATCTTTTTATCTTTTATTATTTAGTCTTTTGGGGTGCTAATTCCTTTGTGAGCAGTTAAGCCAAATGGAAATGTTTTGTTGTACAGAATGTGCTGTATTTTACTGGGAGTCTGTAAATACTGTAAATTAAATTAATTTTGAACTTGTAGTGTTTAGTATTTCCCGCTTAGAGAAAAGGTATGTTTTTGAATTGTATAGACACAATTAAAATGTATCTTATGATTTGGAATTCTGTATCATGAGTTAAGGTGACTCTATAACTGTTTAAAAAAGGACTGACATTTTAAACTTGCATTTGCAATGTTTGTCTATCACATAAAAACCCATTAAAATACATTTAAATTTGAAGTTGTAATGTGACAAAATGTGGAAAAGTCCAAGGGGTATGAATACTTTGGGAAGGCACTGTAATTAAAGAAATAAAAATATGTTAAAGTGTGTTATGTGTTAGTTTACAGATTATGCCATAATAATAAAAAAAAATTGGTGTGCCTTTATCCATTTATGTGGCAATTATGGAGTGGCCTGCATTTATTTATCTATTTTTTTTAAACATTTGATACTGACTCTTACTTTGATGACAGCTTTATACACTTTTGGCATTCCCCCAGTCAGTCTCTTGAGATAGTCACCTGAATTGGTTTCCAACAATCTTTGAAACAATCCCAACAAAGAAATGGTGGACTGATAAACACACACACACACACACACACACACACACACACACACACACACACACACACACACACACACACACTTTTTATGTCAAATTATGTCTACCAATATACAGTAGTGAGGAAATATCTTGTTGTAAAGCTTGACACCTCCAGATTCTGTTTGAATTTGACATGGTTGTTGGTGCCAGATGGGCAGATCTGAATATTCCTGAAACTGCTGATTTGCTTGGATTTTTAAACAGAACCATTTCTAGGGATTCAGAGAATGGTCCATATATCCAGAAATACTGTACCAAGTAAGTAACAGTTGTCTTCATGGTCTGCAATGCCTTGTTGCCAGAGGTCAGAGGAGAATGACTGGATCGAGCTCATAGAAAGGCAACGGTAACTCAAATTATAACCAAGAAAGAGCGTCTCTAAATTCACAACACATCGAGCCTTGTAGCAGATGGGCTACAGTTACTGTACAAAAGCCCACACACAGTGTCACTCCTGTCAGCTGAAAACAGAAAATCTAGGCTACAATTCACATGGGCTAACCAAACTTGGACAATAGAAGATTGGAAAAATGTTGCCTGGTCTGATGAGTCTCGATTTCTGTAGTAACATTTGGATGTTAAGTATAACATTTGTCATGAACAAAATGAAAACATTGATCAATCCTGCTCTGTAATATGCTCTGTGCTCTGTTTAGGCTGTTGGTGGTGTAATGGTCTGGGCACTTTGGACCCCTTGGTACCAATTGAGTCATTAATTGTCACAGAACATCTGAGTATTGTTGCTGACCATGTTCACACCTTTATGACCACAGAATAACACGCCATGCGACAAAACTAAAATGTTCTTAAACAGTTTATTTATTTATTTATTTTTACATGATACCATGTTCACTATACTCAAATGGACTCCACAGTCACTAGATCCCAATCTAATAGAGCATTTTGGCTTGTTTTGGCACAGGTTTGAGTCATGGATGTGAAGCCCACAAATTTCCAGCAACTGTGTGATGCTGTGATGACAATATGAGTCTATACCACAGACAGTTCTGGCAATTCCGAAGGCAAAGAAAGATCCAACACAATATTATCAAGGGGTGGCAAATGAAGTCTATGGTGACTGAATGTCAACAGTGCTCTTTTAACTTTGGGTGTGCCATTTCTGACAAATACCTTAAAAATAGGCAGTTAACAGTTCAGGTTTTATTTCTGAATATCATTTCTCTCAAACCATGTTCAAAAAGTTGAGCCTGGTGCCGATCAGATACGCAGGGAAAGTACTGATCTTCAGCGATTCTGAATGATTATGTTTCTATCTCAGTTCTCTCAGTATTGAGAAAAATTATCATGAAGAACTTGAGGTGAGGAAGTGAGTCATATCATTCATTCATTCATCTCCAGAAAATGCTTTACTTGGACAGGGTGATGGTGGATCTGGAGACATAAATTTCTCTTTAAAAGTCCTTCTTATTCATGCACATATTCATATTTACAGATATCTAAAAATATATATTTTTTAAAAACATAGAAAGACAATCCAATAAGGACTGGCTTTATTTAAAAAACAAATTATCAACAACAGATTATAAACTATTTGTTTATTTTGTATACAATAAATCAAATTTTATACAAATAATTTTTGTTTTAGAATAAGTGATTATGGGTAGCTGTAAAAAGGTCCAAAGTCCATAAAAATGCTGTATAAAATGGTATAATATATAAATCAGATATTTATTCAGTAGCAGCAGTTATGCTCAGTGGTTTATTGTCCCAAGGAAAGAAGAATGGATAGAGTTTCTCAGTGAAAGACTGACCAGTGAAAGAGTAGATATGAGATCTGGACTCCACATCATAAAAGGAAACTAGACCATTTTCATAATCTACAAACACTCCCACCTTCCCCACCTCCTCTCTCAGCGTGAGGGGCTTATTGGTAAGTTCAAAAGCCCAGTATTCATTTTTATTTAACCCTGCCACAATCCAGACTCCATCGTGAGGTTTCAGTCTAAGCCATTCATTCCTGATAATGTTCTCTGTCACAACTCCTAGTCTCCACCCAGTTTTCCCACTGACCTGCACCTCATAATAAAATCTCCCTGAGGAGAAACTCTGCTTTGCCACTACACAGGCCTCATATGTAAACCTTTCTGGGTTTTCAGGGAGATTATCTTGCTGTGTGTCTCCAAGCATCACCTGTCTTCCATCATCAGATACTCTGAGTTGAGGATGAGCTGTATCAGGATCCAGAGTCACATCCACTGATAGAAACACAGACACTTTTCATATAACAAGATCAATTATTTAGTCAGAGAAACATTGTGTGTTAAATAATTAAATTAATTGATTAAGAAACAATTTAAATAAATAAAATATCTTTTAAAGTGATGTATGTGCAAAAAGGAATTTGTCATCAACAAGCCTACAGAATGCTCCACTACGACACAAGAGTATCACAATTATTAGGTTTTTTTTTTAACGTTTTTTTTTTTTTTGTCAAGAAAAAACCTGGACTTTCATCGCTAGAGTAACCATTCCTACATTGTGGCTTCCTTTTGTTTAACTTTTTTTCCGCATTCTAATGTACTATAGATGGCCATTTTGCTTGTCCTAAAATGAAGTTTAAAACTTGAAATCTTGCTTCTTTTTCGCTGTACATACAGTATTTAAAACCCATGAAAAAAAGGTTGCAATGAGAGCCTCTCATTAAAGCAACAAAACACAGGCTGCAAGAAGTGAAACTCCAGTACACTGAGTACTACAAAACATTTTATTATTACAAAAAAAGTTTTTGCTAAAAGTGGCATAGAAGGATGGATATGGCCTATTTAATGCCAAATGGAAGACGCTACTACATTATTAATGATTAGTATGCAACCCTTATACCACCCCATAAGGTATTTACAGAGGTGTTTAAAATAGCGAAGGCGATGTCCGATGAAGTAGTTTGCTCTGGTCCCATCCCAATGAGACGTGGCGACATAGCTTACAGCAGGTTATGGTCGCTGAACCGCTGGATGTCCAGGTGGTGCTCCGAAAACAACGTGGGCTTCATAGACAATTGGAGGACCTTTGAGGGCAAAACTGGCCTGTTAGGGCGGGACGGTGTCCATCCCACTCGGGAAGGTGCTGCTCTCATTTCTTGCAGTATAGCACATAGTCTCAGAAGAGGCCTAGTTAATCGGTGACAATCCAGAGCCCAGGCCAGGGAGCAGACAGACAGGCTAAACCAACCGTCTGCTAGCTGCAGAGAGTCGTCACTCAGGGTTCATCATATTGAGACTGTGTCTGTTCCCCGAGCTAAACATAAATTTAGAAAGACTCAGAAAGTCTGTTTTAGTAATTTAATTAACATAGATACCACAAACTCAGATCACACTGAATGCGCAGCCGGCACCTCTGATCTGAAGCTAGGACTGTTAAATATTAGATCTCTCGCATCTAAAGCAGTTATTGTTAATGAAATTATCACAGATCAGGAGTTTGATATCTTATGTTTAACAGAAACCTGGATTAAACAGGACGAGTATGTAGCTCTAAATGCAGCTAGTCCTCCTGGATACAGCTACATACACCAGCCTCGGCTAACTGGTAGAGGAGGAGGAGTCGCAGTTATTTATAACGATAATCTGTCTCTCGTACAAAAACACAGTTTTAAATCTAATGCATTTGAAGTTCTCTATAGTAACATAAAGTCAGCTCAGTCGATCCCGCTAATCATCATTTACAGACCCCCAGGGCCGTACTCGGAGTTTCTCTGCGAATTTGCAGATTTCCTCTCAAACCTTGTTGTTTCTGTAGACAAAGCGTTAATTGCTGGAGACTTTAATATTCATTTTGAGAATCCAGAAGACCCTCTGAGAACAGCATTTATGTCCTTACTGGACTCAGTAGGAGTAAATCAGTGTGTAGTAGGACCCACTCATAAAGCAGGTAACACTTTAGATTTAATATTATCCTTCGGATTAAGTATAGGAAATATAACCACAATTCCACAGTCTGAAGTTATCTCAGATCACTACCTTGTCTCGATTAAAGCGTGTTATAGTAATAATGTATGCAGCACAGCACCGCGCTTCCACCTTAAACGTACATTTACATCAAATACCGCACAGAGCTTTATCAATAATCTTCCAGAATTATCAACTTTGATTGGATCGCCATCTGACTTCACAGAACTCGAACAGGCGAATGAATATCTAGAGTCAGCACTTCGTTATAGCTTAGATAATGTAGCTCCAGTTAAAAGGAAAATGATTAGAGATAAGAAACTCGCTCCTTGGTATAATGACCACACACGTGCTTTAAAACAAACCACTCGAAAATTCGAACGTAAATGGCGCCAAACTAAATTGATAGTATTCAAAATAGCTTGGAAGGAGAGCATCCTGAACTATAAAAAAGCTCTCAGTGATGCTAGATCAACGTATCTCTCCACTCTTATAGAAAATAACAAAAACAACCCGAGATTTTTATTTAATACCGTAGCTAACTTAACTAAAAACAAGACCACTGCAGAAATCTCCACAACAACATCATGCAGTAGTGAGGATTTCATGAACTTTTTCAATAATAAAATCATAAATATTAGGCAAAAAATTCAGGCTTTGAAAACAGACAATTTAAATAATTCAGATGATCTAATCACATCACATCAGAACTTAGAACACTTTACTCCCCTTGAAGCGAGGGAACTAATTTCACTCATCTCTTCTTCAAAATCGTCAACCTGTATATTAGATCCTATACCGACACATTTTCTCAAACAGATAGTACCAGCAATAATAGAACCCCTGTTGAAAGTAATTAACTGTTCACTCAGTAGTGGGTATGTCCCCAAATCCTTTAAATTAGCCGTTATTAAACCGCTAATCAAGAAACCTGACCTTGACCCCTGTCTGCTTTCTAATTACAGGCCGATATCAAACCTTCCCTTTATCTCCAAGATTTTGGAAAAGGTAGTATCACAGCAGCTATGTTCACATCTACACAGAAATAGCATAAATGAACTGTATCAGTCAGGATTTAGGCCTCATCACAGCACAGAGACAGCACTTGTTAAAGTAGTAAACGACCTCCTATGGGCCTCTGATCAGGGTTGCGTCACTATACTTGTGTTACTGGACCTCAGTGCAGCTTTTGACACCATTGATCATAGTATTCTCCTTCACAGATTAGAAAAGGTAGTAGAAATTAAGGGAACTGCCCTCTTGTGGCTCAGATCCTATTTGACTGATCGTTATCAGTTTGTAGATTTAGATGGTGACCATTCCTCATGTTCTCAAGTGGAGTTTGGTGTTCCACAGGGCTCAGTTTTAGGCCCACTGCTTTTTTCCCTTTACATGCTTCCTCTGGGCAACATAATTCGTAAACATGGTATTAGTTTTCATTGTTATGCTGATGACACACAATTATATGTCTCAGCAAAACCAGATGAGAAAAACCAGTTTGCTAAAATCGAGCAGTGTGTGCAGGATATACGAGATTGGATGTTAATTAATTTTCTTCTGCTTAATCCTGATAAGACAGAAGTTCTGGTCATAGGACCACAAGTAGCTAGAACTAAGCTTTCTGATCACACTGTAACTTTAGATGGCCTTTCTGTTCCATCAAGTGCAACAGTAAAAGACCTCGGTGTGATTATAGATTCCAGCCTTTCGTTTGAAGCTCATGTAGATAATATCACCAGGATAGCTTTCTTTCACCTTAGAAATATTGCCAAGATAAGAAACATATTGTCACTAAATGATGCAGAAAAACTAGTTCATGCTTTTATCACGTCTAGGTCGGACTATTGTAACGCCTTACTGTCTGGTTGTTCAATTAGGTGTATAAACAAGCTTCAGTTAGTACAGAATGCAGCAGCGAGAGTCCTCACTAGAACCAGAAAATACGAGCACATCACCCCTATCTTATCTACACTGCATTGGCTCCCTGTGAAATTTCACATCGATTTTAAGATACTACTTTTGACATTTAAAGCACTAAATGGTCTCGCGCCACAGTATTTGAGTGAACTGTTAGTGTCTTACGATCCGCCACGCCTACTTCGATCAAAGAATGCAGGCTGCCTGTCAGTACCACGTATTATTAAAACTACAGCAGGGGGCAGAGCTTTTTCTTACAAAGCCCCAAAGTTATGGAATAGTCTTCCTATTAATGTTCGGGACTCAGACACAGTCTCAGTGTTTAAGTCTAGGCTACAAACCTATTTATTTAGCCAAGCATTTTTGTAAATAGATTAACCTTAGGTAAAGGAGCAGATCTGGGGGACTCATAGACGTAGAGTATTCTGGTGAACTGGTATGTTTAGATGCTGTCCTCCCCACTCTCATTGTTCACTCAGGTTTGTTGACGGTGAGGTGATTGGTTGCTTTACATCTCAGGGAGCCCTCATGTTTGTGTTTCCTTCTGGCTCTCCCTTTTAGTTATGCTGTTATAGTTAGTCCTGCCGGAGTCTCTGCTTGCACTTTGCACTAAATATACATTCACCTATACATGCTGACTGTGACCATACCTAACTGCCATCTCTCCTTATTTTCTGTTCTCTCCTTTTCTGCTCTCTTCTCTCTCTCTCTCCCCCTCTTCTTTCCCTCTCTCTGTCTCTCTGTCGAGCTATACATGTTTCGCTCCTGAGTTGCCAGTGATCCAGACCCCTCTGCCCTCTGGAGCCGTCTAACCCATCCTGGAGTCCTGCTTCTGGTTGGAGATCTCGTCGCATGGATGCCCCGTGTGGTCTGCCTGGATTCGTATGGTGGCTGGGGATGGTTTCCATGAAGACTCTCCTGTCATCGAGTGATGCTCTGGGGACCTGTGACTTCAGTTGTTCGATAACTCAGGACCGGAATCCCCTACAGTCTACCTGAGCCTCCGGGAACAAACTGGACTCCTTTTAATTTTATAACATCTCTTGTTATACTGAACTTCCAGTCTTACACATTATTATGCTGAGCAATTCCTGCTATCCGTTATCACCCAGATGAGGATGGGTTCCCTGTTGAGTCTGGTTCCTCTCAAGGTTTCTTCCTATTACCATCTCAGGGAGTTTTTCCTTGCCACCGTCGCCCTCGGCTTGCTCATCGGGGACAATCTTGTCATTTTGATTCATATACATTGCATAAAAACTTACTTCTTTTTATTGTGTAAAGCTGCTTTGCGACAATGTCAATTGTTAAAAGCGCTATATAAATAAAATTGACTTGACTTGACTTGACTTGACCCCAGCCGGTGAATGCAGTGCTGAACCCAAGCCATAAAACCTGTGACACGCTGTGTGCAGATCGGATGGTCTGAAGTGACAACCCATTGATGGAAGCAGTTGTAAGACCAACAACAACAGTATGCACACTATACAACATTTTGGGAACCAGTTATTTCCATTTGTCTAGGCAGCCATTTACGTTCTCAGTGCTGCTTTGCAACAATAACAATAGTTTAAAACACTATACAAATAAAATTTAATTTAATTGAATTTTATTGGTCCCATCCTATTGTGAATCACAATCAAATCATGACCCAGCTACACCCCTAGGTATTTAAGACCTTTTTTCCCCATATATAAGTCTTCCTGTCAGTTGTGGCACATTGCCTGACCATTGCACAACTAAACATGCCACGCTTTTGGCCCAGTTGATTTAGAGAGAGCATATAGTTTCAAATTTATTTCATTCCATCCAGCAGCATAAGTTGACAAATGGAAGGCAATTTTGCAGTCAGGGATTGGGGTAATTTTTAATGCAGCATTCAGATTGTTCAAAAGGAGTTGTATAACTAATGCACAGACCATCCCCTATGAAAAGAGGACCTCTGTCCTACTCCCCTGCAAACTGGGGGAGAGCAATCTGGGGATCTGAAGCCACTGTCTCTACGGCACTGACTCATGTGTGTACTGGAGAATGAATGATTATAAGGACCATAAGGTGGTATCAAAAAGTTTCAAGACTAGGTTTGTAACATGTCAACAGATTTGTTTGTAACAGCACAAGCCTGCATGCACAGTCACAGGAAGCACACTTGTGACCTTCACAAGTCAATGTGCCATAAATCATGATCCTGTGTACACATTGGGAGCAGTGCAACTAGTGCTATTCTGACCACTTACATTACCACATCTGCTATTTCATCATAGACAGCAATTTAAAACAAAGAGCAAATGTAAAATTCTGTGTGAAACTGAGAAAATCTGCCACAAAGATATTTGACCTGATTTAACAAGTTTATGACAATACTGCAATGAGTAATTTGAGATGTTTTGATTGCATGGGTGAATGTGATTTGAACATGTGCTGTGTTTTTGACAAGTTAACTGTGCATTGAGAATTTCATCCCCATGGGCCAGACTGTCAATAGCGAATTCTACTGCCAGGTTTTAAGGTATCTGAGGGAGGACATGTGGCAAAAAAACAGAGCTTGTAAACAGAGCTAATCTCAAAACTTTTTGATACCATCTGGTGTTAACACAACTACAAAATATGATAATATAAACAATAATTATTATAAACAGGGCTATGGACTTTCATAAGAACCTAGGAATTAAAACTGAATGAGGACTAAGCATTTTTGGGTGTTGGCGAGGGCCCTGGTGGGATATGTAAATGTTAATATGTATTTATTTTACTTAAGTTATACATTAAAGGTGTGATAAAAAGTAAACTCTCTCTCTCTCTCTCTCTCTCTCTCTTTCTATTATACAGTGAGGTCGATAAGTATTTGATCACCCTGTAATTTTGCAAGTTCTCTTACTTAGAAATCATGGAGGGGTCTACAATTTTCAGCATAGGTGCATTTCAACTATGAGAGACAGAATCTAAAAAGAAAAGTCCGGAAATCACATTGTATGATTTTTTAACAATTTATTTGTGAATTACTGTGTCAAATAAGTATTTGATCACTTGAGTCAAAAATTTTTTATATTTGGTACAGAAGCCTTTGTTAACAATTACAGAAGTCAAACGGGTCCTGTAGTTCTTCACCAGGTTTGCAGTAGGGATTTTGGCCCACTCCTCCATACAGATCTTCTCTAGATCTGTCAGGTTTCGGGGCTGTCGCTGAGCAACACGGAGTTTCAGCTCCCTCCAAAGATTTTTGATAGGATTTAAGTCTGGAGACTGGCTAGGCCACTCCAGAACCTTGATATGCTTCTTACGGAGCCACTCCTTGGTTTTCCTGGCTGTGTGCTTTGGGTCATTGTCATGTTGGAAGACCCAGCCACGACCCATCTTTAATGCTCTGACTGAGGGAAGGAGGTTTTTGCCCAATATGTCACAATACATGGCCCCATTCATCCTCTCCTTAATACAGTGCAGTCGTCCTGTCCCCTGTGCAGAAAAACACCCCCAGAACATGATGCTTCCAGCCCCATGCTTCACTGTAGGTATGGTATTATTGGGATGATACTCATCATTCTTCTTCCTCCAAACACGGCGAATGGAGATAAGACCAAAAAGTTCTACTTTGGTCTCATCTGACCACAGGACTTTCCCCATGACTCCTCTGGATCATCCAGATGGTCCCTGGCAAACTTCAGATGGGCCTGGACATGGACTGACTTAAGCAGGGGAACCTTCCGTGCAATGCAAGATTTTAAACCATGACGTCTTAGTGTATTACTGATAGTAGCCTTGGAAACGATGGTCCCAGCTCTCTTCACGGCATTGACCAGCTCCTCCCGTGTAGTTCTGGGCTGACTCTTCACCATTCCTAGCATCATTGATACCCAATGAGGAGAGATCTTCCGTGGGACCCCTAGTCCGAGGGACACTGACAGTTATCATTAGCCTCTTCCATTTTCTGACAATTGCTCCAACAGTTGTTCTTTTTTCACCAAGCTGCTTGGCAATTGCCCCGTAGCCCTTTCCAGCTTTGTGAAGGTTTACAATTTTGTCTCTTGTGTCTTTTGACAGCTCTTTGCTTTTGCCCATGTTGCTACTTAGACTTTGGCTGATTGTGGGGTGCACAGGTGTCTTTATGACAGCTAACGATTTTGAATCATGAGCAGAGTGTAGCTGGACTATTTAAAAGCAAAATAACAGGTCTTTGAGGGTCATAAATCTGGCTGATAAGCAAGTGATCAAATACTTACTTGACACAGTAATTCACAAATAAATTGTTAAAAAATCATTCTTCTTAAATCATTATTCTTTTTAGATTCTGTCTCTCATAGTTGAAATGCACCTATGCTGAAAATTGTAGACCCCTCCATGATTTCTAAGTAAGAGAACTTGCAAAATCACAGGGTGATCAAATACTTATTGACCTCACTGTATATATATATATAGTTCTTTTTTTCCTCACTTGCATTCATTTGCTTACACTCTTTTACTTCCATTACATGATTTAACTGTCCTGAAGATAAAAAGGTTAAATTGTTCTCACCTGCAAACTTCTTCTTCTTTATAAACTCTATGAAACATTATGCAATATTTTATATACATTTATACAAATAAGAGTAAATAGCCAAAACATAGCAATAAGATAATTCATATTTGAATAATATTAACACAACAGTCCAAAAATATAAACCAAACATAAAATAAATGAATATTTAAAACACCAGAAAAAAAGTTTATTGACATAATTAGATTTTCCCTAAAAATAGAAAATGTAAAGAAAGAAGATAAATATAAATCTTATAATCTCTTCCTCTTATGAAATATACACATCTCCGTCAATAATGTTTGAGGCAAATCCATATTATTTCTATGTGCCTCTGTACTTGAAAGACAGGATACACCCTGGACAAAGTGCCAATCCATCACAGGGCACAAGCACGCACACAATCACAGCCACACACTATGGACAATTTGGAAACGTCAATTAGGCTACACTGCGTATCTTTTTCCTCTGGGTACTCCCACAGTCCAACTCACATATAATGAAAAGAACATGCAAACTCTATGAGAGGCAACCCACATATAAATGATCTCAGGATGCTTTACTTTTGGCATGACACTGGACTGATGGTAGTACTCATCTTTTCTTCAGAAAGGGGAATCGTCAGAGAAAATTACTTTACCTCAGTCTTCGGCAATCTCTGGACCTTTTGGAGAATAGTCTGTCCATGATGTTTTTCCTGGAGAAAAGTGGCTTCTTTGATACCCTTCTTGAAATGTATGAAAGCGATTGCTACCATTAGTCCTGTGTCATGGCAACAGTAAAGCATCCTGAGACCATTCATGTGTGGGGTTGCTACATAGCCAAGGGAGTGGGTTCACTCAATTTTGCCTAAGAATACGGCCATGTATTTTTGTGTACAAAACACAAATTCTGACAAATTCAGAAGTTGATTGACAGCATGCCAGGGTGAATAGCAGATGTCTCGAAAAAGGGTCAACACTACAGATATTGACTCTTTTTGCATAAACTATAATTGTCAATAAAAGCTTTTGACAAAACTTTTGAAATGCTTCAGAATAGTAACATCTGCTAAAAAGATCTAAAAACACTGAAGCAGTAGAATTTGTGAAAATTAACATTTGTGTCATAAATATAGCTGCCTTCCAACTCCTGTCAACATTGTAACAGCCCACAAACATAATAAATTACAAATGTAATTAAAACTGCAGTATTTAAGTAATAATCCCACAAATATAATAAATGTCCCAAAAAGATCATATTACATTTATGTTAAGTTATTGTAATTTTGAAAGCTGAAGATTTTCACCTTCCCACAAATGTGAAAAATCCCTGAAAATCTAACAGAAACTGCTATTATCAATGGAGATCACGTAAACACTTGGTGAACTGCTATTATGAAACATTGTACAGTAGAAGTCAGCACTACAGTATGTATAATAGTGAAAGTGTTTATGTGTATCTAAACACACAAAGTGACAATAACTTACAGGATTGCCACTACAACTGTGTGGCCATAAGAAGACCACTGGTTAGTAACACTAATCAGAAAAAAAGATGAATTTGCTAGGGAGCATAAAGATTGGATTTGCAATGGAAAATGGTCTGATGAGTTCAGATGATCGGTATTTCAGAGTGATGCCTATTAAATAAAAGAGTATGTGACTTTTCCTGTTGGCAGCATAATTTCTGTACCAAAATAAAAGAAATTCTAAAAGTTCCACAAACTTGATGTAATTACCGTCTTCCACTCTCTGTCTTTGCAGCTCTGAAAACAACAACAACAACAACTCATTAGAGACTATATGCATATACTGTATACAGTCCTGCTTATCATTATTGGCACCCCTGGTTTTAATTGAAAATAAAATACGTTCATTACACGACTAAGTATACATCTTAACCAGGAGTTCCAATGATGGTGACCAGGACTGTATGACTTCATGTGTATACTATTATATACACTACATGGACAAAACTATGTGGACACTTGACCATCACACCCACAGTATACAAGTCTGTTCGACATCTCATTCCAAAACGATGCATATTAATATAGAGTTGAAATTGCACAAATGAAGATAGACCTGTGTGCAGCAGGTTGCCCACAAACACCTATTTCATTCGGCTCAAACACAGTTTTCATGTTGATGCTTCTTCCAAAGTCAGGTTGGATCTCTGTAGTGAGTGGTATAACAGAGGAAAGGATATTTTGCACTATATGCTTCAGCACATTGGGTAAAAGTGAGTTTGTGTTGTCTGTCACTTTGTAGCTGAGCACTTGTTGCTTATAAACTCTTTCATTTCACAATAATAGCAATAACTCTATGTTCACACTAGTGTGCAACAAGTAACATCCAAGTACCATCCATTCATCTCCAATAAAAATGAGTCATGGCCAATGACCAAAATGTAGCCCATCTCATACACTTTACCACAGGATATGAAAAATTTCCTTTTAATTGTGATTATTTTAATTAGGTTAAAAAAGTGAGAATTTGTTTGTGATGCTTATTACATAACATGTACTGTACAGTATATTTGTGTTAGCAGCACAGCCTAACTGTACTGTTATGTTGTAAGTACACAGTTTAAAAGAGATTTTATAAATGACGGGCTACAATAAATTCACTGTAGTTTTAATCCAGTCAGTTTATTTCTGACTTAAGCAGTATATATGAACAAATTTCAGGTAGGAAATAGAGTTATGAGGAAGGAGTAATGGATTAAACCATTGGACTAATCCCCAGAACTCAGTAATTAGGTGGTGCCTGCATACTTTTCTCCATGTAGTGTACATTATTGCTAATGTCATATGTTGGGGCATTACTTTATATGTATAAATTATTTGTATTTCCTGTAATTTGTTGTGTCCCCAAATTAAATATTTATTCTTACCTGCATATTCCCTCTCCTTTTGAAGCGCTAAGGCTGAAAGACATAAAATTCCTTTGAATATTTTATGTAAATTACATAAATGAAAGTATAAATAGATTAAATAGTGTAATATATTAAAAAAGAAAAAGGACAACACAAATCAGATTGTATTTATGACATGTAATTGCCCTCCATTTACATTTGTTAAACAATTAATCAAACCTCACAAAGCAGAACAACCTAGCAAACAAGGGCTGTCTCCCAGACTTTAGCAGACCTTCATTTGGCCCCAATGTGAACATTCTCTTTGTGACCAATATTAGGACCTTACTGATGTTCCCCAAAGGTCAGTAACTCATTATTATTATTATTATTATTATTATTATTATTATTATTATTATTATTGAGATTTACAGTGTTATATAACAGTATATGTGATATTGTAATAATATATATATAAAACATGAATCTGATTTATTTTTGATTTATAAACAAACAAACAAATTCTCTCTAGCAGCTGATCTTTACTCACAGCACGCAACGACTACTGTAGTTTTGGCTCTTTACAGGAGGCAGGAGTGTTTTTTGCCTGTCATTTAATTCCAGTGTCAAATTTTTATTAAAATAAACAAATATTTATTCTACTCATTTTTTCAGTGCAGCTTATTAGTAGGTTTTCTTATGTTCCATCAATGCAGCCACACAAAGACACAGGGTTTGCAGTACATTATTATCGCTAGTCCCAAAACTGGATAAAAACGAGAGGGTTGTGTCAGGAAAATCAAATCAACTGTGGGGACCATTAATTAGGATCTGCAGAAACAACACCAACAACATATAGTATATCATATATATGTTATTACATATATATGAAATATCTGATATACTATTATATAACACATGATGTATCCCATAATAATAATAATAATAATAATAATAATAATAATAATAATAATGTGATGGTAAGCTAAAAACCACAACCACCAACAACCAGGCCTTGACGCACAGCAAACTATGCCAGCTGGACCCGCAGCTCTTGCTATATACTGTATATATAGTTTACATACTCCTTATCCAAATAGATTTAAACTCAGCGTTTTTACAATTCTTCACATTTACTCCTAGTCTTAAATCAGAAAGAATTACTACTACATTTAAGAATGTGAAATGTCTGAATAATAGTTGAGAGAAAGATTTACTTTATTTAATTTCCTTCATTACATTCCCAGGGAGTCAGTAGTTAGTTACTTGAAGTACTGTAGTTAGTGTTTAGTAGCATTGCATGTAAATTATTTAACTTGTGTCAGTCTTTTCAAATAGACAGAACTGATATAACTGAGTCAGTTTTTTAAAAACCTTTTTTTAGCGTTATTGCTTGCACATGCAGTTTAAATTCTCCCCACATCTTTTTTTTTCTTTGGATTGAAGTCAGAGTCCCTCCACTACCTTAGCTTTGTTTTTGGTAATTTTGCTACAATGTTGGACATTGCTTGGGACTCATTGTCCTTTCAAACAACACATTTTCCACCAAGCTTTACTTTCTGGATGTTTGTCTTGAGATATTGTTTCAAAATATCCATATAATTTTCCTCCCTCATGATGTTTTTTATTTTGTGAAGTGCACCAGTGTTTCCTGCAGTAAAGCACCCCACAACATAATCATGCCACTCCCAGGCTACATTTTAGAGATAAGTTCTTGCTTGTAAGTCTCACCTTTTTTTTTTCTCCAAGCACTAATGGTCATTATGGCCAAACATTAAGATATCTTAAAATTCAGTGAGTTCTTTTATTCCAAGGTATGTTTAAGACAATTTAACTGTATATATTTTTTTAGTTCTTCTATCAGGATCAGCCAAGCCTTTATTTGAATCTATTATTTAAAAAGTATTAATTCTTTTTAACCTGTAACGACGCGGGTCGCGCGAGGGGCAGAGCCGTGCTTAAACTGTTCAGAACGGGCAGATCCGCAAGCTGTTACCACGCGGAGTTCTGAACAGGCAAAAGCACGGCCATTTATACACACGGTTGCTAGGCAACGCCGCCGTCAGGCAATCAGCCTGAACGAGCCGCACCTGAGGGCGTGTTTATTTAAGGGTCCTGATACCGGCGCACTTCGTGCGATCATTTAGGTAGCACCGGTGAAGGTATCAGGGCCAAAGAAAAGAGAAAGAAAAGAAAGAAATAAAATAAAATAAAATAGAAGACAGACAGACAGCTGTTTAGGGACAGAGGCAAAGCCCCAGCCTCTGTCTGTTTAAGACGCCGGCGAGAGAGTGCGAGAGAGAGAGAGCGATAGAGAGAGCGGCACGCAGCAGTTCAGCGTGCGCGCTCAGTACAGTTTTTGGTGCACGAGGCACAGACTCTCTCTCTCTCCCAAAGTCCTCGGTAGGGTGAACGCCCCAAGAGGACAAGTTTTGTTTTATTTCCAGAGCCCCGTCCGTTCTCGCGTAGACGGCGGAGCTCTGTTTATTTTGTGTTTTCACTTTTTCATTTATTTCCTTATTAAGTTCCTTAACTAATAATCCCACGCTATCTCCAAACGGGAAGGTCTTCCCGTGTATCTCACAAGCACTCTCACTAACTCCTATTTCATTGACCCACTCTAACGCCCAGCATAAGGGCTCTTATAATTAAAAAACATCGCGTGGTGCGGCTCCCCATACCGCACCACGTAACATAACCAACAGTGTATTTCTCTTTATTTCTTACATCCTTCCCACTGCCTAATTCTTTTACTATTTACAGCTTTTTGTTTGACAGATTTGTCTTACTATGTATGTCCTTAACTGTTTCAGAATAATTGAGTCAGTGTGTGTTCCAAATCCTCTGCACTTTTGCTACTCCCTTACTGGCTTCATAGCCAGTCGCTTATAACCCTTGTTATAACTTTTGGCCCTGTTATGCTTATCACATCTTCCATCAACACACCTGTAGGTTTTCCATAAACTGATCTTTTAAATAACCTTTTCTCTGCTGGAATAAAAAATTGGATTACACCAACTGCTCTGATTTACATCTTCTAGTTAACCTTAACAAAACATTTTATATTTGGGCAAAGTGATATTGTATGTGATAGAGGCATATGTTTTTGGTCATAATTAGTTTTACGCTGCACAGATTTTACTGAAGGAAACTTTGACCTGAATCCACAAACCTTGTGCCAGATGCACATCTGCTGCAAGATCCTGCATATATTCTCTTCAAAATCTCTCCGTCCAGACCTAAAATGTTAATTAATTGAACTGAACTATAACAACTTGTGCTATATAACAAGTTCCCAGTTACATTTATGATTATATTTAATCAGGCTGATAGATTATGTTTTCCTTATGTTAAAAACAAAATGTTTACTCTCACCTGCTTGTTGCTTCTCTTTTTGAAGCTCTGAGTCTGAAAGAAATGAAAATTTCTAAGCATTTTGTTTACATTTTACTTAAATAAAAATATGTGTAACATGATGAAAAGGTAAAAGGACAACACAAAACAAATTTCCAGGACAATGAGGATTCTGCTTTATTTTTATTGTATCTCTCGCTCATATATATGTGCTGGTCAATATGTGTTCTGAGGCTTCTCATAAATGTTTTTTTTTATTGCAGAAGCATAATCACACAGAAAATTGTAGGAAAATCTAACCTTCAACTCAAGTAAATAAAAAAACAATAATATATATATATATATATATATATATATTATGGCATGCCGTTTAGGAAAATATTCATGAGACCAAGTAGAGTGAGTAGAGTGCGGCTTGCGCCACCACTTTGGGCGGTACACGCACTCATCAAAGAGTTGACCATCTCTTCATTTCTCACAATTGCAGCAACCAAGTTTCACGGCGATTCACTCATCCTTCCTAAAGATGGCGCTGTGTTTCGATGACGTCATGTTTCATTCAAAATATTCAGATTTTTCATTCAATATATTCAGACTTTTCATTCAATATATATCAGTTTTCAATCCATATATTCAGAATTCATTCAATATATATATATTTCAATCAATATATTCGGAATCCATTCAATATTCTCACAGTTCATTCAATATATTCAGAATCTTCATTCAATATATATAGAGTTTCAATCCATATATTCAGAATTCATTCAGTATATATATTTTTCAATCAATATATTCGGAATCCATTCAATATTCTCACAGTTCATTCAATATATTCAGAAACTTCATTCAATATATATAGAGTTTCAATCAATATATTTGGAATCCATTCAATATTCTCACGTTTCATTCAATATATTCAGAGTTTATTAAGTTCTCTCATGAATATTTTCCTAAACGTCATGCCACAATATATATATATATATATATATATATATATATATATATATATATATATATATATATAGTATATATATATATATATATATATATAGTATATATATATATAGTACAGACCAAAAGTTTGGACACACCTTCTCATTCAAAGAGTTTGAATTTGTATTATGGCAAGAAAAAAGCAGCTAAGTGAAGAAAAATGAGCGGCCATCATTACTTTAAGAAATAAAGGTCAGTCAGTCCGAAAAATTGGGAAAACTTTGAAAGTGTCCCCAAGTGCAGTCACAAAAACCATCAAGCGCTGCAAAGAAACTGGCTCACATACGGACCGCCCCAGGAAAGGAAGACCAAGAGTCGCCTCTGCTGCGGAGGATAAGTTCATCCGAGTCACCAGCCTCAGAAATCGCAGGTTAGCAGCAGCTCAGATCAGAGAGCAGGTCAATGCCACACAGAGTTCTAGCAGCAGACACATCTCTAGAACAACTGTTAAGAGGAGACTGTGTGAATCAGGCCTTCATGGTAGAATATCTGCTAGGAAACCACTGCTAAGGACAGGCAACAAGCAGAAGAGACTTGTTTGGGCTAAAGAACACAATAAAGAAAACTCTTTGAATGAGAAGGTGTGTCCAAACTTTTTTTTTCATGGTTTTTTTAATTTACTTGAGTAAATATGAGTGTATATATATATATATATATATATATATATATATATATATATATATATATATATATGAAATAACCTGTGATACATTTATTGGCACTCTGAACAATCTAAATTTTTATCTAAAAATAAATGTTATGTAGTTTGTAAAGCTGATCAGAGTATCTAGAAACTAATTAATGACTTCCTGTTTCCCTGTGGTATAAATATGATGTGACACAGAAAGCCTATTTCTCTTATTCACTCTTCATGGGAACAACAAGAGAACATCCCATTCAAGTAAGGCAGATGTACGTTGACCTTCGTAAATCAGGCAATGGCTACAAGAAAATAGCCACTCAAAACTTGCCCATATCTACAGTCAGAGGAATCATCAAGAAGTTTAAAACAACTGGAAACAAACAAGGCTACACAAGGAACCATGTTTATCTTGCCATCATAGTGGCAAGATATGGGAGGAGGAGGTAAGAGAACTAAAAAATAAATCTCCATACAGTACCTCAGAGAACTGCATCAAAAGCACTATTCGGACGGGACTAGATTTACTGGGGGACATTAGAGAAATTCCTGTTTCACAGAGGTACTTTGTGATTTTAATCCCGTCCGAATCTGCCATGTCTGTCTTTTTCTCACACGACCTCTGTGAAAATTCCAGAGCAAATTACCTACTGTTTTTCAGCAAACTCGGCGGTCCCCTGAGAAATCTAATCTCGTCCGAATGCGAATGTCTGTGTTTGCCAAAAAAAAAAAAAAAAAATTCCGAAACGCGTTTTCCTGTGTTTTTTGGTCAGCGTGAACTACCGTACAATCTCTAGCGTGCGAGTATTCGAGTTTCTGCTTTCTACGCTCCAGTAGAAAATGTGTGGCAAAATGTACACAAATTCAAGCTCCTCTCATGGGCATCTTAGTCCCCAGACCTCAACCTAATTGAAAACCTGTGTGGTGAGCTGAAGAGGACATAAGAGAGGACCCAGGGCTCTGGATAATCTAGAAAGATTGTGCAAAGACGAATGGTCAAAGATCTCTCTATTATCCAATCTTCCCGATTTTTTTTTCCACTGAATAATTTTACTTCAATTAAATGTTAGATTTCTGTCTCTCTTTGCACTTTGGTTCTACCTTAAATGAAAAATAAAAATAAAACATTAGTTTATTAGAAGCCTAAGAACACATCTTAAATGGGGGTGCCAATAGTGGTGAGCAGGACTGTATATATGCATATAGTTTTTAACAAATAGTTGAAAATGGCGAAAGATCAGGAAGACCTTGAACGAGCTCAACCTCTGAAAATGTCAAAACCATTCTGCAACTTAAGCATAATGATCATTGGAGAACAATCCACAATATTGCTGCCAATGTCAATGTGTCATTTTGAACAGTACAGGTAATCCTGTGATTTGAACATGTGATGTATTGCTTCCAAGTTCGGCCAAAGGCTGCTGGCCCAGGAGCAGAAGGAAAATCACGTCGAAGTCTACCAAGACCTCTGTCAGCATTAATATAACTTTACCAGGTTTACATATGTGGCAATGTGATGGGCCCTCCTTATTGGTTTATAGGTAAGTGATTCATCACGCACGATAACCTATCAGAATGGTTCTCGATTATATTTAAGGCGGGAGTTCTCTTACCTGGCGTACGCCACGATTAGGACCGCCTTCACGGTGTGCGCATGAGCAGAAGGTGTGTGGTTTGTGTTCGTAGCTATGTGGCTAATGGAGAGAGGCATGTATACTAAACTGCCGATATTTCTTTTCCCTTAGTGTGCGCAGTGGCCAATTGATATCTGGTTGAGTCAGACTGTCCACTCTTTGAAAGGTAGGTGCACGCTTCTTACGTGCTGTGTATTGCGGCATCGGGGTAATGTTAACTGGCGTTTGTTTACTACTTAGCCGTGGAACTTGTTCTGCGCATGCGCCCTTGTGCATGACATGTTTATGAGCTGTGAGCAGCGGTACAACTCGCGTGATAAAACGATTCATCCGGGTAAGTGAGTTTCGTTTTCTCTGGTTCATAGAAAAGATTTTTTTTTGCTAATAGTTCTTTTCTTCCTGGCGCGATAAGGGTGTCTGATGCTGTGCCGGTGAACCGTTCAAAGGCGGAAGTATCTGTCTTCCGCATTGACGGAGGACGGCGCTGCTGTTTTTCTCTTCCGGTTTCGCTTTCTTTCTTTTTTTCTTTGTGCATCTGCTCCGGGTTATCGGTTATACCGTGCCTGTGGAGTGTAATTATGGATGGCTTGCTGTAGGTTTGGAGCTGCCCTGCTGCTACGGCTATCTGCATCTGTAATCCTTACGGATACTATGTTGTGTAGCTTTTGGAGAACTCTGAATTTGATATGACTGCTGCAGTGAGCATCTAGCTCGAAATTTCTGTTTTTGGTTTATTTGTTATTTGTCTTTTTTTCTTATTTTCTGTTTGTTTGTTGTAAAGAGAATTTTTGCTCTTTCATTAGTTTGTTTGGTTTATGTCCTGGATGTGTGTGATTCATTGAATGTAACTCTGTCCATCTTGGGCACTGGGTGGCCGGGAGGTTGGCTATTTAGCTGGAGCACTGGTGTTATTAGAGCAGTGTGGAGTGCAGTGTTGCCTGGATTCACGGTTCACCTTGTGTGTGTGTGTGTGTGTGTGTGTGTGTGTGTAGACGCGTGTGTAATGCACGAGTGCACTCGTACTACCGGTACTTCATTTAGCCTGTCCCAGCCATTGTGAAGTCTGTCTGTAATTTGGTTTATTTTTTTTGTGAGTATACAGAGTGCCTGGTTGACTTAAGTTTAGCATTGTATGCTAATGAGCTTTTTTTTTTTTTTTTTTAAAATTGTTTTATTGTGAAATAGAAAATAAAATTTTTATACATTGTCCACACGTCTCTCTGGGTTCCTTGGCCTACAAACCTGTGTGTCTTAATTGGGTTATTTCCCCGGTTAACCTCGGGGTGGCGTAATCGGTTCTAAAGTATTTTTTTCTAAGATCTCAGCACGGTGCCACACATATACACGCACACTCACCTAAAGGATTATTAGGAACATCATACTAATACGGTGTTTGACCCCCTTTCGCCTTCAGAACTGCCTTAATTCTACGTGGCATTGATTCAACAAGGTGCTGAAAGCATTCTTTAGAAACGTTGGCCCATATTGATAGGATAGCATCTTTGCAGTTGATGGAGATTTGTGGAATGCACATCCAGTGCACGAAGCTCCCGTTCCACCACATCCCAAAGATGCTCTATTGGGTTGAGTTCTGGTGACTGTGGGGGCCATTTTAGTACAGTGAACTCATTGTCATATTCAAGAAACCAATTTGAAATGATTCGAGCTTTGTGACATGGTGCATTATCCTGCTGGAAATAGCCATCAGAGGGGTACATGGTGGTCATAAAGGGATGAACATGGTCAGAAACAATGCTCAGGTAGGCCGTGGCATTTAAATGATGCCCAATTGGCATTAAGGGGCCTAAAGTGTGCCAAGAAAAGATCCCCCACACCATTACACCACCACCACCAGCCTGCACAGTGGTAACAAGGCATGATGGATCCATGTTCTCATTCTGTTTACGCCAAATTCTGACTCTACCATTTGAATGTCTCAACAGAAATCGAGACTCATCAGACCAGGCAACATTTTTCCAGTCTTCAACTGTCCAATTTTGGTGAGCTTGTGCAAATTATAGCCTCTTTTTCCTATTTGTAGTGGAGATGAGTGGTACCTGGTGGGGTCTTCTGCTGTTGTAGCCCATCCACCTCAAGGTTGTGCGTGTTGTGGCTTCACAAATGCTTTGCTGTGTACCTCGGTTGTAACGAGTGGTTATTTCAGTCAAAGTTGCTCTTCTATCAGCTTGAATCAGTCGGCCCATTCTCTTCTAACCTCTAGCATTAACAGTGCATTTTTGCCCACAGGACTGCCACATACTGGATGTTTTTCCCTTTTCACACCATTCTTTGTAAACCCTAGAAATGGTTGTGTGTGAAAATCCCAGTAACTGAGCAGATTGTGAAATACTCAGACCGGCCCGTCTGGCACCAACAACCATGCCACACTCAAAATTGCTTAAATCACCTTTCTTTCCCATTCTGACATTCAGTTTGGAGTTCAGGAGATTGTCTTGACCAGGACCACACCCCTAAATGCATTAACAAGCTCACAATTAAGGGACACTTTTTCAAAAGATTGTGAAAGATAGTCAACCCTCATTCCTTGACTGAGAATACAATTCACAGAGTCAGTCTTAGAAGATAATAGCAACACTAACTCAACCATGAAAAAGTCATAATCTTCCATATAACTTAATCCAATTAATTAATCAAACATTACAATCAGGGATGCTCAATGTGTCGCAAAGAACCACTACCTGTCCCCTGGCCCCTCTGATAACAATCAGAAGCTAGTTAGTATCTAGCTAGTACTTCTAGTACTAGAAGTACCAGGCACAACCCTTTGTTTGTTACTTTAAGGCATAACGCCAAAAATACACAGTTGATATTTTCAAATAAATAAGTCTACACAAACTATACTTTCTTTTAATTAAAACATTATATAGGAATAAAAACAATCAGTTTTAGAAATATTGTACCACTTATAAGTGTTTTGCCATGCTTTTCATTGAATTCATTTTATTTTGGATATTGGTTTGCCCTGAACCCTCATCAAAAATTAACAGAGTGACCTACCTGACATTTCTGTAACTTCCGCAATTAAAACATTTATGGTTTTGAAAGACCTGCCTCTGTCCAGGTTTCCTTTGTCTGTGTCATTGGGTGACTTAATGCAAAATTAGCAGTGTGATCTGAATTTAAATTAATTTTTTGGCTTTGTATCTTCAGCTAATTAAATAAACATATCTGCCAGTGGTTCTCTTTTTGTAGAATAAGGCTTTTAGAAAATGGACCCCTCTTGGACTTTGTGAAAACTGCTGTTTTCTCATCTTGTTTAGTCTTTAGAAAAGCCTAAACTTGACAACTAGGGTTCAAGAATTTCATTACATAACTTATGGCTGGGTAAGTGTTAAAGCTGTTGAGCATTATCAAGCAACCCGTTACTCTAAATCGCTCCTGTGTGCTAATTGTACAAATTTAAAGACGTTACTCACACACAAATTAGATAGACAGATAGAGCATGACATTGATGTTGGAGGTGCTCAGCATAAATACATGCTTCCAAATATCTGTACATGGTTGATAGCTGTAATTTTGTTATGAGGTTAGGCTTCTGCTTGTATACACTCATTATTAAGGGTAGGCTTGACCAACTGAAGCAACCCCATATCATAACACTGCCTCCAGGGCCTTGAACAGTGGATATCTTATAGGTGCATTGTTTCATGCACTTGCTTTCTTACTGTGACACACCCATTTATCTGGAAAAGGGTAAATCTGGACTCATCAAACCACATGACCTTTTCTCCATTGCTTCAAAGTTGAATGTTTATGCTGCCTAGAAAACTGAACTGGTCACACAACTATTTATTCCTAATTCTTTATTTCTTGTAACATTATATGAATGAAAATAGTTTTTTTTTTAAATCTGTGAATAGATGTGATTTCTACTGTCAACTTTTAATTATGAAACTTCTGACCACTTTTCTTAAAACTGCATTAATAAAAAAAATATTTATTTATTTATTTATTTATTGCCCATGTAGAACATTTCTTGTGTTGTAATATTTTTCTCTATTTATGAGAAATTATATTGATTGTGGCCTATAAAATGGTTCATGACACATTACATTTAGAATGTTACTTTATGTAATTTGCTCTAGTTTAAAGTACAAAAGATTAATTCTTACCTGCATTTTGCTTCTCTTTTTGAAGGTCTAAGGCTGAAACAAATAAAGTTCATTTGAGCATTTTATGTAAATTCTATATAAGTAAATACATAATTTAAGCAGTGCAGTGTAGTGATAAGGAAAACTAATCACTACACTGATAAGGAAAACTAATCACTACACAATAAACTGTCATTATTAAGGGTAGGCTTGACCAACTGAAGCAACCCCATATCATAACACTGCCTCCAGGGCCTTGAACAGTGGATATCTTATAGGTGCATTGTTTCATGCACTTGCTTTCTTACTGTGACACACCCATTTATCTGGAAAAGGGTAAATCTGGACTCATCAAACCACATGACCTTTTCTCCATTGCTTCAAAGTTGAATGTTTATGCTGCCTAGAAAACTGAACTGGTCACACAACCATTTATTCCTAATTCTGTATTTCTTGTAACATTATATGAATGAAAATAGATTTTTTTTATTATCTGTGAATAGATGTGATTTCTACTGTCAACTTTTAATTATGAAACTTCTGACCACTTTTCTTAAAACTGCATTAATAAAAAAAAAATCATTTATTTATTGCCCATGTAGAACATTTCTTGTGTTGTAATATTTTTCTCTATTTATGAGAAATTATATTGATTGTGGCCTATAAAATGGTTCATGACACATTACATTTAGAATGTTACTTTATGTAATTTGCTCTAGTTTAAAGTACAAAAGATTAATTCTTACCTGCATTTTGCTTCTCTTTTTGAAGGTCTAAGGCTGAAACAAATAAAGATCATTTGAGCATTTTATGTAAATTCTATATAAGTAAATACATAATTTAAGCAGTGCAGTGTAGTGATAAGGAAAACTAATAACACAAATCACATTCACGTTTTGATATGTAACTGTCCTCCAATACACACGTGGACAAAATTGTTGGTACCCTTCGGTCAATGAAAGAAAAACTCACAATGGTGACAGAAATAACTTTAATCTGAAGTATCAAAAGTAATAATAAATAAGAATTCTATGAATGTTAACCAATGAAAGTCAGACATTGCTTTTCAACCATGCTTCAACGGAATTATAAAAAAAATGAACTCATTAAAGTTCATGGAACAGGCCTGGACAAAAATTATGGTACCCCTAACTTAATAGTTTGTTGCACAACCTTTTGAGGCAATCACTGCAATCAAACGATTCCTGTAACTGTCAATGAGACTTCTGCACCTCTCTGCAGGTATTTTGGCCCACTCCTCATGAGCAAGCTGCTCCAGATGTTTCCGATTTGAAGGGTGCCTTTTCCAGACAGCATGTTTCAGCTCCTTTCATTGTACCCTGCACAGATTCAAGACACCCTGTGCCAAAAGCAGCAAAGCAGCCCCAGAACATAACAGAGCCTCCTCCATGTTTCACAGTAGGGACAGTGTTCTTTTCTTCATATGCTTCATTTTTCCGTCTGTGAACATAGAGCTGATGTGCCTTGGCAAAAAGTTCCATTTTTTTCTCATCTGTCCATAGGACATTCTCCCAGAAATCAACATGTAGTTTGGCATATTTCAGTCTGGCTTTTTTATGATTTGTTTTCAACAATGGTGTCCTCCTTGGTCGTCTCCCATGTAGTCCACTTTGGCTCAAACAACAACGGATGGTGCGATCTGACACTGATGTTCCTTGAGCATGAAGTTCACCTTGGATCTCTTTAGAAGTCTTTCTGGGCTCTTTTGTTACCATTCGGATTATCCGTCTCTTTGATTTGACATCAGTTTTCCTCCTGCGGCCACGTCCAGGGAGGTTGGCTACAGTCCCATGGATCTTAAATTTCTGAATAATATGTGCAACTGTAGTCACAGGAACATCTAGCTGCTTGGAAATGGTCTTATAGCCTTTACCTTTAACATGCTTGTCTATAATTTTCTTTCGAATCTCCTGAGACAACTCTTTCCTTTGCTTCCTCTGGTCCATGTTGAGTGTGGTACATACCATGTCACCAAACAACACAGTGACTACCTGGAGCCCTATATATAGGCCCACTGACTGATTACAAGATTGTAGACACCTGTGATGCTAATTAGTGGACACACCTTGAATTAACATGTCCCTTTGGTCACATTATTTTCAGTATTTTCTAGGGGTACCATCATTTTCGTCCAGGCCTGTTCCATGAGTTTATGTTTTTTAATAATTCTGTTGAAGCATGGTTGAAAAGCAATGTCTGACTTTCATTGGTTAACATTCATAGAATTTTTTAAAATTATTACTTTTGTCAGATTAAAGTTATTTATGTGACCATTGTGAGTTTTTCTTTCATTGACCGAAGGGTACCAACAATTTTGTCCAAGTGTGTATATCTGTTAAATGCTTAAGAGGTCTTCAAGATTTTTTCTTTCACTCTTTTCCACCATCTTCATCAGTCTAGCTGAGTAAAATAATATTTAGCATGTTTTATGATAAATGTTCTGCATATACAGAAGGTAGTGTATTAAGTTACGTTTAATAAGCAGTAATGCGTATTCTTTGCATAAACATTGCTGCACAGTGACATTTTGTTAGATAGCTGGGATCAAAGTGGAAGTTTAGCTACTACAGTTTTTACTATAAAAACTGTAAAAGTGTATAATCTTTATATAATAATCTTTTCTGATTTCTGATGTTTGGGAGGTGGGTATGGGTGAAAAAGTGAAAAGTGGCTGAAAATGGAATATGCTATTATAGTTAAGTTATGAGTCATTAAAAAGGTAATCCTAATCCTACACTAAAGGAAATTTAAAAGCATGTGTCCCTGACAGGTTGTGCGGCAGGTCTTTGAACCTGGGAAGAGAGCCATTATCTATAAATGGAGAAAACTTGGAACAGTGGTAAACCTTCCCAGGGGTGGCCAGCCTAGCAAAATTACTCCAAGAGCATAACAATGACTCACACATAGCCTAATCTAATGAAAATATATCATAGTACATAATTTTCATAGGCTAATATTTAATTACAATTACGCTGAATCATATTCAGCATTAAGACAAGCAATTTGCTATTGGCCTACACTAATGTAAGGAGTATCCCAAGGTACCAGAACTATTCTAAATGAAGAAAAACTGTCTAAATTCACCCTACCCTGAGTATACAGTGCAATATATTTTCCCATATAAATAACCAATAAATAAATAAATGCTTATTTTTCAAATGGTTACAATAAGCTAGTATAATCACTGGATACATGGATATTGTCTATGCGTAGATGTCTGTAAGCTGGAGCGGTATCTTCTCTAAGTCCTGATATTCTTTTTTGACCATTTGAAAAATAAGCATGATCACAGGAGAGCACAGCAGTTTAGTTGACTGTGCTCTCTGTAAAGAGGATGACTTAAATGAGTGCTGTCATTTAGTGCTGTCAGTTCTGTAAGGTAAACTCTTACTTTGATCACTTTATCTATTCACTTGCATAACCACAATCACCATTTTGAAAAAAGTGAATGGAAAAAGTTTAAGACAAAAGGTTTGGACTAATGACTAAAGCATAAGTTCTTTACTCTGGTTCTGGGAACCTCCCCTGTCTTAAATTAGCTGATTTACAACCCTTCCTGACCTAAAGTTTGTGCTCAAGCGGTTATGAACAAATTTTAACATTACCTTTTTTGTAACAGATAACTGCAGTTACTATTGCTCCAACAGCAATAAAACATGCTGAAAGTGAAATGCCAGCCATCCACTTCCAAATGCCAAATACTTTGCCTAAAATAAAATATATTAAAATGCACTTCAAGAAATTGGGCTAGAATCATACATTAACACAATCAAAGAGACAGAATTGTAGTAAAAACACTAATAAATATATTTAAAAAAGAATTTATATATTCTGATACAAAAATATTGTGTTTATCAATCATGTTACACTTTTAGTCACCTCATCAAAACTAGTATAGTAAAATGTTCCAATATAAATCCACCTTTTTAAAAAATATATATTATTATCGTTCTTAATATTTTAATGTAGGATTTTTTTTCCATTTATTTCCTCTAGATGACTTACTAGTAATGATGATCTCTGTCTCCATCATGTGATGTTTTTGTAGAAGTCTGCAGTAAAATCTGTTGGAGTCACTATAATCGTAAACAGTGATGCGACGTTTCACACTGAAGCCCTCAGTCTTTCTGTGTATCTGTGTCTCTTCAGCAGGCAGAGTGGCTCCTTTATTGTTTAGCCATAAAACCACAGGTGCAGGATTCCAGCCTCTAGACTCACATACTAGATTAACGCCTCGTGAGGCATCATAATTCTCCATCGTGATCACTGGTTGGCTTCCCAGAACTATGGTCATGACAAAAAAAAGTATTGTATTTTGCTTGAGAAAGAAAGCAGTCCAACTGCATTTGACATTTTTGGCATCAACAAGATTTGAGTTTTGTATGAAAGGGTAGTGTCAATTAGGAGTATGAACATCTATTACAATTTTTATAGATATCTGCATGTTTGTAACAGTAATTAATGTTAATGAAATAATGAAAATATTCAATAATTGAATTTTAATGTGAAAATATTTGATGTATTTATGGATTCATTTATTAAAACAAAGAAGTACTCTTCATTCAGACAATACTACACTAATATTTATTTAAACTAACTTGAGCACCAAGACATAGAAATGAATATTAGAAGACTTAAATTAGCCTTTGAGGGCTCAGAGCCCCACACAGTTGGGCTATAAATACACTTTCCACAATCGAGGCTTTTATCAAATTATTTTAGTATGAAATCAATAAAATATTGAGATACTTAATACTTGCAAGTGCTCAAATTCAGAAGAGTTCAATAAAAGTCCTAATAAGTTAGTCCTAATAAATTATAATGATCTATATAATAAAAATTGCCTTATTTTTGTTATGGAACTGTATTTTTTTTCATATTATGATAGGAAAGACACAGTGTTGACAGTTATTCTTCAAGTCCATCAAAAGACAATAAATATATAAATATTAGACATATTCAACATCTGCATACTCTCTTAAAGATAAATTCCCCCACCACTTATTCACCAATGTCCCCATTTCCCCATTATTTCTCCCTCACCCAACCACAAATTTAAAACAAACTGTTCAAACTGGGTATGATGCTGTGTTGCACATTTAGTTTATTCCAAATGTGAACATACCTTTATGTTTTACTGGCTTTGTTACAAATCTACCTATGAAAACATGACAGTAAAGCCCAAAGTAACCAAATCATAAACTCTAGGAGTACCTTCTATTAAAAGGAATAAATATAATTTTTCATATACACTACTGCTCAAAAGTTTGGGACCACTTTATAGTTCCATGGTTGTTCCTGATTTGTATTTCTTTTTATGTTGCTGAAGGAATTTAAATATAAAATGCTGAAGGTGTTTAAAATATGCAATAAACTCCTTTAAACAGGTAATGTTGAGATGTATCTAGTGCTCATGAGGCCGATAATTGTAAATAAATTTCTCAGCTGCAGCAAAGGTACTGTAAGTTTTGGTCTTGCTTTCCTAAGATGGTCTTCATGAGAGACAGTTTCAACATGGTGCTTGATGGGTTTTGCAAATGCACTTTACAATACTGTTCTTGCAAGAACTATTGCAGAACAGCTGACCTCTGTGTCTAAAAATTCAATTAGATTTAATTCCATCTGTATAGCACATTTAACAATTGTCATTGTTGCAAAGCAGCTTTACACAGTCAACAGAATTATTGTATTATTCTGAAACATAAATTTTTATTAATCAAAATGATAAGATTGTCCCTGATGAGCAAGCTGAGGATGATGGTGACAGTGGCAAGGAAACACTCCCTGAGATAGCAGTAGGGGGAACCCATCCTCATTTGGGTGATAATGGATAGCAGGGATTGTTCTGCAGTCATACTGTGTGTTAGGAGGCTGGAAGTTCAGTATAACAGGAGATGTGTTTAAGTTAATATAGTGTCCAGATCATTATTGATGGCTCAGGTAGACTGTAGAAAATTTCAGGACTGAACTATCGAGCGACTGCAGTCACAAGGCCTCAGAGAACAGCTGCCTGCATTAGCCAAGGCCAGGACCATCTTCATGGTACTGTACAGTGGAACTGTCCCCAGTCACTATACGCATCCCAGGCAGACCACACGAGGCATCCATGTGATGAGATCTCCAACCAGAAGCGGGACACCACAAGTCAGGACAGTCAACTGACTGTTGTTGTTACGTAATTACTTAATTACATGTGTTATTTTATAGATTTGAAATCTCCAGTATTGTTATAAAATATAGAAAATAAATCACTAAACAAAAACGAAAAAGTGATGCCAAACTTTTGAGCAGTAGTCTCTAAAGAATTAATGGAATTTCACGTTTGTCTTTGTCTGCCGAGCGTTATGTGATCACAGCTGATCCAATGGTTCTTCTCTCTCTCATGCTGCAGGATTGTGGGTAATCGTCTCCTATTTTCAGATCGTCTCAGGTCGTGTGTGTCACTTGTATAGTCAACATTCGTGCGTGCATGTACTTTTAATATAACATTGTGGTGATGATGTGTGTGTGTGTGTGTGTGTGTGTGTGTGTGTGTGTGTGTGTGTGTGTGTGTGTGTGTGTGTGTGTGTGTGTCCAAGTGTTATTGAACTATTCTTTAGTAACTGAACTGCAACAATGGCCTTTAAAAAAAGCCCTTAACAACTTTTAAAAAGCTGTATGTGAATATGTTTAACGACAATACAATGTCACACTTCAGCAAAATCGTCAAAAGAAGGCAAAAGCAAGTATCATAAGAGAGGTTCCTTGTTAAAGATTTTAGTTTTTCGACAGAGACTCTCTGTCAGAGAGCAGTGAAAGATATCAAAGAATGTCTCTTTTACTACAACAATATCTTATCTACACTAGTTAGTTGTTACCATTGCTGACAACAAGAATGCAAGTAGTCTATGCAATTAGACATGGGCAGCATACCACATACATACAGAAAACAATACGTTCAATGACGCACCAAAACATTATACTGTAATTCTAAACTTGCCATAATTTTTTTTAAAAGTTGTAATTGGGGTCAAACATAAACCAAATGATAAGAGCTTGCAGCTGTTAGCTAGCTTGATTGCTTCTAATATTACCTTAACAAGCAAAATATATATTTTGTGGCTCATGTATGTACATGTCATTGAGGGTATGAGAAAACATAGGTATTATAATATTCACTGTACAATGCAATAGTGCAGAAATAAGTCTTACCTTCCACAATAACTTGAATAGTGATGTCATCATACCAGGATTTGTCCTCAATGAGACACTTATATTCTCCTTCATCAGAGACTTGGACAGCTGAGAGTTTGAGTGAAGTATTGCCTTCCTGTAGCTTCTCTTTAAACAGTGATGTTCTTCCTCTGTAGAACTGAGCCTGATTTATATTTTTGTCTTCATGATCCTCATAGAGATGCACTAATGAACCCATTTCATCTAGCCTCACCCACTCCACATTCATGTCCACAGCACTTGTGTTGGGTTTGATGAAACAGGGCAGAACCAGGTCTTCACCAGATACAGCAACAAGAGGAGCTTCTGGGCCAACCACCTGAAATTGCTCTTTTCAGCCCCCCACCCCCAAAAAATAGACAAATACTTTATCAATGTGTGTATTTTTATTATAGAACCACATTACCTTAATAAATGTACTTTAAGGTGCACAATTTGTTTAGATAGAGAAGAAAATCTAACTAATCTAACTAATACCTGCAATAGTCACCAATGTACATATTTCAATAAAAGAGTAAGATATCATATATTACATCCGTTAAAACATGTTTTGAACTTTACACGAAATAAATGATCAAATAAAAAATATCCATATCTAAAAATGAAATCCAAACATCAAATGATATAACAATAACAATAAAAATTTCTAGCACCTGTTAACAAATCAGGATTAAAATCAATGAAAAATCAACTATTACTATTGCAGAATAATGATAGAGTAATTGAATGTCAGGCATGAAAGAAGAAAAGACAAAAGAAATTTCGTACATTGAATTCAACGTCACTTTCATCTATTTTAAGGTCTATGTATAGTTTTCTTCAATTGCAATTTCATTATTTGACAAAGGACTTGGTTATTCACAGTTGCCACATTCGTTATTTAATGTGACCATTCATATTCAATTTGTACCTTGTGCCTGACCCGTCAATCAACCCTACAGTACCACTTGATGACGTGAGCTAGGGTTGCTAGCTGCAGCTAACAAGCTAATATGAATTGTGGGTTTGTTCATCATGACTTGGTCAAATTTTTGGACCAACTTAAGACTGGAACAATAAGTGGAGACTTTCTTTTGTTTTGTGTTGACTGGGTTATGAACTGGATCGGAGAACGCATGTCATACATATTGAGACCAAATCAGAGCAACCTGTCATGTGAGACTTCTGCAATGTTCTTATACTACTGTACTTAGACTTACTCAGAGCAATGTGTTATTATTATATAACACTTTTGCAGTGTTATTAACACAAACACACAGTGGGCAAAATTTTCAACAATATACAGTTCATCTAAAAAAATATAATGTCTTGAAAAGGTTCATTTATTTTCATAATATTATTTTAAAAAATTTAAATGGATAATGGATACATTACATGTCAATATTTCAAGCTTTGTTTTGTGTCAAATGGGTAATTTCAGTGGTTATGGTTCACAAACCATGGGCATAAAAATATCAAAATATTAGATGATTTGATTTTAAGTGTGAATAAATTACTATTCATACATTATAAATACAGTGTATCCCTTGGTCGAGTTCAGTACACACTTGAGGAAGCCTGCTGACTTGACAGATGTTCAGATAGTGCACAAGAAACAGGGATGACTGTGGACCCTGAACCCTGGTCCTGGATGATGCCCTGCCATGCAAATTTTTGTACTTCATTCGCTCTTGGCACACCTGATTTAAATAATCAGCTATTTTACAACCTTTTCTAAATAGAAGTGTGAGTGATCAGAGCAGGGAAAACACTTCAATGTGCGAGGTTGAGAATTTTTGTTCTAGTTTACCACTTGTGTTTTTAAGGCAGCAGGTGAACTTTAAGGCTTATGAACCTAAAATGTCTTAAAGTATTCAGAGATGAGGGAGAATTCTTGTATGAAGAAATTGTATTTGAACACACTAAAAAATGCTGGGTTGTTTTTACTACCCAAACGCTGGGTTGCCTCTGTTGGGTAATTTTTCTGGGTTATTTACAGTGAATTGGGTATTTTTTGTTTAACCCAGCTTGCTGGGTTGGAGTTGGGTTAACTAGTGACAGCTAACATCACAGACAAGACCGCCCCTCCCCCGAAGTTCACCGGTGTATTCAGTGGCTGTGTCAGCTTTGTGTCTGTTTTGGTCTTCCTCCTCACGCATTTAAGAGGCAATGTAAACCTTAAATACAAGGTCTGTATACACACTTTCACTCACCTATGACTGAATTTGTTCACTGTATGTAACATTTATTACTGTTACCATGTTAACGTTACACTCAAACTTTCAGCCTGGTTTGTGCTATAGCATGCTAGTTTATCTGACAATGGCTGCTAGCTAGCCAAACCAAAGAACCCCACCTGTGTATGAAAGAAACTGCAAAAATGTCTGAGCTTTTTAGCTTTCTTTGTAAAATGTAAAATGCTTGCAGGGTGTATGAAGATGGTGAAGTGCTGAATGAAAGCTAAACTGTTAACTGCAGTGCCAGCATGACGCTATATAGCTTTTAGCTAGGTTGCTAGCGTTAGAAACCACTTATAAAAAGCTGAGGTGTTACAAAACACTAATCTTCTTACAAATATGCATACTAGCCAACCCTCTCGATTTTTTCCATAAACTTTGATTTTCTTTAATTTCTTTCTTTCTAAAGTTGGAACCGACACCATGGAATATATAAAGCAGGCTGAAGTGTCGAGGCCGTACCCCTACATCCAGATGTTGGGAGATAATGACCAGCACTATACACAGTAATAGTATTGTAATGATGTCGCTATTGAACTTGTTTTGTATTATCTGATCTTGTGCTTTTGAAAAATAAATAAAAAAAATTTCTATGATTTGTACAATTAATTGGGTGGTTATTGCATATATGTATTGTTTGCGAAATTTTGAGTTTTTTCTTTTGTAATAGACCAGTATATCAAAGTAATTTAACTGTTTAAACTGTTTTACCCATAGACATGTAAACCATAAAAATAATAATAACCTATTTGTGAGGTAGAATTAAAGTTAAATATGACCTAGCATTTGGACTGAATATTTTACTCATTTTGCTGGGTTAAATTAACCCAGCATGTAGTTGGTCCAATATTTATCCAGCATCTGGGTTACAAACAACCGAGTTTGGGTTGTTTTTAACCCAGCATTTTTTAGAGTGTATGCAAACTAGCCAACCATCTCGATTTTTCCATAAACTTTCTTTAATTTCTTTCTTTCTAAGGTTGGAATGAACACTGTGGAATATCTCCAGCAGGCTGAAGTGTCTGAGTGCCGAGATCAGTATATCAAAGTAATTTAACTGTTTAACCTGTTTCATCCATAGACATGCAAAACATAAAAATAATAATAACCTATTTGTGAGGTAGAATTAATTTAGCATTATAGTTAAATATAACCTAGCATTTGGATTGAATATTTTACCCATTTTGCTAGGTTAAATTAACCCAGTGTTAGGAACCTCCACTAGAGGTCACTGTTCCTGTCTGTCTTTTGTAGTTTTGTTGGCCGACTCAGTTTCCCAGAAGGCACCTCGGTCAGGTGATGAGGGCTCACCTGAACCGAGGTGGCTCATTAAAGTTCCTATAAATAGAAGTTTGTTCTGAGAAACTGGGTCGAGCATTGTTTGTATGTTTGTTTATATATACCGTCATGTGGGCATTCCTTCTTGTTTCTTTAAGTTTATATCTGGTTTAATCCTTTGTGTGTAGCTTCCCTTTCTGTTTAGATTTGTGTAGCCACATGTGGGCTTAGCCGCTAGCAGGGTTAGCTACTAGTAGGTCTTGACTACGGGTAGGGTTAGCCCCTACTAGGGTTAGCCTCCAGTAGGCTGGCCTCTAGTGGGATTGACTGCTAGTGGTTCTGGTCGCTAGTAGGTTAGCCGCTAGTTTGGTATGGCCCCATGTGTGCCTTTCCTTTTGTGTTCAGTTCCCCTCTATTAGTTCAGTACTAACCCGGTTAGCTACTAACTCCATTAGCTACTAACCCGGTTAGGTCAGCATCCAGTGTCCCCAGTATTCCATGTAGCTACTAACCTAACTAACCACTAACCCATCTAGTCTCTGTGCCCCTGATCCTGTCTCTAGTCTCTGTGCTCCTGGTCCTGTCTTCAGTCCTGTCTCTAGTCTCTGTGCTCCTGGTCCTGTCTTCAGTCCTGTCTCTAGTCTCTGTGCTCTTGGTCCTGTCTTCAGTCCTGTCTCTACTCTCTGTGCTCCTGGTCCTGTCTCTCCAGTCCTGTCTCATCTCTAGTTCCCATATGTGTTTAGTTAGCTCCAGCTCCATGTTCCCCTATTCAGTTCCCTGTGTTTCCTTATGCCAGTTCCCCGTGTCAGCTCCTAGTTCCCGTGTCAGCTCCTGGTTTGCCTGTGTTCAGCTCCTGGTTCCCTGTGTCAGTCCGTAGTCTCTATGTCTGTTTAAAGAGCCCTAGTTATAGTTTGAGTTTGTGGTTTTGGTTTCTTTGTTTGTTTGTCTATTTTTGAGTTTGTTTAAATAAAGACACTTTCTGTTGGCAAATCCCTCTGCCTATATGCCTGCCCTATTTTGCCCACTGCAACACCATCAGCCGGTCTAGCCAAACCACCAGCTAGACCCATGACACACAGCATGTAGTTGGTCCAATATTTATCCAGCAGCTGGGTTAAAAAAAACAACAACAAAAAACAGTTTGGGTTGTTTTTAACCCAGCATTTTTTAGCGTGAATGAGACAGGCAGAGAGGCAATCCTCCAAAAAAAAAAAAAACCATAAACAACAACAACAAAAATAACTTAAAATAAGACCATAGGTGTTGAGTTAGAATCAGGATTTCCTTTCGTCATTTTTCGAGCTTGCACTTCAATTTGGACAACAAGTTTTCCCCCACTCTTAAGTAACAAGCAATGACACATTTATAATGTTGTGGAGTAAAAATTTTATTAATTTTCAAAGAAAAAAGGGGAAAAAATGAGACAAAGTGTCGCACCTCGCACCTAGACAAAGTGTCTATGCACTGCTATTAACCTCAGCATTTTTACTCATTACCATGACAAACAACTCACAGACGAATTTTAGTTTCTAAAACATACATTAAATGTATTTAATTAAAAACATGCAAATCTGCCACCTAGGTTATCTCTGTGCCAATCCCTTGTCTTTTGGAGTGCTTTAAAAACCCTTGAAACTGCCTCTATTGTGCCTGTTGTAATATACCTGCCATAGCTCAGCAGCACAAACTGCACAATGACTCCAATGGAGAAATGAAAACAACAAAAACATTTAAAACATTGTTTTCACAGAGCTAACAATGTAAATAATTCTACATAAACCCAGCCATGTATAGGGCAATAGTTAATTTTTCTCATACTTCAGATAGACATGTTTAATGCTTTATTGTTTTAATATGGAGATAATTTCCTCAATATGTAAAGATGATAGTTTTAATCTTGCTTTAATTCTAAAATGCAAAATAATAGAGGGAATTGCTGGACCAGGCGAGAAGAAGACTAGTCTAGTGATTCAGTGTAAATTCACACAACTTGGTTGTTTGTTTTTTTGCTATCTGAAGGTTAACATTCCCCTGGTTAAAAATACTACTTCCTCATGCCTTACTTTTTATGCATTCTGATGGCAATACTCAAGTCATGCAAGGCTCAAGTCATGTTGAAAGAGTAAACATGTTGAAAATTGAAAACTGCAAAGTTTAATAATCTCTAGATTATTAAACCCTAGGGATTTACTTTATTACTTTATATATATATATTATATATATATATATATATATATATATATATATATATATATATATATATATATATATATATACAGGGATTTACTTTATTACTTTATATATATATATATATATATATATATATATATATATATATATATATATATATATATATATATATATATATATATATATAAAAGTGTAAATAAAGTGACACATCTGTCACTGTCTCCTCACAAAATTTATTATGTAAACTTAAAATGTATTGTTGCTTGCTGCCATTTATTTGGGTGATTGGAATGTTACTACAGACAACTGAGAAAAATTTAGATGATGAAAGATGATGATTGTTGATCATCTAGGTCTGTTTTGTCCAGAGCTGACTCTTGTTAAACGCTTAAAGTGCATTTGCTTCGTTACGTTCCAGCACTAATAGAGGACTGGTCTTTAAGACGCGTAAACGGGGAAGCTGCGTTTTTTCTTTTCTGAATAAATGCACCATAACCCTTTTATTTATCTGTTTCTCAAGTGATTTCAGTAAGGTGATAAAATATGCATGATACATGTTTAATACAAAAAAAATTATCTTCAGTTACTTAGAATGTCTAGTTAATCTATTATCGCTGATGTTCAAAAGAAGAAGTGGGCAAGAGCGTGACCATGAGCCGTGTCGGATAATCACGAGTTTTCCCCGTAGCCTCGTGCTCGTGGATTTCGAAACGAACACGTCGGTAGCGGCTATCAACATTTTGACACTAATTTGAGCAGAGTTGTGAGACAAACAGACGCGCACGCCTTTTAATGTGCGCGACTTTTTAAAAATCTAACTGTATATACTGTAGCTGCGCCCCTAAAACATGTAGTAGATTAACCGGATAGAGGGTTTAGGGGCACAAACACACACACAGAGAAAGAAAGAGAGATTTTTTTCATACCTGAATGACATTCCATAAAGCTGTAGAGAATCAGGAGAGTCACACAAAGAAACTTCATCCCTGAAAGCCAGTTTATAATTATTGCTTCAGTCTGTTTCACAAAATAAATAGCATTAAAAAAATAACTAATCGTTTCAATAAAAAAAAAATATATATATATATAAAATTTACTTAATTTGAAATTATTATAATTTGCTCAAGGAGAGGAAGCGTTGGCTTTGCTTTCGCTTTCGTTCCGCAAATGATATAAAGTGAGTTGGTGTCGACTAGATTCAAATTGCAACAGGCTAGAGTTGTATAATATTAAAACCATAGTATTATATAGATATATTAATCATAAATACTCACTCAGCTTTTAATGGAAAAATCCAACATACGGCTTGCATGTTAATCCGTGTAGGCTAATTATCATGTCATCTTTGGCACGCGCGGCTTTAAAGTTGTGGCCAGAGTAACTAGTGCCACCTCTATGATCTGGTTGGTCACCTGCTACAATTTCTGTTTCGTCAATGGCTATCACATCACTGAGGCAGCTGTTTGGAGCAACAGGTTGTTTCTACCCAGTATGCGTCCGATACTGCTTTACCTATATGCTCCGCAAAATATAAATAAAACAAAACTTAAAAAATACAAAATAAAAAATATATATTCTTTTTCTACATATTGGTTCATTTCTGAATTTGATCCTCAGGAAATCCTAGGAACATTGTCAGGAATATGTCATAGATTGATAAGAATCAAAACAAGAATCAGGACTGAACATGAAAGGACTATCGAAAGTTTTTGATGATTGACTCCTGCAGGTGAGTATAAAAAAAGTCTTTGCATGAGGCAGAGACTGAAAGCAGTAAAGAGAGATGAATTGGTAAAGCTGGTGATAAATATGTGTGTAAAAATCCCAGGAGATCAGCAGCTTCTGAAATCCTCAAACTAGTCCATTTGGAACCAAAAACCATGCAACGATTTAAGTCACAGAAATCACATGTTCTCCCTATTCTGATATTTGATCTGACCATTAACTGAAGTTCTGGACTTACATGCATATATGCATTGTGCTGCTGCCACATGACTGTCTGACTGAATAAATTAAATGGCCTGTACAGGCATTCCTATTAAAGTGGACTGGGATTCTTATGTTTTAAATTACTGACGCAGTTCTTGTATTTTTTTTAATTGAAATTATATTTGCATGTAAAATATTTAAATTAACCTATATTATTGTGTAACACAAAAAAAGCTAATTTACAGCAGGCTTAGCAGCAGCATTGATAATAAAAGTCAGCAAATCTTAAGAACACTCTACACTAACATTAAAAATGCTTGGTCTTAAAAATAATGTAAATCCCTGTCCTGCTTCATGCCTGCCATAGAAAAGTAAAAAAATATTTAGCAAAATTTATAACATGACAGAGCAGTACACTGAAGTAGAGTCATAAACGCTGGCCCATTACAGAGTATTTATTATGAATTATAACATCTGCATAGATTACAAATAAAATACATGGGCAATATTTCAGGCTTAAGTCTACTATAACAGCGAGTGCTTCAGACTGTCAGGTAGTGAAGACAGTTACAGTTGCAGGTCAAGTGTTTTTATTTTAACACAGACAAATGAATCCAAAATCAAAGCCAGAAAGCAGTCAGACAACATTCAAACGGAGCATCAGATGAATGCATAAAACAGGAACTATGTTGTAAATATAAATACAATACTGTGGTTCATCACTCTGCTTAGATCCTGGGGCTGTGATTATGTAATAAAGCCCAGGTGGTTTTATTTAGAATGAAGGTAAATGTAAGAGACGTTGTGATGACTGTTGGATGCTGTAATCTTCGATGTTTGTAGTCCACTCTGTTATAAACGGTGTGGGTGGCATTGACTTCCCACCCACTCATACGTCTATTAAATGATTTGCAAAGGTTCCAAACTAAATCAACAAACCCAACTCTTATTGTTAGCACTTGTCTTAAAATATCACTGTGTGCATTTTGTGTGTGAAATTCATCACTGCAACAAAATGACTACAAATTTTGCATAAATTCTAAACCATGCATGACTATGGAAAATTTTAACTCTTTAATCTAATCAGAGCAGACAGGAACTCATGACCAATAGTTATGTCTTAGTTAGTGCTGTGACTCCGCTTCATCAGCTTAGTCGCTCCCATGGAGATGCAGGTGGAGTAAATTCCATTAATTCCAGCAGCTAACTGGCATGTGTCAGTGTTTACACTGTGCAATAATGAGAGATGAGATTAAATCTGCAGCTCTGTCGAAAGATGCAGCTGTAACCTGATAAAATTAGACTCATGTTGCAGCCTTCATCAGTTTGGTTGGATCTCAGCTAATGCAAATACATGAATACACACTGTTAATATTCTGATTGAATAAATATTCTAGAGATTTAGTCACTGAGACTTTGTTCATTTGCACAAAATAATGAAGAATTAATATGTTTTAATTGATTATAGCACATATGAAAAAATAAACTAATAACAGTTAATTACTTTAAATGTATTACTATGATGTACAAATAAAAATAAATTCAAATCCAGCTACACATCTAATTACAAACCTAACATGATGTTCAGGAGAAAACAAACAGCAATAAACAGTATCTCAAACTGTAAACTCTCCCCATTAACAATTATATACCTGCGACTCACACATAGTCAAAGCTTCACCTTATAATAAATGGTGATTCTTAGCAATGGAGAAAATGTTAGTTAAGGCTGTAAATTCAACTCAAGTGACAGAGCTGGAAACTTGCCGTTTCCAAGATTGCGGTGTCACTGACACGCCTGACTCAACTTTATGAGGTCTCTACATTCTTTTCTTCTTTTCATTCTTTTTTTGAGAGAAATCAGATTATCAACACAACCATTGAATAATCCAGCAACTGGAGTAACAGTGCTTATGTTTACTTAGAAAATTTCTAGAAATCTAATAATGGCTTTAATCTGATTGCAAGTGCTGAAATCAGATAATGATGGTATTATTAATGTTCATGTAAACAGACTCCATTATAGACATATTTTAGACAAAATATTTTGGTTTTATCAAGTTAGTGATGATTATAGAATACAAGTTATTAGACTATGTTATGAACTATAAATCAGATGTTTATTCCGTAACAGCAGTGATGCTCAGGTGATTATGGTCCCAAGTACAGAAGCATGGATAGAGTTTCTCAGTGAAAGACTGACCAGTGAAAGAGTAGATATGAGATCTGGACTCCACATCATAAAAGGCAACCAGACCTTGCTCATAATCCACAAACACACCTACCATCTCCAAATTTTCTTTCAGTGTGAGGGGGACATCAGGATCAGCATTAGCTCTGTACTTTTTCGCCCACAGTCCCATACTCCACAGTCCATCATGAGGGCTCCATTTAATCTTCTCCTTTCTGTTAACACTCTCTCTCATCACCCCTAATATCCAGTCAGAGTTCCCTCTGACCTTCACCTCATAATAAAATCTCCCTGAGGAGAAACTCTGCTTTCCCACAACACAAGGATCTAAAGTAAACCTCTCTGGTGTATCAGTGAGATCTGGTTGTGTCTCTCCAAGTGTCATTTGTTTTCCATCAGCAGATACACTGAGATCAGGATGAGCTGTATCAGGATCCAGAGTCATATCCACTGAGAGAAACACACATAGACGAAATTATTTATTCAGAGAAACAGTGTGTGTGTGTGTGTGTGTGTGTGTGTGTGTGTGTGTGTGTGTGTGTGTGTGTGTGTGTGTGTGTGTGTGTGTGTGTGTGTGTGTGCGCGCACATGTTACCTTTAGGCACTGCAGTGTTTATATGGAAAAATGTAAGAAGTAAATCTATATATACAGTCTTATGCCTAAATTTAGGCACCCCTTGATAAATAACAAAAAATTTTAACACAGTCTCTTGGAAATGGAAAAAAGCACAATATTTTCAGCAAACATTGATGAATAGTTACTTTGTATGTCATAAATTGAACAAAGATAAATAATAAAAATATTATTGTGGCATTGTGCAAAGGTTTGGGCACCATACATAATGAGTACTTACTGTACACCTCCTTAGGCAGATATCACAGCTTGCAAATGCTTTTCATAGCCAGCTAAAAGTCTTTCAATTCTTGTACTTGGGATTTTCTCCCATTCTTCCTCGCAAAAGGCTTTTAGGTATTTAGTGGAATCCATTCTTACCTCCACCCGTGCAATGTTTCCTGTGACACTGGCTGCAGTGTTCTGTTCATGAAATGCTGCTCCTTTTTTTTTCTCCAAACATGCCTTTGCTGATTGTGGCCAAAGAGTTTTATTTTAACTTCATCAGTCCACAGCACTTGTTTCCAAAATGCATCAGCCAATCAGAAGCCTAGACAAAACGTCAATACCTTTTTCACTTTGTAGAAATCCGATAGGTCTTGTTCGAAACAGCAGTCATTGTCTGTGTGGTCTGTGTTGTCAGAGTTTGTACAATATGTAGCAGCAGTGAGCTTAGTACTATAATACATTCATGCACCTCTGTTCATTAACATAATGTGTGAGTAACATGTGTATGTACACACATGCAAAACGTCCAGTACGCACCGTTAACACAGTCACTAGTTTACTGTACGTACGTACACCATTGCACAAAATATCCTCATAAACAAAGCTGACGTCAAATCAAGGAGACTGGCACACAGACAGTTACATCATCGGCACAAGGTGGCGTTACAACAAGCCATAATCTCTGTTTCCCCTGTCCACACGGCACTACTGAAAATGAAGTTTTGGAAAATCTTCACTTTGGACAGAGTTTTCCAAAAGCTCCATTTTCACTGAGCAAAACAGAGTTTGCATGTGGACGAAAGGCCAAAACTGCAGAGAAAAATCTCCATTTAAAAAATACCCAGCTACCCAAAACTTTTGCACAGTGCCATAATAATGTTTTTGATTTTGTTCAATTTATGGCAGAAGAAGACGTAACTATGCATCAATGTTTGCTGAACATGTTGTGCATTTTTTTCCATTTCCAAGAGAGACAGTGTTAATATCTTTTAAATTAAAAAAATCACCAAAATCTGTTATTTATCAAGGGGTGCCAAAGCTTTTGCATAAGACTGTATATATATATATAGTAACACCCTTCATACACAAACACACACAATCTCTCTCTCTCTCTTTATTTTTGTATTCTGTGCTTTCTTGATCCCGCCTCCTGCTTGAATGTAAAAAAACAGAGGCCTACTTAAGCCCTTCAGACAGTACAGTACTACTACTGGTGATGGGAAGTCAATCATTTTAGTGACTCGCTCTTTGAATCTCATTCATCAAAATGGACTAATTTCTTTTTAGTTATGGCCCAACCTAGACCGGAGCTTAACACACACACACACACACACACACACACACACACACACACACACACACACACACACACACACAAAATGCCTCTATTTCTCTCTATCTATGAGCAATTTCACATTAAACTATTAACTAACAAATAACATTATGTTCATGCATTTTCTGTGGAACTAGGAGACTTCCTGTGGGTGGAAGGTAATATCTGTTTTGTAGACAAAAAGGTAAACTTGGTCTTACCTGTAAGCAATTTCTTTATGAAACCTGACAAATGTAATAAAAAATAATTACTATTTAAATATGATGACCAAAAACAGAAAAGAAATTGTATTTGGATGTATTTATAAAATATTGAATACAAGTTTATTGTCATAAGTAAAGTTTCCCCCTTAAAAATAGACAAATGTAGCAGTTATTAACTGCTTCAATTATATAATTTATTTTCAAATAATGATTTGCATATTTAAAAATTTTTACATAATAGTTTTTATATGCAGCGCGGGGGCTTAGTGGTAATCACTGTCACCCTTGACCTCAAGGGTCCGAGTCCCACCGCGGGGTCTGTGTGCATGTTCAACAATGTACTCCGGATTCCTCCCACAATCCAAAAACAAGCAGATTAGGATAATTGCCGTTCCCAAATTGACCATAGTGTGTGAATGCTTGCGTAAATGTTGACCGGATGTTCTACCACGATTGTGAAAATAGAATAAATACAATGGTCACCACTGGGTTCCAAGGTCCCTAGACTACAGAGGTTCCATGATGCATGGATGGAGTTTTTTTCCAAAATTTTTAAAAAAAGATTTACATTAAAATTCACTGTACACACCTTCATTTGTCCTTACTATAATCAGGTTCTGCTAATTTATAGTCACCCCAATTGTAACTACCTTATTGTTTTAAAATCTATATACATGACCTAAGCTGCCTAATATTTAGTACTATTCTTTTAAATAAATGAGATATAATTTTCCCCCATCCCCACCTTCTTGTGAACTTTCTACATGTTCAATTGTGTCTTTAAGTCAAAGATCCCCAACCGATCTAACTAACTCCCAGTTGACTTTGTGAGTACAATGGATCAGAGTGATATTGCTTAATGAATCAGTCAAGTTAATTAATTGAATTTTAAAAGACAAATACTTCATTCTCACCTGTGTATTGCTTCTGAAGTTCTAAGGATAAAACAAATATATTTATTATTTTTTAATTTACTTAATGTTTTTTGTAAGGCACTATGTAATATTACACACTATTGTCATTTGACATATTTTACCAGAGCTACTTTCTATCTGCAATCCGTTTGCAGGTTACATTAAAAGGCAGCCACTACATTAGAACAATACTAATTAACAACATAACCACAATAACAAAACATAACTAGACAAAAAAAACACAGTAAAACACCAGAAAAATAACCAAGCACAACAATACACATAATATACAATTACTTTCGTATACAATTACAAAAGTAATCAAAATGCAATTAATGGTTAAAAGCTTCCTCTATTCTTAAATTTTTGACTGCTTAAAATTTGAGTTATAGTGATATTTTACATAATATCTGGGATCACATCTGCATACTGTATACACCTTAATGTTTAATTTCTCTAATTTGGTACTACTGATTTTGATTTCCCTCCAAAAGCCTTCTTCTTGTTTTTAAATCTATGTACATGACCAGAGCTGCCTATTATTTTGAAGCATTCGTTTAAGTAAATGAGATGTCATTTTTGCCCCCATCTGCATGAATTAAGCATGATTTTTTAAGACAAAAAACTTAATTCTTACCCATGTTGTGCTTCTGCTTCAGAATGTCTGAGGATAAAACAAATGTATTTATTTATGTATTTTTATTTAACAACATTAGAACAATACTAATTAAGAACACAATCACAATACGGAGTCAGTGTTAGGGTTAACCCAGCAAAATCCACTACCAGATTATGACAAAATATCATCAATTAAAGTGGAACCTCAGGTTGCGAGTAATGAACAGTTTGCGAGTGTTCTGCAAGACGAGCAAAGATTTTTAATAACTTTTGACTTGAAAAGCGAGCAAGTCTTGGATTACGAGTACGGAGTATCATCATCACGCATGCGCTTCTTGTTTTGATGCCGAGCGTTACGTGATCACAACTGAGCCAATTATTTTTCTCTCTCTTGCGCTGCGGAATTGTGGGTTATCGCCTCCACGCTGGGTCTTAGTGCTCGTCTCTTACTGGTATAATCAATATCCGTGCACACATGTACTGTTTACTATAACACTGTGACCACGTGTGTGCGCGTAAACATATTTTATTTAGTGTTTGAAAGCGTGTGTGTACAGCGCGCATGTACTGTTTTTTATAACACATGTGCGTGCGTGCGTAGAAAGCAAAAGCAAGTCTCATTATAGGGTAAAGATCCATTTATTCTCTCCCTCTCTGTTTCAGCCTGTGATTGCTCGCATGTTATTTGATTTATATTTATAAATTTATTTGAAAACTATAAATTTATAATTTTCGCAAAGTCTGCTGCTTCAGTGTTTTTAGATCTTTTTGTCAGATGTTACTATGGTATACTGAAATATAATTACAAGCATTTCATAAGTGTTAAGAACTTCTATTGACAATTACATTCCTTTTAGCAATGAGTCAATATTTGTAGTGTTGATCCTTCTTTTTCAAGAACTCTGCAATTCGCCCTTGCATGCATCAACTTCTGAGCCACATGCTGACTAATGGCAGCCCATTCTTGCATAATCAATGCTCAGAGTTTCTGAATTTGTGGGTTTTTGTTTGTCTACCCTCCTCTTGAGGATTGACCACAAGTTCTCAATGGGATTAAAGTCTATTGAGTGTCCTGGCCATGGAAGCAAACTTTTAATGCTTTTTCCCCCCCCCCGTGCCGTATTTAATTTAATTAATGTTAAATTAATTTATTCCCATATGTTTAGTTTAATTATTGCTGTTGGGCCCATGAGCCAGACCCTTTACCCTGTCGGCTCCAGGGGCACCAACAGGGTAACTTTCTAATAAGCTGGGAAATGTGAAGAAAATAACTTCAATGTGCAATGATGTCCATGTGATAAATAAAGGCTTAACTTAACTTAGTGGAAGTTTATTGGTAAGGAGATTGAGGTAATACAGGGCAGAATTAAATATTCCTCCTTACAGAGAGCACAAACAACTGGACTACTGTAGACTGCCTAAAGCCGTGGTTCTCAAGTATTACACAGTATTACACATATTTATGTTTTCTGTGCTTTACGACACATGATTCAAATAATCAGCTGATTTACTGATTTAAAGTGAGTGTGTAAATGTGATAGACACGTTATAAAGGAATTTTAAGATTACCTTGCTTGTAACAGATTGCTGTAGTTACTATCACTATGACAGTAATAATACATGCTGAAACCGAAATGCCAACGTCCCACTTCCAGGCTTCAAAAACTTTACCTAAAATGAAACCAACAGATATCTTTTACAGGTATTTTCAGGGAACTATGCAGGAATTATTGATGCCTATAAAGCACGATCTTACAGAGAGAACTGTAGCACAATTATGCATAAATCCTGATGCAAATACTGTGTTAATCATATTGTGTAATCTTATCTATAATTATTACAATTAATACAATATTTAAAAAATACTTGCTATTTTAAGTGTTTTAAGACACTTACTATCTATTATGAACTCTGTCTTCATTATATGATGTTTTTGTAGAAGTCTGCAAAAAAACCTGTTGGAGTCACTATAATCATAAACAGTGATGCGGCGTTTCACACTGAAGCCCTCAGTCTCTCTGTGTATCTGTGTGTCTTCAGCAGGCAGAGGGGCTCCTTCTCTGTTCAGCCACAGAACCTCAGGTTCAGGATTCCAGCCTCTGGACTCACACACTAGATTAACCCCTCCTGAGTTATCATAACTCTCCATCCTGATGACCGGGTTGCTTCCCTGAGCTATAATAATGAAAGAAAAAGTAAAAAGTATCTATTTAAATATGGTGAAATCATATAAAGCTTATGACCTCAAAAAGAACTTTTTGTCCGGAAAAACGTAAGATCCTTTTACTGAATAATTATTGCTACATGTTTCATCTGGCAACAATTCTTTTAACCCTGAATGACACAGAAGTAGCTCCTTATTTATAGAAGAACCATGCCAGAATACATATCTCTTGATATTATGGTATTTTAGAAAGGTCAAATCATTGGCCGGCATCACCAAAGAAAACAACTAAAGAGACTTCTGAAATAACAGGAATTGTGCTAATTGCATTATTATAACCTGGAAGTAGTAGTTTTCCCCTATATATTTATAGTTTTTTCCTATACACAAAAGTGAGTACACCCTTCACATTTCAGCAACCACCTCACTATACCCCACAGATTCTCTATGGGGTTTAGGTTTGGCAAGTTTGCAGGCCAATCAAACACACAAATCCAATGGTCCTTAAAACAGGTATTAGTACTTTTAGCAGTGTGGGCGGGTGCCAAGTCCTGCTGGAAAATTAGCATCTCCATAAAGCTGGTCAGCAAAGGGAAGCATAAACTGCTCTAAAACTTCTTGGGAGATGGCTGCAGTGCCCTTGCACCTGGTAAAACACAGTGGACCAACATTAGCAGATAACATGGCTTCCCAAACCACCACTGATTGTGAAAATGAACCTCAGGCAACTTGGATTCTGTGCCTCTCATGTATATATAGCTTTTGGGCCAAAATTGCTAACTTGCAGCTGTTTGTAATAAATCAGTAAAACAAAAGCAATTTAAATGATATAACATCATCAAAGTTATAATGATATAACTGATATAACAAGTTATTTCTCCAAATTCAGCATAAATGGCCCTGTTAAATCATTATTGCCGTTTCAGAACGATTTAACCCCCTGAATAAAATCCCTCATTAGAGGGATTTTTTACATTTATAAATCAGATGTTTCAGGCACAGACTAACCTTCCTGTTACCTTAAATCTTTTATCCTTGGGGTCAATTTGACTCCAGCAATTTCAACCTTCAGAAAATTATCATAGTCAAAATTGTTACCCAAGTTTATGAATAAAAGTCACTGAATATGAAGCAAAAAAAAATATTTCAATCAGTTATTTTGAGACTTTAAACACTGAATGGAGTCAAAATGACCGCAAAGATAATAGGAGGGTTAAATGCCTCAACTGTATGTAATTTAGAACAAATATCTATACTTTCTAGAGAATTGTTGATGGAGATGTTTGACTGCATGTCAGAAATGGCTAAGTCAAAACAATTGTTCGAAAGGTTAAGGGATCATTGCCTTGCATAAACAAGGACAAGGATATAAAAAAAAATAGCAAAGGTTCTAAATTAGCCAAGAAATATAATAGGAAGCCCATTTCACAAGTTCAAAGTTAAAGGAACAGTGACTACACTACCTTGACGTGGCAGAAAGAGATTTCTGAGGAGGCAAGTGTTGAAAAACCCTCAAATGAAAGTTTTGGTGGCAGCAGACACTGAAGTTTTCACTCTGCACTATAAGGCGCATACTGAACACTAAAGGTTACCCCAAGACGTATCCCGCTGCTGACCTTAAAACAAAAGAAAAGTTGGCCCAAATATGCTAAAAACCATATAAAAAGACACATTAGTTTAGGAATTATTTTCTTTGGAATGATGAAACAAAACCTGAACTTTTTGGGCCTATGAATCAACAGTATGATTGGAAGTGAAAGAATGCAGCATACTCTATGTAGAAACCTTCACCCTGGCTTCAGTGAAGCATGGTGTTGGCTCTCTGATGCTCTAGGGCTGTTTTGCTTTCTCTGGCACTGGAAACCTGCAGCATGCAGAGGGCAAGATGGATCTAATCAAATATCCTTGAAGAAATTGTCATGTCATCTGTGAGAAAGCTGAAACTTCCGTGTCATTAGACCCTTCAACAAAACAATGAACCCAAACATACTTAAAAGTCCACCAACACTTGGTTTCAGATGAAGTCCTGGAGGGTTCTAGAGTGGCCATCAGAGTCATCTGAATTAAAGAAAATAATTTTTTTTGAAAAAGCAATTCAGAAGAATCTTACCAAAACCAAGAATCTTACTGAACTAGTGGCCATTGCCCATGAGGGGGCTAAGATCCCTCACACACGCTGCCAGAAGCTAGTGTCCGGCTATACATCACATTTGCAGCAGGTCATAATAGCTAAAGGGGGCTCTGCTATGTACTGAAGATATTTCTCATCATGGGGTAAATAATTCTGAAATCTGTGTTGAATTTGGAGAAACCACTTGTTATTAATAACAATCACTTGTTAATAATTATTTAATTAAAATAACTGAAAGTTAGTATACATATGCACACTTGGAGAGAAACTTTTTTATGTTGGGCAAATCCAATGTGTGGCACAAAAATCCTCATCACTGAGTAAATTCATCATAAGTGACCCTTTTTAAAAAGTCAATGCCATCAGCGATCGATTCACTAGTAGTGGACAGTACACTGCTCTCACGGTGAATAAACAAATAAACAGATACAGGAGAGGTAGCGTGAGAGCGGTGTAATGTCCGCTACTAATGAATCGATTACAGAGGTTTCACATGGTGAAACTTCTTTATAAAATCTGACACAGATCTATGCAGCAACACAGCACTGCTCAATGACGGATTTAAAAAACAAACAAACAAACAACCTTATACAGAAAAAACAAACAACCTTATACAGAAATCCTGCTGGTGTGTGCTGATGGGGAGGTTTCAGACACCACACTGCGCATTTGGGTTTTCTAATGTGTCATGTAGAACCAAAATTATCATTACTTTTCAAACAGGTACATTTTAATGCCACTTGGAATATGGAAATGACATCACAAAAATGTAAAACACAAAATGCTCATATTACTATTGATATTTAGGGCCCAAGCACTGAGTGCGCAGGGCCCTCTTGTTTTCCTAAGGATTATTAGGGCCCAAGCACTGAGTGCGCAGGGCCCTATTGTTTTCGTTAGGATTATTATTTTTAGGGCCCAAGCACTGAGTGCGCAGGGCCCTATTGTTCTTCTAAGGATTATTATTAGGGCCCAAGCACTGAGTGCGCAGGGCCCTATTGTTTTCGTTAGGATTATTAGGGCCCAAGCACTGAGTGCGCAGGGCCCTATTGTTCTTCTAAGGATTATTATTTTTATTTTTATTTTTTTTTTTTTTATTATTTTTCTTTCAATCATCCGGGTACTTTCGGCCCTCTTAACATACTCAAAAACTCACCAAAATTTGCACACAGACTGGAATCTGCGGCCAACAGGTCCTCAGTGAGGCTCGGCCCGGGGCGTCGCGCACGCCCCGCACAGCGCCCTCTACAGAGTCTTGCCTTATAGCTCAGACACACTTGCACGTATACTTATAAAACTCGGTGTACATTTAGATCTCATCAAACTGAACAAGTTTCGCGCTGCATGTCATCAGGTCTAATCAACAGGAAGTGAGTTATTTTGAGTTGTTTGCAAAACGCACCCAATGGAATGTGATAAACTCCTCCTAGGAAATTTTTACAATTCGCACCAAACCAGCTAAATATGATCTAAACAAGTTGCCGATGCAAAATTGCAGAGATCTTTTTGATACCTCGAACGGTTCGGCCGTGGCGACGCTTTAAAATTATGGCGAATAAAATGAAACAGGAAGTGGCTAATAACTTCTGTGTACATTAAGTTAGGCACATGAAACTTTACAGGTATGTTAAGAGTAGGAAGCTGATCACATGATATGACAATCATGAGTCTATGTCATAGCGCCACCAAGTGGTAGCAGGAAGTGTGTCACTTTTGGAAATCAGTAATATTTTGTCCTTTACTTTCACCTGATTTGGTTCAAAATCAGTCAGAATAATGAAAAGACATGGGTCATTTGAAATCATGAAGGATTTTTTTCTAATTTGAATCGTGTTGCTATGGTGACGATTTAACTCAAGAAAAAATCGAAGAAAATTATTCTTCTCATATCGTACGAGTGGAAAGACCTACGGTTCCAAAATTTTATGGGTGTAGACTCTCACTGATTGTGAGGAAGCCCTGAGAGCCTGGAGCCCGGGCGTGCCACAGGGCCTGTACAGCGCCCCCTGGAACTTTGGAAAGTTTCAGCTGCATAACTCATATCCACTTTCACATATATGAATGAGACCCAGTATAAATTTAGATCTCATTGAGGTGAACAACTTGCATACCCCATGTCATGGAATCCGCTGAACAGGAAGTCGGTTATTTTGCGTTGTTTGAAAAACGCACCCATTGGAATGTGATATACTACTCTTACAGGATTATTAGGTTTTTGACCAAACAGGGTCTAATATAATCTCAAGACATTGAGGATCTAATATTGTGAAGGGCTGGTTGATATCTTAAACGGGTCGGCCGTGGCGAGCCCTTAAACCTACGGCGAATAACAGGAAACAGGAAGTGGCTAATAACTTCTGTATAAATTGTGTGACGTTCATCAAACCTCAGCAGTAGGTTAAGAGAAGAGTCCTGCTCACACTGTCATGGGTCCCGTGAGTCTCAGTCATAGCGCCACCAACTGGCAGCAGAAAGTGTCTACTTTCAGAAATTAAATTCTTTTGTGGCTAATTTTCAGCAAATTGGCTTCAAAATCAGGCACAATAATTGGAAGACACGGCTAATGTCACATTGTAAAGGACTTTTTGATACGTTGAATAGTATTGCTATGGCAACATATAATTTTGAGCAAATATAAGATACTTATATCCACCAAGTGGAAAGTCCTAATCTTCCCAAACATTTTAGGTAGAAAGAACAACTGGTTCTGAGTAGATTTCTTGAGTTTCATGTTTTTGTGATGCTCATACAGCTCCCAACATTTTTTTACAGTATATTTATCATCCTTGTCCTGAACTGTCTGTACTGACTCCTGCAGTAATAAAATATGTCCAGTAGATGGCAGTAGTAGGCAGGTATTCTGCAGTCAGGTCTTTCCCCTTCTCCTTTACTATGGCTTCATGTTTACAATTTAAATATATACAGAAATCATAAAAAATAAACAATACAAACATTTAAATTGCCCACTGTGCAACATTCAGTCTGGTGGACAAGCGCGGCGATATACACACCAGACCACACATTCTAAACACACACACACACACACACACACACACACCCCATACAAACACACACACTCTACACATCGGTCATGTACACATCCCAACAAATACACAATATGAACACACTAACTATCCTACATGCACACACACACACACACACACACACACACACACACACACCCCATACAAACACACACACTCTACACATCGGTCATGTACACATCCCAACAAATACACAATATGAACACAGTAACTATCCTACATGCACACACACACACACACATCACAAGCACACGTCACTAATGTTACCAGACTAAATAAAAATCAATATATCATGAAAAAGGAAAAAGATCCTTAGGAAAACAAGAGGCTCCTGCGAACCTATAGTGTGTGGGTGAGTTTGTCATTGCAAATCAGTTTTGATATCTCAAATGTCTCAGCCGTGCTAATGTCTTAAACTTACACCGACAAATGATTAATAACAAACACATCACTAATGTTCACACACTAGATGAAAAAAAAGGAATAATCCTTAGAAAAAACAAAAGGGTCCTGCGCATCTATAGCACACATCTCTCACGACACACACACACTCACACACACACACTCATCATATTCAGTGACAAGGACAGTGACATCACATTCAGGAACATCCTTAAACTTACACCGAAACATTATTTATAACACACACATCACTAATGTTAACAAACAGACTCACACACCATACCCACAAACATCCACAAACACACACACACACACACACACACACCATATACACAAACTCGCACAAACACAAGCACATTTACTCGTCACACACAGACTGACACATCTACATGTCACACACCTCTCTCCCTCACTCTCACACACACACACACCACATCACATCACATCACATCACATCACTGTCACACACCTCTCTCCCTCACTCTCACACACACATCACACATTTTGATATCTCAAACGGGTCAGCCGTGATAATGTCTTTAACTTACACCCAACAATTATTAATAACACACACATCACTAATATTAACACACAGATGCACACACCATACACACAAACATGCACAAACACAAGCACACACCACTAATGTTAACACACTAAATAAACACACACACACACACACACACACACAAACACATCTCACACACACGCACACACATGCATGCACACACAAACAAATACACTCGTACATCACACAAATGAGCACCTACATACTCACACATTATAACATCACAAATTATAACACTCACACACTCACATCTCTGTCTCACACACCCTCACGCAGAAACACACACATCCACTAACAAGTCACATGTCTTGGTCATACTAACACACACATCACTAATGTTAACACACAGATTCACACACCACACACACACAAACACGCAAAAACACATTTACTCATCAGAGACAGACTGACACATTAACTAGTCACACACACACACACACACACACACAATATTTAGGGCCCAAACTGATATTAGCCCAGTATGATGTGTGACGTTCTGTGTGCAAGTTCTGCGGTGCAACCGGGTGCCAATGACTTTTTCGAGGTTTTGACACACTCGAATAACACGCAGGTTGTGCGGTGCACCCGGGGTGGGGACCGCGCCCGTTGCTTGGGCCCGTCATCGTTGCTTGCAACTTTAATTTATTATTTTTTTTCCACACTTTTGGTACTTTTGGGGTCCTTAACATACTCAAAAACTCATCAAAATTTGCATCCAGATTGGAATCCGCGGCCATCAGGTCCTCAGTGGGGCTCGGCCCGGGGAGTCGCACACGCCCGTCACAGCGCCCCCTAGAAAATCGTGCCTCATAGCTCAGAGACACTTGCACGCACACTCAGAAAACTCCGTGTACATTTAGATCTCATCAAGCTGAACAAGTTTTGCAATGCATGTCATCAGGGCTAATCAACAGGAAGTGAGTTATTTTGAGGTCTTTGCAAAACGCACCCAATGGAATTTGAAATACTCCTCCTAGGAAATTTACAGAATTTCCACCAAACCAGGCAAATATGATCTAAACAAGTTGCCGATGCAAAATTGCAGAGATCTTTTTGATACCTCGAACGGTTCGGCCGTGGCGACGCTTTAAAATTATGGCGAATAAAATGAAACAGGAAGTGGCTAATAACTTCTGTGTACATTACGTTATGCATATGAAACTTTACAGGTGTGTTAAGAGTAGGAAGATGATCACATCAAATGACAATCATGAGTCTATGTCATAGCGCCACCAACTGGCAGCAGGAAGTGTGTCACTTTTGGAAATCACTAATATTTTGGCCTTTACTTTCACCTGATTTGGTTCAAAATCAGTCAGAATAATGAAAAGACATGGATGATTTGAGACCATGAAGGATTTTTTTATAATTTGAATCGTCTTGTTATGGCGACGATTTATCTAGAGAAAAAACCTAAAATGAAGTGCAAAAAAATAAATCTTCTCATATCGTACGAGTGGAAAGACCTACGGTTCCAAACTTTTACGGCTATACACTGAAACTGATTATGAGTAAGGCCTGAGAGCCTGGAGACCGGGCGTGGCTCAGGGCCTGGACAGCGCCCCCTGGAACTTTGTAAAAAATTTAGCTGCATAATTCATATCCACTTTCACATATATGCATGAGACCCAGTAGAAATTTAGATCTCATTGAGATGAACAACTTGCATATCCCATACTGGAATCCGCTGAACAGGAAGTCAGTTATTTGGCGTTGATTGAAAAACGCACCCATTGGAATGTGATATACTACTCTTACAGGATTCATAGGTTTTTGACCAAACAGGGTCTAATATAATCTCAAGACATTGAGGATCTAATATTGTGAAGGGCTGGTTGATATCTCAAACGGGTCGGCCGTGGCGAGCCCTTAAACCTACGGCGAATAACAGGAAACAGGAAGTGGCTAATAACTTCTGTATAAATTGAGTGACATTCATCAAACCTCAGCAGTAGGTTAAGAGAAGAGTCCTGCTCACAGTGACATGGGTCCCGTGAGTCTCAGTCATAGCGCCACCAACTGGCAGCAGAAAGTGTCTACTTTCAGAAATTAAATTCTTTTGTGGCTAATTTTCAGCAAATTGGCTTCAAAATCAGGCACAATAATTGGAAGACACGGCTGATGTGACACTGTAAAGGACTTTTTGATACGTTGAATAGTATTGCTATGGCAACATATCATTTTGAGCAAATATAAGATACTTATATCCACCAAGTGGAAAATCATAATGTGCCCAAACATTTTAGGTAGAAAGAACAACTGCTTCTGAGTAGATTTCTTGAGTTTCATGTTTTTGTGATGCTCACACAGCTCCCAACAATTTTTACAGTATATTTATCAGCTTTGGCCTGAACTGTCTCCACTCAGTCCTGCAGTAATAAAATATGTCCAGTAGATGGCAGTAATAGGCAGGTATTCTGCAGTCAGGTCTTTCCCCTTCTCCTTTACTATGGCTTCATGTTTACAATTTAAACATATGCAGAAATGATCAAAAATATACAATAGAAACATTTAAATTGCCCACTGTACAACATACACACACACACACACACACACACACACACACACACACACACACATTATATGTGACATCACATTCAGGAACATCCTTAACCTTACACCGATAATTTATTTATAACACACATCACCAATATTAACACACAGACTCACACACCATACACACACACACACACACACACACACACACACACACACACACACACACACACACACACACACACACACACACACACACCATATACACAAACTCGCACAAACACAAGCACATTTACTCGTCACACACATACTGACACATCTACATGTCACACACCTCTCTCCCTCACTCTCACACACACACACACACACACACACACACACACACACACACACACACACACACACACACACTCATTATATTCAGTGACACAGACAGTGACATCACATTCAGGAACATCCTTAAACTTACACCGATAAATTATTTATCACACACATCACTAATGTTCACACACAGACTCACACACCATACACAAAAACATCTACAAACAAACACACACACACACACCATATACACAAACTCACACAAGCACATTTACTCGTCACACACAGACTGACACATCTACATGTCACACACCTCTCTCTCCCTCACTCTCTCTCTCTCTCACACACACACACACACACACACACACACACACACACACACACACACACACACACACACACACAGGACAAGCCAAAGACTGATCCAGCATCAGCATCAAATAAATCCCATTGCGTGTCATACTCAAACTTGACCTCACATCACATCACTGTCACACACCTCTCTCCCTCACTCTCACACACACATCACACATTTTGATATCTCAAACGGGTCAGCCGTGATAATGTCTTAAACTTACACCCAACAATTATTAATAACACACACATCACTAATATTAACACACAGATGCAGACACCATACACACAAACATGCACAAACACAAGCACACATCTCTAATGTTAACACACTAAATAAACACACACACAAACACAAAGATATCTCACACACATGCATGCACACACACAAACAAGTACACTCATATATCACACACATGCACACTTACATACACACACATTATAACATCACAAATTGTAACACTCACACACTCACATCTCTGTCTCACACACCCTCACGCAGAAACACACACACCCATTAACAAGTCACATATCTTAAACATACTAACACACACTACTGTTAACACAGACTTACACACCACACACACACACTCATTATATTCAGTGACACAGACAGTGACATCACATTCAGGAACATCCTTAAACTTACACCGATAAATTATTCATAACACACATCACCAATATTAACACACAGACTCACACACCATACACACACACACACACACACACCATATACACAAACTCACACAAGCACATTTACTCGTCACACACAGACTGACACATCTACATGTCACACACCTCTCTCCCTGACTCTCTCTCACACACACACACACACACACACACACACACACACACACACACATCACATCACATCACTGTCACACACCTCTCTCCCTCACTCTCACACACACATAACACATTTTGATATCTCAAACGGGTCAGCCGTGATAATGTCTTAAACTTACACCCAACAATTATTAATAACACACATCACTAATATTAACACACAGATGCAGACACCATACTCACAAACATGCACAAACACAAGCACACATCACTAATGTTAACACACTAAATAAACACACACACAGAAACACACACACACACACACACACAAAAAAACACCTCTCACACACACGCACACACATGCATGCACACACAAACAAATACACTCGTACAATACACAAATGAGCACCTACATAAACACACATTATAACATCACAAATTATAACACTCACACACTCACATCTCTGTCTCACACACCCTCACGCAGAAACACACACATCCACTAACAAGTCACATGTCTTAGACATACTAACACACACATCACTAATGTTAACACACAGACTCACACACCACACACACACAAACACGCAAAAACACATTTACTCATCAGAGACAGACTGACACATTAACTAGTCACACACACACACACACACACACACACACACACACACACACACACACAAATATTTAGGGCTCAAACTGATATTAGCCCAGTATGATGTGTGACGTTCTGTGTGCAAGTTCCGCGGTGCAACCGGGTGCCAATGACTTTTTTGAGGTTTTGACACACTCGAATAACACGCAGGTTGTGCGGTGCGCCCGGGGTGGGGACCGCGCCCGTTGCTTGGGCCCGTCATCGTTGCTTGCAACTTTAATTATTATTTTTTTTTTTTTTCTTTTTATTATTTTTCTTTCAATCATCCGGGCACTTTCGGGCCTCTTAACATACTCAAAAACTCACCAAAATTTGCACACAGATTGGAATCTGCGGCCAACAGGTCCTCAGTGGGGCTCGGCCCCGGGCGTCGCACACGCCCCGCACAGCGCCCCCTAGAGAGTCTTGCCTTATAGCTCAGACACACTTGCACGTATCCTTATAAAACTCGGTGTACATTTAGATCTCATCAAACTAAACAAGTTTCGCGCTGCATGTCATCAGGTCTAATCAACAGGAAGTGAGTTATTTTGAGTTGTTTGCAAAACGCACCCAATGGAATGTGATAAACTCCTCCTAGGAAATTTTTCCAATTCGCACCAAACCAGCTAAATATGATCTAAACAAGTTGCCGATGCAAAATTGCAGAGATCTTTTTGATACCTCAAACGGTTCGGCCGTGGCGACGCTTTAAAATTATGGCGAATAAAATGAAACAGGAAGTGGCTAATAACTTCTGTGTACATTAAGTTATGCACATGAAACTTCACAGCTATGTTAAGAGTAGGAAGCTGATCACATCATATGACGATCATGAGTCTATGTCATAGCGCCACCAAGTGGCAGCAGGAAGTGTGTCACTTTTGGAAATCAGTAATATTTTGTCCTTTACTTTCACCTGATTTGGTTCAAAATCAGTCAGAATAATGAAAAGACATGGGTCATTTGAAATCATGAAGGATTTTTTTTCTAATTTGAATCGTGTTGCTATGGTGACGATTTAACTCAAGAAAAAATCGAAGACAACTATTTTTCTCATATCTTACGAGTGGAAAGACCTACGGGTCCCAAATTGTATGGGTGTAGACTCTCACTGATTGTGAGGAAGCCCTGAGAGCCTGGAGCCCGGGCGTGCCACAGGGCCTGTACAGCGCCCCCTGGAACTTTGTAAAGTTTCAGCTGCATAACTCATATCCACTTTCACATATATGAATGAGACCCAGTATAAATTTAGATCTCATTGAGATGAACAACTTGCATACCCCATGTCATGGAATCCGCTGAACAGGAAGTCAGTTATTTGGCGTTGTTTGAAAAACGCACCCATTGGAATGTGATCTACTACTCTTACAGGATTAATAGGTTTTTCACCAAACAGGGTCTAATACCATCTCAAGACATTGAGGATCTAATATTGTGAAGGGCTGGTTGATATCTTAAACGGGTCGGCCGTGGCGAGCCCTTAAACCTATGGCGAATAACAGGAAACAGGAAGTGGCTAATAACTTCTGTATAAATTGAGTGACGTTCATCAAACCTCAGCAGTAGGTTAAGAGAAGAAACCTGCTCACAGTGACATGGGTCCCGTGAGTCTCAGTCATAGCGCCACCAACTGGCAGCAGAAAGTGTCTACTTTTAGAAATTAAATTCTTTTGTGACTAATTTTCAGCAAATTGGCTTCAAAATCAGGCACAATAATTGGAAGACACGGCTGATGTCACCCTGTAAAGGACTTTTTGATACGTTGAATAGTGTTGATATGGCAACATATAATTTTGAGCAAATATAAGATACTTATATCCACCAAGTGGAAAGTCCTAATGTGCCCAAACATTTTAGGTAGAAGGAACAACTGCTTCTGAGTAGATTTCTTGAGTTTCATGTTTTTGTGATGCTCATACAGCTCCCAACAATTTTTACAGTATATTTATCAGCCTTGGTCTGAACTGTGTCCACTGACTCCTGCAGTAATAAAATATGTCCAGTAGATGGCAGTAGTAGGCAGTTATTCTGCAGTCAGGTCTTTCCCCTTTTCCTTTACTATGCCTTCATGTTTACTATTTCAACATATGCAGAAATTATAAAAAATAAACAATACAAACATTTAAATTGCCCACTGTACAACATACACACACACATTATATGTGACATCACATTCAGGAACATCCTTAAACTTACACCGATAAATTATTTATCACACACATCACTAATGTTCACACACAGACTCACACACCATACACACAAACATCTACAAACAAACACACACACACACACCATATACACAAACTCACACAAGCACATTTACTCGTCACACACAGACTGACACATCTACATGTCACACACCTCTCTCCCTCACTCTCTCTCTCTCTCTCACACACACACACACACACACACACACACACACACATATTTAGGGCCCAAACTGATATTAGCCCAGTATGATGTGTGACGTTCGGTGTGCAAGTTCCGCGGTGCAACCGGGTGCCAATGACTTTTTCGAGGTTTTGACACACTCGAATAACACGCAGGTTGTGCGGTGCGCCCGGGGTGGGGACCGCGACCGTTGCTTGGGCCCGTCATCGTTGCTTGCAACTTTTTTTTTTTATTAGGGCCCAAGCACTGAGTGCGCAGGGCCCTATTGTTTTCGTTAGGATTATTAGGGCCCAAGCACTGAGTGCGCAGGGCCCTCTTGTTTTTCTACGGATTATTTATTTATTTTTTTTTTTTTATTATTTTTCTTTCAATCATCCGGGTACTTTTGGCCCTCTTAACATACTCAAAAACTCACCAAAATTTGCACACAGATTGGAATCTGCGGCCAACAGGTCCTCAGTGGGGCTCGGCCCGGGGCGTCGCACACGCCCCGCACAGCGCCCCCTACAGAGTCTTGCCTTATAGCTCAGACACACTTGCACGTATACTTATAAAACTCGGTGAACATTTAGATCTCATCAAACTGAACAAGTTTCGCGCTGCATGTCATCAGGTCTAATCAACAGGAAGTGAGTTATTTTGAGTTGTTTGCAAAACGCACCCAATGGAATGTGATAAACTCCTCCTAGGAAATTTTTCCAATTCGCACCAAACCTGCTAAATATGATCTAAACAATTTGCCGATGCAAAATTGCAGAGATGTTTTTGATACCTCGAACGGTTCGGCCGTGGCGACGCTTTAAAATTATGGCGAATAAAATGAAACAGGAAGTGGCTAATAACTTCTGTGTACATTAAGTTATGCACATGAAACTTTACAGGTATGTTAAGAGTAGGAAGCTGATCACATCATATGACAACCATGAGTCTATGTCATAGCGCCACCAAGTGGCAGCAGGAAGTGTGTCACTTTTGGAAATCAGTAATATTTTGTCCTTTACTTTCACCTGATTTGGTTCAAAATCAGTCAGAATAATGAAAAGACATGGGTCATTTGAAATCATGAAGGATTTTTTTCTAATTTGAATCGTGTTGCTACGGTGACGATTTAACTCAAGAAAAAATCGAAGAAAATTATTCTTCTCATATCTTACGAGTGGAAAGACCTACGGTTCCAAAATTGTATGGGTGTAGACTCTCACTGATTGTGAGGAAGCCCTGAGAGCCTGGAGCCCGGGCGTGCCACAGGGCCTGTACAGCGCCCCCTGGAACTTTGTAAAGTTTAAGCTGCATAACTCATATCCACTTTCACATATATGAATGAGACCCTGTATAAATTTAGATCTCATTGAGGTGAACATCTTGCATACCCCATGTCATGGAATCCGCTGAACAGGAAGTCGGTTATTTTGCGTTGTTTGAAAAACGCACCCATTGGAATGTGATATACTACTCTTACAGGATTCATATGTTTTTGACCAAACAGGGTCTAATATAATCTCAAGACATTGAGGATCTAATATTGTGAACGGCTGGTTGATATCTTAAACGGGTCGGCCGTGGCGAGCCCTTAAACATACGGCGAATAACAGGAAACAGGAAGTGGCTAATAACTTCTGTATAAATTGAGTGACATTCATCAAACCTCAGCAGTAGGTTAAGAGAAGAGTCCTGCTCACAGTGACATGGGTCCCGTGAGTCTCAGTCATAGCGCCACCAACTGGCAGCAGAAAGTGTCTACTTTCAGAAATTAAATTCTTTTGTGGCTAATTTTCAGCAAATTGGCTTCAAAATCAGGCACAATAATTGGAAGACACGGCTGATGTCACACTGTAAAGGACTTTTTGATACGTTGAATAGTGTTGATATGGCAACATATCATTTGGAGCAAACATAAGATACTTATATCCACCAAGTGGAAAGTCCTAATGTGCCCAAACATTTTATGTAGAAAGAACAACTGCTTCTGAGTAGATTTCTTGAGTTTCATGTTTTTGTGATGCTCATACAGCTCCCAACATTTTTTTACAGTATATTTATCATCCTTGTCCTGAACTGTCTGTACTGACTCCTGCAGTAATAAAATATGTCCAGTAGATGGCAGTAGTAGGCAGGTATTCTGCAGTCAGGTCTTTCCCCTTCTCCTTTACTATGGCTTCATGTTTACAATTTAAATATATACAGAAATCATAAAAAATAAACAATACAAACATTTAAATTGCCCACTGTGCAACATTCAGTCTGGTGGACAAGCGCGGCGATATACACACCAGACCACACATTCTAAACACACACACACACACACACACACACACACACACCCCATACAACCACACACACTCTACACATCGGTCATGTACACATCCCGACAAATACACAATATGAACACACTAACTATCCTACACACACACACACACACACACACATCACAAGCACACGTCACTAATGTTACCTGACTAAATAAAAATCAATATATCATGAAAAAGGAAAAAGATCCTTAGGAAAACAAGAGGCTCCTGCGCACCTATAGTGTGTGGGTGAGTTTGTCATTGCAAATCAGTTTTGATATCTCAAATGTCTCAGCCGTGCTAATGTCTTAAACTTACACCGACAAATGATTAATAACAAACACATCACTAATGTTCACACACTAGATGAAATAAAAGGAATAATCCTTAGAAAAAACAAAAGGGTCCTGCGCATCTATAGCACACATCTCTCACGACACACACACACTCACACACACACACACACACACACACACACACACTCATCATATTCAGTGACATGGACAGTGACATCACATTCAGGAACATCCTTAAACTTACACCGAAACATTATTTATAACACACACACACAAACATGCACAAACACAAGCACACATCACTAATGTTAACACACTAAATAAACACACACAAAGATATCTCACACACATGCATGCACACACACAAACAAGTACACTCATACATCACACACATGCACACCTACACCCACACATACACAATATGAACACACTAACCATCTTACATGCACACACACACATCACAAGCACACGTCACTAATGTTACCAGACTAAATAAAAGTCAATATATCATTAAAAAGGAAAAAGATCCTTAGGAAAACAAGCGGCTCCTGCGCACCTATAGTGTGTGGGTGAGTTTTTAATTACAAATCAGTTTTGATATCTCAAATGTCTCAGCCGTGCTAATGTCTTAAACTTACACAACGAAAAATGATTAATAACACACACATCACTAATGTCAACACACTACATTAAAAAAGAAAAGAAAAGAATGATCCTTAGGAAAACAAGAGGGTCCTGCACATCTATAGCACACATCTCTCACGACACACACACACTCACTCATTATATTCAGTGACACGGACAGTGACATCACATTCAGGAACATCCTTAAACTTACACTGAAAAATTATTAATAACACACATCACTAATGTTCACACACAGACTCACACACCATACACACAAACATCCACAAACACACACACACACACACACAAACACACACCATATACACAAACTCGCACATACACAAGCACATTTACTCGTCACACACAGACTGACACATCTACATGTCACACACCTCTCTCCCTCACTCTCACACACACCTCTCTCCCTCACTCTCACACACACATCACACATACACACACACACACACACACACACACACAACACATCATCACATCACATCACTGTCACACACCTCTCTCCCTAACTCTCACACACATCACACATTTTGATATCTCAAACGGATCAGCCGTGATAATGTCTTAAACTTACACCCAACAATTAGTAATAACACACACATCACTAATATTAACACACAGATGCACACACCACACACACAAACATGCACACACACAAGAACACATCACTAATGTTAACACACTAAATAAACACACACACACACCTACACAAACATATCTCACACACATGCATGCACACACAAACAAATAAACTCATACATCACACACATGCACACCTACATACACACACATTATAACATCACAAATTATAACACTCACACACTCGCATCTCTGTCTCACACACCCTCACGCAGAAACACACACACCCACTAACAAGTCACATGTCTTAGACATACTAACACACACATCACTAATGTTAAGACTCACACACCACACACAAACACGCACAAATGCATTTACTCATCAGACACAGAGTGACACATTCACTTGTCTCTCACACACACACACTCACACACACACACACACACACACACACACACACACACACACACACACACACACACAGAAATATTTAGGGCCCAAACTGATATTAGCCCAGTATAGTGTGTGACGTTCTGTGTGCAAGTTCTGCGATGCAACCGGGTGGCGATGACTTTTTCGAGGTTTTGACACACTCGAATAACACGCAGGTTGTGCGGTGCGCCCGGGGTGGGGACCGCGCCCGTTGCTTGGGCCCGTCATCGTTGCTTGCAACTTTAATTTTTCTTTTTTTTTTTTTTTTTTTTTTTATTATTATTTTTCTTTCAATCATCCGGGCACTTTCGGGCCTCTTAACATACTCAAAAACTCACCAAAATTTGCACACAGACTGGAATCTGCGGCCAACAGGTCCTCAGTGGGGCTCGGCCCCGGGCGTCGCACACGCCCCGCACAGCGCCCCCTAGAGAGTCTTGCCTTATAGCTCAGACACACTTGCACGTATACTTATAAAACTCGGTGAACATTTAGATCTCATCAAACTGAACAAGTTTCGCGCTGCATGTCATCAGGTCTAATCAACAGGAAGTGAGTTATTTTGAGTTGTTTGCAAAACGCACCCAATGGAATGTGATAAACTCCTCCTAGGAAATTTTTCCAATTCGCACCAAACCAGCTAAATATGATCTAAACAAGTTGCCGATGCAAAATTGCAGAGATCTTTTTGATACCTCGAACGGTTCGGCCGTGGCGACGCTTTAAAATTATGGCGAATAAAATGAAACAGGAAGTGGCTAATAACTTCTGTGTACATTAAGTTAGGCACATGAAACTTCACAGGTATGTTAAGAGTAGGAAGCTGATCACATCATATGACAATCATGAGTCTATGTCATAGCGCCACCAAGTGGCAGCAGGAAGTGTGTCCCTTTTGGAAATCATTAATATTTTGTCCTTTACTTTCACCTGATTTGGTTCAAAATCAGTCAGAATAATGAAAAGACATGGGTCATTTGAAATCATGAAGGATTTTTTTCTAATTTGAATCGCGTTGCTATGGTGACGATTTAACTCAAGAAAAAATCGAAGAAAATTATTCTTCTCATATCTTACGAGTGGAAAGACCTACGGCTCCAAAATTGTATGGGTGTAGACTCTCACTGATTGTGAGGAAGCCCTGAGAGCCTGGAGCCCGGGCGTGCCACAGGGCCTGTACAGCGCCCCCTGGAACTTTGTAAAGTTTAAGCTGCATAACTCATATCCACTTTCACATATATGAATGAGACCCAGTATAAATTTAGATCTCATTGAGGTGAACAACTTGCATACCCCATGTCATGGAATCCGCTGAACAGGAAGTCGGTTATTTTGCGTTGTTTGAAAAACGCACCCATTGGAATGTGATATACTACTCTTACAGGATTCATATGTTTTTGACCAAACAGGGTCTAATATAATCTCAAGACATTGAGGATCTAATATTGTGAACGGCTGGTTGATATCTTAAACGGGTCGGCCGTGGCGAGCCCTTAAAAATACGGCGAATAACAGGAAACAGGAAGTGGCTAATAACTTCTGTATAAATTGAGTGACGTTCATCAAACCTCAGCAGTAGGTTAAGAGAAGAGTCCTGCTCACAGTGACATGGGTCCCGTGAGTCTCAGTCATAGCGCCACCAACTGGCAGCAGAAAGTGTCTACTTTCAGAAATTAAATTCTTTTGTGGCTAATTTTCAGCAAATTGGCTTCAAAATCAGGCACAATAATTGGAAGACACGGCTGATGTCACACTGTAAAGGACTTTTTGATACGTTGAATAGTGTTGCTATGGCAAGGTAAAATTTTAAGGAAAACTAGGATACTCATATCCAACAAGTGGAAAGTCCTAATGTCTCCAAACATTTTACATAGAAGGTACAACTGGTTCTGAGTAAATTTCTTGAGTTTCACGATTTTGTTATGCTCATACGCCTCCCAACAATATTTTGTTTATTAACTAATTGCTTTAAATTGCATAAACTAACTCCTGCAGTACTAAACTATGGCCACTAGATGGAGGTATCACACCACACATCCCACACTCACGAAGCGACACAGACACACGTGACCTCCCCCTCCCTCACAGATTTGAGTTTTGGTGAAGCGGACTGACACAAACGCTGCCGCTGAATAGTTGTTGATGGACTGTTTAATTGTTTACAAATCGCCCTTTGGATCAAGTTTTGTGCGTGAATTCAACAGTAAGTGTGAAGTCTTTAACTATATTAACAATGGACATTTTATCTGTTCCGGTAACAAGTTATTATGCCCGCGAGGTCGCGATATATATATATATATATATATATATATATATATATATATATATATATTTACATGTGTGTGTGTGTGTGTGTGTATTCTTAGTAAGTATGCCTAGAATCAATATGTTATTGTGACTGTCACTATTATCTTTTGCTGTTGTTATTTCGTGTTATAAACACACACACATTTGAAACACGGCCCGTAGCTTTAAGGGCCACGGCGAATAACAGGAAACAGGAAGTGGCTAATAACTTCTGTCTTAATTGAGTGACGTTCATCAAACCTCAGCAGTAGGTTAAGAGAAGAGTCCTGCTCACAGTGACATGGGTCCCGTGAGTCTCAGTCATAGCGCCACCAACTGGCAGCAGAAAGTGTCTACTTTCAGAAATTAAATTCTTTTGTGGCTAATTTTCAGCAAATTGGCTTCAAAATCAGGCACAATAATTGGAAGACACGGCTGATGACACACTGTAAAGGACTTTTTGATACGTTGAATAGTGTTGCTATGGCAACATATCATTTGGAGCAAACATAAGATACTTATATCCACCAAGTGGAAAGTCCTAATGTGCCCAAACATTTTATGTAGAAAGAACAACTGCTTCTGAGTAGATTCCTTGAGTTTCATGTTTTTGTGACGTTCATACAGCTCCCAACATTTTTTTTACAGTATATTTATCATCCTTGTCCTGAACTTTCTGTACTGACTCCTGCAGTAATAAAATATGTCCAGTAGATGGCAGTAGTAGGCAGGTATTCTGCAGTCAGGTCTTTCCCCTTCTCCTTTACTATGGCTTCATGTTTACAATTTAAATATATGCAGAAATCATAAAAAATAAACAATACAAACATTTAAATTGCCAACTGTACAACATTGAGTCTGGTGGACAAGCGCGGCGATATACACACCAGACCACACATTCTAAACACACACACACACACACACACACTCTACACATCGGTCATGTACACATCCCGACAAATACACAATATGAACACACTAACTATCCTACATGCACACACACACACATCACAAGCACACGTCACTAATGTGACCTGACTAAATAAAAATCAATATATCATGAAAAAGGAAAAAGATCCTTAGGAAAACAAGAGGCTCCTGCGCATCTATAGCACACATCTCTCACGACAGACACACACTCACACTCATCATATTCAGTGACACGGACAGTGACATCACATTCAGGAACATCCTTAAACTTACACCGAAACATTATTAATAACACACATCACTAATGTTAACACAGACTCACACACCATATACACAAACAACCACACACACACACACACACACACACACACACACACTCCATATACACAAACACAAGCACATTTACTCGTCACACACAGACTGACACATCTACATCTCACACACCTCTGTCCCTCACTCTCACACACACTAAACCTCCCACACACTAAACTTCCCACACACACATGCGCACACACACACATGCGCACACACACACACGCGCACACACACAAATCACATCACATCACATCACTGTCACACACCTCTCTCCCTCACTCTCACACACACATCACACATGTTGATATCTCAAACGGGTCAGCCGTGATAATGTCTTAAACTTACACCGAACAATTATTAATCACACACAAATCACTAATATTTGAACACACCATACACACAAACATACACAAGCACACATCACTAATGTTAACACACTAAATAAACACACACACACACACACACACACACACACACACAAACAAACACATCTCACACACACGCACACACATGCATGCATGCACACACAAACAAATACACTCGTACATCACACAAATGAGCACCTACATACACACACATTATAACATCACAAATTATAACACTCACACACTCACATCTCTGTCTCACGCAGAAACACACACATCCACTAACAAGTCACATGTCTTGGACATACTAACACACACATCACTAATGTTAACACACAGATTCACACACCACACACACACAAACACACAAAAACACATTTACTCATCAGAGACAGACTGACACATTAACTAGTCACACACACACACACACAAATATTTAGGGCCCAAACTGATATTAGCCCAGTATGATGTGTGACGTTCTGTGTGCAAGTTCTGCGGTGCAACCGGGTGCCAATGACTTTTTTGAGGTTTTGACACACTCGAATAACACGCAGGTTGTGCGGTGCGCCCGGGGTGGGGACCGCGCCCGTTGCTTGGGCCCGTCATCGTTGCTTGCAACTTTAATTTTTTTTTTTTTTTTTATTTTTTTTTTTATTATTTTTCTTTCAATCATCCGGGCACTTTCGGGCCTCTTAACATACTCAAAAACTCAGCAAAATTTGCAGACAGATTGGAATCTGCGGCCAACAGGTCCTCAGTGGGGCTCGGCCCGGGGCGTCGTACACGCCCCGCACAGCGCCCCCTACAGAGTCTTGCCTTATAGCTCAGACACACTTGCACGTATACTTATAAAACTCGGTGAACATTTAGATCTCATCAAACTGAACAAGTTTCGCGCTGCATGTCATCAGGACTAATCAACAGGAAGTGAGTTATTTTGAGTTGTTTGCAAAACGCACGCAATGGAATTTGAAATACTCCTCCTAGGAACTTTTTACAATTCGCACCAAACCAGCTAAATATGATCTAAACAAGTTGCCGATGCAAAATTGCAGAGATCTTTTTGATACCTCGAACGGTTCGGCCGTGGCGACGCTTTAAAATTATGGCGAATAAAATGAAACAGGAAGTGGCTAATAACTTCTGTGTACATTAAGTTAGGCACATGAAACTTTACAGGTATGTTAAGAGCAGGAAGCTGATCACATCATATGACAACCATGAGTCTATGTCATAGCGCCACCAAGTGGCAGCAGGAAGTGTGTCACTTTTGGAAATCAGTAATATTTTGTCCTTTACTTTCACCTGATTTGGTTCAAAATCAGTCAGAATAATGAAAAGACATGGGTCATTTGAAATCATGGAGGATTTTTTTTCTAATTTGAATCGTGTTGCTATGGTGACGATTTAACTCAAGAAAAAATCGAAGACAACTATTCTTCTCATATCTTACGAGTGGAAAGACCTACGGTTCCAAAATTGTATGGGTGTAGACTCTCACTGATTGTGAGGAAGCCCTGAGAGCCTGGAGCCCGGGCGTGGCACAGGGCCTGTACAGCGCCCCCTGGAACTTTGTAAAGTTTCAGCTGCATAACTCATATCCACTTTCACATATATGAATGAGACCCAGTATAAATTTAGATCTCATTGAGATGAACAACTTGCATACCCCATGTCATGGAATCCGCTGAACAGGAAGTCAGTTATTTGGCGTTGTTTGAAAAACGCACCCATTGGAATGTGATCTACTACTCTTACAGGATTAATAGGTTTTTGACCAAACAGGGTCTAATATAATCTCAAGACATTGAGGATCTAATATTGTGAAGGGCTGGTTGATATCTTAAACGGGTCGGCCGTGGCGAGCCCTTAAACCTACGGCGAATAACAGGAAACAGGAAGTGGCTAATAACTTCTGTATAAATTGAGTGACGTTCATCAAACCTCAGCAGTAGGTTAAGAGAAGAAACCTGCTCACAGTGACATGGGTCCCGTGAGTCTCAGTCATAGCGCCACCAACTGGCAGCAGAAAGTGTCTACTTTTAGAAATTAAATTCTTTTGTGACTAATTTTCAGCAAATTGGCTTCAAAATCAGGCACAATAATTGGAAGACACGGCTGATGTCACACTGTAAAGGACTTTTTGATACGTTGAATAGTGTTGCTATGGCAACATATAATTTTGAGCAAATATAAGATACTTATATCCACCAAGTGGAAAGTCCTAATGTGCCCAAACATTTTAGGTAGAAGGAACAACTGCTTCTGAGTAGATTTCTTGAGTTTCATGTTTTTGTGATGCTCATACAGCTCCCAACAATTTTTACAGTATATTTATCAGCCTTGGTCTGAACTGTGTCCACTGACTCCTGCAGTAATAAAATATGTCCAGTAGATGGCAGTAGTAGGCAGTTATTCTGCAGTCAGGTCTTTCCCCTTTTCCTTTACTATGCCTTCATGTTTACTATTTAAACATATGCAGAAATTATAAAAAATAAACAATACAAACATTTAAATTGCCCACTGTACAACATACACACACACATTATATGTGACATCACATTCAGGAACATCCTTAAACTTACACCGATAAATTATTCATAAGACACATCACCAATATTAACACCAGACTCACACACCATACACACACACACACACACACACACACACACACACACACACACACTCCATATACATGAACACGCACAAACACAAGCACATTTACTCGTCACACACAGACTGGCCCATCTACATGTCACACACCTCTCTCCCTCACTCTCACACACACACACACACACACACACACACACACACACACACACACACACACACACACACACACACTCATTTATATTCAGTATTCAGTGACACAGACAGTGACATCACATTCAGGAACATCCTTAAACTTACACCGATAAATTATTTATCACACACATCATTAATGTTCACACACAGACTCACACACCATACACACAAACATCTACAAACAAACACACACACACACACACCATATACACAAACTCACACAAACACAAGCACATTTACTCGTCACACACAGACTGACACATCTACATGTCACACACCTCTCTCCCTCACTCTCTCTCTCTCTCTCTCTCACACACACACACACACACACACACACACACACACACACACACACACACACACACACACACACACACACAGGACAAGCCAAAGACTGATCCAGCATCAGCATCAAATAAAACCCATTGCGTGTCATACTCAAACTTGACCTCACATCACATCACTGTCACACACCTCTCTCCCTCACTCTCACACACACATCACACATTTTGATATCTCAAACGGGTCAGCCGTGATAATGTCTTAAACTTACACCCAACAATTATTAATAACACACACATCACTAATATTAACACACAGATGCAGACACCATACACACAAACATGCACAAACACAAGCACACATCACTAATGTTAACACACTAAATAAACACACACACAAACACAAAGATATCTCACACACATGCATGCACACACACAAACAAGTACACTCATACATCACACACATGCACACACATTATAACATCACAAATTGTAACACTCACACACTCACATCTCTGTCTCACACACCCTCACGCAGAAACACACACACCCATTAACAAGTCACATATCTTAAACATACTAACACACACTACTGTTAACACAGACTTACACACCACACACACACACTCATTATATTCAGTGACACAGACAGTGACATCACATTCAGGAACATCCTTAAACTTACACCGATAAATTATTCATAACACACATCACCAATATTAACACACAGACTCACACACCATACACACACACACACACATACACACACACACACACACCATATACACAAACTCACACAAGCACATTTACTCGTCACACACAGACTGACACATCTACATGTCACACACCTCTCTCCCTGACTCTCTCTCACACACACACACACACACACATCACATCACTGTCACACACCTCTCTCCCTGACTCTCTCTCACACACACACACACACACACACATCACATCACATCACTGTCACACACCTCTCTCCCTCACTCTCACACACACATCACACATTTTGATATCTCAAACGGGTCAGCCGTGATAATGTCTTAAACTTACACCCAACAATTATTAATCACACACAAATCACTAATATTTGAACACACCATACACACAAACATGCACAAACACAAGCACACATCACTAATGTTAACACACTAAATAAACACACACACAGAAACACACACACACACACACACACACACACACACACACACACACACACACACAAAAACACCTCTCACACACACGCACACACATGCATGCACACACAAACAAATACACTCGTACAATACACAAATGAGCACCTACATAAACACACATTATAACATCACAAATTATAACACTCACACACTCACATCTCTGTCTCACACACCCTCACGCAGAAACACACACATCCACTAACAAGTCACATGTCTTAGACATACTAACACACACATCACTAATGTTAACACACAGACTCACACACCACACACACACAAACACGCAAAAACACATTTACTCATCAGAGACAGACTGACACATTAACTAGTCACACACACACACACACACACACACATATTTAGGGCCCAAACTGATATTAGCCCAGTATGATGTGTGACGTTCCGCGGTGCAACCGGGTGCCAATGACTTTTTCGAGGTTTTGACACACTCGAATAACACGCAGGTTGTGCGGTGCGCCCGGGGTGGGGACCGCGCCCGTTGCTTGGGCCCGTCATCGTTGCTTGCAACTTTAATTATTTTTTTTTTTTTTTTTTTTATTATTTTTCTTTCAATCATCCGGGCACTTTCGGGCCTCTTAAAATACTCAAAAACTCACCAAAATTTGCACACAGATTGGAATCTGCGGCCAACAGGTCCTCAGTGCGGCTCGGCCCGGGGCGTCGCACACGCCCCGCACAGCGCCCCCTACAGAGTCTTGCCTTATAGCTCAGACACACTTGCACGTATACTTATAAAACTCGGTGAACATTTAGATCTCATCAAACTGAACAAGTTTCGCGCTGCATGTCATCAGGTCTAATCAACAGGAAGTGAGTTATTTTGAGTTGTTTGCAAAACGCACCCAATGGAATGTGATAAACTCCTCCTAGGAAATTTTTACAATTCGCACCAAACCAGCTACATATGATCTAAACAAGTTGCCGATGCAAAATTGCAGAGATCTTTTTGATACCTCGAACGGTTCGGCCGTGGCGACGCTTTAAAATTATGGCGAATAAAATGAAACAGGAAGTGGCTAATAACTTCTGTGTACATTAAGTTAGGCACATGAAACTTTACAGGTATGTTAAGAGTAGGAAGCTGATCACATCATATGACAATCATGAGTCTATGTCATAGCGCCACCACGTGGCAGCAGGAAGTGTGTCACTTTTGGAAATCATTAATATTTTGTCCTTTACTTTCACCTGATTTGGTTCAAAATCAGTCAGAATAATGAAAAGACATGGGTCATTTGAAATCATGAAGGATTTTTTTCTAATTTGAATCGTGTTGCTATGGTGACGATTTAACTCAAGAAAAAATCGAAGAAAATTATTCTTCTCATATCTTACGATTGGAAAGATCTACGGGTCCCAAATTTTATGGGTGTAGACTCTCACTGATTTTGAGGAAGCCCTGAGAGCCTGGAGCCCGGGCGTGCCACAGGGCCTGTACAGCGCCCCCTGGAACTTTGTAAAGTTTAAGCTGCATAACTCATATCCACTTTCACATATATGAATGAGACCCAGTATAAATTTAGATCTCATTGAGCTGAACAACTTCCATACCCCATGTCATGGAATCCGCTGAACAGGAAGTCGGTTATTTGGCGTTGTTTGAAAAACGCACCCATTGGAATGTGATCTACTACTCTTACAGGATTAATAGGTTTTTGACCAAACAGGGTCTAATATAATCTCAAGACATTGAGGATCTAATATTGTGAAGGGCTGGTTGATATCTTAAACGGGTCGGCCGTGGCGAGCCCTTAAACCTACGGCGAATAACAGGAAACAGGAAGTGGCTAATAACTTCTGTATAAATTGTGTGACGTTCATCAAACCTCAGCAGTAGGTTAAGAGAAGAGCCCTGCTCACAGTGACATGGGTCCCATGAGTCTCAGTCATAGCGCCACCAACTGGCAACAGAAAGTGTCTACTTTTAGAAATTAAATTCTTTTGGGGCTAATTTTCAGCTAATTGGTTTCAAAATCAGGCACAATAATTGGAAGACATGGCTGATGTCACCCTGTAAAGGACTTTTTGCTATGTTAAATAGTGTTGCTATGGCAAGGTAAAATTTTAAGGAAAACTAGGATACTCATATCCAACTAGTGGAAAGTCCTAATGTCTCCAAACATTTTACATAGAAGGTACAACTGGTTCTGAGTAAATTTCTTGAGTTTCACGATTTTGTTATGCTCATACGCCTCCCAACAATATTTTATGTTTATTAACTCATTGTTTTAAAAAAGTGTATAAACTAACTCCTGCAGTACTAAACTATGGCCACTAGATGGAGGTATCACACCACACATCCCCCACACACGGAGACGCACACAGACACACGTGACCTCCCCCTCCCTCACAGATTTGAGTTTTGGTGAAGCGGACTGACACAAACGCTGCCGCTGAATAGTTGTTTATGGACTGTTTAATTGTTTACAAATCGCCCTTTGGACCAAGTTTTGTGCGTGAATTCAACAGTAAGTGTGAAGTCTTTAACTATATTAACAATGGACATTTTATCTGTTCCGGTAACAAGTTATTATGCCCGCGAGGTCGCGATATATATATATATATTTACATGTGTGTGTGTGTGTGTGTGTATTCTTAGTAAGTATGCCTAGAATCAATATGTTATTGTGACTGTCACTATTATCTTTTGCTGTTGTTATTTCGTGTTATAAACACACACACATTTGAAACACGGCCCGTAGCTTTAAGGGCCACGGCGAATAACAGGAAACAGGAAGTGGCTAATAACTTCTGTCTTAATTGAGTGACGTTCATCAAACCTCAGCGGTAGGTTAAGAGAAGAGTCCTGCTCACAGTGACATGGGTCCCGTGAGTCTCAGTCATAGCGCCACCAACTGGCAGCAGAAAGTGTCTACTTTTAGAAATTAAATTCTTTTGTGGCTAATTTTCAGCTAATTGGCTTCAAAATCAGGCACAATAATTGGAAGACACGGCTGATGTCACACTGTAAAGGACTTTTTGATACGTTGAATAGTGTTGCTATGGCAACATATAATTTTGAGCAAATATAAGATACTTATATCCACCAAGTGGAAAGTCCTAATGTGCCCAAACATTTTAGGTAGAAAGAACAACTGGTTCTGAGTAGATTTCTTGAGTTTCATGTTTTTGTGATGCTCACACAGCTCCCAACAATTTTTTTACAGTATATTTATCATCCTTGTCCTGAACTTTCTGTACTGACTCCTGCAGTAATAAAATATGTCCAGTAGATGGCAGTAGTAGGCAGGTATTCTGCAGTCAGGGCTTTCCCCTTCTCCTTTACTATGGCTTCATGTTTACAATTTAAACATATGCAGAAATTATTAAAAATAAACAATACAAACATTTAAATTGCCCACTGTGCAACATTCAGTCTGGTGGACAAGCGCGGCGATATACACACCAGACCACACATTCTAAACACACACACACACACACACACACACACACACACACTCTACACATCGGTCATGTACACATCCCGACAAATACACAATATGAACACACTAACTATCCTACATGCACACACACACACACACACACACACATCACAAGCACACGTCACTAATGTTACCTGACTAAATAAAAATCAATATATCATGAAAAAGGAAAAAGATCCTTAAATAAGAGGCTCCTGCGCACCTATAGTGTGTGGGTGAGTTTTTAATTACAAATCAGTTTTGATATCTCAAATGTCTCAGCCGTGCTAATGTCTTAAACTTACACAACGAAAAATGATTAACACACACATCACTAATGTCAACACACTACATTAAAAAAGAAAAGAAAAGAATGATCCTTAGGAAAACAAGAGGGTCCTGCACATCTATAGCACACATCTCTCACGACACACACACACTCACACACACACTCATTATATTCAGTGACACGGACAGTGACATCACATTCTGGAACATCCTTAAACTTACACTGAAAAATTATTAATAACACACATCACTAATGTTCACACACAGACTCACACACCATACACACAAACACACACACACTCCATATACACAAACACAAGCACATTTACTCGTCACACACAGACTGACACATCTACATCTCACACACCTCTGTCCCTCACTCTCACACACACTAAACCTCCCACACACACATACACACGGACACACACACACGGACACACACACGGACACACACACGGACACACACACACACACACACACACACACACACACACACACACACACACACACACACAGACACAAATCACATCACTGTCACACACATCTCTCCCTCACTCTCACACACACATCACATCACATCACACATTTTGATATCTCAAACGGGTCAGCCGTGATAATGTCTTAAACTTACACCCAACAATTATTAATCACACACACATCACTAATATTTGAACACACCATACACACAAACATGCACAAACACAAGCACACATCACTAATGTTAACACACTAAATAAACACACAAAGACACAAACACATCTCACACACACGCACACACATGCATGCACAAACACAAACAAATACACTCATACATCACACAAATGAGCACCTACATACACACACACATTATAACATCACAAATTATAACACTCACACACTCACATCTCTGTCTCACACACCCTCACGCAGAAACACACACATCCACTAACAAGTCACATGTCTTAGACATACTAACACACACATCACTAATGTTAACACACAGACTCACACACCACACACACACAAACACGCAAAAACACATTTACTCATCAGAGACAGACTGACACATTAACTAGTCACACACACACACACACACACACACACACACAAATATTTAGGGCCCAAACTGATATTAGCCCAGTATGATGTGTGACGTTCTGTGTGCAAGTTCCACGGTGCAACCGGGTGCCAATGACTTTTTTGAGGTTTTGACACACTCGAATAACACGCAGGTTGTGCGGTGCGCCCGGGGTGGGGACCGCGCCCGTTGCTTGGGCCCGTCATCGTTGCTTGCAACTTTAATTTTTTTTTTTTTTTTTTTTTTTTTTTTTTTTCTTTTTATTATTTTTCTTTCAATCATCCGGGCACTTTCGGGCCTCTTAACATACTCAAAAACTCACCAAAATTTGCACACAGATTGGAATCTGCGGCCAACAGGTCCTCAGTGGGGCTCGGCCCGGGGCGTCGCACACGCCCCACACAGCGCCCCCTACAGAGTCTTGCCTTATAGCTCAGACACACTTGCACATATACTTATAAAACTCGGTGAACATTTAGATCTCATCAAACTGAACAAGTTTCGCGCTGCATGTCATCAGGACTAATCAACAGGAAGTGAGTTATTTTGAGTTGTTTGCAAAACGCACCCAATGGAATTTGAAATACTCCTCCTAGGAACTTTTTACAATTCGCACCAAACCAGCTAAATATGATCTAAACAAGTTGCCGATGCAAAATTGCAGAGATCTTTTTGATACCTCGAACGGTTCGGCCGTGGCGACGCTTTAAAATTATGGCGAATAAAATGAAACAGGAAGTGGCTAATAACTTCTGTGTACATTAAGTTAGGCACATGAAAGTTTACAGGTATGTTAAGAGTAGGAAGCTGATCACATCATATGACAATCATGAGTCTATGTCATAGCGCCACCAAGTGGCAGCAGGAAGTGTGTCACTTTTGGAAATCAGTAATATTTTGTCCTTTACTTTCACCTGATTTGGTTCAAAATCAGTCAGAATAATGAAAAGACATGGGTCATTTGAAAACATGGAGGATTTTTTTTCTAATTTGAATCGTGTTGCTATGGTGACGATTTAACTCAAGAAAAAATCGAAGACAACTATTCTTCTCATATCTTACGAGTGGAAAGACCTACGGGTCCCAAATTGTATGGGTGTAGACTCTAACTGATTGTGAGGCATCCCTGAGAGCCTGGAGCCCGGGCGTGGCACAGGGCCTGTACAGCGCCCCCTGGAACTTTGTAAAGTTTCAGCTGCATAACTCATATCCACTTTCACATATATGAATGAGACCCAGTATAAATTTAGATCTCATTGAGATGAACAACTTGCATACCCCATGTCATGGAATCCGCTGAACAGGAAGTCAGTTATTTGGCGTTGTTTGAAAAACGCACCCATTGGAATGTGATCTACTACTCTTACAGGATTAATAGGTTTTTGACCAAACAGGGTCTAATATAATCTCAAGAGATTGAGGATCTAATATTGTGAAGGGCTGGTTGATATCTTAAACGGGTCGGCCGTGGCGAGCCCTTAAACCTATGGCGAATAACAGGAAACAGGAAGTGGCTAATAACTTCTGTATAAATTGAGTGACGTTCATCAAACCTCAGCAGTAGGTTAAGAGAAGAGTCCTGCTCACAGTGACATGGGTCCCGTGAGTCTCAGTCATAGCGCCACCAACTGGCAGCAGAAAGTGTCTACTTTTAGAAATTAAATTCTTTTGTGACTAATTTTCAGCAAATTGGCTTCAACATCAGGCACAATAATTGGAAGACACGGCTGATGTCACACTGTAAAGGATTTTTTGATACGTTGAATAGTGTTGATATGGCAACATATCATTTGGAGCAAACATAAGATACTTATATCCACCAAGTGGAAAGTCCTAATGTGCCCAAACATTTTATGTAGAAAGAACAACTGCTTCTGAGTAGATTTCTTGAGTTTCATGTTTTTGTGATGCTCACACAGCTCCCAACAATTTTTACAGTATATTTATCAGCCTTGGTCTGAATTTTCTGTACTGACTCCTGCAGTAATAAAATATGTCCAGTAGATGGCAGTAGTAGGCAGGTATTCTGCAGTCAGGTCTTTCCCCTTCTCATTTACTATGGCTTCATGTTTATTATTTAAACATATGCAGAAATCATAAAAAATAAACAATACAAACATTTAAATTGCCCACTGTGCAACATTCAGTCTGGTGGACAAGCGCGGCGATATACACACCAGACCACACATTCTACACATCGGTCATGTACACATCCCGACAAATACACAATATGAACACACTAACTATCCTACATGCACACACACACATCACAAGCACACGTCACTAATGGTACCTGACTAAATAAAAATCAATATATCATGAAAAAGGAAAAAGATCCTTAAACAAGAGGCTCCTGCGCACCTATAGTGTGTGGGTGAGTTTTTAATTGCAAATCAGTTTTGATATCTCAAATGTCTCAGCCGTACTAATGTCTTAAACTTACACAACGAAAAATGATTAATAACACACACATCACTAATGTCAACACACTACATTAAAAAAGAAAAGAAAAGAATGATCCTTAGGAAAACAAGAGGGTCCTGCACATCTATAGCACACATCTCTCACGACACACACACACTCACACACACACACACTCACTCATTATATTCAGTGACACGGACAGTGACATCACATTCAGGAACATCCTTAAACTTACACTGAAAAATTATTAATAACACACATCACTAATGTTCACACACAGACTCACACACCATACACACAAACACACACACACTCCATATATATATATATATATATAAATATATATATATATATATATATATATATATATATATATATATATATATAAATATTTTTTTTTTTCTGTAATACAATTTATACATAGACCTTAATTCTATCATACAAGTTTCTATAGATCTGTATATATGTTTATATTGCACTGCTAACTTGCACTTCTGGTTAGATGCTAACTGCATTTCGTTGCCTTGTGACTGCGTGCAATGACAATAAAGTTGAATCTAATCTAATCTAATCGAATATACACAAACACGCACAAACACAAGCACATTTACTCGTCACACACAGACTGACACATCTACATCTCACACACCTCTGTCCCTCACTCTCACACACACTAAACCTCCCACACACACACACACACACACACACACACACACACACACACACACACACACACACAAATCACATCACATCACTGTCACACACATCTCTCCCTCACTCTCACACACACATCACATCACATCACACATTTTGATCTCTCAAACGGGTCAGCAGTGATAATGTCTTAAACTTACACCGAACAATTATTAATCACACACAAATCACTAATATTTGAACACACCATACACACAAACATGCACAAACACAAGCACACATCACTAATGTTAACACACTAAATAAACACACACAAAGACACAAACACATCTCACACACACGCACACACATGCATGCACAAACACAAACAAATACACTCATACATCACACAAATGAGCACCTACATACACACACACATTATAACATCACAAATTATAACACTCACACACTCACATCTCTGTCTCACGCAGAAACACACACATCCACTAACAAGTCACATGTCTTGGACATACTAACACACACATCACTAATGTTAACACACAGATTCACACACCACACACACACAAACACACAAAAACACATTTACTCATCAGAGACAGACTGACACATTAACTAGTCACACACACACACACACACAAATATTTAGGGCCCAAACTGATATTAGCCCAGTATGATGTGTGACGTTCTGTGTGCAAGTTCTGCGGTGCAACCGGGTGCCAATGACTTTTTTGAGGTTTTGACACACTCGAATAACACGCAGGTTGTGCGGTGCGCCCGGGGTGGGGACCGCGCCCGTTGCTTGGGCCCGTCATCGTTGCTTGCAACTTTATTAGGGCCCAAGCACTGAGTGCGCAGGGCCCTATTGTTCTTCTAAGGATTATTATTTTTCTTTTTTTTTTTTTTTTTTTTATTATTATTTTTCTTTCAATCATCCGGGCACTTTCGGGCCTCTTAACATACTCAAAAACTCACCAAAATTTGCACACAGACTGGAATCTGCGGCCAACAGGTCCTCAGTGGGGCTCGGCCCCGGGCGTCGCACACGCCCCGCACAGCGCCCCCTAGAGAGTCTTGCCTTATAGCTCAGACACACTTGCACGTATACTTATAAAACTCGGTGTACATTTAGATCTCATCAAACTGAACAAGTTTCGCGCTGCATGTCATCAGGTCTAATCAACAGGAAGTGAGTTATTTTGAGTTGTTTGCAAAACGCACCCAATGGAATGTGATAAACTCCTCCTAGGAAATTTTTCCAATTCGCACCAAACCAGCTAAATATGATCTAAACAAGTTGCCGATGCAAAATTGCAGAGATCTTTTTGATACCTCGAACGGTTCGGCCGTGGCGACGCTTTAAAATTATGGCGAATAAAATGAAACAGGAAGTGGCTAATAACTTCTGGGTACATTAAGTTAGGCACATGAAACTTCACAGGTATGTTAAGAGTAGGAAGCTGATCACATCATATGACAATCATGAGTCTATGTCATAGCGCCACCAAGTGGCAGCAGGAAGTGTGTCCCTTTTGGAAATCATTAATATTTTGTCCTTTACTTTCACCTGATTTGGTTCAAAATCAGTCAGAATAATGAAAAGACATGGGTCATTTGAAATCATGAAGGATTTTTTTCTAATTTGAATCGCGTTGCTATGGTGACGATTTAACTCAAGAAAAAATCGAAGAAAATTATTCTTCTCATATCTTACGAGTGGAAAGACCTACGGCTCCAAAATTGTATGGGTGTAGACTCTCACTGATTGTGAGGAAGCCCTGAGAGCCTGGAGCCCGGGCGTGCCACAGGGCCTGTACAGCGCCCCCTGGAACTTTGTAAAGTTTAAGCTGCATAACTCATATCCACTTTCACATATATGAATGAGACCCAGTATAAATTTAGATCTCATTGAGGTGAACAACTTGCATACCCCATGTCATGGAATCCGCTGAACAGGAAGTCGGTTATTTTGCGTTGTTTGAAAAACGCACCCATTGGAATGTGATATACTACTCTTACAGGATTCATATGTTTTTGACCAAACAGGGTCTAATATAATCTCAAGACATTGAGGATCTAATATTGTGAACGGCTGGTTGATATCTTAAACGGGTCGGCCGTGGCGAGCCCTTAAAAATACGGCGAATAACAGGAAACAGGAAGTGGCTAATAACTTCTGTATAAATTGAGTGACGTTCATCAAACCTCAGCAGTAGGTTAAGAGAAGAGTCCTGCTCACAGTGACATGGGTCCCGTGAGTCTCAGTCATAGCGCCACCAACTGGCAGCAGAAAGTGTCTACTTTCAGAAATTAAATTCTTTTGTGGCTAATTTTCAGCAAATTGGCTTCAAAATCAGGCACAATAATTGGAAGACACGGCTGATGTCACACTGTAAAGGACTTTTTGATACGTTGAATAGTGTTGCTATGGCAAGGTAAAATTTTAAGGAAAACTAGGATACTCATATCCAACAAGTGGAAAGTCCTAATGTCTCCAAACATTTTACATAGAAGGTACAACTGGTTCTGAGTAAATTTCTTGAGTTTCACGATTTTGTTATGCTCATACGCCTCCCAACAATATTTTGTTTATTAACTAATTGCTTTAAATTGCATAAACTAACTCCTGCAGTACTAAACTATGGCCACTAGATGGAGGTATCACACCACACATCCCACACTCACGAAGCGACACAGACACACGTGACCTCCCCCTCCCTCACAGATTTGAGTTTTGGTGAAGCGGACTGACACAAACGCTGCCGCTGAATAGTTGTTTATGGACTGTTTAATTGTTTACAAATCGCCCTTTGGATCAAGTTTTGTGCGTGAATTCAACAGTAAGTGTGAAGTCTTTAACTATATTAACAATGGACATTTTATCTGTTCCGGTAACAAGTTATTATGCCCGCGAGGTCGCGATATATATATATATATATATATATATATATATATATATATATATATATATATATATATATATATATATATTTACATGTGTGTGTGTGTGTGTGTGTATTCTTAGTAAGTATGCCTAGAATCAATATGTTATTGTGACTGTCACTATTATCTTTTGCTGTTGTTATTTCGTGTTATAAACACACACACATTTGAAACACGGCCCGTAGCTTTAAGGGCCACGGCGAATAACAGGAAACAGGAAGTGGCTAATAACTTCTGTCTTAATTGAGTGACGTTCATCAAACCTCAGCAGTAGGTTAAGAGAAGAGTCCTGCTCACAGTGACATGGGTCCCGTGAGTCTCAGTCATAGCGCCACCAACTGGCAGCAGAAAGTGTCTACTTTCAGAAATTAAATTCTTTTGTGGCTAATTTTCAGCAAATTGGCTTCAAAATCAGGCACAATAATTGGAAGACACGGCTGATGACACACTGTAAAGGACTTTTTGATACGTTGAATAGTGTTGCTATGGCAACATATCATTTGGAGCAAACATAAGATACTTATATCCACCAAGTGGAAAGTCCTAATGTGCCCAAACATTTTATGTAGAAAGAACAACTGCTTCTGAGTAGATTCCTTGAGTTTCATGTTTTTGTGACGTTCATACAGCTCCCAACATTTTTTTTACAGTATATTTATCATCCTTGTCCTGAACTTTCTGTACTGACTCCTGCAGTAATAAAATATGTCCAGTAGATGGCAGTAGTAGGCAGGTATTCTGCAGTCAGGTCTTTCCCCTTCTCCTTTACTATGGCTTCATGTTTACAATTTAAATATATGCAGAAATCATAAAAAATAAACAATACAAACATTTAAATTGCCAACTGTACAACATTGAGTCTGGTGGACAAGCGCGGCGATATACACACCAGACCACACATTCTAAACACACACACACACACACACACACTCTACACATCGGTCATGTACACATCCCGACAAATACACAATATGAACACACTTACTATCCTACATGCACACACACACACACACACACACACACACATCACAAGCACACGTCACTAATGTGACCTGACTAAATAAAAATCAATATATCATGAAAAAGGAAAAAGATCCTTAGGAAAACAAGAGGCTCCTGCGCATCTATAGCACACATCTCTCACGACAGACACACACTCACACTCATCATATTCAGTGACACGGACAGTGACATCACATTCAGGAACATCCTTAAACTTACACCGAAACATTATTAATAACACACATCACTAATGTTAACACAGACTCACACACCATATACACAAACAACCACACACACACACACACACACACACACACACACACTCCATATACACAAACACAAGCACATTTACTCGTCACACACAGACTGACACATCTACATCTCACACACCTCTGTCCCTCACTCTCACACACACTAAACCTCCCACACACTAAACCTCCCACACACACATGCGCACACACACACATGCGCACACACACACACGCGCACACACACAAATCACATCACATCACATCACTGTCACACACCTCTCTCCCTCACTCTCACACACACATCACACATGTTGATATCTCAAACGGGTCAGCCGTGATAATGTCTTAAACTTACACCGAACAATTATTAATCACACACAAATCACTAATATTTGAACACACCATACACACAAACATACACAAGCACACATCACTAATGTTAACACACTAAATAAACACACACACACACACACACACACACACACACACAAACAAACACATCTCACACACACGCACACACATGCATGCATGCACACACAAACAAATACACTCGTACATCACACAAATGAGCACCTACATACACACACATTATAACATCACAAATTATAACACTCACACACTCACATCTCTGTCTCACGCAGAAACACACACATCCACTAACAAGTCACATGTCTTGGACATACTAACACACACATCACTAATGTTAACACACAGATTCACACACCACACACACACAAACACACAAAAACACATTTACTCATCAGAGACAGACTGACACATTAACTAGTCACACACACACACACACAAATATTTAGGGCCCAAACTGATATTAGCCCAGTATGATGTGTGACGTTCTGTGTGCAAGTTCTGCGGTGCAACCGGGTGCCAATGACTTTTTTGAGGTTTTGACACACTCGAATAACACGCAGGTTGTGCGGTGCGCCCGGGGTGGGGACCGCGCCCGTTGCTTGGGCCCGTCATCGTTGCTTGCAACTTTAATCTTCTTCTTCTTCTTCTTATTATTATTATTATTACTTGGTCACAGAAACAACCTAAAACAGTCATAAAAAATTTATGATCTTATGGATCTATGCTATTTTTACTTCTATTTTTGGTTCAGTCAAAAATACTGAGCTATACTATGACATATAATTGATTAAAATTAAATAAAATTCAATTCATCATATTGCCTAGATTGTGAAAAAGTATATGTTTAAGGATAGATAAAATAGATAAAAATGTTTTAAGAGGTACCTGTTACTCTGACTTTCTCCTTCCAAACAGTGCCATTTTTATACACAAAAGAGTGTTTAGTTCTTGATTTTTACCTTGTCTTATTCTTCACAAGGTTAGATGGAGGGAAAGGTTTGTAGGTCTCTGAAATGTGAAATTAATAGTAATATCAAATAAATAAGAATATTGTGGTAAAGATCATATGTATTGTTTGTTGTATGTAGTAGACCACTTTTGTGCTGGTAGGTAATGCCAGCTCACTCTGCTGGGTACCACCACAGATATATTTCAGACCTGTGAAAACCAGTGGACATACATGTGACAGCGCATCTGTCATACTTTGCAGCCAGAATGTAGTGGGAGTCAGACTTCACACCCTTTTTTCAAAAATTATTATGTGGCACTGATCCGCAAGTTGTGCAAAATCGGTCAGGTCCTGGACAACAGGTGTGTAACATCCAGTTTTAGCACTGTCGAAGCTGTATGTTGGAATTACCCTGTCATCAACTGTATAAACATTTTACATAAGCAGCAATGAATAACACATGTGAAAGTGCAAACTATGAAAGCTATATAGGACTAGCCAAAAGGGTGTAGTAAACAGTTAAGGACTCATGTATGATGCATTACATTCGGACATGTCTCTCAAGCTCCAAAAATGACTGCTGAATTGCGCATTAAGCCTCCTGTCAGAAGGATGTGTAAGGCACTGTCAGAGCATCATAGCCAACTCAGCCAGAGGGTAATTCAAGAGAACTCTTTGCAAGGTGTACCCTTACATACAGCACAATCAAGTGATAGAACTTTGGACCAAAAGGTGTTTTTTGGAAGCCTGGCAAGAAAGAAGATTTCTTTTTTGGAAGAAATCTGAAGAAATGTACTGTATGTAACATAAGGGAAAGATCAAATAAAATACAACAAGCTAACTTAAAAATTCTTTATCAGCCATATTGGCTGAACGACCCTGGGGCACTGTAAAAGTCAGAAAGACTCTTCTAGCAGTTTAGAATAAATAGTGTGTATCATTCAGACATATAGAGAAAATAGGGAACAATTGGGGAATATTTGTCCTAAAAGGACTGAAGGAGCTTTTGGCTGTGGTCAATACTGTCCTCATCTCAAATGCAAAGAGGTTGAGGGATGAATCCACCATCTCCATGCTACTCTCATTTGACCACCGCTCACCCGATCAACCCCCATTCTATACTTGAGGACATAAATCTGCATGGGACAGTAGGAATAAAGTAAGTAGCAGGGAGAAGGAGGCGAAGGCTCTAAGGATATTTTAATAGTTGTTTTGAACTAATAGATGATATTTATGAGTTTCATGATGGTGATCAATGGATCACTTAAAAATTGCAAAATTCAAGCGCCATACATATGCATGGTATGCTGGCAAGTTGTTTAATGTTTTTGTCTAAATATTTGAAAATTACAGTTTTCTTCAGCTTGAAATTGATAAAGGTTAGGCGAGCCTTGCTCCTGTGCATGTGTCTGCTGCCTCATTGCCACATTAGATGAGGCTAAACTCATTTATTAAAAAAAAAAAATTAACAGTAAAATTATTGGTTTAAAAAACATGTGACTGTGGTGTAGCTCTTGCTTCAGCACTGTGGAAAACACTGTTTAATGAATTTTTATGTTTGTATGAACCATTAACAATGTTATTATAATTTACTTTTTTTCTTCAAATAAAGCTGCAATGCAGAAACAGCTCTTACCCTCAACATTGACACGAATAATGATGTCATCAATCAAGGATTTGTCCTCAATGAGACACTTATATTCTCCTTCATCAGAGACTCTGACAGCAGAGAGTTTGAGTGAAGCGTTGCCGTTCTGTAGCTCCTCTTTAAACAGCGATGTTCTTCCTCTGTAGAACGGGGCCTGCTTTTCATTTCTGTCTTCATGATCCCTATAGAGATGCACTTCTGAGTTCACTGATAAATCTAGTCTAAACCACTCTACTGTCATGTTCACAGCGCTGGTGTTGGGTTTGATGAAACAGGGCAAAACCAGATCTTCACCAGCGACAGCATCAAGAGGAGCTTCTGGACCAAACACCTTTAAACTCTCTATTTGAAAAGAAAAAAAAATCTTATTTAAGGTCTCATGAATAATAATTTATTTACATTCATAAGAAGAGGTTCCTAACCCACCAGGCCAAATTATTATATTAACGGTGTATTTATTTTTCTATATTATTTGTAAAAATATTTTGTTTAGCATTAAACACAGTTAGCTTCTTGTGCTGCTAGAAAGAGCAAACAGGAACAGTAGAGATGAAAGATGTGATGGTTCAAAAATAAATTAATTAATGAAAAAAAAAAAAAAAAATATATATATATATATATATATATATATATATATATATATATATATATATAAACACACATGATCCCCATAATTAAATCAGATCACCTGGGGTCCGTTCTTTGTACGTCGCTTGAAACATCCGAGATGAATTATATGAGATATATATATCTCATAGATGAGATATATATATAACAGGAACAGTAGAGATGAAAGATGTGATGGTTCAAAAATAAATTCATTAATGAAAAAAAAAAAAAATATATATATATATATATATATATATATATATATATATATATATATATATATAAACACACATGATCCCCATAATTAAATCAGATCACCTGGGGTCCGTTCTTTGTACGTCGCTTGAAACATCCGAGATGAATTGACAGATCTAAGATGAGATCATCGTGCTAATTACGATGCGGCTAATTCGGTTCTTCGAGCACACCTGTTGTTGCTGATTAGTACAGCTGGATTGAGTTGTCTAGGATTATCGCGCGTTCATGCGTTTGTTTAAAAGGTGATATACATCGACAGTAGAAACACTGATCACCACCCCAAAACAAAAAAAAGTCACACACAAAATTCATTCTTTCATTCGATTATCTTTACAGCACACAATGTGGTGCCAGTTCATGTGTGACAATGCTTCTAAAATTATATAAATTGTAAGCAGATATAAAATAATGGGCCATTTCAAACAAACAGTCCATATCCTAGAGAAGCGCAGCCTATATGAACAAGGCGTCTGTTATCTCCTCCGCTGTTACACCACAATGCCGCGAGATGAGAGATGAGATCCTCCACACGCCATTGCAGTTAAGCTGAGTCACGGGCTACTGCTCTCAACAGGACTAAAGACCAAATACCAGTTTTATGACCAGTAAACGTGCAGACCCCTTACTTTGACACAAACACACATACACACAGTTTGTTCATACCTGATTGAGAATCCATAAAGCTGAATAGAATCAGGAAAGTCACACACGAAAGCATCTCTGAAAGACAGCTTATTATTATTGATAGTATTATTATTAATAATAATATGCAGATGTACAATCTTATTCACATATTGTTCTTTCTGAACAAACAAAAAAATCTCCCTCACCTCGAGGTTTATATTTGCTCAGCAAGACACGTAGAAGCAAGCTCCGTTCAGGTCGCTGTGCTTTCGGTTGTAATGCGTTACTTTAAAATGAAACTAAACCCGGCCTCATCTTCGAGATTCATCTGGAGCTTCACCTCACTGCAGTCTGCTGGGAAAAGGGGGTGAGCTGCTCAAAATGCAGACCGATGCACGTCTCTATGATTTTTACGGTTACTATGTATATAAAGTAACCGCGGTGAAGTTAGTTTGAAGTTGGACGTTGGATGTTCGAGCTCCGGCCTCCAGATTCCGATTTGTAGCGGAGATTCGCTAACAGAGGCCGGCGAAAGCACCTCGCCTACTGCGCAAGTTAGGGACCGTCTACAAATTACTGTCCGACTGAAAAACGGATAATATTAATATTATAAACATCATTAAAATAAATAAATGAACAATTGCCTTAAAATCTATACTAAAATGTGTGTCCACCTGCCCTGCAGAGGGCACAACCTTTTGTATTCAATATTAACACTTTTCATATTTATTAATAATTTTTATAGACCTTTAATTGATTTTAGTTCAATAACTTTTAGGTCATGTGACGTATTGCCTCAAAATCTATTCTAAAATGTGTGTCACCCTGTCCTGCAGAGGGCACAACCTTTTTTTATTCAGTAATCACACTTTGAATATTTATTAATAATTAATATGCAATAATTCTATATTTTACTTCAATAACTTCCATGTCATATGACCCATTGCCTCCAAATCTTTTCTAAAATGTGTGTCTACCTGTCCTGCAGCGGGCGCAACCTTTTTTATTCAACATTATCACTTTTCATATTTATTAATAATATTTATAGACCTTTTATTGATTTTATTTCAATAACTTTCAGGTCATGTGACCTATTGCCTCCAAATCTATTCTATAAAAATGTGTGTGTGTACCTGTCCTGCAGGGGGCACAACCTTTTTTTATTCAGTAATCACATATTGCATATTTATTAATAATTAATATGTAATAATTCTATATCTTAATTCAATAACTTTCAGGTCATATGACCTATTGCCTCAAAATCTATTCTAAAATGTGTGTCCATCTGCCCTACCGTGGGCACAACCTTTTTTATTCAATAATATCACTTTGAATATTTATTAATATTTTTATTAGAAATATGAATACATTTATTTCAATAACTTCCAGGTCATATGACCTATTGCCTCCAAATCTATTTTAAAATGTGTGTCTACTGTCTTGCAGAAGGCACAACCTTTTTTATTCATTATTACTTTGCATATTTATTAATCATTTTTATATAATTCTATTGATATTTAAATAACCTCCAGGTCATGTGACCTATCACACCTACATCTATTTTTAAATCTATTTTTAAATGTTTGACCACCTATTATGCAAAACTTTTTTTTATTAAATATTATTACTTTTCATATTTAATCATATTTTTCATTAGAAATATGAATAGTTTTATTTCAATAACTTTTAAGTCATGTGAGGATTTGCATCAAAACCTACCCCAAAATGTGTGCCAACCTGTTCTGCAGAGGGCACAACCTTTTTTATTTAACATTACCCCTTATTCATTAATACTTTTTTATAGAAATTGTATTTATTTTATTTAAATAACTTCCGGGTCATGTGACCTTTATCCTCAAAATCTATTTTACAATGTGTGACTACATGTTCTGCAGAGGGCACAACCTTTTTTATTACATTTTATCACTGTATATTTATAAGTAACTGATTTTAGCATTATTAAATTATGTATTCCACTAACTTACAGGTCATGTGACCTGTTGGCACAAAATCATTTTTTAAATGTGTGAGCACATGTCCTGCAAAAAGCACAACCTTCTTTACTCAAAATTATTACTTACATTTAAGTCACTTATACTTATATTTATTAATAACCAATGTTGAAATACAGTTGCAAGCAATGATGAGCAGGCCCAAGCACCTTGCGCAGAAATACATTGGACACAGTGGACACATGCATTTAAAGGGGACATACCAATAACATGACATGCTTTTTGAATGGGGGGGAATTTTATGTCAAAACCTTTTAAAAGCCCTGGATGCTGGAGAAACCCATCACACAATAATGTCACTCAGTGTGATGTTACTCAAATAAATGTCACACAGAAAGTTATTAACCACTTTTCGGCATCGGTTTAAGGCGTCATCACTGACCCGTTTGAGATGTCAAAAATCCCTCCACAATTTTGCATCCTCTGTCTTGAGATCACATAGGCCCTGTTTGGTGGCGATTGTTAAATCTTCTAGGAGGAGTATATGAAATTCCAAAATAACTGACGTCCTGTCGAGTAAAGCCTACGACACGTAATGCAAAAGTTGTTTAGCACATTGGGACACCCTGACTCAAGTTAAGTCTTTATTTGTCACATACATTACTGCGCACTAAAATTTTTCTTCGCATATCAGAGTGCAGGGTCAGCCATGATACAGCACCCCTGGAGCAGATAGGTTTAAGGGCCTAGCTCAAGGGCCCCACAAAGACAACTTGGTGGAGCTGAGACTTGATCTGCTGACCATCAGATCAGTACCTCAGTTTTGTATGCCTGCAAGTTCCATTATACAGATGAACCAGCCCTGCTTGCTACTAAAAAGTTGTGCAAGTACAGTACCAATTCACTACATGTCATTTGCTATAGACTAAATAGTGGGCACATCACTATGAAAAGGTTAATCAATGCTACTTGGAAAAAGAAGGCAGAAAGAGTATGAAAGGGCTCATGAACATAGTGTATGCCAGGCCAGGCAACACATAGGGTGGTCCAAATGACTGCATCCATAATAATTTTTCCTTATTTGAAATGTTATATAGAAATGTACATATATCTACAGTATGTTTCGTTTATTTCATACTCAAAATGGCTTTCAGTTCAGACCCAAGATGAATGACATTGTAAATTTAAGGATGGATTTATGACCTATTTTAATTTAAATAAAATCATTCATATTTCAAGGAAGTTATTGAAATAAAAAAATATATATTTTAAACAAAAAAGATTAATAAACATGCAAAGTGCAATAAATAACAAAAACAAGTTTGTGCACTATGCAGGACATGTGGGTACACATTTTAGAAAGGATTTTTTGCCATAATGTTACATGACCTTGAAGCAATTTAAATAAAATTAAGCATATTTCTATTAGAAATATTAATATTAATAATATTTCTTATTAATATCATAAGATTTCATGAAAAAAAGGTTGTGCACTCCCTCCAGAGGGACACACATTGTAGAATAGATTTTGAGCCAATAGGTCACATGATCTGGAAGTTATTGAAATGAAATATAAAAGTATTGATTATTAAATATTAATAAATATGCAGTGTGTAATAAGTGTGAATATTGAATGAAAAAGGTTGTGCCTTCTGCAGGACAGGGGAACAACACATTTTAGAATAGATTTTCAGGCAATAGGTCACATGACCTGAAAGTTAATGAACTAAAATCAATAAAAGGTTTTTAAAAATTATTAATAAATATGAAAAGTGATAATATTGAATAAAAAAGGTTGTGCCCTCTGCAGGACAAGTGGACACACATTTTAGAAAAGATTTTGAGGCAATGGGTCATAGAACCTGGAAGTTATTGAAGTAAAATATAGAATTATTACATTTTACATATAAATATGAAAACTGTTAATATTGAATACAAAAGGTTGTGCCCTCTGCAGGGCAGACGGACACACATTTCAGAATCGATTTTAAGGCAATAGTTCTTTTATTTATTTTAATGATGTTTATAATATTAATATTATCCGTTTTTCAGTCAGACAGTAATTTGTAGACGGTCCCTAACTTGCGCAGTAGGCGAGGTGCTTTCGCCGGACTCTGTTAGCGAATCTCCGCTACAAATCGGAATCTGGAGGCCGGAGCTCGAATATCCAACGTCTAACTTCAAACTAACTTCACCACGGTTATAAAGTATATAAGTACCTTGCGTCGTATACTGCACAAGGTTTGTTCAGTGTAATTCTATACCGCAGGCAACGGTGTAGGGAACAAGTGAACAATGGGTCTTCCCCTCGTCTAAAGTAAATACTTCCCATCCGTCATTCCGCCTCAAAAAGAGATTTTTATATTTATTGTCATTATTATAGATGATGTCATCATATACTGTATAGGACATAATAATTACATTTTAATTTAATCAACAAAATTAGCATTATATAAACTAGGAATCCGTAAAAAAATATCTGTACTTCTGGTAATTAATCAAATAATTTATTTACAAGTTATACACATCTATAATAGTCTATTTATTTATTTTATAATGGTGTCAGTGTTTTTTAAAATAAATATTCAATATCTAATTTCAGTTGTGTGAACGTTCCACAACAGCAGCAACATGCGCGTGAGGTGCTTACGTTACTGTGGTAACGCACGGAGGACATGACGTCTGAAATATGAGACGTTGTAAGGTGTTCCGAATGGTGTAATTCTGTAGAAGAGAAGTTCCCTTAACCGACATTTACTGCACATGAAGCTGGGAGTAGGGAGTAGCCTGTGAATGGAATGCAGCCAAAGTCGTGTAGTGTGCCCTCAGACTGAAATTTAGAAACTGCTGTTAATTAGCTTTGTAGTTAAATCAGGTGTGCTGGGAGTTGAGAAAAGACTCAAAGGTGTACTGCAGGGTGTTCTTCAGACCATTCACATAAACTATTCCATGAATAAATAAAGATATGCAAGATCATGGGTTGCGCCCCCCCCCCCCCCCATTTTATGTCATTTACATATAAAATAGCATCAGTCAATGTCCAAATCCTTAGAATGGCAAGCTGCAAAAATAACTTAGATTTTCAAATAGCCTGCAGTACTCTGACAAGGAAAAGTGCGTACAGCAAAGCACTTTTCCACATCAAGGCCATTTTTAAAAATGTTACAGTTGCTGTGGATTTGTGGATTCTTCACCTGCTCTGAACTCATTTTCTATCATTGCTTCATTGTCCTCCTCATCTTCATGGCTAAGTAAATTAACCAGATATTTCACTAAATATATACTGTACCTTAAATCATCAATTTAATTTAATTTAATTTTTTTTAATATTGTTTAAAGTGGTCATGACAAGATGAATTCAATCTTACTTAATCTTTTGGACAAATAAGAGGTCGCTGCACTATAAAAACATTTTGTAATTCTGGTGCACAAAAAACTGTAACTTACTGTAAGTGTACATCAGAAAACACTATGTCATGAGGCTTTAAGTCATAGTATCCTGTGTGGTAGCTCCTACCTGTTCTCTTCACCTGCTCTTGACTTATTTGCTTTCTCTCTGTACTCTTCACCATTTTCGTCTTTTTTATGAACACTCATGTACAAAGCATTAAAATGATTGTATTTGCTAAACAGTGATGTAATTTCATTAGCACTGTTATTACAACAGAAACAGAAAAAAAGCTCATGCATTAATACATTTAAACTGCATAATTTTTAGAAACTTTGTGGTTTTTCAAGCTGTTTTGAGAATCCTGTTTACAAAAACCTTACAATAGGGCCTTGCATACTGTATGAATGAACGTGTAGAGGATCCATACGCAAGTCGCGTTCTGTTTACACAGCAGGGCTTTCCGGAGAAAGAAAAAAAATCGTTCATTTATTGCGCCCCTGGACTGAACATAACGAACTGAGAGGATAAGACAAGAGCCCAATAACTTGGTTGTGCTTGGTGGTGAGAACCTCAGTTAACATTTTTAACAATAAGTTAAAAAAAATTTAAACCAAACGCCTATTTTTTCAGGAATAATGATTTGATATTAACGGACGGTAACTATGCTCAGCCTCGCTGGCAATAACGTTAAATGTTGATGAACTTAAAGACTTACAGTAATACAAACTGATAGGTCAAGCTTACCAATCTCTTTTTATCCACTTTGACATTGCTGTCCTCATTTTAAGACACTGTTTTTCTTTTTCTTTTTCTGTTCTGGGTCTTCCCTCTTCTGTACATTTTGCATACGTGACTGGCAACTATGGGGGGGGGGGGGCTCAATTGATATATATATTTTTTAGTTATTTTTGTATTTTTTTACTCATGAAAATGCTAAATAGAAATAGTCTCTTAACAAATATAATTTTTCAAATATTTTAAAAGCTTTATTAAAGACAATTTTCAAAGATTTTTTTTACAATGGCGCCCCCCTCCGTGTCGCGCCCCCATGCACTGCATATACTGCATACCCCATTTTTGCGCCCCTGCTCATTAGTATAAGACATCAATTTGATTTTGTTTTCACAATAATACATTTTGAAGTGTTATTCTAAAAAATATATATATTTCTCTTTAAACAAAAAGGGCCTGTACTATTTCATAATTTGGCAAATTTTGATATCTGAGCTTCTGACATTTTTAGCAAATCAACATGGATTAATTGAGTGACTCATAAACCAAGGCAACCAACACTAGAAACGTTTCCTAATTTATGACCAACTGTATGATCTTTGTTAACACTTAGCTTGGCAAGGTTTGCTAGTGGCTCCTTTTAGTGGAGGAGCATATTCAGTTGTGCACCTTACTGCAGGTGTCAGAGCTAAAGGAAAATCATGAAAAGTTGCTTAAGGCATAAGCATGTGCACAATCATACACTCACTCACACACTATGAGCAATTTTGAAATCCCAATTAATTTGCATGTCTTTGGAGTGTAGTCCCTGCTGAAAAAAACATAGATTCAGTAATAGGAAATCTGACTGCTACTGAAAAGAGACTCAGTCACATCAGGACAAAGACACTATTCAAATTCAAATTCAAATTTTTTATTTGTCACATACACAATCCTACACAGTACGATATGCAGTGAAATGCTTAGGCAACTGCCCTGACCTAAGAGAATAAAAATAAAATTAAATAAAATATAAAATATAGAATATAAAAATGTAAAATGTAAGAATATAAAAATATAAAATGTAAGTAAGTAAAAAAATTAAAAAAATTGAAATTGCACAAGTGGAAATAAAAATATTGAATATGCAGATATACAGTAAAGTGACATTTTAAATGATAAAGTGGCTTGTGTGCATATTTAAGTGACGTGTGCATACTACCCATGAGTGAGCAGGTGTGCAGTGAGGACAAGTGAGCAAATGTCCTGAATGTCCAGAGTGTCCAGAGTGAGTGCAGAAGCATGTGTGGGTGTGCAAAATGGATCAGTACTGTGTGTTGTACTGATTAAGAGACCGTATCGCCTGCGGGAAGAAGCTCCTCCTCAGTCTCTCTGTGTTGGCCTTCAGGGAGCGGAATCGCTTTCCTGACCTCAACAGAGAGAACAGTCCATTGCTGGGGTGACTGAGGTCCTTCATGATCTTCCTGGCCTTGGTCCAGCACCGCTTGCTGTAGATCGAGTGCAGGTCAGGGAGCTCGGTGTGGATGATGCGCTCAGCTGATCGCACCACCCTCTGAAGAGTTCGTCTGTCCTGCATGGTGCTGTTCCCGAACCAGGACGTGATGTTTCCCGTCAGGATGCTCTCTATGGTGCAGGAGTAGAAGTTCCTAAGCACCTTGGAGGGCAGTCTGAAGTCTCTCAGGCGTCTGAGGTGGTAGAGACGCTGTCGGGCCTTTTTCACCACGGTGTTGATGTGACAGGACCAAGACAGGTCCTGCGTGATGTGTACACCGAGGTAACGGAAGCTGTCCACTCTCTCCACTGGGCTCTTGTTGATGACGGGGGTCTGGTAGTTCCTCTTCTGCTTTGTGCTGAAGTCCACTATCAACTCCTTTGTCTTGCTGACGTTGAGAAGGAGGTTGTTCGTCTGACACCAGTTCTCCAGATTTCCAATCTCCTTCAGGTAGGCCGTCTCATCGTTGTCAGTGATCAGGCCGACCACGACGGTGTCATCAGCAAACTTGATGATGGTGGTGGAGTTGGTAGTGGCTACGCAGTCGTGAGTGTACAAAGAGTACAGCAGGGGGCTCAGAACACAACCCTGTGGGGCTCCAGTGCTGAGGGTGATGGAGGCTGAGACATGTCCACCCATCCTTACTGCCTGTGGTCTCCCCGTTAGGAAATTGGAGATCCACTGACATAAAGATGAGCTGAGTCCCAGGTGCTCCAGCTTGGTAGTGAGTGTAGAGGGAATTATGGTGTTAAATGCTGAGCTGTAGTCGATGAAAAGCATTTTCACATAATTCCCCCTTCTAGTGTCCAGATGAGTGAGAGCAGTATGGAGTAGATGAGCGATGGCGTCATCTGTAGAGCGGTTTGAACGGTACGCGAACTGTAGTGGATCCAGTGTGTCTGGTAGTGAAGAGATGATGAAGTCTCTGACCAGCCGTTCAAAGCACTTCATCACCACTGATGTGAGGGCTACAGGTCGATAGTCATTGAGGGAAGCAGGATGTGGTTTCTTCGGAACAGGAACAATGATGGACTCTTTGAAGCATGTGGGGATCACCGACTGAGATAAAGAGAGGTTGAATATCTCTGTGAACACTGGTGCTAGCTGGTCAGCGCAGGCTCTGAGGACTCTACCTGAGATGCCGTCTGGTCCTGCTGCTTTCCTGGTGTTCACTCTCCTGAAGGCTCTCCTCACGTCATGCTCGGAGATGATAAACGCGTTTCCGGTGCTGGCAATGACTTCCTGTCTGCAGCCATTAGCAGCGCTAGCATTAGCAACGCTAGCGTCTTTAGCTGCAGCCTCGAAGCGAGCATAAAAGGTGTTCAGCTCGTCTGCCAGAGTCGTGTCCGCGTTCGTCATACCGGATGTTGGAGCTTTGTAGTCCGTTATTGTTCTTAGTCCCTGCCACAGGCTCCTAGAGTCACTCTGTTGGAGTTGTGACTCTAGCTTCCTCCCGTAGCGCTGCTTCGCCTCCTTCACCGCCTTCCGGACGTTATATGCCGCAGCCTTGTACATGTCCATATCCCCCGACGCAAGTCCCGCATTGTAGGCAGCAGTGCGAGATCTCAGAGCGTCGCGGATGGTTTTATCCACCCACGGCTTCTGATTGGGAAACGTTCTGATGGTCGTTTTCTGTACGGTATCATCCGCTAGTTTCCCGATGAATCCCACAACCGCTTCCGTAAACACGCTGACGTCATCGGAGCTGTTTCGGAACATGTCCCAGTCTGCGTCATCGAGTGCGTCTTGAAGCGCGGCCACCGATTGGTCCGTCCAGCGCGCGACCTCCCTCTGAACCGGAAGTTCCTGTTTAAGCCTTTGTTTATATTTTGGCATGAGGAAGATGGCGGCGTGGTCAGATTTCCACTATACTCCAGCAGCTGAAGAAATACTGCACAGAAGGCTTGCCCGACAAATTCTCTATTGAAAGAGCATTCCAACCCTATCTGCCATTCTCAGGTGAGCTCACGGTTCAAAACGGTCTATTACTTTATGGCTGCAGAATAGTTATTCCAGCAACTCTCAGAGCTGACATACTGACCAAACTGCATGAGCGCCACCTGGGAATCACCAAGTGTAGGGAAAGGGCTAAGCAGTCAGTATGGTGGCCAGGTCTTAGCAGAGAGCTGTCAAAATTAATAGAGAACTGTGACCAATGCAGCCGGGAAAAACCAAACCAAAAAGAAACAATGCTACCTACTGAATTCCCATCAAGACCATGGTCTACAGTGGGAGTAGACTTGTTTCAGATAGAGAATAAACAATACTTGGTTATTGTGGATTACTTTTCAAGGTACTTTGAAGTGTCCAAGTTAAGTAGTACAAGATCAGAAGTGATGATTGAGCACTGTAAATCCATCTTTGCTCGTCATGGAATACCAGAAGTGGTACGCTCAGACAATGGTCCACAGTTTGTGTCTGAGCCCTTTAGACAGTTTGCCCATGAGTGGGGCTTCTCTCATGTGACATCAAGAGCAATGGATTCCCACAGAGCAATGGAGAGGCGGAGCGGGGTGTAAGGACCATAAAAGCCTTATTGAAGAAATACATTGATCCCTACCTTGCTCTCATGGCCTAGGGTGCTACTCCTCTGGCAAATGGGCATAGTTCTGCTGAGCTACTCATGGGGAGGAAACTGAGAACACCTATTCCTGTACTTCCTTCCCAGCTTGACCCAGGATGGACAGACATGGAAAAGTTAAAAATAATGAAGGTACAAAAAAAAAAGGTACAGCCTAAAGTAGAAACAAAACTATGACCACCGACACAGAGCACGAAACATGGTACAACTAGAACCGGGCGATTTTCTGTGGGTCAAGGACATAGATGAGAGGGGTACAGTGAAGTCTGCTGCAGACATACCAAGGTCCTACATCGTTGACACAGCCAGAGGTACCCTTCAAAGGGACAGGTACTTCGAAGATATCTTTCACCAACCCCAACAGCACCTGAAACTCTCACCTGCTCATCTGAACCTGACAACACTGCTCCTAATGTGGTGAGCATGAGTGTTACACCCGAGGTCTAGAGTGACAATAGTCAGCACACACCACTGCTGGAGAGATGTTTCCCTACGAGAGTCAGAGCACCCCCAGTATACCTAAAAGACTTTGTTTGTGGTTAAATTTTGCACTGAGTGAGAAATGGGGCAGAATAATCCCCACACTGAGGTATAGGGCATGGGCAGTCTACCCTGTCCCTCAAAAAAAAAAAAAAAAAGAGTTTGACTGTTGAAAAAATATTTTGTAATAATTTTGTTATTTCTAGAGATTCCTTCACAGTTTGCACTTTTGATGTTACCAATGTTACGTGAGTAATGGCCAGGGATTTCAATTGATTAAAAGGCTACTTTAATCATTAAGATGGAATAAGAAAGTCAGGTTACAAAGAAGAAAAAAAACGTAGTTACATTTGAATTGTGTATAAGGTTGCATTTTACACTTATTGAATATGCTTACAATGATGTTATTGTTTTTTCATACTCTGAAAGGGGGATGTAGTAGTATGTGAAGTATGGAGAGTAGGAACCTTTGTGAGGGACACAGAGTTGCACGGGGGGGGGGGGAGTCAAATAAAGGTGAGCCAAGTTGACGGACATGTGTGGTCGTTTCTAATCTTTTGGATACGTATGCCTCCTACTTATAAAATGCGGCCAACTGAACAATTTGGGGTGTTTCTAACAGGCAATCTACTAAATAATAATAAATAGATAAAATAACCCAGCACTTTAACATTTAACCCAGCAGTTTTTAGAGTATAACATAAAAAAATATTCCATTCGTAAAATAGCATGTTGTGAAATCATACTTTGTGTATAGAGTGATTAAAAACAATTCAACAGAGCTTATGGTAAATAAATTCTCATACTCCACATGAAGTATAGACATGATTTTGTTTTAGTCTACTCGCTGACAATGTGACAGCGCTCTCCGAGGCGAACACCCGCAATCCTTTTTCTCACCTTTCATTCACAATAGGTGTGAAGTTATCAAACCGGTTTCACTGATGGGGTATTGGCAGAATTGAGGGGTTTACAACGAATTAACAAGACCGAGCAGCAAGTCTCTGCCTAAAATGTATTTCACCACAATGTACTGAAGCTCAGCACGTCTTCTTTCCTTGTTTTAATCTGTAATATTGTGTATCGATGTGGGTCGCGCGAGGGGCAGAGCCGCGCATAAGCTGTTCAGAGACAGAGGCAAAGCCCCAGCCTCTGTCTGTTTAAGACGCCGCGAAAGTGAGAGAGAGAAAGTGAAAGAGAGAGCGGCACGCATCAGTTCAGCGTGCGCGCTCAGTTGTGTATAAAACACAAACCCCTCTCTCTCCCATAGATCCACGGTAAGGGCAAAGGCCTGAGAGGATAAAAGTTTTTTTAAATTTTGTTTTATTTTCCAGAGCCCCGTCCGTTCTCGCGTAGACGGCGGAGCACTGTTTACTTTGTGTTTACAGTTTTCATTTGTTTCCTTTTAAATTTCTTAATTAATAATCCCACGCTATCTCCAAACGGGAAAGTCTTCCCGTGCGTATCACAAGCACTCTCACAGCCTCCTATTTCATTCACCCTCTCTATAGCCCAGCATAAGGGCTCTTATCAATAAAAAAAATCGTGTGGTGGGGCTCTCCATACCGCACCACATAACATATTGTGAAATAATAAGTGAAATTAATTTTGCGTATATCCTTAAATATTCCTTTTTATTTATGGACATGTGTATTATGTTTGATCTGCATTATTGCGAGACGAGATGACTTTCTGGGATTTTTATCGATAAATCGCACGAGTTTATCAGCATTTTGATCAAAACGCTGCCTTTTTGTAAAGTGAAAGTTCACGCACAAATCGGGGTTCACGCACGCCGATGAACAGCTTTATTTCAGTCATAAGTTCACAATCACATTCCAGCTATTATTTCCAGCCGTGGTCAAATAATGGATAAAATAATTATTTAATGCTGGACACAAACAGCAAAAAAAAACATTATTATTATAAAAAGCCCGAAGCACTTCGTGTGCGTATAAGAATATTTACTAAAAAATAGATTTCTTTGTTCATTCATGTCTTTTGATGGTGCTCAATGACACATTTTTACGTTTTAATGAAGATATGTTGACATATTCACGAATCAGGAAGTTAGTTAACACTATCAGACACGCACAAGCACAAACAAACTCTCCGTGCAGATACACCGTGCAGGGAACAACTGAACACAGGTCTTCACTTCGTAATACACATGTCCATAAATAAAAAGGAATAGTTAGACATATACGCTAAATATATTTCACTTAAATATTACAGACTAAAACAAGGAAAGAAGACGTGCTGAGCTTCAGTTCATTGTGATGCGGGCAAAAGTCTAGGAAGGAAACGGTTGTCGTTATTTTACAAAATCTGAATATATTCTGTAAATTTGTGAATTACACTGAAAGTATCAACTTCAACTATGAAGTCAGATTTAATTGGTACCATTAAACATTTTATTTATATTTATTCAATTTTTTTGCTGGCGAAATACATTTTAGGAAAAGACGTCTGCTCAGGCTTGTTAATTTGTATTAAAGCCCTCAAATCTGAATACGAAAGTGTATAATGTTTAATAAAGTTAGCCTAAAACAATATTGTTTCCAATGCTGAAGCAAACATGATTTTGATTATGTTTTAGTCTATTCGTTGTGACGACCCTGAAGTCTCGCCAGATCCAACTGGGAAGAGTGTGGCTGATCCTGATTGGCCATCCTGTGATTAATTGCAAATGGGTAGCCTATAAAAGACACTGTGGGGGTTAACTGGAGGTAGACTTGGTGGGGAGGGAGTCTCAGGAGTGGTTTCTTTAAGTTTAATATGTAAACTTTTGTTGACTCTTTAAATTAGTTGGTTTCTTTTTTTTGTTTGTTGTTGTGGTGCATTTCCTATAACATGTAGTTTGTTTTGGTTGTGATTATATGTATATTTTCCTTTACCCCTAGACTGATGTTTATTATTTTGATCGCTGTATCCGTATAATTAAATAAATAATTTGCATTGATTATACGTTTTGGTTTGACTCCTCTTTTATGTTGCGACCCTAAACGAGCGGGTTGTAACATAAAATTGGGCGCTCGTCCGGATGCTACATGTGTGAGTAAATGCACAGAAATTTTGTGTGTTTGCCTGTGTAAATGAGTAGACTTCAGTAGTTAGAGTGTCCTCAGCTGGATTTATAATCCTTCCATCGAGGCACTGTTTGTTATTTTTCCTTTGTTATTTTTGAAGGCTATTCTGGACGGAGGTTTTAAATCTCTGTCGGGGGTACGCTTCGGGCTTTTGGTTTGAAATGCCAATTGTCTTCGAGTTCAGCGTTTAAACGCCGCCCCGAGTCCGGTACACCTTTGAAGACTAGATAGGTTAGTTGGTTTTGTTTGTAGTTATTGGAGTCTCTCATTTTTCATAAGGTAACACTTTTTTTTTGTATGTGTGGTTTGTCTACCCGAGATCAAGATAATTTAACAAATGACTTAAGTCTTTATTTATCTTGTAACGGTGAGTTTTCTCTCTCAGCGTCGGTTTGTTGTGACGGTCCCTGGCGAAGTGTTTGATGGGATCTGTATTTTTTTAACGCTCTGGTTACATGTGTAGGCTCTGTTGTCTCTTCTAGTAAGCATGTCGTCGTCCTCAGTAGTCGAGGATTTTCTTGCATTTCCTTCAGAGATATTATTGGAGAGGTGCACGAAGGAAGAGCTTGTGCAGATTGCCGAACAATTTGATGTTGAGATAACGAGCAGTGATAAGAAGCTGAAGGAAACGCTGATTAATGTTATGAAGAGCGCACTTTCTGAGCGAGGCGTTTTAGAGGTAAGAGCTCAACCTATTAACCCTGAGGAGTGTTTATCCCCCACTATCTGTGATGACGATCAAAATACAAAGCTTAGTGAGATGGCTTTACAAGAGAAGCAGGTGTGTATTGATCCGGAAAAACTTCGTGCTGAACGTGATGTTCGTGCTTTAAAAGAAAGAGTTAGAGAATGACTTTGAAATAAAGAGGCTACAACAGCAGTTAGAGTTACGTAAAATAGAATTAGAATTTCAAAAGGAAAGAGAGGAGAGAGAGTTTCAGCTGCGGAAACTTGAACTAGAGCTGAAAGTTAAAACCGATCCACCTGCTGTTCAAGTGTCATCCGTTGAGTCCGCGGTTGCTGTGCCTGTGTTCGACGTTTATAAAAACATTAGGCTTGTCCCGCCGTTTTTGGAGAAAGAGGTAGAGAAGTATTTCCAACACTTTGAACGCGTTGCAGAGTCTTTAAAATGGCCAAGGGAATTTTGGACTTTATTATTACAATGTGTGTTGGTAGGGAGAGCACAAGAGGTGTATTCCGCATTAACAACTGAGCAAAGCGCTGATTATGAGATTGTAAAATCTGCTATATTGCATGCTTATGAATTGGCACCGGAGGCATACCGCCAGAAGTTTAGGACTCATTTTAAGTCTGAGAAGTGTACTTATCTTGAGTTTGCTAGAGAAAAAGAGAATTTGTTTGATCGTTGGTGTTCCTCTGTAAAAATTATCAACAAGGAACAGCTTAGGGAGCTTATTCTTATAGAGGAGTTTAAAAGTTGCGTTCCAAATGCTGTTGCTATGTATCTCAATGAACATAAGGTGACTAAGTTGTCTGATGCTGCTCTTATGGCAGATGAATTTGTTCTCACTCATCAAGGAACTGCTCACATAAGTGAATTGAACAGATCAAAGCTGAGTGTTTTAGGTAAAAATAAAAAGATGGTCGCACGTCAGAATGTTGTATCCACTTCTGCTGACAAACCCTCATTTACACGCATAAAAGGAGAATTGGTTTGCTTCTATTGTAGGAAACCAGGACATAAAATATCAGACTGTGTTGTACTTAAAAAGAAAGATAAAGCTGTTAAACCTGTTGGGTTAATTTCTACCTTAAGTTCGAATCTTAGTCCTGACAAGCAAGTTGGGCAGAGGAACATCCCTGAAATGGAGAATGGTAAAAATGGTGTTGACTTTGGGCCATTTCTCACTGATGGAAGCGTTTCTTTACCTGGTTGTGATGAAAGGGTGCCTGTTCGTATCCTTAGAGATACTGGGGCTGGGCAGTCATTTTTGATTGAGGGACTTTTGCCTTTGTCTGAACGTACTGCCATTGGATCTCATGTGCTGGTTAGAGGGCTTGAAATGGACTACCTGGAAGTTCCTTTACACCGTGTTCACCTTAACTCCAAACTTGTGACCGGTGAGGTGGTTGTAGGAATTCGTGAAATGCTTCCTATTCCTGGTGTTACTTTTATACTTGGAAATGACTTGGCTGGAGGTGATGTTTGGGAGAAGCCAGATGGTGGAGTTTCACCTATAGTTACTTCTATTCTAGAGCGATCAGGTGGATCTTATGACTGTCCTAACTTATTTCCAGCTTGTGCAATAACTCGGGCGATGGCCAAGAGGAAGGTGCAAGATGAAATGGATGTTCTTAGTGACACTTTTATTTCATCTATAAATTCTCAACCAGAGCCTGATACTATGTGTACTGCAGAAAAAGATGACATTACTGTACATAAGTTAAAATGTGCTGGTGATCAGATTGATAAGTCTGTTTTCGTGTCTGAAAGACCATTTATATGTGATGACCAACCTAATATTTGTTCTTTGTCCCCACTTTATAGTGTGACTCGAGCTGAATTGATTAACGCACAGCATGCAGATAAAACTCTTCAAGAAATGTATTCCTTAGCTGATGCTGGACACGAAAATAAAACTTTGTCTCCCTTCTACTATCTTCAAGATGGATTGCTTTGCAGACAACCTATGAATTCTGATTCTTCACTCGCTCCTAGGATCCAAGTTGTAGTTCCTATAGTCTTTCGTCAGGCTGTTTTACAACTAGCACACCAGGGCCTTGTTGGTCATATGGGGGTACGGAAGACGTATGATAGAATTTTGAGGAAGTTTTATTGGCCTAGAATTAAGAGAGATGTGGTTAACTTTATAAAATCTTGCCACATTTGCCAAATGACGGGAAAACCAAATCAAAAGGTTCCATTGGCCCCTTTACAACCTATTTCTGTAGTTGCCACTCCATTTGAACATTTGATTGTTGATTGTGTTGGTCCTTTACCCCGATCAAAGGCGGGGCATGTCTTTTTGCTTACTGTAATGTGCCAGTCTACACGTTATCCGGCAGCCTATCCGCTGAGATCGATTACCACAAAATCAATTTTAAAGGCTTTAACGAGTTTCATGTCTGTTTTTGGCATTCCAAAAACCATTCAATCTGATCAGGGCTCAAATTTTATGTCTCGACAGTTTTCAAAAGTCATGCAACAGCTCAAGGTTAAACACAACATCTCAAGTGCTTACCATCCTCAGAGCCAAGGAGGATTGGAAAGATTCCATCAGACTCTTAAGTCACTCTTAAGGTCGTATTGTGTTGAACTTGATTGTGACTGGGAGGACGGACTTCCTTGGATGCTGTTAGCTATTCGTGAGGTTGTGCAAGAAAGCACAGGTTTCAGTCCAAATGAGTTAGTTTTTGGACATACTGTCAGAGGCCCTATTGCTGTTTTGGCAGATGAATGGAAAATGTCTGAGCCGCCTGAGAATGTATTAGACTACGTGAGTAGTTTTCGTTACCGACTATATGAAGCCAGAGCTATCGCTCTACGAAAACTGGGTAAGTCTCAGGAAAAGATGCGGAGGTTGTTTGATCGTAAGGTTGAGTCCCGAAGTTTTCAGGTAGGGGATCAAGTGCTTGCTTTATTACCTGTAGTAAATAGTCCATTCCAGGCCAGGTTTACTGGACCTTATACGATAGCGAAGTGCTATCCTAATAACTACCTTTTAAACACGCCTGATCGTCGTAAGAAAGTTCAGGTTTGTCATGTTAATTTATTGAAGGCTTATGTAACTCCTGTAACGTCTCTGCCGGTTGATGTGGTTGGTGACCTGGTAGATCCAAGTGTCTCGGAAACGCCTATAGAGATGTCTGGGGTTCTGGAGGGGGAAAATGGTCCTTCTCGTAATATAGTGGAAGGACGACTTAATAACTCTGATATTCTTGCAAATTTGTCTGATTATTTGCCTCATTTGTGTGAAAGAGAGAAGACCGATATAATTAACTTGATAAGTTCATTCTCCTCACTTTTTTCTGATGTTCCTACCCGAACTCATGTCATTGAACATGACATTGATGTTGGGATAGCTAAACCTGTAAAACAACATCCATATCGAGTAAACCCTATAAAAAGGAAGTTACTTCAGAAAGAGGTGGATTATTTACTTGCTCATAATTTAGCAGAACCAAGTTTTAGTTCTTGGAGCTCTCCTTGCATTCTAGTGAATAAACCTGACAATTCTTACCGTTTTTGTACTGATTACAGGAAGCTTAATTCTTTCACAAAGCCTGATTGTTATCCTCTACCCAGAATTGATGACTGCGTTGATCGTGTGGGTTCTGCACAGTTTGTCAGCAAGTTCGATCTCCTAAAGGGATATTGGCAAGTGCCGTTAACATCTCGTGCTAAGGAACTATCTGCTTTTGTTACACCTGATAGTTTCTTACAGTATACCGTTATGCCCTTTGGAGTTCGAAACGCTCCCGCTACCTTTCAGCGTTTAGTCAGTCGAGTGTTGTCTGGGTTGACGGGTTGTGAAGCCTACCTGGATGATATTGTTTTGTACAGTTCTTCTTGGTCTGAACATCTCACACAAATTAGTGAACTTTTTGAGCGTTTGGTTGAGGCAAATTTAACCATAAATCTTGCTAAGTGCGAATTTGGAAAGGCTACTGTGACTTATTTAGGGAAGGTGGTTGGTGGAGGATGTGTAAAACCCAACAACGCAAAGGTGGAAGCCATCTGTAATTTTCCCGCTCCCACTACGCGACGTGAGTTACGACGTTTTCTTGGGATGGTGGGATACTATAGAGGGTTTTGTAAAAACTTTGCAGACGTAGTTGTCCCTCTAACGGATCTATTGAGTCCGAAGAAGTCATTTGAATGGTCACAGCAGTGTCAATGTGCCTTTGATAATGCAAAAGCACTTTTAGCGAGTGCTCCTGTGTTGATGGCACCAAATTTTGAAAAACCATTTTTGCTTGCCATTGATGCTAGTGCCTATGGTGCGGGCGCGGTTCTTTTACAAGAAGACGCCAAAGGAATTGAACATCCGGTAAGCTATTTTTCAAAAAAATTCAATCGTTATCAACAAGCGTATTCTACAGTTGAAAAAGAGGCTTTAGCCCTAGTTTTAGCCATTCAACATTTCGAGGTTTACCTAACTTCACTCTGTGGTCCTATCATTGTTTATACTGACCATAACCTCCTTTTGGAATGGGAGGTGTGACGACCCTGAAGTCTCGCCAGATCCAACTGGGAAGAGTGTGGCTGATCCTGATTGGCCATCCTGTGATTAATTGCAAATGGGTAGCCTATAAAAGACACTGTGGGGGTTAACTGGAGGTAGACTTGGTGGGGAGGGAGTCTCAGGAGTGGTTTCTTTAAGTTTAATATGTAAACTTTTGTTGACTCTTTAAATTAGTTGGTTTCTTTTTTTTGTTTGTTGTTGTGGTGCATTTCCTATAACATGTAGTTTGTTTTGGTTGTGATTATATGTATATTTTCCTTTACCCCTAGACTGATGTTTATTATTTTGATCGCTGTATCCGTATAATTAAATAAATAATTTGCATTGATTATACGTTTTGGTTTGACTCCTCTTTTATGTTGCGACCCTAAACGAGCGGGTTGTAACATCGTTGAATACAACGCGCTCCGATGTAAACATCCACAGAACCCCCAGTTACTGTAATCCCTCTTCTCACCTTTCATTCATGATAGGTGTGAACTTATCAAACCGGTTTCACTGATGGGGGAATTGGCAGAATTGAGGGGTTTAAAATAAATTAACAAGACCGAGCAGACGTCTCTGCCTAAAATGTATTTCGCCAGCAAAAACATAAATAGAATCAGATAAAATGTTTAAAGGTATCAATTAAATCAGACTTCATAGTTGGAGTTAAAAAAGTACTGTTATGTGTTACATTGTTGTGTCTGTCATTTTTTGTTTGCACATTTGCACGTGCACTTTGTCTATTTTGTATTTTTTGTATAGAAATTTGATAGTTCTTTTAGGTTAACATAAAAATGTAAACATTTGTGTTGTACATTTATGTTGTTGCATGTATGTAGCACCTTGGTCCTGGAGGAACGTTGTTTCGTTTCACTGTGTACTAACTGTATATGGTTGGAATGACAATAAAAGCCTACTTGACTTGACTTGAGTTGAGTTGATACTTTGAGTGTAATTAACTAAATTACTGAATATATTCAGATTTTGTAAAATAACCAAACCCGTTTCCTTCCTGGACCTTTTGTCCGCATCACAATGAACTGAAGCTCAACACGTCTACTTTCCTTGTTTTAATTTGTAATGTTTAAGTGAAATACATTTTGCGTATATGCTTAAATATTCCTTTTTATTTATGGACAGATGTAGTATGTTTGATCTGCATTATTACAAGAGGCGATGACTTTTATTCACAATCTAAAAACTAAATTCACAATCACATTCCAGCTATGATTCCCAGCCGTGGTCAAATAATGGATGAAATAATTATTCAATGCTGGACACAAACAGCAAAAAAACATTATTATTTTTATAAAAAGGCCAAAGCACTTCGTGTTCATATTTGTTAAAATCACGTGATTGCAACTCAGCGCAGCTAAATTGTTGGCTTGTGTTAACGTGCTCTTGAGAACAAAGCGCCATCTAGTGGTGGCACCAGGTAAATGAATAAATAGAGCTTGAATGGGCGTGTTTACTGCGAAATCTTGACACACCTTCCTGGTAGGAGAGGCAAGGGGGGACCACGGGGTCCAAAGGGAAGTCGCACGGGATCCGCACAGCATTCACATGGCCTCGGCTATTTCATGTGGCTCCTACTGTACACTTTATCTAACTTACTAAAACTCCACTGAGAAGGCCTCCCACGTGACAGACCAAATGCTAGGTTAATGTATTCACAAAAAGGAGGAACCATGCGGGGCTTTGCTATGCTCACAACCACCTCTGATTGGGATAAACGGCTGTGGGACAGACCCACTCTGTGAGGTCAAAAACCCAAGGTCCAAACAGCCTCCTCACATCTGAACGTCATGATTGTCTGAAGGAAGCAAGCTCACCCACTCTTTCGCCGCTGGTGCGCTAGGCCGCATCGAGCGTGCGCTAGGCCTTATCTGCTAGCGCCATCCGCTTTCCAAGAACTCTCAATGAGACATCATGCCAGAACTCCAAAGTCTTGCAACGAAGAAGTTCTCAGAAGAAGTTCCAGATCACAGCCATCGATAACCAACCAACCGAAGGGCTTGGTTATCGGCTCCTTAAAGCTTTCCTGAAAGACGTCATCTCAACCTCAGCGCACCAATCAGCAGCGCTGTGATTCCCTTCACTGGAGGCAAACCACCGGATGAGAACGAACGTTACACAAGTAAACAAACAAAGATACATACCTTGCTGAAAATTGGTGCTCATAACTAAACCGTAAGATTAACCCAGAGATGAAACCCTACATAATAATGGTGGTGAATGCAGCGGGCATTGTTTGTCTACATTATAACCCTACATACACAAGGCCTTCCCTGAAATAGACATTGTCTAAAACCTTTCAGCATTCATAGTGCCTTCTTAAACATATGCACTTATGCACCCTCATACCATCAGAGATGCGGTCTTTTGAACTGAATGGTGATAACATGCTGGAAGGTCTCACTCCTCTTTAGCCCTGAGGACACGGCGTCCATGATTTCCAACAAGAATGTAAAATTTGGACTCGTCTGACCGTAAAACACTTTTCCCATTTGAAACAGTCCATTTTAAATGAGTCTTAGCACACAGGACACGGCAGCGCTTCTGGACCATGTCCACATATGGCTTCCTTTTTGCAATGATAGAGCTTTAGTTGGCATCTGCAGATGGAACGGCTGATTGTGTTTACCCGACAGTGGTTTCTGGAAGTATTCCTGGGCCAAATTAGTAATGTCAACAACAAGCATGCCATTGAGTAATTCAGTGTTATCTGAGAGCCTGAAGACCATGGGCATCCAACAAAAGTCTTCAGCCTTGTCCCTTACGCACAGAGATTTCTTAAGTTTCTCAGAATCTTTTGATGATGTTATTTAGTGTAGATGATGAGATTTGCAAAACCTTTGCAATTTCACTTTGAGGAACATTGTTTTTAAAGTAATCCATAATCTTTTTATGCACTCTTTTACACATTGGAGAGCCTCTGCCCATCTTTACTTCTGAGGGACTCTGCCTCTTTAAGACATCCCTTTCATAGCTAATCATGTTACAGACCTGATGTTCTCCCAGCTTAATCTTTTAAAAATGTCTTGCTTTTCCAGCTCTTTGTTGCCCCCGTCCCAACTTTTTTAAAACCTTTAGCAAGCATCAAATTTAATATGAGCTCATTTAGTGGAGGAAAGTATAAAAATTTCTCTGTTTAAACATTTATGTTCTCTATGTTCTATTGTGAATAAAATACTGGCTCATGTGATTTGAAATTTTTCATTTTATTCATTTTAACTTTTCCAGAATTCAAATTGTACAAATTATGTGGAATGAAGATGTTTGAGTTTTGGTCCAGTTTGGGGAAAACATTGTTTGTGCAGATAAATTATTTAAAATCATGAAATATAGAAAGTGGTATATTAATAAAATACTAAAATAAACAGCAGAAATCATAACTGGGAAGACATGTCAAATTTGTCACTGTGTGTATTTTGTGTGCGAATGTCTGGTCATTACTACAGAATGGCTACAAAAGTTGTACATACAGCACAGTAACTTACATAACTTAAATAACTCTAACAAACCAGACTAGCACGCATAAGTAATAATGATTGCTTAGTCACTTGTTCCAAACACATTGTTTAATTGCTGAGTCACTCTAATGAAGGTGGTACGGCGACTCAGCTCCTTTAGCTTAGCAGCTCCCACATAGGTGCAGGTGGAGCGAACTCCACCCAGTACGTCCTTCACAGTGACCTCTACTGGCCCTTTATATGGCACCTCCACTGTCTTCCCCTCAGATGCCCTGAGTGCACATGAGAGAGAGAGAGAGAGAGAGAGAGGATGAGAGAGAGAGAGAGAGAGAGAGAGAGAGAGAGAGAGGATGAGAGAGAGAGAGACAGACAGACAGACAGACAGACTTGTGTTACCCTTAGTCATGTTCAACACAGACCTGGACAGATAATTTCTTTCAGTCACATTTATCTTTGATTACAGCACACAATGTGGTGGCCAGTTCATGTTTGAAAATGATTCCTAATACTCCTATGAATTACTCACTCATTAACATTTTAAATCCTGGAACATGCCTATGCCATGAAGAAATATAACCTATGATAACCTGGTCATTCAGTACATTCATTGTAGGTCATCAGCTGACTTCATTTTATTGCCACATAATGTTGCTGAGCCTAGACATGACCAACTAAAGCTTCCCTTCATAACCTGACACGCCCATTGCTCTGGAAGAGGTCTATTGCTTCAAAGTATTAACCTTATGATCCCTAGAAAATTGAAGATTTTTTTCTAATTGCTCACTAACAAGTGATTTTATTCTGGCCACATAGCTGTTTAATAGTCCCAATTCTAGTCCTGTGAAGCACAATGTATGTGTATGGAAATACTCTTACAGTAGGTAGTGAACGGGAATGCCTATTACCGCCATGCTCACTGCCGCGGAAGTTTTTAAATATAATTAGAGGTTAAGGCGGTAATGTTGTATGAAAAACTACAGTGATGGTAATTTCCACATCCGAATACATTTACTGTACAATAATGTAAATAAAATAAAATAAAAAAACATTGGTTAAATGTTGTTTAGACAGACGATCAAGTTCACAAGCTGACGTTTTTATTTGTACAAAGAATTAACTGTTATATGGCCTGTATTTGTTTATTGTTATTATGTTAAAAAATGCTACATTTAAAGAAATATATTGGGTTGAGATGTAGTGAGTCATTTACAAATGAACACCTGGATGGGGTATTTTGATCCAATAACTGATTTATTCTTTATTATCTGCTTTTTCCAAATGGTAGCCCATTCAAAATGTTCGAAATACCACTGTTATTGTGTCACAAAGTGTAGTTTTAAGAGTTGTTTAAGCGAAAATGCATGTGTGTACAGCTCAAAACCTCCAACAGTTATTAAAGATAGCGTTTGAGCTTCTGGAAAGTTCATGTAGCCGCTCAACGCACCCTCATCTCGGAAATAATTTTTCGAGATGAAAACTACTGATGGGTGTGATGTCTCTGTAGTCGTTAAAACAGCGGATATGTTTTATTTTGGGCATTCCTTGCCAATATTTGGTATAATACGGTTATAGTATAATATAACGGCTGTGTGACGCATCCTGTACTCTGTGTTCCAGACTGGAGACTGTTGAGGTTTGTTTTAAAGTTTTTCTTGTCTTTGAACTACACAAAGCATTGTCTTCCCACCTGGGAGTTTCTCCAGCAAAATGTATATCAGATTGATGGACATGAGTTTTTCGGCCCACATTTAATCAATAACATTTTAAAAATGTTATTGTTCTTAATGTTATTTTGAAGTAAAATAAATAGTTTTATTGGGTTAAATAGTTAAAAGTTTTAGTGTTACTGTGTGTGCTTTACAATGTCAGACAGCATTCAAATGCAAATAATTCACCCCTCCCTAGGTGTGAATCAGCGGTTCTCATCTATACAGTCACTAAAATGCACCCCTCCCCACTTTAAGACTCTCTTGGATCTGAGGCCATTCTGAAGACCTGCAGTGCTTCAGGCCTCTTCTGAAATTTGTGTAAATTTAAAATCTTGTAGATTCTAAAATTGACATTGTTACAGTTTTTAATCCCTGGAATGGAAATTTTCCTTGTCCACAAAAGTGTTGTGTTGTTTTTTATTCACTCTATACACAATAATTTTCTTTGGCATTTTTATAGAATATTTAAATTTTATAAAAAAAAACAAATAATCCACAGAAAATTATTCCATTTTTATTTTCATTTCTATTTTCAGTGCAAATTGTAAAATAGCATAAAAAATCATGAGTTGTGTATTGAGTGATTGAAAACAAAACAAGGAATGTTATTATAGCGGAACCTCGGATTGCAAGTAACGTGGTTCGCGATTGTTCCGCAAGACGAGCAAAATTTTGTAATAAATTTTGACTTGAAAAACGAGAAAGTCTTGGTTTACGAGTACCAAGTATAATGTATCTCGGTGTTCTTGTTTTGACACCGAGCGTCATGTGATCACATCTGATCTGATGGTTCTTCTCTCTTGCGCACTGCGGAATTGTGGGTAATCGTCCCCCTGCTCTGTCATAAAGCGTGTCTCTTACTGGTATAATCAACATGCCGTGCGTGCGTGTACTGTTTATTATAACACGTGTGTGCGCGCGTGTAAAGCAAAAGAAAGTCTCATTAGAGAGGTTAAAGATCCTTTTTCTCTCTATCTGTTTCAGCCTGCACTGATTCCGTTATGTGTTGTCTCACAAACACACACACGCCCACAGCGCACACAAACACAGCGCATATGCGCACAAACACACACACACATATACACAACGCAAACACTAATGGAAACATTTATCTGTCTGGATTTATTTGTACTTTTTTTAAAGGTAAAATGCAGATTAATTTGTTTTATTTTTAATTTAGATTTTGTATTCACTGAAACCGATACAGAATAGCGCATCCAGTTTACTTTCATTATTTTACAAAATCATAATGTTTTGTCATCGTTGTGAGTGCACTTAAATAAATGTATGGTTCTTATAAAGACTATGTATCTTATATAGTTTTATTATATAGTTTTGTTCACCTTAATCTGACAATATCTGTGGCACACCCACTTTTTCTAATGCACACCCAGAGTCTGTTTTCTAGTGTTACTCTAGTGTTACACATGATAATATTTAAAGGCTCACTGTGTTAACATTTACTTTGCTTCGATGCAAATAAGAAACACCTATATTCAATTTAAATTCTAAATTTGTACTGTAATTTTAGTGCTGTGATTGTTTAATGTTTCACTTGTATTTGCCGGCAGTGGTACAGCGTAATGGGGTGTTACTGGGATGTAAAAATGTAATTTGTTAAAATATTTTCATGATTTATTAAAGAACATTATGATGATCATAACAGCCTACTGCATTTCATTCTTATAATAATGCAAAAAATAAAAAATCAACATCTGCTGACGCAGTAGAATGTCCTGACAACGTTTGAATTTCTGGTCATTTAGTTTCATTTATTTCAGTTAATCAATCTACTACAAACACAAAATATAAGATGACACAAACCCCTACATGTGTAGCTTGCGGCTAGGTTACTATGTTAACATATACTTTGCTTAAATTCGATCCTAATAAGATTTAAATGAATTTTTATTCTAAATTTGTACTGTAATTTTAGTATTGTGATTATGAATTCATTTAATTACAATGTTTCACTTAATTTTATCCGCAACTACGTGCAGCTTTAAAAGAACGAACTAAGGCCTGAGGCGTCAGTCTACTGTTACATAGCACCACTCAGCAGTAAAAACCAGCAAACGCACAAACCCAAATGCTGTCGCCGTGAGACGCGGTGGTAAAACCATTATTCCAATTGAGTACCATCTGTAGGTTCACTATTAAAAATAGCTTTGTTTTTTACCTTGCAATTTCACAAATGTTTAAGTGATATAAATTTACAAGCTTTTTCGACCACATTTCTTCAGCAAAGTTGATGGCTTAGCAATATCTTTCCAGGTTTTGGCAGTGTTGAAAGGTTCTTAACCCAGCTCCAGTAATTTAAAATCTCCTTTTCTTTGCTTGATTCAGCCCAATAATTTGGACCCTTCTGAAATGATGACTTTTTATTTGGCCGGGCAGTGTATTACACTCAACATCACAGTAGTTTTACCATCTTAGGTAATATATTAGTGTAGAATATTTATCAATGCTATCTACTTATTAATGTAATTGATTGTATTGATAAGTATATTACATTGATAAATAATTATGTGATTATGTGAGTTGTCTGAGTTTTATACGCATTCCATTAAAAACACCTGTTCTCTATGAAAATCATCTACAGGGATTCATGTCCAACACAACAACAACAAAAAAATGTCCTTACTGAATGTTGCCTGATATCCTGCCTGGTATACATGTTATCATATTTCACATGTAATATAATGTATGTATATTCTGATTTTTCTGCCAGTCTTTCTCTCACCTGTACTCTGCTACTCCTCCTGCATGCTTCTTCATGGCTGTATCAGAACTCATTCCATAGAAAAATTTGTACTTTTTGCCGTTTTTCTCAATGGTTTCACCCCCACTCTCAGAGTGACCCGCCAACATTCCACCCAGCATCACGAAGTCCGCCCCCGCACCTGTCAATCACACAGCACATCCAATTAAATATACTGTAGTTTGAAGAATGTCAGACACATGAAGCCCAAAATACATGTACTTGATCATAATCTCGTGGTGATGAAACATGACTATACTTTTACAGTGGTTAATATTTATGTCCACTCATCTCATTTGTTATCTTGCTATTTTTTTCCACCAAAGTTGCCAAATCCCTTGCTGGTCTTCCACTAAGCTAGAGAATCAGTTACCTTTGTAACTTTCCATTATTAGGTTTATACTGGTCCAGAGCACCTGCCCTCAACCTGTCCCTTAAACACAGTGTACAGGAAGTTATTATTGCACTAATACTCAGCTCTAGGGCAACTTTGAGTTCGCAAATCCCTTTAACGAGTTCTGGAACCTAAAATCTGGCAACCAGTGACTTCTTATCATCATGATTCCTAATTGAACATTTGTGCTCACAAAAATGTGTTTTATGTATGTTGAGTCTTACCCACATATTAGAAGTTACAAGGTTGATTTTTAAGTAAGTAAACAGCAGTAAAAAGATGTATTAGATATGATTCTCCCCTTGATAAAGGCATCTTTACCAGATACGGAACGAGCAAACTTTACTACTGCAAAAAACAAAAAGAACTGCATTATATGCAATTATAACATGAACAATTTCCACTGGGTATTTTTGTCCCCCCAAAATTGTGGGTTTTAATAGCATGTAATGTAATGGCATGTTTACTAAGTAGTCTCTGATATTGACTGCCCTCTTGTGGCACAGTCAGTGTGGTGACTTAGGCTAAACATTTAATACTAGGCTCCAATGGCAGAATGTACTAATTATTTTAGATCACATCCCTGATTGATTTAAAAATGTGTCTATGGAAAAACAGTTTATCATAAGTTTTTTCTTTTCTTAAGGATGAAAATACAGTAATGTATTCTGATATTATAGTTCACAGAACATTTCTTAGTATGTAACATAATGTTTCTTGTATATCTGTATGTCTTGTGAACTATAATTTCACATAAACTTCCTAGATTTAATATAGGGATTTTAATAATTTAAACATTCATTCAGATCATCAGCATCACCTTACCAAACATAAAAAACAAACCATCTCCAAATTATATAACAAATAATACTTAAAAGTATTTTTGAAAATAAATCTTATTTTTGAGGGAAAAAAAAGTTTGAATATCATGAGTTAAATACAACAAGGAATCTGAGGGGATGTAATGTCTGTCTCTGATTATATAAATAGCTCAATACCTCTAACCCATTACCATGTAACATTTAGTAAGATATAGGCTAACCACAATCATTACACAACAAATCATTAGTATTAATCTTTTAGGTTGTTCAAAAAATTTGTGGTGTCACATACTTTAAATAAGAATGTATACCAGATCCTTGATATGATGATCAATGTACTGTGATATGGGTTCTCTGAGACAGCATAAATGTTCAATTAGGAATCCTGATGATAAGACACCTGTTACAGATCAGGTTTTAGGTTTCATACAGTAGGTATTTATGCTATACAAGTTCCACACCGTTGGGTGGGATAGTGTAAAAATTTAGTTACAATGGAAGGAATGCATATTTTTTAAGCACACCAATGCCTTTCGGCTTGACTGAAGAGCTCATTTTGTGTGTGTGTGTTTTTTTTTTTACAAAATTATAAAATTATTAATGTTTTTTTTTTTTTTTTTGGACGTATTTGGTTTAATTTTGGGTGTTGTGTAATAAACAGATCACATCAGTAATACGTACCAAAAGCCTTAGAGACATCACCAGGGCAGGTACATCCTCCATCCTAGTTGAGAAACAATAAAGAAAAGTATTAAGATCTATCAAGAACATCTGGTTTCCTTTGCTTGCTAACAAAGCAGATAACTGCAGCTCACAGAGATGATGTGTCCACCCAGGCCATGGGCAGCATCAGCGCACTCGATTACAGCACTCAGCTGAGGGTAGCCCACACCTGTCTTCTTACGGGTTGTACACACTGAGCCTACACAGAAAATGATGATCATCAGAAGATGATGTTTATATGACATTATATGATGTTTATATGACATTATATGATGTTTATATGACATTAAGCAAAAACGTTTAACTCACAATCGGTTGTTCTAGCTTAATAACAATGAGCGAATTTTTTTTTTGTTATCACCTGGTCCAATGCCCACTTTAATAATGTCGGCACCAGCGAGAATCAACTCCTCCACCATCTCTCCAGTGACCACATTACCAGCCTTGAAAGAAGTTTACAACTATGTTAACAAAAATCTCACGGTCTTATCAACCATATAAATATAGGCTACCACACTATCTGTCTGTATAAACAGTGCTCTGTGTTTGCCCTACAGAGTGAACCACTGACCATGATGGTGTGTGAAGGGAACTTCTCCCTTACGTCCTTGACAAAATGCACAAAGTGTTCAGAATATCCGTTTGCTACGTCGACACAGACGTAATGTATCTGAGGCACAGCTACCAAAATTTCAGTGAGCCTCTCGAAATCAGTCTCTCCTGTTCCAGTACTGACCGCCACACTCTGAAGACAGAAAAAAACATAGACAGAAATAGGTTTTGTTATTTCCGTTATTATCGTGAAGTTCATTATTTTCAACTGGCATCACATCCTAAATTGTTTTATTCCTCTTATACCACAGGAATTTGCCCATTCTCTACTTTTTATTAATTATCAAACAACACATCATAATTTACTAGATTATAGTTTCATGTTCTGACATTCCCCACTGTCTCAAATAAAAAAAATAAAAAAATAAAAAACCTTTTCCTTTACATTTACAGTGTACTGGGCAAAAAGAAAAGCCAACTAGAATTTCTTTTTTTTTTTTTTACCTCTAAGCATTCTGGGTGCTTCGCTGCAAACTCTTTCCAGTCGTCTATGGAGTAATGTTTGTGGATGGCAGTGAAAAGTGAGAACTGGAGGAAAACAGTGTATTAGTTAACCTTCTTATTAAAGTCCGAGATTAAGCCTGCTTTAACCTTGAACAAATGAATAATCTTCTTAATAACAATGAATTGTATAGCACTAAAGTCAAATATTGTAAGTTCCACACAGGAAATGTGAAAAGACTCAAACCGAATGCAGTGCCACAGCCATCTCAAACGTTCCAACCGTGTCCATGTTAGCAGCGATGATAGGAATACCTCTGTAACTGCCTTTTGAGTTTCGGAAAGTAAAGCTGCGCATCAGGTCCACCTTACAAACACGTATAAAAGAAAGAAGTCAGAGAATGCGAGAGAACATGAAGGCTCAGCCGATGATAAAAAATGTATGTTTTTACACTCAGACATTTTTAAATGCATTTAGAATTTGAATTATTATGCCAATATACTATTGTAAATTTGTAATAATTAAGGAAACATCCTTGTACCTCACTTCGGGACTTGAGCGTGCTGCGTTTGGGACGGAGCAACACATCCTTGAAGTCGAGTTTGATGTCGTTCTCGATGCGAGGCATGGCTGCTTCACCTTGAACCCTTGGGACTGTTAGTGTATCTCTGTGTTTGTGAAAACTGTATCTCTGTTCTGTGGAGCAGCGTGTTCTTTGTACCTTCTGTTTATTTAACCAGATAGGAATTCTATCTCACAGTCCTGCAGGAAAGAAAAGAATCGCAAATAGGAACGAGACTCAAGCTTCCTGTCCATTTAGAAATTTTCCTTGACATGTTTATAATATTTCATATCTACAGTACACAGTTCACACTGCATTACGAAAGCTCAAAGCATCCAAAAAGACACATCACACACCGGACGTGATCTGTTTGAACGGTTACGATCAGGGAGACATTACAGAACAATCAGAGCCAGGACCCAACAGCCATGACCACTGTCAATAATCAATAATCATGAGATGTGACAGATAGTAAATGTGCTTTGTGACAGTGTGCAAAATTAATTATTTATTTATTTTTGTTAGCACTTTTTAAAATTGTTTGAATGCATGTATGACTGATGCACTTTTACTGATTGGCATTTTAAAAATTTTGTTCTACATGCAAATGTTACAATAAAAATAAAACTTCTTAGTCTTACTTATATCTGGATGAATTAAAATATCCATGAATGAACTCAGAAAAATCTAAATAACTAGACTATTTTTAGTGTAGATTTCTGCTGTCACTTGTAACAGACAGTAACAATATGATTATAAATAACTTAGACTTATCAGCATTTCTCAAATATGCACCTTATTAACACTTGTTAATAAAATGCTTCATTAATATGGAACTATGATGTTATAAACAGGTTGTGGTGTTTTGAACGACATAGCTTCAAAGTTTTTTATTTTATTTTTTTAATCCTGACTAGAAAAGATGTAGTAGTGTGTCCTTGTAACATGTCAGCAAAAAGCTTACTTCCAAAAGATAGAGGAGGGTGGGGGGGGCGGATTCAAACTATTCAACTCAGTTTTACATGCATAACATTCCACTCCTAGAGCAGGCACAAAGCAGATTTACAGGGTGTAAATCCGGGTGTAGATTTAGATCCATTGTGGCATTTAGTGGTTTTTAGAGTGAATCTCCATCCATCACCGTCCACATTACACACCAGAAAGCAAAAATAAACCTTTTGATTAATGCACAAACCAATTCTTCAGTGGTTTCCTATAATAATTAACCTATAGCTGAAGTTGCATTCAAAAACTTTGATGAGGTATTTATGGAGCACTGTGAATTTCTGAGGGCATAAAGCATGGTAGAATAATAGTGAACAACGTGTTCCTGTAAATAGTAAGTGTTGTGAGCTACAGCTGTAACACTAACAGTAACAGTATGTAACTGATGTAAGCCAGCTGTAGCACTGCTCACTCTGTCCCACTATGACATACACAGTTCACAATCCGATACACAGCTCACAATAACAGACAAGTTCTATATAATAACAAACAAGTGTTTATAAGCAGTGTGTGCATGGCTAGCGCGTTACCTTGTGCTGCTCTCAGTCTCCCTGGAGAAGGAATGATGAATGATAAAGAACAGGAAAAAAGCGGTTCACCTTCTTCTCAGGAAGTCACATGAAAAAAAGGCGGCATTTGTGTCCCGGACATTTACAGCGACGTGCGCAGTGTAGTTTTATAACCCAAAATGTCCTCGCTAACTGGCTGAGAGTCTCTGTACGAACTACAACGCGAGGGCATGTTTAACCACAAACGGTCCCTGGTGTCTCAGTGTTGCCATGTCCACTGTTTTCACCTCCGGATTTCCAAACGGCGCCCTGAATAAGAAGCGTTTTTTTTTTTTTTTTTTTTTTACCAAACATGTCATATATATAGCCATGAAAAAAAAAACATGTACACCAATCATAATTTAGATTCATTTTCTAATTATTAAAACGTCTTTAAAAATAATTTAGAAAGAAAAAAATATATGAGAAAATGATTAATCTCTTTTTTCCACTAGGGGGAGAAATAAGAACAAACTCAGCTACTGATAAAATTGTATATTTAAGACTAATTTATTTGTCATATGTACCTTACAGCAGAGTGATTTTTCCCCCCATATGTTCTATATAGGACGCTGGGGTCAAAGCTTATGGATACAATTAGCCAGGATAAGGTGCCCCTTATCCTGTATATAGGGTTAAGGGCCTTGCTCAAGGGCTCAATTGTGGAAGCTTGGCAGTGCTGGGTCTCGAACCCCCGACTTTCTGGCCAGTCACCTAGAACAATACAAGACAAAGACAAGATCAGGGAAGGAACCGTTTGCCTTTTTTTTTTTTTAAGGAAGGCTGGCCTGGAAAATCAACTTTAAGAGGCCAGGAACATAATGGAGAATGAGGCCTACAGAACAAGGGAGAATGAGACCCCCACTAGGTGGTAATATGTTAAGTCAAGTCAAGTAGGCTTTTATTCTCATTTCATCCAGTACAGTGAAATAAACAACATTCCTCCAGGACCAAGGTGCTACATACAATGCTATAAATGAACAAAACTAGGTAAGACATCTTATTAGCTAACTAACTAAGAAAACAAACGAACGGGAAAAAAAAAGAGAAAAAAACTAGCTAAGAACTAGCTAAAATGAACTAGCTACAGATACAAATAGACAACATAAATTGCACCTGTGAAAATGTAACAGTAACAAATGCAACCCAATGCAATACACTGTGGCAATGTAGTGCCAACCAGCACAAAGAGCTGAATTAATGGAGTTCAAATAAAATGTTACCTACTGGATTCCAACCACCATAAAATAACAAAGAAGAAGAAGAACCTAGAGAATTAACACTTTGAGCCGCCACTGCCTACAACCCTTCTCTCATGTAGGGTCGCAGGGGGCCATATCTTTGTCATTCAGTGTACTCAAAGCTCAAGGCGGGGTACACACTACTAGGGCATACAAGCAACCCATTCACTCTATGCGCAATTTGGAAATGCCAATCAGCCTATATATTGCAGGTCTCACACACACACACACACACACTGAGAATAAGGTCTATAGGTTACTGTGTTGGAGTCTTGATTCTCAGATGCTTTGATTCAAGGAATCGATTTTCGCTTTTGGGTTCGTCTGCCAGGCCTATTCATCAACAAGCTGCTGACGCTGTATGTTTCAATGTATTCGGCAAGCTGAATTGAGTTTACATTGAATACAAATGAGGATATTTTGAGAATTTAATTTCAAATGTTTTTATCTGCTTCATTCAGAACACGCCATAAAGACAAACGCAGAGAACTTGTACCTTGAAGTCATCACTATACTATGATTTTTAATGATTAATATTATCAATGTATTTGTTGTCACACTGCTTTCTTAATTGAAGCTTTATCAGTCTTGAAGTTTAAAAAATGGTTTGGCATGGGTTTTTCCACTCACGCAACCCTTATAACCCAGCTAATTTGCTTTTATTTTCGTCCGAAATTGAAATACAACCGGTTTGCATGATTGTTAAACTACATATAAACTAATTATCTACTCTGTAACTAATTCAATTGACATATCTGTTTATTGCCATATCCGTTTATTTTTAATCTCCAAGAAAATCAATTGCATCTAGTAGTTTCTGTCGGAACTCTTTATTCAGTCTAGCGGGTGTGGGAGGAAGTATTTGTGAGTTACTCAGGAACTGCAATTGAATGCGAAAGATTGCATCCAGGGAATTGTTGATAGAGGAATATTTTGGCTTGTTTTCTTGCCTTGTTGCTTTTTACTTTTTGGGTTTTCTCACCGGGTGCGTTCAGACACCACAAAAGCCACAATGCTGATTAAAGTTAAGGTAAAATCGCAAATGTGTCGCCATTTCATTCACGCTGCCGGTTAGCTAGCGAAGTTAGCCGAGCACTTTAGCATGCTGTAAACGCTACTTTAGTTCATTTTCATTTCTGACGCTGTGGACATGGCGCCTTTTTTTTTTTTTAACACGGGCGGTGTACATTTTCTATTATGTTTTATTTATGACAACTATGTCAATTAAAGGTTGTAATTTATTCATGTAGTTATTATGCTTGTTGTTTTAATAATTAGAGAATCCGCGCTAAGCTTGATGTTAAGAATGAGCTAATAAGCCGCTGTGCTGTTTTTCCCTCCTCACACAGACCCTGACCGGGAAAGAAATAGAAATCGACATCGAACCAACAGACAAGGTATGACTTCATCTTTCAAAGAAAACAAAACATATTTGTTAATACAGGTTTATTATTCTTTGTGTGGAGCTTCATTCCTCAGCAGAGCTGATTTGTGTCTTTTAAAATCATGAGATGATGTGAGATGTGTTTGCATGCTCTGATTTATTTTTCTGTGTGTTTTCAGGTTGAACGAATAAAAGAAAGAGTGGAGGAAAAAGAGGGGATTCCACCCCAGCAACAGCGACTCATCTACAGTGGAAAACAGATGTAAGAATTATCCAGATGTTTGTCAGAAACAATGTGCTGATGTCTGTGCTATTTCTATACATTATAAACAGTGTAATTTGCTTTTGGGATCATTTTAAACTGGACTGTTTAGGTGTTTGTAACCTTTAATAATGAGTTTTTTTATGTGTCGTATTTATTTGCATGCTTATGTTTTCTGTGTCAAGTCACTGCATTTGTGAGTAAGGGATGCTGTAGTGCTGTGTGTTTAAATTTTCCCAGTATGATTACCTAGTCTCCAAATAGAACAGAACAGCCAAATTATATAACTCTTATTTTGCCAAAAAAAAAAAAAAAAAACTCTGGGAACAAGTATAATTTTGTAAAATCTTACATTGTCACTATTGATGAGCAGGAAAAGAGAATGGCTCTGAGGAAGGGATTGATTTTAAGCTTTATTTTTTAAGTCAGAAAGTATCAGAGCCCATTTTAATAGCGGAGCATGTAACAGTACAAAGAAAGTTACATTAGTGTTTGCTTCACAAAACAAATACTAAGCACACATCTACTAAACACAGCACCAAAAAATACAAAGTGGCACACATTAATTTAATTATCATTAATAATTTATTGGAACGACTGTGGCATCATTTCGATAAGGTTATGCGATGTTGCAACATTTATTTCCATCCAGAGTCACATTAATTTCTCTCTAAGATCTTGTATTGTTTAATGGGAGATTCAGACTGCTCCGTAACACCATCTCCAGCACGTCCCAAAGATTTTTAATGAGATGAAGGTCTGGACACTTTGGTGGCCAATACATGTGTGAAAATGGTTTCATGCTTCCTAAACCACTTTTTTATAATTTGAGTTTGATGACTCATGGCATTGCCATCAGGGAAGTAAAAGATCTATTGATGGAAAAACCTGGTCATTCAGTATATTCAGGTCATCAGCTGACCTCGATTTTTGGGCACATAACATTGCTGAAGCTAAACCTGATGAACAGAAACAACTTTAGAACATAACACTGCACACATTGGCTTGTATGATAGGCACTAGGCATAATGGGTGCATCACCATGAAACAGGGTAAATCTGGACTCATTAGCCCACATGATTTCTTTTTATCCCAATTCTACACATTGCATTTTTTATTCTCCCTAGTAAATTGAAGCTTTTTTCTGATTAGCCTTAATTTTTTTACTTAAGGCTACACAGCTATTTAGTCCCAATCCCTTGAGTTCTCTTTGCTATTAAGTATAGCCATGAGTTTTTTTATTATTATTATAAATTTTTTTTCAATCTAATTTGATTTCACTGTTTGTGATCTCCCATGACACTTATTCAGGATGTTTTTCCAACCATATTTCTTCCTCAAAGATGATAGTGCCACATTATCCTTCAAAGTTTTAATTATGCATTGGACAATTCTTAACCCAATTTTTGTAGTTTTGTTAATTTCCTTAGTTTTTTTTTTTTCTTGGGGGCTGGACAATAATTTGACTATTCTGAAACAGAGTAACATCTTTGCCAGGACAACAGGATGTCTTCTGACATGGTTGTTTAAGAAATATGAAGCTACTCAGTGGATCAGTTAGTGTTCAATGTTATGTGCCCTAAAAATGAGGTAAACTGTGGCTGTGTAATCAACCAAAGGGTTTGGTCAGTGAAGCCTGTGTACTAAGTGATGAGAAATGGAGTAGAGAATGCTTTGGTGGAGAGATTCAGCCAAGTCAAATTCTAGTATAGGCTAAATGTCTGATCCTGGTACCTGGTTTTCCCTGGTTACCTAGTTAAATAAAGGCCCAACCTCCTGAATTATCTTTTCACTTCATTTTAAAAGACACCTTCCACACCATTAAAACACACAATTCTCTTTTACATAGTGCAATGTTTATTTTAATAGTTTAATAGTAAAATGTTCAAGTCTCAGGATCCTGTCATTGCTCTTCTTATACAAAGGGAAAACTGTAAATAAAAAGTGTATAGCAATCTACACTTTCCACCATGTCTAGTGTAACACTTTCTGTTTGTGTGGTGTGCAGTCATACAGGCTGTTGAAGATCTTTACAGCTTTATCGTCCATCACGTAATTCTGAAAATTCAAGGATTGCATTGGTGCTACACTGGTGGATAAAATTAAATCATCATATTGGGAATTATTCAAACATACTGTATATTAATACAATCCTGTTTTTCTTTGTATGTTCAGATATTCCTTGCTACAGGAAAACAGCCCTGTTCTCCTTGATCTCCAACAAGATTGCTTTCGTACCTTTTTTTTCCCTGACAATTACATATTCTATATTTCACAGCATTCAAGAAACAATATTTCTCTGCTTGTTTTCAGGAACGATGAGAAAACAGCAGCAGACTATAAAATCCAGGGTGGCTCCGTATTGCATCTGGTCCTTGCACTACGAGGAGGGCGAGCACACCAATACCTCAGCTCCGTCCCGCAGGCCTTATAAATCCCAGACCTGCCTTCTGCACCACAGGTGACCTAGCTGGCTCAACACACACGCCACTAAATGATCGTCTGACCCAAACACCACAGTGGCGAGTCTCCTGGCTTGTATAACATTCACCATGCTCTGTAGCAACCTACAGCATCTTTATGTCCACAGTCCCTCTTCCCCTAATTTATCCTTCTTAGAGAACTGTCACGCTTGGTTTAGGTTTACGCTGAGTGATGCCGAATAAACATTGTTGAAGTGAAATTGATGCAATAGGATAACTTGTCAATAAAACACAGTATTGAAATTTTTCTCCTTGAGTTTTTCGAGTCTGTCTTTATTACAGGAGATGTACAGTAAAATTATATGATTGCTGTTTTTATTGGATAAATCTACTTTAAATCACTTGTCATTTACCTGCTGTCATTTAATTTCTTTCAACATACTTTTATTAACCCCAGCTTTATGTAAAACAGTTGAATGCAAAAATCCTTTTTTACATCACTTTAAATAATTGAAGTTGCCCTGGATCAGGATGTCTGCCAAGTACCATAAATATAAATAGATCACTTTATATACGAAACACCTTTCGTGCTGTACTCTGACATTCATGCAATCATCGAACCAACCGGTTGTTTGGCAGCAGTAGATACAGGCCGGGTAATATACACATCACCCATCAGAATGGAGGAAAAAATATCCCAGTGATTTTGACCGTGTCATAATTGTTGGTGCTGGTTTCAGTAGGTCTGTAACTGCTAATTCTCTGGGATTTTTCACATACAACTGTCTGTAGAGTTTATTCAAAATGGAAAGTGGAAAGAAGCGCCTTGTTGATGAGAGGGCCAATGGAGAACGGCTAGATTACTTTGAGGTGGCAGAAAAGTTAGAGTAAGCCAGATAATCACTGTATAATTATAGCGAACAGAAAAGCTATACTTCATATATATCAGCCTGGGGGGAAAAAAACAGTATGGTCTGATAAATCTCAATTTCTGCTAATGCACACATGTTAAGGGCGAAATTTTAAACCAACAGCACAAGTCTATGGTCCCAACATGGCCCCTTGTGTCCAGGATTAAGGATGGGGTGGAAGGGTGAGGGTGAAGTTTTCTTGGCACACTTTATACCTGTTAATGCCAATCACTGCCTCAGCCTTGAGTTTTTTTGCTGATTCATTCATGGATACGTTTCCCCCATCTTTCGGTGGTTACTTTCAGCATGATGATGCACCGTGTTCTCTATTACAGTGAGTTCAGTGTCCTTCAGTGGCCTTTGGAGTCACTGGAACTGAATCCAGGAGAACACCTTTGGGACATGGTAGAGTGGGAGATTTGCAGCATGACGATGCACCTACAATTATATCATTGACCAGAATTGTAATGTTTCCAACGTCTTGTAGAATTCATCGAGTGAATTGTAATTGGAAAAATATCGTTGTTATGCTATGGGATAAAAGCTGCACGTGTGATCTTTGTATTTGTCTGTAAAGAGTTTCACATGTTTGTTGCTTGTTTCTAGTGGTTCCCATTTCAGTTCTCCAGCTTTCTTTCATCTTCCAGTAATATAATCGTTGAGTGTGTGTACATGGTGTCTGGTGAGGAACTGGCATTCTAATAAGAGATATGAGATATGATGGTGTCTTTTTTTAGAACAGGTTCCAGATCTAACACAATCCTTACTGATAAAACTGAGGTGTTTATGAATGCTTAGGTAATGGCAAATATCATGGGGCATCACCCATTTATCCCTCTAGATGGTGCTGTTTTACAATAAAAAAAACAATCACTCTGTTTTTCATTTGAGTGTACAGATTTATTGATCTTCAATACATATCTAAACACATACAAAAATCCATAAGAAACAAGAACTATAGAAACTTCATCAGGAAATTATATTGGTTGGGCGACTCCATGTTTATCAAACTTTTCATGTGAACAACATTTAACAAAAACCGTAAAGTTGAAACGTAACGACAAAGTCGTTGAAAAGATCACAGACTTTAATCAGGTGTTGCTGATGGTGGGTACGGTTATATTCCAAAGACACATCTAAAGAGCACAGTCATCAGGATAGACCAACATTTTACATTACGGCTTTTAGAGGCCCATCAACAGCAGATTGTAGATAGCAACAGCATGGAGTGCTTGTAGTGACTGAAATGAGCAACACCGCAGTGCAAAACGTTCAGATTTCCAATTGTCACATATTACATATTACATTAAAGGTTTAGGAAATACCTAAAGATCTTCCAATACGAGGTGTCTCGAATTCTAAATACACTTCTAAATTGAAAAAATATATATACTTTAATGTAACTTCTTACTTTGTGACCTAATATGTGTCCTGAAACATTTTATTGCTTCATACAACATCTACACATTTTACTATATTTATACACACATATAAGGAAAAACACACTCAGGACACTTGTTTAAGTGGTGATCATTTTTCATGAGAATTAATTAGGTGAAATTGTGACATCACTACATAGGCACATAGACAAAGACCCTGTGAGCACAAACATCACACATCATTTTTAAACACAACAGCAGACTCTGAATCTGTCCACACTGCTGTTGCTTATGTACATCAGAATGTATATATATATATATATATATATATATATATATATATATATATATATATATATAAAGTAAAAAGAAAATCAGGAGGTGTGTCATGTTATCGCTATCACCAGAATGCATCTACAGTATGATGCATTAAAATCATTATAAAAATGATTTTAGAAATGAGTTGAGCTCCAGTAAGATAAAGTACTTCCGGGTACCAAAATAGACATATTATGTAGGATTTGGGAAATGGGAGAATGTAATCCTACATGATACCCTGTGACACAAATGATGTCTCATGATAGCAATTATGATCAATATAAGCACAATCAGTTGTGTATACATTCATTGTTGTTTTATTTACAGTGGCAGCACAGATACTGTAATGTGACACGATATGTGACATGAACGATGAAGACAAGAGCTGGCTTGGTCAGTCAAAGTGTTGCACCCACATTAACACCTAAAATACATCTATACTCTTTCAGAGTCACATAAATAATAATTAATAGAAAACGATTTATCTGACTCTAAATATGTTTACCATTCAAATACTCATTTATACAGACTTCTGTTTTCATATGTTTATATATCATTATGAACAAAAAATATAGCACTCCCTTACTCTTGTCAGTTTCCTTTTTTTTTTTTTTTTTTTGGCAAAATAAACTAAAGACAAACTACTTCACATGGAAATAGATGCTTCGTACTGACATGAAATTACTTATATATCGTTAATATAATTTACGACTGAACACATGCATATGGGTGTTTGGGTTGTTTCTTGCACTTTGTTGTGTGTGAACAGGAAGGCAAATCAGCAGTAAAATCACGTATGATCTCATGAATTAAGTCCATTTTCATTAGCATGTCGGCAGTCAACATAGAATTTCAGAGCCTTTTTGTTTTTTCGTAAACGTTTATCTTAAAAAAAAAAAAGAATCATTGTTCACTGGTGATAAAATAGTGATAACATGGATGACAAAACACAGGCATATTACATTACCTAAGTATTATAATATAATTAAGGCAATTAAAAGTGTTAGAATTGTAATCACACCAGAAAAAGACTGTAGTAGGAAAATTCTCTAAACCACTAAATGTGGTTTTTAAATATATATTATATATATACTATCTCAAGCTTATAAAAGAAAATCCCAGAGTTATCAATTGAATTACAACAACAAAAATAAAGTAAAAGCATTGACATAAAGTAATAATAGCAATAACAATGTCAAAACATCATACAAAATAAAACAATCATGGATTATGGATAATTAGGGATAAAAAAAGGAACATTTTTGGAATTGAAACAATAAAACCTAAACTTAAAATAAAGGTTGTTAGTGTATTGGATGCAGCTGAATCTCATATGAAATGATGGATCAAAACACTGGCATGTTCACGCTAAAGATGATTTAGTAGGATATGAAAAACTAATACTGCACTAAACGGACATGCTGTGGATCTGGATGTGCCAAATATATAATTATACTGTGTGTGTTTGTGGCGGAGGAGGAGTGCTTGAGGTCAGAGGATGCGATCATAACGATTCCATCAACAAAGAGTGTGGATTCTATTCTGTATTACAAATCAGACATTACCAAAATAGCAATGTCTTACCTACATTCAGTTTTGAAGTCTTATGATCTTATTTGTAAGTTGTAGCTCCAGAGAAGGTAGAGATCAGTGATGGAAAAAAAGTCACTGGATTCTATACAGAAGTCGCTGCAGCATGGCGGCCATGTTAGGGTGAAAGATCAGAATGTAGAGGACCGGTATAGCATCCAGCTCCTTCACCTATCCTCATTTCTATCCTCTCACCTCTACCTCAGTTTACCTCACTCCGTTAGAAAATGACAACCCTGCAGATGTGCAAAGGCAGATGCAGCAATCGAAAAAGGCGTACTAGTGTGTGCTTTATGAGTTCACACCCATTATATTAGGATCAGTCGAGCACCCTGCATTAGACTGTGTGTGTGTATACTGTATATATATATATATATATATGTCTACGTTCTTGTGTTCAGCAATCCGCTGCTTTTGGTGTCGTGCTGTCTCCTGCCGACAGAGGCGAAGACTCTTCCTTCATCTCTATCCCGTCTCCTCCACAGCCGTCCTCATATTTCTCTTCCTCTGCTGGATAGACGACCACACAGAACTTCTGGCCCAGGTAGGTCATCTTATCTGTGCGAAATTACAGAGCATAGTGTTAATACTGCATTATTTCATATTACAATATCCACTACTATTACTTATCCACAAATTAATTGGAACAAACCAGGTCTATTCCACTTACCCACAAATGTGTTGAAGCACTGGGGTTTGTTGTCCCAATAGACGCCCAGAAAATAGACGGGGACTCCAGTGAGCATAATGGCCAGGCCGATGCCGCAGACCACAGGTTCAGAGTACAGAGAGAAGATCAGCAGGAAGGCCCAGAACAGCAGATAGATCACTGGCCACACTAGGCTGATCTAAGATCAAAATACATGCATGTCATTATTATTTTTTTTATATTATATTATATTATGTATGCAATGTTTTAGTAATAAATAGGTACAGTAGCGCATTTCTCAGTTTCATATTTAAATCAATGTGGCTTACAGATCAGCTCAGTGCCTGAAAATGCAAAGAGCGCCTAATGTCACCATAATCTGGTCAAAATTGTTTTCATGTTGTGAATTCTGAATACCTGCAATATTGCTGAATATTTCATCAGCACGAATAGTTATCGAATAGTCAACCAGAGTTGCATCATGAAATAATAACCTATCAAGTCTCGATATGGAAATGCTGGCTGTGCCACACCGGTTTAACAGGGAGAGGTGTGTAGCGCCAAGGGCTATTTCGAATTTATACAGCAACAGAACATGCATGTCAGGATGAAAGAAAGGCCAGACACCTTCTGTCTTTTTCAAATAACACTTGACATTATAGAAAAAAATGTTTTGGGTAACTCTATACTTTGATTTATACTATGACTTTATATATAGGATTTGGGTATATACATATATACTGTACCAATAAGATTTTTTGTTGTTGTTGTTTTTCTAAAACACACTTACTTTGATTGGTCGTGGCATGTCAGGCTGTTTGATGCGCAGGACAATCTGCCCAGCGACTGTGACGCCATAGAAGAGGTAGTTGATGAAGCCTACGTAGTTGATAAGTGTGTACATGTCACTAGTGCACAGCATCAGAAGGGTCGAGATACACTGAGAAAGAAAACAAAAACAGGAGTTAATCCTGAGATACTAGTGGAATTTTAGGAATTAGAATTCTGTGCAAAAGTCTTGAGTCATGCCTCATTTCTTCATATAAAAAAAATAAAAAATAAATAAAAAACTTAAATTAAATTGGATTAAATTGAATTAAATTAAATTAAATTAAAAATATATAAAATTAAAAATATATAAAAATTAAATTAAATTGTGTATATTCAATTAAAGAAATGGGAATAGATATTTTACTGTGGCAGGCTGCAAAATGCCTAAAGATAGCATTTAAAATTGGTTGTTTATGTACCAACATCAGCAGCAGCCTCATTTCCCCTCTCGTCTGTTCCAACCACTCAGCATTCAGCCTCACCAGTATACTAATCACTGGCCTGATCATCTGTCAACATCTGCACCTGTTTCTCACTGCCTTAAGATGGTTTTTAATGCATGACTGATTCATAGGTCACTGTGTGGCTGAACAAACAAAATCATTCCGCTGAAACTGCTCAGGTACAGGGACTGCACTGGAAATTAGAGCCAAATATTTGCCAGAAAAAGTCCTTCAGGAAGCCTGAAGAACTATTCCTCAAGATTACATAGAAATAAATGAAAGTCTGGCTCTTTGGAGGCAAAACATGAAGAAACGACTGCTGGCTCAAGATTTTGCACAGTACTATATATGTTTAGGAAACTGCTGAGGATAAGAGTCTAAAAATATTGTGTGTATATGTGACTCACGGTGAAGAGCAGAGCAGGAATGGGTGTGCAGCGCTTCACATGGATCATAGCTAGCAGGCTGGGGAGATGACCCTCTCTCGCACCGGCAAAGAACAACCTGATAGAAAATGTTGCAGGCACAAGTTTAGGAAATACAGTTCGACAGCAGACATCAGACACTGAGTGAGAAAAGAGAATGACAATCGAAAAAGACGAACAAAGACCAGGAGAGAAGAACAGAAACCCTTCTATACAATGAGCCAGAGGACATATCTGCACTGATTGGTTAGTGTTTAGGAGACAAACTGACACTATGTAGAATGGCAACATATGAATAAACATAACATGAGACAAGAAAGACCATGAGCCCACTGTGTTTACATGTAATCACAAAGTGAGACATGAGACAGAATGAGTGGATAAATGGATGGCAAGACTGACCGAGAGGAGGTGAAGAGGGAGCCGTTGACCCCCCCAAAGGTGGACAGAGCCACCGAGATGGGCATGATCCATGACATCACTCCCAACAGCTTCTCACCAAACGTCTGGGAGAGAGCAAAAGAGTGATGAATGAGAGCTCGAGCAAGGAGGAAACAGGACAGAGAAATAGTGGAGGGGAAGGAAGGGCCTGGAAAAATCAGTACAATCCAAGCAGTACTTTTTGTCGACCTGTATTTGCAAATAATATCGTTTCTCATACTGGAGTGTGGCATAAGTATCAATTGGAAGAACGTGTGAGAACAATTGATACTTAGATATGTCGTATAATACTAAACAAAACACAATTTATCAACATTGTAGATATTGATTTGTATAAGCCAATATACTCTGTACAGCTCTGTGACTCCGGGGAAACTGTACTCACCACAGCAACAGCATTGGAGGCCAGCAGCTCCTGTGGGCTCATTGCAGTGACATAGGCAATGTTAGCAAACACATACACAAAAGTCACCAGAGGGATGGAGATGTAGATCGCACGAGGCAGGTTCCTGTACAGAGGAGGAGAAAAAAATTTAATAAAGTATCGATTTAGAAAAAAAAATCTCCTGCATGCAATTTTTCCTTGGCAGTGTGTTCAATTAAATGGCAGTTAGTGTACTACTTTTATTTCTAATAAATCATTTATAGTGTTTCAAAAAGAAAAAAAAGTATTGATGGCAAATTAAAGTAAACCAAACTCCAAAGGACTACCATTAATAATGTGTTAATGTTGTCATCTTACACACTACTAAAAAGCACTGTTTCATAAGTATTCACCCCCTTGAACTTGTCCACATCTGGTAGTATTACAATCTATAACTACTGTACAAAGGGCTTAAGTGTGTTTATATGCAATGAATTTTCATAAAATAGCCCGAAATTTTGAAGTGGAGAAAACTTGAATACTTGCAAAAGTATTCACGCTGATTTTGAAGTGACATACGGTGTGTAATGGAGTCAATCTGTCACATGATCTCAATATAAAGACATTGGTCCTTCTTCGTTAGAGAACGTATCCAAACAAATAGAGTCAGGAGGAACAAAGAGCCATTGAAACAAATAAATTAGATTTAAAAAATAAACAAAAAATAATTGACTGGGTGATAGGGGCAAGATGTCAAAGTGCACTATTTAAATAAAGGTGCCGATGATTAAACAGGTGCCCTATGATGGTTATTTTTACAATTATTCCAGACATAACATTTTGTTCTAAGATTGTACACTTACACATAGGGATCCACCAGTTCCTCAGTCACATAATTGAGGAAGTTCCAGCCTCCATAAGCAAAAGAGCCTTGGAGAAACGCTAGAGCTATCAGACCGACATCGTAGTCCTGAAACGGCTCGAAGGCATTGACAGGCTCCAGCCAATAATAGTCACCTGCACAGAGAGACAAATATATATATATATATATATATATATATATATATATATATATAAAATCAGGAACGTAAATTTCCTTTCTTTCAGCATTGACAAGATCTTTCTCTGTACCATGCTCTCTCAGTTCATCTGCTCAAACGTAATCCATCCTTACACATGAGTGAGCAACTTGAAAGCCAGACATTCACAAGTGGCAGTATTAAAAAGGTCTATTCCAAACAGACAGCATTCCTGCTTAATATAGCCGTCACTGCAGTTATGTTAGAACATTCTGTAGAATACACCCCGAGATAACAGCCATCTCTGCACCATGATCCTGTCTAACCCTCAACAATGCTTTGACTAAGAAAACAAGATTATCAGTTTTGCTTGTGTAGTGATTTTGTACTTGATTACATCTTTTCAGATTACAAAGACAAGATGTAACTTTCTACGATCAGTAGTTTGGAGAAACAAAAAAGCAGTAACACAAAATCTCATACACTCGCACATGGACAACCTGTTCCACACCAATACATAGAGACACATTTAGGCAGATGGCTCTTACCCTTGCAGATCTGCACAATGCCCATGATGATGATAAGGATGAGGGCCAGCAGTTTCCCGGCCGTGAACACATCCTGTACTCGTGTGGCCCAACGCACGCTCGAGCAGTTCACCCAAGTCAGAAGCACTAAGACAGGCAGAGATCGTACGGGAGACATCAGAATACTGAATAGACGATTTATGTAAAGTAAAATAATAATACTAAAAAATAAAAAAAAAACCTGAAACAATATTGAATAGAAAGGAATGAGGGTATAAGAATAAGCATGAAGAATATGAGTCTTCAGGACGGAGCAGCATTTTTGTGATATTAACTTTAAAAAAGAAATAACACTGGCTAATGAGAAAATGTCTGTCTATAAATACTACAGCAGATAACAGGAACTGCCTTGTTTTATGGACATTAAATATATTAAATGTAACAATTGACTGAGGCTTTAAACTCCAGGCCTGGTATTTATGAAACTATTTAGACTATGCATGCTGATCTTGGATCAGACAGTACCCGGGGGACATAAACAGTCTGTGATAATAAACGTTGGCCTTGCTCTTATCAGACTATGTGAATGTAAAACTGAATAAAATGAATGCATGCTCATCTGTAATTCAATATTCCGGTTCTGAATCAAGTTTTAGCTGCATAGTTTTGCCTGTGTCATAGAAAATACAAGTTAGTTAGAGGAATACACATGCAAAGGTCTAACATTCACACGCATGACTTAATGCCTGTAGCGGCTAAAGTACACTTTCAGGTCGTAAACTAAAATGTTGCAGCACTCCCTTTTTCTAGCTTGGAGAAGCCTTAGTGAACTTGGACCATGTGACGATTATAGTTTCAGTCATGCATGTGGGCATACATTGTAGGAATACCTTAATCCCAGCTTTCACATGCATGAAGTGCTCAACGAAGATACCATGAATGTCTTTCCGTTATTTTCACTCATTTGGAAAAGATGCCTCATTATGCCTCAGGTCTCACTATGACGCTATGACACTGGGTTTAGGAATACGGTGTTCCAAATCAGTCAAGAGTGATCAGGGGAAAGATAGCCAGAGCCCTAAACATCCTGATAACTGGAAGCAAACATAAAAAACTCTCACGGTCCTCAGAAACGAACACTGCGACATCATTATCGTCGTTTCTTTTTTGTTTTCCACATCAGCCAGCCATGTTCACAGAGGTTGGAGACATAAACAGCAAAGTGATACCTCAGTGGTGTAAAAGGGTGTCCAATTCCATGTAAGCAGAAGCAGTGGCTTTATCTTTGTTAATGACTGCATTGGTACAAACAACTTTTCATTATATCCGACATCTACACCAGTAAACAGCTAAAAAAAGAAGTTGTACTCAGTGATACTACATCAACTAATAAAAGTGCAGACTTTTATTATTATTATTATTATTATTATTATTATTATATACTATAAAAAAAACAGATTTTCCTGAACTAAAATGTGTTTTTATTTTCCATGTATCTCAACCACTTGTATAGTAATTAAAAATGCAGTAATGACCAAACAATATGTTTAGAAATTTAATTCAGATATTTTATTTTTAAAAGCTGGTATATGATCACAATCTGAACTGATTAGGCTTAGGTCACTTTCTGTATATCATGTAACGATTCAACGACTCTCGATTAAAGTGTGACACTGACTGTGTGTGTGTGTGTGTGTGTGTGTGTGTGTGTATGCTTTATGTTTAATTATTTTGTCTAAACTAAACTAAAATTATATATATATAAGGTATCAAAGTACAGTGCACAAAAAAGTCTGGCTTTTGAAGCATAATTTGAAGAAATGAGGGGTGGCCCAAGACTTTTGCACAGCACTGTATTTTATAGATAGACGTGATGTTTTAAGTCACATCAAAAATATAATTAATGTATTTCCAATGCAGGTGAATACACCAGGCAAAGTAAAAAGATATATGTGCATAAAACCACGTTTTAAACTGATTTCATTTGAAACATGAATAAAAACTATTAAACATGACAACTGCATCCCCTTCATAACTACTGTGTAACCTTCACAGACTTGATGCAGAAATGGCTGCAAACTCTTTAAAAGAATTCTTTGCAATAACAAATAAACCACTCATTTCGCCCAAAGCTAAACTGTTTCGTTCAACAGCTCGCTTCAAGATGTTAGTGTCTCATGAAAGTGGGATTTTGTAGACGAGCACAATGCTAGGAATCTCCTGAAATAGCATGTTCTTTGTAAGTCTTCCTTCCTTTATACTTACTGGACCAAACCAACAACAGAAAACAACGAAAAGCCCTTCCTTCAGCCTCTTTGCTAATCAACCTGTAAATCTAGCACAGGAGTCCCGGGGGCATTCCTTCTTTTCTTTCTGATGCCACAATTCTGAGAAATACAAGACAAAAAAAAAAGGTTCTTGAATGGCCCCTTCTCCTCCTGTAGATCCTCTTACAGCAGCATTAGCCGAACAGGTACAACCAGGCTAGTGTCTCTTCTCCACACAGACAATACTCATTAATAGCACGGCTGAAATGGAGTCAAGCTGCTCTTCAAAAGCATGTTTCGGAGACATAACACCTTATCTGGTCCTGTTTAAAATGTATATGCATATGTATATAGTCTGTTTCTCTGTGTCACTATGTCTCCTTGCTCTGTGATCTGCACACCTTCTGTAGTATCTGTAATATAAGAGTGTGGATTTCCCATCTCTCTAATTCGACCTCATTAATAATTATCTCATTTGATTATTTCTTTTTTTAAATTTTTTATCTGTGTTGGCTGAAAACCTTTCAAAAGTGAACACTTGATTTTTCAATACCTGTATAAGTCAGTTCTTCATTCCCTCATTTCTTTACAATAAAATATTGAATTAAATGTAAGAAATGTTTTGTGACAGGCTGCAAAGTGAATAAAGATACATTTTAAAAATTGATTCTTGTGACCGCCTCAGCAGCAACTTCATTTCCCCTCTCATCTGTTCTAACCAGTGAATGCACAAATCTAAAAAAAAAAAAAGTAAAAAAAAAAGCTAAAGCTGGCTTTCTACCTTCTTTCTTCTGGACCTCAACAAATACAGCTGACTAACTGCTGGCCATCCTCTAAGAGCAAAATTCCAAGCATATTTTCAATCAAATTGAATCTATTGTTTGAAAGTAATGAGTGATTACACAAACCCAGATGGCACAAGCAAAGACATATCGATGTGTGTATGAGTGTCATTTCAGAGGACAGATGCGTCCACATTAGCTTCTGATAAGTCACTTTTGATCTGACCAAAAACTCGGTGGCTTGTAATGTGAATATATCCTTTGACTGATGTAAACATCAGGTAAACTGACAACAACTAACAAGCTTCAAATACTGTATGTACTGTATTGCAGGAATTACAAACGGCAGTTCCGCACTAGACACGTTGTCATGGGCAACCAAATAAGATGAAAATGTATTGGGTCTGGTTTTATTTGCAGTGTGAATGTGGCTAAATTAGAAACTTAACATGTTTATGCAATTCTCAGAGCTAGACTGTTTGCCTCTGGTAAGATCGGTAATAAGATTATAATGAACTGCATCATGAGTCATCACTCATCCTCTAAGAGCCTCTCCTGAGCATAGCATTGATCCAGTAGCAGTTCTGATCTGGTGATGGTTTTCTGACTGAAAACGTCACTGCAGTAATATTCAGATCCGTTCCTGGATCAGCTCTATAGTGCTGATATTGTGTTAGACCAGCCCCCATGATTGCCGTCATGACCAGGCAAGTTGTTATGGCAACCACTTTATGAGAAAAGGCTGCTTACGCACTATGTCTGAATACCTTCTGGTATGAATAAGAGGCATAAAACAGCAAGAAAATCACAAACAGATGAGAAAACAATGTATTTACATAAGCTGTTGTTTATCTTTAGATGAGTTGGTGGAGGTTCATAGGAAACGTTCTTCAAAAGTTGTTTACATATAAATATATGACAAATCTACTATTTCCGATAATTAATGTCGAAATTCTTTGTAATGAGACATTCAAATCAATATAATTGTTTCAAATGCTCTGAAGAACCATTATTATTATTATTAAAAGAATGTCCCAAACTCGAAATGACGTCAGATTCATAATGTGCACTAGACCTGTGCTCAGGGTTTTGTTTGTGGCCTCGCTACACTACGGTGTTTCCCTTTCTCTAGCACTTATTTCCTGTCTTTCTCCCTCTCACTTTCTTTTTGCCCCTCTTCCCTCCCCCATGTCGTATTGCAGGACTTACAGAGACAAATGGCTGCGAGCAGGCGGAGGCCGTTCTCTGGTGGGAAGCAGGTGGGGAAGAGCGGTTGCAGGACATAGTTGGAAAAGGTTAGGGCGATGACAGCTTGGTTGGTGGGGTAGATCACCAAAACAGCAATCCATAATCTCAGGAACCTGAAACACCCCAAAACATAGCACACACAAATATGATCAAACAGTCACCTAGTCTGAACATAGACTCAGGCATGTCTAATGTCTATAACCTTCACATGTAGCATTAGTAAGAAAACCACTATCACACACTCTATAGAAGCCACTGCCAATCATTTCTAATAAATGTGTAAATTAGAAGCCCATTCTCACACAGGTTGACATGATATGACCACAGCCCTCCGAAGCCTTAATTAATTCCGCTGGTATGTGAATAATGCATAAGCCTGTCTAAAGCTCTGCATTACATTAGGAAGTTACTGCTCTGTGTACTAAATCACCTTAATCAAGGTGAAGGTCAGGATTTTTTGATAAACTGGTGATAAAAAGCAATGGCTCTCATAGAAAAGGAAGGTTGCTAGTTCAAGCAAGGGCCAATAGGAGGTCAGGTGGCACACTGTAGGTTTTATCCATGTGGATGGAACAGAAACACTTTCCATTTGCTTTCCAGTTTTCCGTCTGGTGTAAGAAAAGATCATAAGGTTTCTGCTCTGATAACCTTGTTAGCTTAATGCTTACAATTCATTATGGCATGAGATTGAGAATAACAAAATCTGAAAGGCATTAGGGAACGCTCGGAGAACATTTAACAGGACAAATGGCCTTTAATGACCATCATTAAGGCTAAGAATCACTTGAATTTAGAAGAATGTTCTTTGCTATCAGCAAAAACTTTCAGTAGCATGTACTATTTCTCCTTATCCTCCTCTTCCTACTACTACTAATAATAATAATATCATTTTTATGTATTTATAGAGCATTTTTCTACCACTCAAGGCTTAATTTTGCTTTAAAACCATCTGGTAATAATATTAAAGAAATGAAATTTATACTAAAGAAAGATAAATTTCTGGTCTTAAAAGGAGACAAATATGAGCAGCCATTTAAAATATTGTGGAGGGATATTCCCAAGCCATAGAGCCACCAGAAAAACACCCTAAAATCCTGTCTAGTGTTAATAAGCTCCGGTCTCTCAGTAATGAAGCACCTGGGTGTTTAAGTGGCTTCTGACTTGTCTCATGTACAGTCGTTCTCACCCTGCTAGTCCACCGAAGATGTCCTTGACATAAGAGTAGTCGCCACCTGACTTGGGGATGGTGACCCCCAGCTCAGCATAACAGAGAGCTCCGATGGCAGTGATGACACCCGTAATGATCCAGACAATGAGCGCTAGTCCCACGGAGCTGGCATTCTCCAGCACGCCCTTAGGGCTGACGAAGATACCTGAGCCAATGATGTTACCTGAGACATACAGACCATTGGATAGAATGATTATCATCACATAATTAAATGATCAGCTGTCCAGAATGTGTGATCCATTAGAGTACTGTATAACGACCCATTTAAATGCTTCACTGCAAAAAAAAAAAAAAAAAAAAAGGGAAATGTCAGTTACAGTATTTTACAAGAAGCAATCATTGATCAAATTTGATGTTTTGAGCAAAGGTTTGTAAGCTTGGGGTCTGACAGGAAAGCATTTCAATTTTCAGATAAGGGTGTAACACGTAGCAGCCAAAGGTCATAAAGTAACAATGCATCCTCAGCAATTCTAACCAAACGAGTCCTTTGAGACAAACAAGGCAGAAGAGGATAAAATAAAGATGGTTAGACAAATAGGTTGGCAGGTAAGTAGAGAGTGAATCTGGAAATGAAGGTGTTAGAAAATTGAAGCAAAAACCCAGCACATAAGGTGGAGTGATTAATGTCAGTAGGCATGGCAGAGACAAATGGGATGCTATAAAGAAACCAGCAAAGCAGAAAAATTCATCGACCCAGCTGTGTGAATCAGAGGAAAATAAGGATGTCAGGATAGAGGGAGAAAAAAACACAAGGCCATCGGACAGAGAGAGTAATGTGCTGAGTCAGTATCAAAGACTGGGGACGGACTGGGGTTAACGGGTGCAGTGCGTGTGTGTGTGTGTGTGTGTGTGTTTTATATAAGACACACCTGATTCGGAGTAATCTTTTTGACTCCAACATCGCATGAACGTGTAAGCGAGTTACTACATGCATGCATGCACACGTGTATTTTAAACCAAACAATGCTTCATTCTCAGAAGATTGTTCATGCATACTGGGACGACTCTCCAGGAACACAGGGGAAAGAAAATAACCATATAGTCCACATGAAAATCCCAGTGTGATGCCCCCCCCCCTTCTCCGGATAAGAACGATGTGACCTTATTATAAGACATCTTTACAGCCCTTTTGATGGTCAGCATCTCTAACCGGTCTCCCACTTTCAAGTCGTATGAGAGAAACCATAACACGGAAAAATAAATCCTAAACTAAGTGTTTCATACGGTCAGATATGACAAACAAGAGCCAGCTGGGTAAAAGCTCCAAAACAGTCCTCAAGCTCAAGGCTTAAATGGATAAGTAGGCCAAAGTTCACGCATAAACTAAGCCACATTATTTATGCCTGATGAGGACAAATAGGAGAAAAGGTATTTCGTGGTTATTAGTAAACCTTATTTGGGGTGGGGGGGTATCAATATATATACAACTGACTGATCCACATGCACAAGAGCACAGAAAGGCTAAGCAAACCATATCAGATCACTGGCTTTATTTAATTACTCTCGTGTAATTATCTACTTAATATTTGAGCGTGCCTAACACCAGCCGGCTACAGGTCACATAACTCTGGCCTGACATGCCCCCTTTGCTTGTGCAAGACCTGGGCAGTAACTTCAGTAATCCGGATCCAACTAGCTCAAATTGCAACTTCAGAAACACAACAGTCTGGTATTAATTGACTCAAGCACACCTGACCCAATGACCGGTCAAAACCAGTTTCGCTCAGCCGCACTTTCAGGGAGTGTTACGCAGCACACGTGCAGTTCCAGGATCCTTCGTGCAGTGCTGACTCCAGTGGAACAGCCAAGAACATGGGCTTCCTGTGTACACGCTACTTCCCCTCACTTCCTCTTTCTGTGTGTGCATTTGCTACAGAGGAGAGAGTCATGTGACGTGAGTACTCGCAAGCATCTCACATAAGCGGTGTTTACATGGAGCCTGAATTTCACCAACACACAGAATAGTAGCGAAACCAGAATAAAACTGCACACCACAGTGAGGACAGTCTGTTCTAATCTGAGAGATTAGCCATGCAAACACTTCATACAATCATTTCTGTCTTGCTTGAGTGATTATATTCTTTCTGTGTATGTCTGCCTCAGTGACACTCTTGATGAGCTGTACATGTTCTCTTGCACTCTACTTCTCTAATGTGCAGGAGGAGCATTATGTGCTTCTGACGTTGCTTTATAATAGAAAAGAAGTGCAGAAATGCAATTAATATTTCTATGACATGGTGTGGCTCCATCTGGATCATCTTCTTCTACTGAAGGAATGGGATTTTCTCTAACCTAAAAAACAAAACAAAAAAAAACTTCTACTTCTTCTTCTTCTCTTATATTTCCAACACTTCATGGAGGGCATAACCACCTTGTGCATTAAAAAAATATATTGTAATGCTTACAATTATATTGTAAATCTTTTTGGGTCAGCATCCATGTTGGAATCTCTATTTAGAACTATTACAACTATCTCAATTGGATTAAACAAAATATTGTCCATCTATCAATAGATATTGTCAAACATTAGTACAATTAAAGCATTTACAACATCATTTAAACCCAGCCTGATGTTGCAGTTCTTTTAAAAGCTGGATTTGAACCTTTTAGTGTAAACTGGTTTTGATCGGAGGTCATATTATTTTATTGTTGCCTAGACCTTGATCACTCTTACTAGGTATTACAACCTCACAACCCATGTGCCATATATTCCACACATTTCTACCTTTGGACCACAGTATAAGCTTAACTCACTTTCCTCCTAAGTGCAAATAACTGCTTTGATCTGGAATCTCATTAGGATCTAGGAGTTGACAGTTAATGAGCGGAGTCCTTCATACAATCAGTGGAGTGATTTATTTAACCTGAACAGATTGTTTTAATCCTCGTGTACCACAATGAAGCTGACATGTACCAGTGCTGCATGTCCTAAAGGGACGATAGATACTAGCTTCAGAAGCACACATTTTAATTCTCGCCATTCAGCCACTTACAGTACAGTTAATGTTTAACATTGTCGAGCACCCACAAAACATGTTACTTCCTGTTAACACTCATGCCCTAACATCTATAAACAGTCAGTCGCTTTCTCTCGCTTTGAAAGTTAATGAAACAAAACGGTGGCTTGTCTTGTTATAGAGAACCTAGAAAGCAAAAATGTTGTTCTAAACAAGGTAGAAACGTAAATTACTATTAAAAGCACTGACCCTAGACACTACTCTAATAATAATAATACTCTATTAAATCATCATCTCATTGAAAACCTCATCATTTGCCAATGATCAAAGATTTGTTTGTCCATGTATTATTAGCTTATATCAGCATTGTAAAAACAAACAAACAAACAAACAAACAAACAAACAAACACACATCTCCAGTTGTTACATTTTAATTTCCATCTTAATGATATCATAATGTATTGCTTTTTATAAATTGCCCAAACAAGCAAGATGCCACTTATCTCCTCCAACCCCCTGTATTGATTCTCCTCCGTTGCTCTATTGATCTGGCTGTGTTTCTGTGTCCTGCTAGCGGGTACCACTGAGGAGAACAAGCAGGTTCTCTCCAGCACTGGGGTGGTTTATCCGTCAGTCTGTTTAATCACCAGCCATGAAGCGCACCCATTTAGCAACAGTGCACAATGAGAGGATTATTTTAGTGTGATCATCAGAGCGTGTTTATCTGTGTGGTCCAGCACTAGTACAAGACAGAGGTCACATTGATTCATGGGACACAGGAAGTTAACTAAGGCCTCCATATTGTTCACAGCATCCACATCATTGCTCTGCCGCTACAGAAACAATAAATGAATATTAAAATCTCAGGATGCTCACACCCGAGCTTTTGTTATTTTCAAATAGATGAAGCCGTGCTAATCTTCTTACATTGTTTTCAGACATGGGCTACATTATGTAACAGTGCGGGCTTAGCATAACTGTTAAAGTGATGGCTTTCTGTCATTCAGATATAGGACTTTTTACATTAAAATGTTGCCTATGGTTTTAAACCCATGACCAGGATGAAAAAAGCCACACTACACACATGAGAAATTCCACCTTCTGCATTAAGGTTGGTTGCAAGAATCTGATTTCATCCGTATTTGGTTAGATCTTTACAAGCATGAATCTTATTCAGACCTACCAATGTAAATCTTCTTTAGCACAGTTTAGCTAGCGCTGTGTTATGAATATTTATTCATTATTACATCTGTCCACATGTGTCAGTCTAATTGTCAGTCCTACATTAGAATGACATAATCTCGTGTGTGTGCCTGTCTGTTAATGTGATGGCATGCACTTCAGACTTGCACCTTGTTGAAAGTGGTCCATAAATCTTACTAGAGCTGAGAAGTGACCAAAGCGCTAATTCAGACATGAAGCCGACATGTTCCAGTACTGCATGTCTTAAAGGGCCGATAGATACTAGCTTCAGCATCAAACATTTGAATTCTCGCCATTCAGCCAATATCAACCTTGAACTTGTTTATTACTGCACTTTAAGGGCACAGCTAGTGAGCTAAACATGACAAGAAGCAACTTACTAAGTAAAGACATGGAGGTGAAACTAAAGCTTGTACTTGCGCCACCCAGTTATTCAATACAGCTTTAAACATTTGCCATGACCCTGAGGGAAAAAATAGTGCATGACAGAAGTTCAGCAGCAAGAATAAATTTTTTTGTTGTTGTTGTTGTCTTAAATGAAAATTTCCAAAGCTGAAAAAAACTAACGCAATATAACTATGTGTGGTAGAGGATGGTTAAACATAATTTGAAATTATTCCAATAATCAGAACATGATGAAAAAAAATCTAAAAGACATCAAAGAAATAATTTTTAAAAAATGCAAAAAATAGAAAAATAGCTTAAACTCTATAAACACAAATGTTCATATTCATTACCCTGCAATTGCATTTTTAATAATACTGTTAACAACACTATATACTGAATAACACTGTATACTTCTTTTTTCTACTAAACTGCTTTTCGTTGTCTATTGATTTAGAAATATTTTGGGAAGCAGGGTGTCTCCCAAATGAAATATTTCCGATAGTCCCAGGCCTGCTGTGATTCATATATACAACTCTTTGAACATTCTATTGAAAGGATTTTATACACAAACATTAAATATCCTGTTAACAACTATTTTAATCATGTTAGCGTTATGCGCTAACAATAGATTCTAAGCTTGTCTACTACAATGGACCATTTAAAAATGAGCAGCTCTTTGGCGAAATGAAAACAGACATCCTTTTTCAGTTTCTTAAACAAGCAGCTTTTACTTCTGCTTCCAAACCACATGACTGTACAGAATTACAAAAGCCATAATGATTGTGTGACTTCCTTTTCTTATTTCAAATTTCAAGAAAAACGATGACATCAAACAATTTTTAACATTACTTGCTGTTTCAAAGGTTTGTAACTTGTTATCAGTACTATCACACCTTTAATATCGTCATGATTTAACTTTTATTCTGGTACAAACCAGGAGGTAACCTCCATAACCCCGGTCTCAATATCCGGTCTCAGGCGGCTACATAGATACTTGGTGTTTGGATGCACTCCAATTAGGCCAGCATTAAATCCATAAGCACCCTAAACCTGTTCCAGTCTAATCAGCTCCAAGTATGTGAACAATGTGTAAGATTAAAGACTACCAAGGCTTTAGTCAGCCTGATTGCATCACGATGATTAACCACCTCACACCTTCTCTTTTACAGCATTCTCTCAACCTTGAACTGAAAACACCCTTTACGTCGTAGTGTTTAATACACTACGATAATATAATATTGTATAATATAATATTTAACCCAGCTGGAGGAAAGCCGATTGTCAAATATATAATTATTGTATGGATTAAATGGATTGGAGCATTTTCTTTTAATACTTTCTGAGAAAATCATTGAACCATGCACAGATCAAAGGCTTTCCACAGATCCGAAATCACAGTCAACTTTTAATCATATTCACATGATTAGCATTAGTATAAGTGACAATTCCAATTGATACTAAAAGGAAAGAATACCTTCACTAAGTATTTTCCTTCTAATGTATTTGTGGCGTGTTTAGTGTTCTTGAAGGTAATTTTTAAGCTGATCCCAGGAGTTTTTGTGCTTAGCTAATCACACTACAGGAACATTACTAATGCACTAAGACTGGTATTTAAAAGGAGAAAACAAATAGCTAGAACATAATACATAACAGGTCAACTTGGGTGCGGAATTGCTTTCTTTAGGGAGAGACAAAGGGTTAGCTCCCACTGAAACCACTATTCATGTGTAGCTAAATAGTAATGTGAGTAATGTAGGAAACCGTTAGGCCAGTTGGATGCCATCGCTATTAAAGATCACATCTTATCATGGTGAATTTTACCTCCAGCCTACTGTTAATTAGACTTGCACTATTATTTACAGGATCAATAAATTAAGCCAATTCTATGGTTAAATCTGTAACTGGAAGGCAACCTCTGGACTCAACCTCTGAGCATGTTTTTGGTTCATTCAGAATTCAAGTCACGTTACTTCCTGTATCTCTTCCTGCACTCACTAGAAGCTGATTTAGTGGTGAATTTCCCCTACACAATTTCTAAACGTATGCGCTATTAGGCACCACTGACTCGTCTGTTTCCACTAGCATGCTTGTGTGACTAGTGAAGCGTTCCTCTCTCTCTCTCTCTCTCTCTCTCTCTCTAGAGAGTCAGTGAGCAGGCCCAGACTATCCAGTTACCATAGAAACATTATGGACATGCTCCTGTTCAAGGTCACAGCTCCTCCTCTGCACTCTCACCTGGCTCGAATGACATGAGAGCACAAATATGAACATGAGCTGTTATGCTGCATGCAAAAAGAAAAGAGGAAAGAAAAGAACGTGTGGTTTGTTGACGCGTGTGTTGCTTCCGTGTTTAGGGTATCTCAATGTCAAGCAGGGTGCAGAAACCTGGCTGTTTTTTTCTTCGCCCATGCTGCAGGGTTTCACGGTGATGTTCAGGTAGGCGTCGAAGGCAATCGGATAAAGACCTGTCACCGTCCCTGTCTTAAAATGAACCTTAGACTTAAATACTAAGATACCACTACCACTGGTATTTGGACTCTCACCTGTCTGTTGCGTGGTAAGGACTGATAAATGTGTTTTATCATGGACACTAGTTTCTGAATAAGATCCCAGGAGAATGAGAGCACTGAGGAATTGTTTCCACTGATCAACACAATCTAGGAGTAAATGTACATGATTGGAGTGGAGCAGTGATTGGAGTAGTTTGGATCAGGAGCACATTCCACACAGCACTTGGTGGGGAAAAAAAAATGTCCCTGTGCTTGTGTACTGATCTACATCATGCATCTCACTTAAAGCATAATAAATGTGCGATAACTCACCCACAATAATCCCGCATGCGCTCACAAGCCCGATCTCCTTCTTCAGTGCGACGGAGGACTGTGCTTCCTTCTGGCCGGCTTGTGCCGCCTCATCGCTGCCGCCTGAAGCCGCGCTCGCGCGCTGTCTCGGGCCGTCCGTCATCTCCGCTCGCTCCGTCTAGCACACTTGTGAGCGCTTGTGATTTGTGCAGCCTTGCTGAGAATATGAGGACCGAGCGCGGGAAGGGATTTTTAAAAGCGGGGGTTTTTATCTTTAGTGCTTCAATAAATAGGACAGGGTTCGACTCGAGCGGTTTATAAAGAGATCCTCAGCATCTCCTGCGCCTTTTCCCTCAACACCAGTGTGAGAATGTGAAAATTATTATTATTATTATTATTATTATTATTATTATTATTATTAAAGCCGAGTCAGTGTGACAGTTTAAAAATAAACTCTACCAGCATATCCCAATAGGGATGAAAACATCCGTTCAGCGGAGAGTCTCAGAGCGGAGATATCTCGCTATTTCCGTGTCATGTAAGTTTTACCGCTTACCCCGAGTCTCCGCTAAAAATAAAAGACGATATGAAACGCACAGTCTGTCCCGCCGCCTCATGTACTGTAAACCTGCACTGTCCACTCTCCTCGCGTGCTGCACTGCGCGCGGCGCTTCCTTCTTCTCAGGTGCGGTATCCAAAGCGCATCCTCCTGCCTGCAACACAGGGAATATTCTCTCACACCGACCTGATGCAATACAATAAGAGAGAATGACGAGGACGAGGATGATGATGATGATGGTGGTGGTGGGGGTGTATGCGAGTGTGTGAGCCTTTAAAACCCCTTAACGCAGTGACGTTATAATCGCTTGGCCAACCTGAAACCATGGCTCCTCCTCTTTAATCATAATACCAAACACACACAGACACACACACAAATCCAGTTCTTCTGTCTAGTGCCCCATTTATGCTTTATTTTGCACACAGTGTCCTCATTAAGATCCACTGTATTCTTGTATTCTGGAATGGACTGCAGAGATTTGGTGAAATGATGTTTGCATGCACCTTAATGCAGCTCAAAGAAGCTACATGTGTATCATTTCACTGTACATCCATCAATATGAGATTTTTCACCAAACCAAGAATGCCTAACATACACTGCTTCTGTGAAATCGGGTATCTTGCTGATGGGTTTTCTGCATGCAGTAAATCAGTTAAACACTTTTGGTTTGCTGGTTTGGTTTTGCACTAGTGCTAGGCGGACAAAACATGGTATTGGTGCTAAAAAGTGTCTCACCTAGGTGAAAAAGGGAATTTTTAGATAGGATTATATATATCACCATTTTTAATTTTAAAATTATTTAAATTATTTATAATCAATTATTTTTATTATATTTATTAGATAAAAACAAACACATTTGCTAAATACAGTTTTATGCCCTTTTATGTAGTGTCCATAACTTTTTTGGATCCAAAGCTTTCAATAATCATAATTTTCATTCAGGATAAACTTGATCAATTTAGATTTCACATGAAAAGCTATAAACATGAAAAAGTGTATTATTATAAAATGCAAAATTGTTAAGCTATTGCAACATGAATTCAGCATGGTTATGGACACTACAGCTTTTTTGCTTTTTAAGCTTTTAACAAAAACCAACTCTTTTTAATTTAAGCAACAGTTTTTACAGGTCTTATGCTGAAAAAGAAATATGAATAATTAGCATTTTATAGTATTATTGTTTGAAGCGAGACAGTATAACGCCGGAAAATGGCCATTTTGGGGCTGAATTGCAAATTTTTAGGGAAGCAAGATTGGTTACTTCCATGTTGCATAAACTTCTTTGGCACACACTTTTTTAATATTATATGTACAACATAAATATAAAAGCAGCACCAATACTGTGTTTAGGCAAGGATAAAAATGTTGCATGGAAATAAAGCGCCAGAATTTTAGCCATTTGGTTCTCCTAAGTCATAATTTATTTGTATTGTCTTTGTATTAGAGTGACCTACAGGGAGAAACAACATAGTATATGACACTTAGTGCAGCTGTGTTGATCAAAGGCCATTTTGTACAGAGAAGCTAGGGAAGCTAGGATTTTCTAGCATGATATTATAATTTTATCAATAACTAGGACACCAGCATCTATAATGCCCGTATGCTTTACTCAGTGGGTACTCATGGTTTTTGGCACAGTCAGGGGAGGGTGAGACCCTCAGGGGATGATTAGAATTCCAGTATCTTTGGAGACTTTCTGGGGGTGAGAGACAAGCAGACGTTTTAGGTTGGAAGTGAAGGAGTTGCTTCTTTTTGTCCTGGGTTTTTGTTTTGTTCTGTATTGGCATGGCTGCAAGCCATGGTACCCAGGTTCAATAAATTGCTTATGCAAGAAACTCACTTCAGTGTCCCTGTGCAGAAGATATTGCAGTATGCTGCAACATTTGGGTTTCATTTTAGTGCACCAAACAGACACAAACCAGTTTTACATGAAAATGCCTTTGTTTTGTTGAGCTCCATGAAAACATGGTGTTAACATTGGTGTGAAAGAATATCAGTGTCCTGTACAGAAGCCTGATCTTAACCCTGTTGAACACCATTGGGATGAACTGCTTTGATGGCTGAGCATCAGCAGCACTTCACACCCTTATGCACTTTTATGGCTGAATGAGCAGAGGTCCCTATAGCTACACTCCAAAATCTAGTGAAAAGTCTTTCCAGCAATATCTAACACCAATATCTGGCTGGTTGATTAATCTGTTTATGTGTGAATGAGATTAATCAGTCAATTATTTGACAAACATCTACGGTGGGTGAGTGATCATTCAGTTTGCACATGGCAAACATCTTTAACTTGCTAAATGGAAATTTGGGGTAAATGAAAATTGTGTAAATATCATTAGTGATTAGTATTGACAACTTTTTGTTGCTTGTTGGATACCAAAGTAACCAAAATTATGTCAAAATCCATAGTGAGGGCAGGGGTCATGCAACAAAGGCATAATAGGAAGCAGAAACAACATAGTATATGACACTTAGTGCAGCTGCCTTGATCAAAGGCCATTTTGTACAGAGATAGAGACAATGAGAAAGTGGGAGGGAGAGGACATTGACTGATATGATAAGAACGTTAGATTTCCTCCTGGATAAACGAGAGAAGGAGAAATCAAAGACAATCAATATTCCCATTATTATCCTCATGCTTGCATATCTACATATGGATACAAGTAGACATGTTTAAGCTGGATAATTTACTTGAGCATACTATTGAATAGAGATTAAATAAATTAGCATTACCGTTCATTTAGACATTTGCCAGATGCCCTTATCCACAGTGACTTTATCTCATTATACAGCTGAGCAGTTGAGGGACTGTCTCAAGGGCCCCAACAGGGATAACTTGGTCTTCGTGGGATTTGAACCTAGGACCTTCAAACCATAGTCACTGAGCTACACCTTATTTCAATTATTCAATGCAAAACTACATACAAAATGAAAGAAATGTTGTTCAATTGTAACTCTCACACTTACACTATCAGTCAAAAGTTTGGGCACACATTCTAATTCAGTGGTCTTTCCTGATTTTGATTTCTTTCTACATTGTAAAAAGTGCTAAACGCATCCAGAATATGCAATAATCTCCTATGAACAGTTGATATTAAGAGGTGTCTCCTATGCTCTGTAAAACCTTCATAACAGCTCTTATCTGAAATGCTGTTGAATGAACTACTACGTTTTGGTCTTGCTTTCCTGGGATAGTCTTCATGAGAACCATGGGGTAGCTCGGTGGTCAAGGCATTGGACTATGGTTCGGAAGGTGCCAGGTTCAAAGCCCACGACCACCAAGTTGCCACTGTTGGGTCCTTGAGCAAGGCCCTTAACCCTCAACTGCTCAGATGTTTAATGAGATAAAAATGTAAGCCACTCTGGATAAGGGCGTCTGCCAAATGCCTAAATGTAAACCAGTTTCATCCTGATGCTTGATGGGTTTTGCAAATGCACTTGACAATACTGTTCTTGCAAGAACTAACCCAGAACAGCTGACCTTCATGTCTTAAAATATCACCTGACTGTTGTTGTTATTTCACAAGTTTGAAATCTCCAGTATTGTTCTAGAATGTATAAAATAAATCCAATCTTGTGTCCAAACTTTTGACTGTGTATCCAAACCTATGACTGGTAATGCATCTAGTCAGATTAGATGCAGTCTATCCTATTATTCATTCATATGTGCCAGGCAGATCCAAAGCAAATCCTGGGCATGCTGAGCATGAACACTAGAACACTGGAAGAAGGTTGCCAGGCTCTTCAGCTGTTCAGTGATTCTGTGCCAACTGTAGCCGCTGATTCCTGTTCTTGGCTGACAGAAATGAAACCCAGTGTGGTCCTCTGCTTTTGTAGCCCATCTGAAACAGGGTTCAATGCATGGTGTTCTGAGATGCTTTTCTGCTCACCTTGGTTTTAAAGAGCTTTTTAAAAAAAAAAATTTAGTTAATGTAGCTTGACAGCTTAAGCTGGTCTGGCCATTTTTCTGACCTCTCTCATCTACAAGGCATTTCCATACAGAACTACTTATGAGATTTTGTTGATGTATTACAAGAATTAAATGATATATTACACTTCAAAAATATGAATAAATATTGTTCTCAAGCTTATGTTGCATTTGCAACAATCAGTTAATATTATCATATAGTCAACAGTGATTTAACATGATCTTTATCAAAGTATTTCTAACTTTGGCAGACATCTCAGAGTAGCTAAATGGAAATTTGGGGTAAATAAGAATTGTGTAAATATCATTTTGGTTCTTTTACAAGTGCTGATTAGTGTTGACAATTTTTTTGTTGCTTCTTGGTTACTAAAGTAACCAAAATTATGTCAAAATCCATAGTGAGGGCAGGGGTCCTGCAAAAGAGGCATAATAGGAAGTAGAAACAGCATAGTATATTACACTTAGTGCAGCTGTGTTGATTAAAGGCCATTTTGTACAGAGATAGAGACAATGAGAAAGGGGGAGGGAGAGGACATTGACTGATATGATAAGGACATTAGATTTCCTCACGGATAAAAGATAGAAGGAGAAATGGTCTAAGAAATTAAGGAAAATTATTTACTTGCCAGTCCCATACACACAGTCAAAAATATTCCCATTCTTAACCTCATCATGTTTGCATATCCACATGTGGATACAAGTAGACATGTTTAAGCTGGATCATTTACTTCAGCTTACTATTGAATACAGATGCAATAAAGCAGTTCATTTATATTTAGGCATTTAGCAAACACCCTTATCCAGAGTGACTTACAATTTTATCTAATTAAACATCTGAGCAGTTGAGGGATAAGGGCCTTCCTCAAGGGCCCAAAGGGCCCTAACTTGCTGGTCGGGGGATTCCACACCATAGTCCAATGCCTTAACCACTGCGCTAACCCTGATTTCAATTGTTCAATTGTATGTTGTTCAATTGTAACCCCCATACTTACACTACCAGTTAAAAGTTTGGGCATACATTCTCATTCAGTGGTCTTTTTTGATTTTTATTTCTTTCTACATTGTAAAACAATGCAAAAAGCATCCAAAATATGCAAAATTCTCCTTTGAACAGTTGATATTGAGATGTGTCTCCTACACTCTTGAAATTAAAGGTACAGTTTTGTACTAATGAAGGTACAACCCATTGTCACTGGGGCAGTAACTTTCAAGGGCACAGAATTGTACCTTAATATAGAGACACAAATTTGTACCCATTCTGTTTGTAACATCAATGACATTATATGTACCATGGGCAATCAAAATGTACCTTTTGTTTGATAAACTTGCTGGTACATTATTGTACCTTAATCAAGGTACAATTCTTGTCCTTGAAGGTACCAACCCAGTGACAGCCATTTTGTACCTTATATCTTCCTTTTACATATAGTTGGGAACTATAAAGACATAATTGTCCTATTGAATATGACAATCAATTTATTATGAACATATATGAAATATGTTTGAACACTGCCTTAGATTACAGAAAGATATTCTTTAAAAATACATCTTTCAGGTTTACACAACATTTCTATTAGCTGAAAAACCTTTCACAAAATACAATCACAGTAAAATGGTACAGTATATAAAATACAATTTTCCATCTACAATGTAACTTTTCACAATAGAATTTAAACTTTTAAATAAAATTTTACCCACTTCTCACAAAACACAAATGCAATACATAAGGCACTGTACATATCTGGAAAACTCTTAAATGACTGCAGCAACTTTGGAAAATCACACCTGTTGCTATCCCCAGCTAAACGTTATTATGGTCAATGGATAGTAACCATTACATGTACAATAGACTTAATATTACGGTCATTAATTGTTTTCAATAAATTAAAATGTGTGCAAATGGTTTACATCATTGGATGAAAAGCTAAATAAGGTAATTTAATTGTCCCTTAGGGGTTTGCAGGTGTTTTGAGGCCCTTAGGAGGTTTTGACATGTCCTGACATTTGTGTATTTTGTATTTTTTAGTTAAAAATATAAATGGCTAAAGTCTGATTACACCGTGTGCGGCTCAAACTGGGCTACACTAATATGTTAGCGGCCTATACTGTATGTACAAGTTTGTATTTAGGAGAAAATGACAGTTACGCGTGGTTATTGAAAACAACAAAAAAGAAGTCACTGAAATAGGACAACAAACTAGATTCATAACATTTGTGTACAAGACATCTTCAAATGTCTTGTGTACAGTTGCTTCAAAATTATGTCAAATGTCAATCATCCTGCTCACTCATTGACAAAAAACAATATATTAATTTACATTTTCTTAGATTCTTTTTACTTAGAAAGAATATATGCAAGGAGATGTAAATGATCTTGAATAATGCTGTAATTCATATCAGAGAAGACATAATGACCCACATAATGAGCTGCATAATGAGCCTTCAGTCAGGTATGTGACAGAGAGGGAAGTGCTACAAGAAAATGATTTGAGGACAAAAGAAACGTCTCGGGTTACTTAGCTGTAACCCTGTTCCCTGATAAAGCGGGAATGAGATGCTGGGTGAAAACGCTATGGGAACATCTCTTTGTTCTTCGGTTGTGAAGCCTATGTGTATCAAAGCGCCAAATACTTCGGCTTATAACCTCAGTCAGGTGACGTCACCCGATAAGGTGCACCTGCAGGTTATAAATAGGAGTGAACCAGAAACATCCTCAGGTCAATTTTGTCTGAAGGACGTCCAGGCACGTCAGCAGTGAGGCATTGAAGCGCATCATCTTGTCCCGCTTTATCAGGGAACAGGGTTACAGCTAAGTAACCGAGACATTCCCTTTCAAAAGCTACACTCGATGCTGCGTGAAAACGCTATGGAAATGAGAATACCAATGTCGCCGCACTGCAAGTGTCTGGACCCCCAGGTTGTGTAGCATGTGCGCACAATAGCCAAGGAGGTCTCAGACCTAGCTCTCGGATGCTGACTCGAGGATCCATGAGCCCGGAGTAGCATTGACATCCAGACTATCAAATCTAAAAAACGTATGCGGAGAGTACCAGCCTGCCGCATTACACACCTGCTGCAAGGGGACACCTCTTGCCAGAGCAATTGATGAGGCAATCCCCCTGGTCGAATGAGCCCTGATTCCCAGAGGCGAAGTGTGACCACGCGCCTCATAGGCTAGGGCAATAGCATCTCTCACCCAGTGTTACAACGCCTGTCTAGTGCCGGCCGCCCCCCGGGTGCGGCCCCCATGACAAATGAAAAGCTGCTCTGACTTATGTCACTGGCTAGTGCGGTGGACGTAAATCTGAAGAGCACGTACTGGACACAGTAAGTGAAGTCTTTCCTGCTACAGAGCTGTGAAAGGAGGAGGACAGAAGGCTTCGAGAACGACTGGGTGCATGGTCGAGAATGGAACCTTGGGAAGATAGTTCGGGTGAGGATGCAGAATAGCTTTGACTAGCCCAGGGGCAAAGACTAAACAGGATGGGGAGATTGACAGAGCCTGCAGATCCCCAATCCTCTTCAAAGAAGTAATAGCCATGAGAAAAACCATATTAAGAGTACAGAAGCCTGACAGGCGCTGACTCTAGTGGTTCGAAAGGGGTGTCAACCAGGCCTTGAAGGGACCGTCGCTCTAGTGGGCAGCCCCAACCATTTAGCTCCACGAATAAAATGGGCAACTAAATGGTGCTTTCCCACAGAAACCCCATCGGTCAGAGCATGCCGAAATAGCGGCTATGTATGTTCTGAAAGTACTAGGGCATAAGCCAGAGGACAACTTTTCTTGCAGAAACTCCAGCACTGAAACAATCTGGCAGTGGACTGGGTCTACATGTCTTGCCATGCAACTTTCAAATACACTCCATTTGAGGGCATAAGTTCTTCTAGTGGAGGGAGCCCTGGCACTTAAAATGGTTTCAATTACGCTGGCTGGATGACCAGCATCTCTTAGTTGGTCCCCTTCAGGGGCCAGACATGAAGGTTCCAGAACTCGGGCCGGGGATGAAATATTGTCCCCTGCGCCTGAGACAGAAGATCCCTCTTCACTGAAATCACCCAGGGTGAGCCGTCGAGGAGAGATATTAGATCCAAGAACTACACTCTGGTCGGCCAATGGGGCACTATCGATAAGGCGCAAACCCTGTTGACGGACCTTCGCCAGGACTCCTGGGAGTAGAACTATCAGAGGAAACGCATAAAGGCGTAATCTGGGCCACGTGTGGGCCATTGCGTCCAGACCCAGGGGAGCTGGAGGAGTCAGAGTAGTAAAGGAGACATTGTGCTGCCACTTGCAAGGTGAAGTGGTCCACCTCTGCTACATAAAATCTTTCCCAGATTTGACTGACTGCTTCAGAGTGACGTTTCCATTCCCCATGTGTCACAGCTTGTCTGGATAGCAAGTCCGCTCCTACATTCATGTGCCCCAGAATGTAAATCACCCTGAAGGATAGGAACTTGTCCTGTGCTCAAAGCAGAACCTGGTGCGCTAGCTCGTTCAAGCGGCGTGAGCGCAGTCCACCCTGATGATTTATGTACGAGACTACCAGTGTTGTCCACCCGCACTAGGACATGGTAGCCTCTCAACTGCTGGAGGAAGTGTTTCAGGGCCAGAAACAGAGCCATCATTTTGAGGCAATCAGTGTGCCATGCGAGAAGATGACCTCCCAGCTCCCAGCTCCCTTGTGCCATCCAAGACCGCACCCCAGCCCGTGAGGGAAGCGTCTGTCGTTAGCATCTTGCGATGACAAGACGGACCTAAAGTGGGACCCAAAGTGGGACCCAAAGTCAGAAACCGGGGTCTGAACCACATAGAAAGGGTACGAAGCCCCCAGCGCGTAACCCTTATTAGCTCTGGGCATTGGCCCTTGAGTGAAATCCCCTGGCTCTTAGCCACAACTGAAAATGCTCTCATGTGCAGAAGGCCCAAATATATCACCGTGGACGCAGCTGCCATGAGACCTAAAGATCTCTGAAAGTGATGAAGAGTCACTTTCTGGCCTAGCTTGATTTCCTTCAGGGTGTTGGAGGATGGGTTTGACACAAGCGAGAAACAGCTGTGCCCGCCTTGTAATCGAATCCCATGTGACACCCAAATATGTTGTCCTCTGAACAGGAAAGAGAACGCCTTTCCTGGCGTTGAGTCTCAATCCTAAAGAATGGAGATGAGCTAGGACGACATCCCGATGTCGAAGCGCTAGCTATTAAGACTGAGCCAGGATCAGCCAGTCGTCTATACAATTAAGAATACGGATGCCCTGGAATCATAGAGCCATAGCTGGATCCGTGCATTTTATATGTGCGGGGTGACAGGGCTAGGCCAGATGGAAGGACCCGATACTGGTAAGCTTTGCCCCCGAAAGCAAACCTCAGGAACCTCCTTTCTTGAGGCAATATTTCTATATGAAAATATGCCTCATTCAGGTTGACCGTCACAAACCAAACCTCTGGTTGAATTTGAGAAACTATCATTTTGGTTGTCAACATTTTGATGTTCAGCCCAAGAAGATGTGAAATTGGACGCAACCCCCTATCTCTCTTGTCTGGCGGGGGAACATGATCTATGGCCCCTTTTCCCAGCAAAGTCTGTAATTGCCAAGTCAGCAGATGCGCTCATTCCGGTTTCATGGAAGTGGAGACCATGCCATTGAAAACGCGGAGGATGATCTGCAATGGGGTGGGTGGGGGGGGGGGGGTGTTAGGCATCCTGAAACAAGGCAGGAAGGAACCGAGCACCTAACATTTTGCTGGAGACCGCTGCTTCCCGAAACACCAGTGGTGGCAGAGATTAGACAACGGCCACCAGAGGGTGCCAGGGAAGAATCTTTATCCCCTTATTGGAATTTTTACACGTCCCTCCCTGGGGGAAGACACCCCTGTGGTCCTGGGCACGTCAACCTCAGAACTTCCTTTTTGGCGAAGATAATGCTCCTCAGGTCCGGTGCTTTTTTTTCTCTTTTTGAAGCGGATTGCAAAGCGCGGCGAATCCCTCCCCTGTCTCTACGAGGGGGTAGCTGGCTCACCACACTCTCCTTCTGTGCCTCACGCCTCGTGGGGACCAGACCTGGTCGGGACTGGGTGGCCGACAGTCCCGACTCCTGAGCACGGCAGGGGAGAAACGTCACAAAGGTCTGCTCGTAGAGCTTCGCCTCCCGAAACCTAGTGGTGGCGGTGTTTACGCGTCGCCAAAGAGGCCGGAAGGTGAGAGGGGGGGCATCAAGGAGGAAAACGCGATCCCTGATCTCAATGCCCATGAGGTTAAATGTCTCTTCGTGGCAACCACGGCAGCCATAGAACGGCCGATAGCACGGACCGTCTGCTTGGTGGCACGGAGAAATAAATCTGTGGCTCGGCGTCGTCGATAGACCCGCCAGTGCTCAGAACTCTCAGCAGATGAGCCTGGTATGCCTGCAAAACCGCCATGGTGTGCAGGGCAGCACCAGCCTGACCCGCTGCCTGAAAAGCTTTCCCCACCAATGAAGATGTTAGTCTACATGGTTTGGTGGGCAGTGTGGGCTTTTTCAGGGAGGATGAGCTCCCATAATAGAGATAGCTTGCAAGCATCTCTTCAATTTGGGGCATGATCATAAAACGGGATGAATAAGGCTTATTCCATGAAAGAGTTAACTCGTCATGGAGTTCTGCAAAAAAAAAAGGAGGAACCCTCGTTGAGGCCCCTTCCCTGGCTACCCGACAGAAACTTGTCGTCTAACTTTGAGCGCTTGGGGAATTTTATTTATTTATTTTTGATTCTTTTATTTATTTATTTATTTATTTATTTTTTTGCAGTGAGAAAGGAGATCTCTTCGGCCCCTTCACAAAAAGCGCCTGGAAGCAAGGGAGGAATTCTCTTCCGTCCGCTCACAAGAAGCACCGGAGCGCGCTTGAGAAGTGAACGCTATAAACTTCCTGATCCGGCGAGAGCGCAAGAGAAAGGGGGAATTCCGTCACATGCGCGTCTGCCAGATCGGCACGCTATCTCCATGGAAATAAGGAAGGAAGTCTCTCCCGTCCGCTCACAAGAAGCGTCGGAGCTTCTGATCCGGGGAGAGCGCGAGAGAGAGGGGAAATACCGTGTCATATGCACGCGAGCCCCAGGAATGCACGAAGCGCCTTAATAGGGAGGAGATAACAATGCTCTGAAGGGTTTCGCACTCTTCTTGAAACCCAAGCACTCAAAGAAAAAGTCGTGGAGATCGCCCTCTGAAAGAAATCTATCACACGGAGGCACGCATCTCTCAACCTACTCTGCCATTATCGTTAAGTAAAGTTTTTCTTTCCTACCATGATTCTGTTGCACGCACACACACACGCAAACACAAAGCGGTCCTGAAGACAAAAAGATCTGAGGATGATTCCGGTTCACTCCTATTTTTAACCTGCAGGTGAACCTTATCGAGTGACGTCACCTGATTGAGGTTGTAAACCTAAGTATTCAGCATTTTGATACACACAGGCTTCACAATCGGAGAACAAAGAGATGTTCCCATAGCGTTTTCACGCAGCATCGAGTGTAGCTTTTGAAAGGGAACATATATTTTTTTTTTGCAGTTTATTCAGAATTTAGTTAACTGACAGGCAAAGTAACATAAATTTAAAATCTCACTCTTACACTTTATACCTCTATATATATGGAGAGGAACACTGGTGATCTAATACACGGAAGGCACATTTATGGCATAAATATGGTTGTACAGAAATAAACATTCAGGGTGCAAACAGAAACAGTGCACAATGAAAAAGAATTTTAGGTTTGTAAAAGCCCATTCTTACACCCTATAAACACTTGTTTGTGCTACTCTCAATAAGCAGTTCCTGTTCAACTGAAGACATAAGTGAACATGGCATACCAGGCATTTGCATGGTGTTTTTTGCTGCCTACCATACACTGCTTTGCAATGCCCCCAAACCTGTGACCAGCTGTGGCAACATTCAAGGCACCCTTGGTCAATCCATGTGCTGGTTGTATGTGACAGGTGCAGACAGATACTTATTGTGTTCCCATCCACTTTAAAAATACAAGAGATCCATCCAAAATCCAGACCCCAGTTGTGGTCCAGGTTCCCATGCAGGCAGGAATCACACAGTGACATCAACAGTCTGTGTTTTCCATGAAACAGTGATGGACTGTCTGTATCTTATCTACTTGTTTGCTTTCTATCAGGTACTGTTTATAAAAAAAGAAAAAAAAAAAAACAATATGAGCATGATAACACAATAAAATAAATGAATGTATATTATTATCATCATCAATCACTAATGGACTTTTGGAGCTTTTTTAAAGCTTTTGTAAAGTCATACAACAACTTATACTTAAAATGTATACAATATTCTGAATATCACAAAAATCTGTAAGCTGCATAAGGCAGTATTTTAGCCACTTAGAGCTAAAGTGTTTGTGCTAAATAACATTATAGATAACAGTGTCATGAGCTAATCTAAAACTGAACCAAATAGCTACCGTAAGCTACTGCTATCCAAAACTGGGTGAAATACATTACAACATTTACACAACAGCCGATATTCATGAATATCTGTAATCTACATAAAGCATTTGCTTAGCCACTGTCAGCTAATATGTTTGTGCTAAGCTTCATACGGCAACATGTTAGCATGATTAGCAGTGTTATCTACAGTACATGCTATCATGTAAGTGACTTTGAAAGACAATGCTTCATATAATCTGTCCAAAGCTAGAAAACAAGGAAAAATAAAATAATATCGGTTTTATATTATCAGAATAAGGATTATATAAGACTTAATAACTCCCCCATTGTAACAGCTTCCTGGAGTCTGTTGTTCCGAGGAAATGCTAAACTCCTCCCACTGTCCACGACATTTTGTACCTTTCATGCTAGAACAATTATGTACCTTCAATTACGTTGTACCTAATAAGGTAATTTTAAAAAAGCATCACCAGAGGTCTTTTCCATGCCATTAAGGGTACATTTATTGAAAATATACAAACCTGTTCTTCGAGGAACAGTATTGTTACTGCTGTGTACTTTTTTTTTTGTTGAGATTGTTCTTATTAATGACCTAATTCAAGTAATTACCTCATTCAATAAGTGTTATTTCATGGTTTTGAAATCTCCAGTATTGTTTTTGAATGTAGAAAATAAACCCAATCTTGTATCCAAACTTTTGACTGTGTTTCTACACCTCTGACTGGTACTGTATTTATCTAGTCAGATTAGATGCATTCTATCCTATTATTCATTCATTTTTACCCAGCAGATCCAAAGCAAATCCTGAGCATGGACACTGGAAAAAGGTTGCCAGGATCTTCAGCTGCTCAGTTATTCTGTGCCAACTGTAGCCACTGATTCCTGTTCTTGGCTGACAGAAATGGAACCGAGTGTGGTCCTCTGCTTTTGTAGCCCATCTGAAACAGGGATTAATTGATTGTGTGTTCTGAGATGCTTTTCTGCTCACCTTGGTTTTGAAGAACATTTTTTAAAGTTAATGTAGCTTTTTTTCTGACCTCTCTCATCCACAAGGCATTTCCATACAGAACTACTTATGAGATTTTGCTGATATATTATAAGGATTAAAGGATATATTACACTATAAAAATATGAATAAACATTGTTCTGAACCATATGTTGTATTTGCAACAATCCGTTAATGTCATCATGTAGTAACCAGTGGTTTAACATTATCTTTATCAAAGTAATTCTAACTTTCATAAAATCTAAAACCAAAACTAAGCAAGTGTTTGCAACATTGCAAAATTAACATTCCTGCAATTTGTGATGACCACAGGGTGCCTGGGGTGTGCTATGGTGTCTAGCAGCTGGGAACAAATCCTTTCGGTTGTGGTGTGGGACCCCTGTGACTCACACTTGTGAGCACATCCCATCGGATTGGGATCTGGGAAGTTTGGAGACTGGGGTGCATGCATGGTGGGCAGTGGTGCACTGGCTGTTCTGCTGCCTTTGTCTTGTGGCCAGCATTGACTTTTTTCGTTTTTTTAGTTGTGCTGCGCTGATATTTCTGTGGGATCAGATTCCCTTCTGGCATGGGTTTCCATGACCCTGTCAGTAATCTTCTGGTGTATTATTGGTGACCAATGTTGTTCACTTAACCTGTCAGTGATGTTGATGTTCTGTCCAATCAGTGTGTTTTTCTGCTATTAACCAAACACACATGATGCAGTCATGACTTGCTTTCATAAGATCATTAACAAAGATAAACAATATAAGTGCCAGCTCAGCAGCAGCAGGTATATATGTGCCATATCACACATCTCATAGCTCAAATAGACAGATTCATTGTAGCATCATATGTAAATATTTAATCTAGGATTGAGAATGATGTTTAGAAATGATGCTACCTTTATAACATTGCTGCTTTGCATACATGTGTATAGCTTGACACTAGATGAGCCGCCCTAAATCTTCAAGGTGAAAGAAGAAGCTACGAACCCTGATTTGCTGTAAGGGTTATCTTTTCACCTGAGTCAAGAAGAAGGGGATAATATATATACTTCACTCAGAAAATTATTAGAAATACTGTGTATGGATGAAGTGAATGAAGAATATGGAAAAGAAAAGTTGTTTGAAAAGATGTGTCCAGCTCATTCAAGCATGTTGGAGCAGAGATAGCACTGCAAATGTTGTGCCAATCAGTAGCCAGTTTCAAAATTGCTACATGTCTCACATTATAAAAGTGAGACATTTGCACAAGCTGAACATAAGAAAGGCTGATAAGCAAGAAACCAACAATTTGGAGGAGTTTTGTAGGGCAGATTGTGAAGCAGTAGAGTCATGAGTGTTGGGGAAAGACATGCTGCCCTGCCTTGGGTTTAAACTCCAACACGTTGTTGCTGATCAGCAACTTTTAGAGGTATAGATAAGTGAGTGACTCAGATTGATATTCTCTCTCTCTCTCTCTCTCTCTCGCTCTCCCAGGTTTATGCTGTGCTTTCTTGGTAATAACAGGGCAGTGAAAGGTGCAGAGATTTGCAGAAGAGATATGGGGTTAATAAATGACCAAAGCTTTTAAGCCCATTTGCTGCCCATTGGCTGGAAAATAGCGGCCAATAACATCACCTTCAAGCTCACTGAATTTTAGACAGCATTTGAAAGAATATCAGCAATCTTTCTGATGAATGGAATCGCTTGCATGTTTATTGATTTAGTGACTTATTTGATGAATGTCTTTATAATACTTGAGTTTGTATTGTAAATTATGTAACATAAAGTAGCATAAATAACCAAGGTTAAAAGAAGCAGAAACAACAAGAATACCGAGCAAAGTAAAAGAATATAAGATTTGAATGAAAGCAAGTCTCAGGGAGATAAGTGTTGGGCATTCCAAGGTTTGTGGGACAGTTGGAAATTAAAACATGCCTTGTGAGAATTAGAGGTGAAAAAAGGGGGCAAGAATGGAGAAACTGTTAGTTGCCATAGGTTTATCAATTTTTAAGGTTAAATCTGCTGATGTCCTGGTTTCAGTGGTTATTAAGTGCAAATTGTCGTGCTTTATGCATTCCGGTGACTGAGTGTTCTATAGCAGCGTTTTTCCTGCCATTTGTCTTGAATCAAACACTTATTTGGGCTTATTTTGGAAAAACAGAAAACAAGTTTAACCAGTATCAATGAATGAACAACAACTGCAGTACCCAGCATGCACGAAGGCTTCTCAATGGGGTTGTAGTTTTACAGAGGACACATTAAATTGAACTGTCTATGACTTGTCTAAATAGATCTAAAAGAATTGAATGGGAAACATGAATCCTGTTTTAGTGATTCATAATCAGTGCACGACCTCCTACACATCTGTATTTGTATGAGATAAAGAGAGACAGGGAGAGAGAGAGAGAGAGAGAGAGAGAGAGAGAGAGACCCTCTGTCCTGAAGGCTATGGTAAAAAAAAAAAAAACTTTATATCCCTTTATATCCATACAAAGTAAACCATCTACAGGATGATGTGACGGGCTCTCATGTGTGTACCTCATTCAGAGCACAACAAAGGGACTGATTTCTCAGTGAGGTAACCCAGAATTTACCCAGAAATGCTAAACAGAGACAGCTGGGTGTAGAGGAAAAAATGAGGAAATGATGAGAAATCAGAAACTTGAAGTGACAAATAAAAGGGTGCTTGTAATTGTGCAGGAAAAATAATCATTGTTATGAGGTGCAATTTATGACCCCAGCATGGGAAAGAGGATGTGTAAATTTATAGAGAGAAAATTGTAAGATGAGTAAAGAGAGACGAGAGCCAAAGATAAAGGGGAGCAGAGAAGGAGGTTAAAAGGGGGTGTGAGTGTTTTGGAGAGAGTGTAATTTGAGAAGTATGTTTACCATCCAGAGAGACACGTGCTCTATGAACAGTGTTTCCTGGAAGAATTCTCTCCCTGGTGACTTTGTATTTGGCCTAATCCGGCAACATACGCCTGGCCAAAGGAGATGTTGACGGTACATGTAGTTCCTGGTTTCTATAAATGTTTGTGTGTATCTGATAAGTCAGCAAAATGTTCTGTTACAACCATGTAGCTCCATCTTCCATCCTACTGTTCCTCTTTAGCTGCTCCTTTTTAATGTGGCTTTAGGTTTGTATGTATGTGTGTAGGTTGAATAAAATGAAGTCTGCATCTGTCTTCCTTTTTGTGTTGTGTGTCTTTGCATGCCTGAGGTAGACCAACGAGTTGCTATGCCATCAATCACAGCATTCACTAGAATGTTGGTGAAAGATCGACTCTGATTAACATGGGTATGTGTGTGTATTTGGAAGCATTTTTATGACTACATCTTTGATGGCCATTTACACAGACAATATTTTTTGTGTCAAAGCCCTTGGCCTAGTTTGTCAACACCTCTGTCTATGTCTGTGTTTACCTAGCTTCTTTTCTTGGCTAAATTTGTATACTCTTAGTTCAGATCATTGTGTCTTAGAGTTATTGTTTTAATCTAAGTATAGCTCTTCACATTGTGTCCTAGTCATCACAGTGCACTCCAGCTGTGCTGCTTTCCTTTATTGTGACTACAGAAGGATGTTTCGCTGGTTCTCAGATTGATCACAGCAGGTCAGTGAGTACATTTACAGGACGTTGTGTATGTTTGACTAATTTTATTAGTCCGAGTAAAACCGGACGTTTGAAATAAATGTAAATGTGATAGTCCAACTGAAAGTCAAACTTCTCAAAGTCGGACTAGCACACACAAATAATGCGGTTGAGAGTCACGCTAATCATGAACATGTAGCTCAGTCAGACACAGAAATCAACCTAGGTGCTCTGTGCACACTCCATGGTCCCAGCCCCGGGCTTCGAATGGGAATTCATACATAATACACAACAGCACAAGATTCCACTAAAAGTATGGCAGTGTCAGCGATGTGGTCAACATCACAGTTTATTGTAAATTAATTATTTGCCTTTTTTTTTCATTTGGCTAATATTATAGCTTAGTCTTTTGGATTGTAGGGAAAACATTGTGGCAGCGATGCTGCCTCCACTGTGTTTGACTGTTGGGTTTTAATAAGGTGATGCACAGTGCCTGATTTCCTGATTCAAAATTGTTAAATCATCAGACCAGGTGATTTTACTTCTCATGGTCTGAGAATCCTTCAGCGGCTTTTTGGCAAACTTCCAGCAGGCTGTCATGTGCCTTTTAGTGAGGAATGGCTTCTGTCTGGCCACTCTACCATATAGGCCTGGCTGGTGGTAAATGAATGATTTCCCCTTTGTGTTTTTCATTAGGCCGATATTATCACTTAATGGTTTTGATTGACTACAGAGTGTGAATGGGATTTTCAGTGGGACTGTGTTAGGGCTCATTCATATGGACAGTAGCAATATATAGCAGATTATACAATATACAGGCCACATTGCAACTGTGGTATTTCTTAAAAAAGAAAATAGTGTATTGGTGTGATCTGACATAGACAGTTTTTAATGAAATGAAAAAACTTTTAAAATACTTTTTTTTACAGACAAAATGCAAGTAGAGACTCTGGCAAGGTTAGCTTTGATAGTATAACAAGGAAAGGAAAGCCAGAAGGTAAGACATGATGGCTCCCTGGGACATAAAGTGGTCATCCATCTTCCCCTCAACAAACCTAAGTGAACAAATGTTATGAAGTGTTAACAAGTGTTATTCATTAAACAAGGTACCAACAAATAACCTCCCCCTTGTTGATCACAATAAGACTATCAGATAATAAAAGACTAGAAATCCTTCAATGTACCATGGTGCAAAGCCATTTATATCTTTAAAGGGCAATATTGGTATTTTAAAATCAGCACAATTTGATTGTGGACCAATAAGGAAGTGGCAATGTGGTCATAAATTGTGGTTCTAGTGAAGATTCTGGCTGTTGAATTCTGGACTAACTGCAGGTTGTTTATGCACCAACTGATTCAACCCAGAGGTAACAAATGCATGAATTCATTTTTCTGCAGTATCTAGTCAAAACGCACACCAAGGTCCTTTACTGCTGAATGTGACAAAACAGTAACATTATCTGGAGTTGCTATGAAATCTAAAAACTTAATTCTAGCTGCATGTGGTAAAAATAAGTTAATAACCATCCAGTGTTTAAGCATTATTAAGTTGGTGACCCTCATGTGGTTTTGCTGAAATATGAAGGGGAGTGTTGTTCACTTAACAGTGGACACTAATACAATTTTCTATTCTAAATAGTTTTGCCATGTGTAGCATATTGAGAAAAAAAAGGAGTGGGCCTAAAGCAGAACCTTGCAATGCACCAAATTTTATCTTAGCATGCACATAGAATTCACCTGCAAACTGATAGCAATCACATTGAAAACATTTTAAATCTATTAATCTATTTAGTCAAAGACCGAATGCCAACTTTTTATCAGTATCTGTGTATATTTAATGTGAAAATAAACAAATTTCTGTAATCATTTACAGTATGTTACAAACAGCTATAAACAGTCGTCCCAAAGCTGTAGCACCAACTGAAGCACTGAAATCTAACCAGTTCAGATTGAGAAAAGTTCAGGATCAATGTAGAAGCATTTTGTAATGGCTAAACACTTAAATGAGAACACTGACATGAAATAATGTGTTCAATTGTAATTAATATATTTATTTGTCATACTTGCTATTTACTTACTAATCATTACTATAGTTAGCAGGTAATCATGATCTTAGTTAATAGGTAATACAACTACAATCTTGCAGCTACTGGCGCATCATTACTCCTGTCTTTTCTTGGCAGTATGCTCCAGGTTGTCATGTTGAACTATAAACCGTCACCCTAGGATCCTTTAATTTTCTGCATCAGTATTTCACTCTATACTGACTAATCTTCCAAACAAATCCTTACAGCATGATACTGCCACCATTGTGTTTGACTAAAGGGAAGGTTTTAATAAGATGCACAGTACCTGATTTACTGATTCCAATTAACTAAATGATTGTGTTATTAGACAACAGGATTTTGCTTCCAATGGTCTGAGAATACTTGTGCCTTTTAGTGAGGAATGATTTCTGTCTGGTCATGCTACCGTAGAGACCTGATTGATGGAGTGCTTCAGTGATGACTGTACGTCTTTAAGGCCTTGACACAGATCTATAGATCTGTCTTGCAGATCTATAGATATTTCTCTCGACCTCATAGCTTAGTTTTCACTCTGACATACACCATTTTACGGTGAAATCTTATATAGACAGGTGTGTGCCTTTGCTATTTATGTCCAATCAATTCAGTTAGGCACAGGTGGACTCCAGTCAAGTGTAGAATCATCTTATGCACCACTAGTATGAGTAGGATGAACTAGAGCTCAACTACAAGTGTCATAGCAAAGTAAATTGAATTTTTTAAAAAAAAAATAAAACTCCAAAGTATTGTGTGTAGAATAATAAGGAAAAGGGATTTGAAAAAAAAAAGGATTTTAATACATTTTAAGATGAGTCCGCAGCAAAAAAGCAGTTTTTTTTTAGTTAATACACACATATAAGAAGTAGATTTGTAAAATAATCTCTCACTCCTCACATCCCAAACTCCACATATTTGAACTAATGTGCAGACCAAAAAATACCAGATTCATGATTGAGTAGTCCCCCCCACACATGTAATGTTACAGTCAGCAATTTTAATTCTCAGCAGTTTATGTATGAGTCAACAACAAAAGAGTTTAATTATCTTACTGTGGTTGTTTAAGCTGTATGTATAACTATATATTTATATACCTATATACCTACACTGGTGATCAAAATTAGAGAACAACTTATAAACAATTGAACAATTCTGAAAAAATGTCATTTTGACTGCTCAACAGTTGAAGGAGTTTTTGTCCTGTCTATACAGTACCATACTACCAGAACACCTTTCTCACCAAATAACTAAGGCATTTCAGCAAAAACCATTATTTTGCAGAAAACACACTGATCAAAATTAGAGAACAACAATGATTGTAGCATGGAAAACGATTACAACAAAGTTTCTGAAGGTCACAACAGTCAGCAATTAGTAGGAAGTGTACAGGCCTCTGCTCTGAATGACTTCAGCACATCTGGACAGCACTAGTCTCTCAAACTGCTCTGGTGTGATTTTGGTCCACTCTTCTTCCAGTCTCCTCCACAGTTCGGTGACTGTAGTGGGTTTCTGGGCCATAACGTTGTCACCAAGGATTTTCCAGTGGTTCTCTATTGGGTTGAGATCAAGACTCTGGGCAGGCCATGTCATTATTTCAATATTTTCAGTTTCGAGGAACTATTTTACTCGCTTTGCTGTGTGACATAGAGCGTTGTCCTGCATGAACACTGCGGGCTGATTGGGTGATGAACGCAGGGAAGGAACCATATGTTGTTGAAGAAGTTTCTGATAAACATTTGCATTCACTCTGCCATATAGCTGTATTAGAGGCCCAACTCCTGCTGCAGAAAACATGCCCCAAACCATGACACTTCTTCCTCCACTTTACACTGACTTCTTTACACACTTTGGGTTCAGTCTTTCTCCAGTTTGTCGCCGAACATAATGTTTCCCATCGGACTCAAATAAATTAAACTTGCTTTCATCACTGAAATGAACTTTGGACCAGTTCTCCTCTGTCCACACAACATGCTCCTCAGCAAAGCTTAGTCTAGTCTTTTGATTCTTTCTGCTAATGAGAGGTTTGGTCACTGCAGAGTGACACTGTATGACGTCCAGACACTGTATGACGAAACAGATCCTTACCCTGTTCAGCACTGAACTGGTGAGCAATTCCAGCTGCAGTGTGGAAACGATTGCCCATTGAGATCCTCCGCAGTATCCTGTCCTGTCTTGTATTTGTCTTCCATGGACGACCAGCCTTCTTGGGGGATTTGAATGAGTTTGTGATGTTGTAAAGATTCAATGTTCTTGAAATCACAGATTTGGAACAACCAACTTGCCTTGCTATGGCTGATAGGGTCATCCCTTTGGCCTTCATCTGGACAACCTGCTGCCGGAGGCTTTCAGTCACTTTAGAACGGCCCACCATCTTGCAGAGTCAGTGAAACTGGAAGTTAGGCTGCCAGTTAAATAGGGGTTGACAGATAATCAAGGAAATTAGCACCAAGTGCCAGATTAACACGTATAACTGCGAGGTATCTGAAAGTGTTCTCTAATTTTGATCAGTGTGTTTTCTGCAAAATAATGTTTTTTGTTGAAATGCCTTAGTTATTTTGTAGAAAAGGTGTTCTGGTAGCATGGTATAGACAGGACGAAAACTCCTTCAACTGTTGAGCAGTGATGATGACATTATTTCAGAATTGTTCAATTGTTTATAAATTGTTCTGACCTGACCTGACGAGTGAGACCTGATGAGGAGGTAAACTCTGAAATGGCCTTCGGGCCATGCATCGGTAGCATACTCCTCACACCCCAAACTCCACATATTTGAACTAATGTGCAGACCAAAAAATACCAGATTCATAACTGAGTAATCCCCCCCACACATGTAATGTTACAGTCAGCAATTTGAATTCTCAGTAGTTTATGTATGAGTCAACAACAAAAGAGTTTAGTTATCTTACTGAGGTTGTTTAAGCTGTATGTATAACTATATATCTATGTACCAGGGCAGTGGTGGCTCAGAGGGCTAAGGCACTGAGTTACTGATCGGAAGATTGGCGGTTCGATTCCCAGCTCAGCCAGGTCGCCATTGTTGGGCTCTTGAGCAGGGTCCTTAACCCAAACTGCTCCAGGGGCGCTGTATCATGGCTGACCCTGCGCTCTGACCTCAGTTTACACTGGGATATGCGAAGAAGGAATTTCACTGTGCTGTAATGTATATGTGACAAAAATAAAGGCTTTACTTTACCTATATAAGTTAATTTCACTAATATATGGGGGTAAAATTAAGTATGATTATATGAACTGACACATATAGCAACCATAGTTAAAATAAAATAGAACTTTAGCTGTCTAACAGGCTTTTTTGGAGAAATTATTTGTTTATAATTTGTTGTCTTATTGCGTGTTTCCTGTTTTTGTTTATTGTATTGATGTCATATGTTAGAATTAGTAATATAGTTCATTGTTTAGAACGACAAGCTTTTGATTTTATTTTTCCCTTAGCAGGTACAATTTTGATAAAACTTTTTTAATAATATATAACTGATTTACCTGTGTGATATTTGCACAATCATAATTATTTGTTAATTAAATGTTCTGTTAAAAAGCCACTTCAACTATGTTCATGGAATATTACCATGTGATAATGACATTGTGGTTTCGACTCTTTCAGCATTCATGTTGTGTGTGTGTGTGTGTGTGTGTGTGTGTGTGTGTGTGTGTGTGTGTGTGTGTGTGTGTGTGTGTGTGTGTGTGTGTGTTATTGTCCTTGTCACCTTGTTAAATCTTTTCCACATTTTGTATGAACATGGGTTTTAATCGAGTACAGCTTGAATGAACTTTTCACTATTATAAATTATATTTTTTATACTATTATATTTAGCTCTTTGGAGGTTGCATTAGAAGGATTATTTTGTTGCAAGTGACCTGGTTTCTGAGTTCCATTTTCCTGTGTGTGTGCGTACAGCATGCTGAATCTGTGTGTCATTTTGTGTGCGTGTATTAAAGTGTAGTTTTTTATCCGCAGCTGTAGTCAGCATGAATCTCCTAATCCAGCTGTTTCACTCAGTAGGTCACGCTGTATTTTACCCTCTTCTGCTTTTGAACATGGTGTACACACTATCTATCTCGGTTTTCACCTTTCACTGCAGTCTCTTCCCTTGACTGGCTCAATCCAGTTCCCTCTGCTTCTTCCCTTTCCACAAGCACGCTTCACCCCCTCCTCCCATAACTCTCATATCTGTCTGCCTGTCTGTCTGTCTGTCTGAGTGTGTGATAATTCAGTCAGTGTCTGACCTTGTTTTATCTATATACTGGCTTGTGTTCACAATGTATTTATGGATGTGTAGAGAACTTTCCTATTCTGCTACTCTAATGAGATGTAACACACAGGGTTTTTATATAATCATTTCACTGAACAAGTGTATTGTGTGTGTGTGTGTGTGTGTGTGTGTGTGTGTGTGTGTGTGTGTGTGTGTGTGTGTGTGTGTGTGCGCGCGCATGTTATGTGTGTGTGTGTGTGTGTGTGTGTGTGTCATGTGTGTGTGTGTCATGTGTGTGTGTGTGCGTGTGTGTGTGTGTGTGTGTGTGTGTGTGTGTGTGTGTGAGTGTGTGCGTGTTAAAATGTGTCTGTGCATACATTTAATCACACTGAAATCTTTCACTTACACACTTTCAGTAACAAATTTGGAGCACAGGAACACTGTGTGAGAGTATTTATCAGTTGGCTGATGCATCGTATAACAGCATCAGTGTGTGGGCGGGGACCTTCAGTCAGCCGCAGCGCTAATGAAATATTCATGTACAAGTCACACTGCTCTAAAATATTTCTTACAGTCCAACAATATCAACAGAATATACTCTCTTACATTATGCAAACACACTAACTTCCCTCAAATTAAAAAGGCACTTACAAGTAAACTGTTATGACATGTAAAAAGCTAAAATAATGGAAGAACTGCATTAGTGCAAATTCTGCTAGAAGAAAGCTTATAATAAACAAAGCTAATATTTCTCCAGTTAAAATGCTTTAAATTAGGCTTTACATTACTTAAATTATCATTGAAAATGTCGCCATGCACTTCCAGGATCCGGGTTCGATTCCCAAAGACATGTGGGTTAGGTTAATTGGCATTCCCAAATTGGCGGTAGTGTGTGAATAAGTGTGTGAGTGTGTGAGTGTGTGTGCCTTGCGATGGATTGGCACCCTGTCCAGGGTGTACCCTGCCTTGTGCCCTAAGTCTCCTGGGATAAACTCCACGACCCTGAACACAGGATTAAGCGATATAGATGACGAGTGAGTGAGTGATCATTGAAAATGTCATATGCTGTAATGAGTTGTCATAATTCATAACAAAATTCATTCATATGAGCAACATATTACAACAATACACGCTGTGTTACATCAGTTACAAAGATAAAATATTAATGCAAATCTTAGCAATATTGGTAAACAAAACACATGCAAATGCATTCATACTTGTAGCAATCAATATATTCTGCAGGGTTCTGTTAGATTTTGGTCTTATCTTCGGAACAGGGCACAAGACCAGTATACACCATACACAAATACAGTATCATACTGTATACTACAATACAAATACTCTATCTCTCCTTTCGGACTGTGAACATGCTGCTTTTGCCACTGTCCACAACCAGCTCCACTTCTGGTTTCAGACACCTGTTACATTATTAAGTGGGTCTCCAATGAAAGGCAAGTCATGCAATTATGCATAATCGTCAGCAGGTTGTGCAAAACACCATGCAGAAATGTTTGTAAATTAAAACTACAGATATTTGTTCTAGGGTGAAGCAAAGTCAAAGGAAAAAGTATTCTGTAATAAAATTATTCAAGTAAAGTATATGGAATATGTACATAAGTACAGGACGAAAATAAATGTACTTGGTTACCGTCCACCTCTACTTGGCACATTATTTATGGAGCTCACTTTGTGCACATGGACATTATCAGGTTTGGGTTTGAACCATGCCCATGTAAGCAAGCAACTCTGGTGGGACCTTTGAATAGCTCAATCGCAGAGCCTAGAAGTCTATTGCGCAATCCATTCTGCTGTAGAGCCCCTACAACATACAAATACATCCTATACAATTTTGTGCATGACGTTGTGGCATCGGTTGGGTAAAACCGTCATATGTTTTTCATCAAGGTTTCATGTGGGTAGTATGGTTGTGTAGTGGGAGGTATTGCTGCTTTACATCTACATGGGTGAGTTTTACCTTGGCTTACTGTCTTTGTGATCCTCCTCCCATATTCGACACTACATAAATTTTGCCAGTTGGCAGATTGGCTACAGCGAGACTTGACTAAGATAAATCAATTCCTGGTGATGAATGAATGCCTGAATAATTTAATGAATTAATAAATGAATTAATTTATTCATGAACAATCTAGTGATATTATGTTGTAATGTCATAATATGACAGCTCTTATTCAGATTCAGAAAGGAATAGTAAAATTAAGCTGTTCATGAACCATCATGACAACTACTCACAGCTTATTCTATGTGCTGTGACAAATTTCTGACAGTATAAGAAGTGTCACTCACTTAAATATAAGTATTCAGGCGAGTTGAATTTGTTTGATACCCCCAGCAGAGGGAGCAAGTGAGATGATAATCACATTTATAAGGGCATGTTACATTGCTGAAAAGGTTTAAACAGAGATTGTTGAGCAAATGTTTTTAAAGTTCACTTACTGAAAAACAAATAAAAAATAAATACAGACTGTTTCATCTCACTAAAGAGGCCTTATACTTAACGTGGGGAAAATTTATTTAAAAATAATCTACCTAGGACAAAGTTTCTAATGGCATTTTATGATCCTCTTATAAGAATTAGTTATTATGGCTCAATTCTATGTTCATTATTAATTTAATGTTTAACAAGATGATTGCTTTATTTTGCCTTAAAGGAACCCAATAACCCGGGTATCACATTCTTCAGCTATGTGTATGGAGGTCTATTAAGACTTTATCTCTCCTTGGGTCAATCTGTGACGAGATTAGTTGATTGGTTGTACTGATATTTCAGGCATTATCATTGTGCCATTCAGAGAACAGAGGCAAAGACCAGTTATGCCTATAATAACTTCTTTATGAAACCAGGTGTAGTAAAAGAGTAAAGATGACCTTCGCATACATCATGTTGTAATGTCAACTCTTTATACTTCTACTGAAATTCCACTTTTATGACCATTTAAAGGTTGTATAAAGCAATTCACTTAAGCATAAACTACAACTGGTTGTATAAATACGTTAATTACTGAACTGTGGATCTTTTATCAATTCATAACCTTTCTCTGCAAGCTTTGCTGAGTAAACAAATCATGGCAAATGAGGTTATCATGAGGATTCATTAAACCATTCAAATAAGGATTATTAAAAAACCATAATAAGGATAATTAATATGAGACAAATTTAACATGAAACGTAGTCTGCAATATATTTTGTACACTGCAGTCGCATGGCTTATCCATCTTCAAATGCACAAGCGATAGCTACAGTATATATAGCACTAACTACATCATGTAGCATAGGAATGCCACCAAATCATATCACAAAGATGATTTAATGTTAAATCAAAATAGATAAATGTTAAACTGCATACAGCCATTAACAACATGAGAGAGGCAAAAAATGTAATAAAATAATGGTGACCCTATGACTTAGTAGTTAGCACTCTCATCTCACACCTCCAGCGTTGGGGTATGAATCTTGCCTTTGATCTGGGGGCATAGAGTTTGCATGATCTCCCAATGCTTGGTCGGTTTCCGCCAAATACTCTGGTGTTGTCATCATCAGGGCAACATTGTGTCCTCAGCAGGGCAGGATGGATGAGAGGGGGACTTTTCAACAGGATCATGGAGTCAGAGACTATCATGGGGTAAACACAGACTTCCTTCTCACCCTCTTGCTTGATCACCAATGGAGAGGCCCCTTTGTCTTCTGCTTGTGCCAGGTCACACCCTTGGCCTCTGGATTGGATGGCACTAGCGAGGGTGCCCCCTTCAATCAGCTGAATCAATTTAAAAGGAGGTCATGATCCGGTTTGAACTAACGTAGCCACTTGGTTACCTGTGTTTAGTGTGAGATGAAAAAATGCTGATTGTGTTAACTTGTGTTCCAACAACAACCTCTTCAACAGCTTCCTCTCAAAGAGTTGGAAGGCAAATAAGAGAAAGACCTGACAAAAGCATTGATGATTAAGGACTGATGGTATTACTTTAATTTCTTTTTTATTGATCTTTTCTAGAAAAAGGTTGATTGTATAGTATATGTATAATATATGCAAAGCAATATAAATGACTGTGAGCTGAATGAATAACAATGTTATATTTGGCCTGAAATTGCAAGGCATTAAAGAACTAAATTGGATAAATACCTATTATTTTTGGAAAGAAAAAATCTATATACCGAGTACTTCAAGCTAAGAAAGACCATAACTGACCCTGTGAGCTTAACTTTCAGAAGGGATTAGATCAGTGGATCATGGGAATCTGATAATTTGATCATTGGTGGTTGATTTAATCAAGCTGTTATTATACTCCTACAAATGTGCAAAAAGGGAATAGAAAAATGTTTGCATTCTTTAAATGCAATGACCTCATTCAATGTCTCAGAAAGTGGTGCTTTCATCAAAGCTTTCCATATTTAAACTGTTGTGTTCTCGACATAATGACTGGGTCTCTGTATCAATAAGCAAATAATCACTGAGCAGGTATAATCAAGTAGTTCACCGGGAGATTCCTAACTTACCAGTTTTATCAGTTAAAATGCAAAGTTCTGTTGAGTTCCTCTGGTGATATTTTAATTGCCTTCTATTTTTGGCAGTTGGAGCTTCTTAAGAAATTGATTTGTGGTGTCTTCCTGTAAAATTAGATGTGCTGAATAGTGCCAGGAAAGTGCTTTAGTTAAAAAAAAAATGTTTTAAACAGCTATAGACCATATAAAGAATAAAATATACTTTCCTAAAAACAGTGATGGACTTCCTGTCCTTTTCAGATTCAGTAACATATCTCTCTTTGAGCCAAAGAAACCAAAAAGGCTGCTATAGTCAGCTAAAGAGAAGACTTGGTGATGATGACAGCCATCATATGAATCATCACTTTTCAAACATTTCGTAGCCAGAGATGCCTTTAAGTGTGAAATAAATTCCACTGAACCCTGAAGAAAGGTTTATTTTATGAACAAAATCCAATTCAAATATTAGGTTTTCAATTTTCAACTGTCAGAACACAGTGTATTCAAGTTGATATGCTTTATAGGCAGATTTATTTTAGCATTATTGGGTGTTTGGATTGAACCCATTGAAATCAAGCAGTCAGTTGTAATGAAATCGTAAACATAATATAAACAAAAATAGAAATCACAGATATGCTTTCTTTGCATTACAGCACTCCACTGTGAAAACCACTGATAAAGTATTAGGACAATTAACAGTGTATAACTATTGTACTATGGCCAGCCAGTTGAAGACATGATTAGATCTATTAACATGCCGAATTAGTCTACTGTAAATGTTGAAACAGGAATTGCAAACCTTAAAGGCAAGCAACCAATATTTCTGCATTTGATTTGTCTCACTGCCATCCACTGGTCAAAAACAGTTAACACAAATGTTCTGCACCTTGTCACGCCTACAGTGGGTCAAATGGACCATATTAAAATCTTTGATTTTTTTTTTCAAATGGAAAATGAAAAGAATAAATTAATATATTTAAAAATTGTAAACATGTTCAATATTTTTTATGTATAATTTTCAATTTTCTCTTAGACAAGTGGTAATCTTGACTTGCTTTTGATTATAAATTGCATTCCTAAATTAGCAATGAAATGAAAAACTGTAGAAACTGGAGTTTTTGCAAAATGACACAAAATTCAGACTGATATAACCTAAACATTTTTTTTCAGCATTTGTGCTTTTTAACCTTTAAATATATGCCTAAAATAATTGATTGGTGTTGCTTTTTCTGCTAATATAAAAAAAAATCACCCTCAAAATCTTCAACTAAATTGTTCTCTATAAATAAAACTTTGGTCATGCATTAAACAGCTGTTTTTATCTTATTTATTTATTTATTTATTTATTTATCCTGTAATCTGAAATCAAAAACTGAAAAAAAAAAAAAATCAAATATCATGCCGTCATGTGAAAAAGTTAATGCCCCCTCTGTTAATTCTATGATTTTTCTTCATAATAAAAGTCCTCTGATTGTAGAGAACAACATATTTATTTAACACAAATTCACAAATTTAAAAGGGTAAGTTGAAGGCAGCTGCTGCTAATCATCAGCACTTGATTAATTGCTTATCTGCAGGTGTGCAGACCTCTGTAAAAGCAGAGGTTTTCACAGTTTGCTGGACTGGAGCATTCAGGTGTAGGTTGACACTTGAAAAGATGGAAAGACATAAGTAATGGTCTTAGAGAAGAAAATTTTGTTGCACATCAGTCTGGAAATGGCTATAAACCCATTTTCAAACAATTTGGAGTTCAACGTTATACAGTGAGAAAGATTATTCATAAATGGAAAGCATCCAGACTGAGGTTTGCAACACTGCTTCTGAACAAACAACAAGGCTTCTGGAACAATAGCTTATGGACAGATGAGACCAATATAAGTTGCTTGGCCCCATGGCATGTTTGACAAAAACCATACAGCATTTTAGCAGAAACACTTCATACCCACTGATTTGGACTTGATTTTTGCAGCCACAGGACCTGGGCATTTTGCAGTCACTGAGTCGAAAATGAATTCCTCCGTATACCAGAGTATTCTAGAAGCAAATGTGAAGCCATCTGGTTGAAATTGGGTTATGCAAGGACGATGATGCGAAGCACACCAGTAAATCTACATCAGAACTGCTGAATAAAATGACTAGTCAAAGTCAAGACCTCAACCTGATTGAAATGCTGTGGTGAGATCTTAACAGAACTGTGCATACATGAATGGCCAAAAACCTCACTGAACTGAAGCAAAGTTCTTGAAAAGAAGAATGGACCAAAATGATGTGAGAGAAACACTTTCTTCGAGATATTTTTGTTATTGGATGTACAAGCTATTAACACTTAGTATTGCCCACATGTTTTTTTTTCTCTTCTTTTTGGCTTCATTTTCATTAAATAAATAAGGGCACAGTGAAAAAAAAAACATGTTTTTCATCTGAAGTTGTATTTGCCATTACTAAGATCCACTACATGTATGATGAGACAATTTTTACTGTATTATGTTTTTGCACACGCACACAAAAATAATAATGAAAAGAGGGGTCACTAACTTATACACATGACTGAAGCTTCAGATAAATTATGTTTAATCAACTATTCAATGACAAATCCCTGAGAGATTTTACACATCTAGTTGTTAATGTTGCTTGGTGACCTAAAATTTTTGCATGCTTTGTGTTTTTATTTTGCTATGAAGTGATAAAGTGATGGCTTCATGACAATATAGACAAATGCTCACTTTTTGTATCTTTCAGCACAAAAAGTGCAGTTAAGTGATCACCATTTAAACATGTAATTGTGTTAGTTTTATATATATATATATATATATATATATATATATATATATATATATATATATATATATATATATATAATTTTTTTTTTTTAACTTAAATTGTAATTGAATATAAGTGGAGACAGTTGGCCAGTAGGGTGCGCTGTTCTACAGGTTACAGAGAGTTTGTGTAATATTTTGTGAGTAATCACATTCTAAACACTCATGATCAGCAACAATGTTTAAGTAGTGTTAAAGTGACATCCACATTAATGCTGTGTCCAAGGTTTCCCAGCAAAACATTGCCCAAAGCATCACATTGCCTTCTTCCCACAGTGTATCCTAGTGCCATCTCTTCCCCAGGTAATCAGTCCAAACATATCTGGCCATTCACATGATGTAAAAGAAAATTAGGATTTGTCAGACCAGGCCACCTACTTCCATTTCTCTATAGTCCAGTTATGATGCTTAAATGTGCATTGTAGGTGCTTTCAAGGGCTCAGCATAAGCACTCTTGAGAGGTTTGTAGCTTCACAGCAAACTACACTGTGTGTTCTGACACCTTTCTATCAGAGCCAGCATGAACGTCAACAATTTATCTATAGTTTTTCTGTAGGAGCAACTTTTTGGCTGAATTTGTGTTTGAAATGTACTGCTTGAGTTTGTGAACAGTGCATAGTGTATAGAACCAGATGTAGCAAGCATAACAGCTTCCCGCACACACAGTGTGCTTATCTCATCTATATTGTGCAGAAAGCAATCTCTCAAGTGTTAGACTTATATTATCTTTTTTCAAATATATTACTAGGAAATGCATTGTGGCTCCCAAATACAACAAAACCAGTGCTGGTGTAAGTTCAAAGCTTTAAAGATTGGCAAAAAGTACTCACATTTTATTTAGGGCTCTGATATTGTTTCCATAGCAGTTTCAAGACAAATATAGCCTCTAGCATGTTTAAAAACAGACAAAAACTTATTTAGTTAAAATGCAACGTAAGAGAGAAAAAAGTTATATTACTTTAATCATATGTATAATTCAAATATATACATTTTTGATTCTAACTTCTTCCGATCTTTGTAGAAACCCTATGTAATCCGACCCAGCCATGTCCTCCTGTATCTCTCCATCATTCACCTCTGTCTATCTGAGCTCCTCTACTCTGTTCCCTCATTTTATACAGGAAGGATTTGACAGTATGCACGCTGCCTGAGCTGAACCTTCTGCTGAAAGTCAGTAGCTGATGTTATTGATACATACTCGGCTTTCCTCTTGTCAATTTGTGTGAGGGATTTTTTCTATTCTCCGTGTCTAAACATTTTTCTTTACAGTTTTCAGACAGGAACATGTACAGCTAAACCATGTGTGCACCTCTAACACCCTGTGACAAGACTTTGTTTTGGTTTGAGATAAAATCACAAATGGAAAAAATGTGTGTCTGAGGGGGTGAGATGTGGGGGTTTGTGTGTGGGGGGATGACTGGGACCATTGGGGGTCTGTTGTCTTTTTTTGCAGAATTTTCTTCTCATAATGCACCCAGAGGAAAAAAACAGAGGAAGTGATAGCGTCTACATGGAATGGGGATCTTTCAAACCACTTCCACAGAACAATGTAGGCAAAGCTTTGTAAAGAGGTAATTCCCCTGAGTTATCTGTGCTGTGAAGGTCTTCGGAGATATCGGACATATTCGGAGATATGAGCCAAGATTGAACTGAACCGTGCCCTCCAAATTCAAGTCATTTTAAAAGCAAATTCTCAGTGTGGTTTTAAAAATGGACTGTTTTGCCTTCTGAGCACTTAACCAGTCATTTTGGTTTAGTGGATTTAAGCCAGACCTGGCACTTAATTTTTGGATTTGGACTTTTAAGTGCAATTTGTCTGTTTAAAGGTTTAACTAATCCATTTTTATTCCCCTGGGTGTTTTTGTACCAGCTTCATACTTGTCTGGCACCTTCTTAGTCTGCCTGTCTCCATCTCTCCCCTGTGTCTGTCTGTCTCCGTCTCTCGTCTCTCCTTCTCTAAGTGTTTCTCATTAACGATGGATCTTTTGGTATCTGGGAGGCAGTTTGTGTGTGTGTGTGCGTGTGCGTGTGCGTGTGTGTCTGTGTGTGTGTGTGAAGAAAAGGTGGCGAGTGCCAGACATATGGAGTTGATCAGCAGGCTGGGTGCTGATGTTTTCTTTGGGAATGCTGACAGACTGACATGCAATCCAGTGCAATGCAGTGACACAAAATCTACACTTAACTCTGCTGAACAACCAGAAGAAGAAAGCAAGGAGAAGAAGACAAAAAAGGAGAAAGGGGAAAAAAAGAAAGACAGTTATTGTGACTGCCCCCTTTTTTCTCTCTCTCCTGCTGAGGTTGCTTTCTCCCTCTCCACACACTCGTGCTCTCACTCTACTCTCCTCATTCCTTCTCTCCTTCACCCCAGGACAGACACGCACACGGCCTCTGACTCGCCGTCTCTCGTGGAACTTTTTTCACCCCACTCTTTCTCTTCCTCTCTCATTTGGAATGATTCTGAGAGGGAGGGAAGTGTACTTGGAGGCTTGCTGAGATGCAGAAACTCCCCAGACGCCTGAGACTGGAGCGGTGAAAGGAGAGGATTTGCCCTGCCGCACACTGACCACTCAACTAAATCATTGTGAGGGGAAAAAGAAAACAAGGGGCCACAGAGAGAGGAGGTGTGGAGCAGACTGATACAACTAATTATCCTTTCCTGAAAGTCACCACTGGCATTTTCATCTCCTTGCAGCCTGGGTGCCATGGCTGCTCTGCAGTTTTCCGTCACTGTGGGGTTCTTGCTGGTGATCTGGTGCCCGCTGAGAACAAGTGGATCCAGCATTCCATCACAGACCCGCCACAACATCTCGGAGAGCGCAGAGAGCAAAGTAGAGCGTCTCGGCCAGACCTTCAGGCATAACCTGCGCCTGCTGCGTGAGCGTGGCAGCCGTCTCGAACTTGTCTTCCTTGTGGACGAGTCCTCCAGCGTGGGAGCGACCAACTTCAGGAGTGAGCTGCACTTTGTACGGAAGATGCTCTCGGATTTCCCAGTGGCACCTGAAGCCACACGTGTCGCCCTGATTTCCTTCAGCTCAAAGAACCATGTGCTGACCAGGGTAGACTACATCTCAGCACGCAAAGCTCACCAGCACAAGTGCTCACTTTTCAATAAGGAGATTCCTGCCATCACGTATAGAGGAGGAGGCACATATACCAGGGGAGCCTTTCAGCGAGCAGCGGTAAGTGTGTGGACTTGTTCAAAGTGTGCTCATATAGGTGTGTGTGTGTGTGTGTGTGTGTGTGTGCATGTGAGAGATAGAGAGATAAAAAAAAAGATACAGCATGAACCTGTGAGCTAAGCTTTTCAAAATTGTTTTACTTTTTGACAGTCATGCATGTCAAAGGGTTCAAAAGGAAGGTGGGTGAATATGGGAATATAAAGCAAGAATGAGAGATGAGCCAAGAAAAAAAAAATGCAGCAGTGTGGGTTGGAATGATTTATAATAGGTAATTCAGTTCACAGATGTAATAATGAACAATCCAGCTTTATAATATCGCATCTTTTTTTTTTTTTCCGTTGTCACATCCATGTGCTGTAATGAAGCAGGTCACTGTCCCTGAGTGGCTTCAACATACAGTATTACACATGAGACAAATGAGTTATCGTCTAAGCCATTAAACAGAGATAAAGAGGATATGGAGTGTGAAAGTGATTTATTCCTACAATGCATAGGGTGAACGTGCAAAGTGGTGTAACGCACATGTGGTCCTACTCCGACTCTCATTCTTCACTCCACTCCCTTACCCGTCACTGGGCTCATGACTAGTGATCGCAGTGTGTATACACCTAACTGGAGAGGCTGCAGGAGTCCAGAGTGAATCAAGGCTATAAGAGATGCTGACTCTCTGCATGCTCTGATCCACCTCCAACTACACTGTCATATTACACTATATTATGTTTTGTTCCACTGTGCTGATTTGTGTTGTAGTGACAGTGAGATAAAGTTCTACAACAATAAAGGTTTCATACAACAAAAGACTATTTTAATGGTAAAAACACATAAATGATTAAAAGTCATTCAACAAATTATTAAGTGTCATATTGATTAAATGATATCTAGAGCCCGGACTATTGCCTGCTAATGCAATTATACTTGCAAAAATGATGGGTGAAGCTGAATTATGGGCCAGAAAAAGCAAGCGTAAGCCTTAAGCTGAAAAGATGTCTGACAAGACCTACAGTATTGGAAGACTTATTGCATTCCATGCCAAAGTGTTTGTTAGACTGAAATTATATCATTAGTGTAGCCACAGATACTCTGTTCAAAGCCACTCAAACGCTCTGGACAAACTCTTATCAATACAGTTTGTAGTAAGACACTTAATGATCTTTCATCTCACATTTCATTTTTTAATGATATTCTTCCTAAATGCACTGTATTGCCATCGTCTCCATGACAAAAGCTTCCCCTGAGTCCATTCCAGCCCCTTAACCCGGCTATGAAGTATTTCATATTCATTGTGGAGTTTAGGCCTAAACCTGTGATTTATTTAAAGTTAATTTTTGGGTTCAGACAAGAGACAGAACTAATATAAACAGTTTCATATTTCTAATAAAATACCATTTTTTTTCTTTGCCAAGTACTGTATACATGATTTAACATGTCTGGGTTGAGCAAGGCTCTCTCTCTCTCTCTCTCTCTCTCTCTCTCTCTCTCTCTCTCCATGGATTTTGCAACCTATCTTTACCAACATTAATATACAGTATTTATAACTAAGTTCCTGTCACACTTGCCTACTTGAGTAGTTTCATGAATTTATTGGGTTTAAACCAGCCCTCATTATCACTCACTGGGCATTCATAAAAAAAAAAATAAAGAAAGAAATCAATTAATTAATTAATATTGTTCACATTTAAACAATTACTCAAATGATGAAATGGTGAATGTTTATTTAAAATGGTCCCTAATTGAAGAATGTATGATAAGCTGTTATGTGCAAATTCAAGATAATGGGTTCTCTTTTCGCTCTTATCCAGAACCCTACAAAAAAGATTCTCTGTTGAAGAGGGTATTACATTTTATTACATTTGTTGGTAGCTAAGAATGCTTAATTAGCTAAAGAACCCTAGAGAAACCTCAAATGTATGTAGAGATATTTCAACAGTAAGCATATCAAAACTTCAAAGTCCAACAGAGATCAATTTGTGTAGGGTTCTGGATGAGACAGAATAAAGAACCCATTAAGTTTTTTGGTCTAATTTTTTTCTTCTTTTAATGCCAATCTGATATCTTGTGGTTAGTATAAGCAGAGATAAGCGGTGCTTTACAGTTTTTTGTGATGGTGGGATAAAGGTTACTGTCAGTGAATTAGATTATGATTGAAAGTCCCAGGGATTAAAAAATTCCACATAGTCAGAACTTACTATTTGTTTAATAGTATAAATGTAAAATGTGCTTTAAAAAAAAGTCAGTTTCTTTCCTTTCCTTCTCAAAGATTTGCTCTTTGTATAATTTGTCAACACTTCCAGAGTCTCTAGTCTTTCCTTGTGAGGAAACCAGAGCCAAAACAACTTAATGAACCCCTCACAATCCCGACACCCCCAACCCCACCCCCACCCCGGTCTGTGTGTGTGTGTGTGTGTGTGTGTGTGTGTGTGTGTGTGTGTGTGTGTGTGTGTGTGTGTGTGTGTGTGTGTGTGTGTGTGTGTGTGTGTGTGTCTGAATTCTTTCCTATTTTCACCTGGCCACTTTTCTGATTGACAAGGCAAACAAGGATGTATAATATGAGGTTGAATGGATTTAGATTTTAGCATTAAAAATAAAAGCTTTCTGACAAATCATGTATGTATTAACAGTTATTTTATCAAAAGTATAGACGATATTTAGTAATATTCATGGCAAGGAAACCCGTTCGAGGTCTCACGTACGTGCACACACAGAGCAGCTGGGTCTTTTCAGATCATGTGCAATGGACAGCCTGGTCAATATTTTTATTCCATGTAGGCAGTACAAGTTTTGTGGAGGAGGGTTCAAAAGAATTCTTGCATAATAATACTGTCTTTCTTTTGAAAACCCCCTTTCCCAGCAGAAATTCCAGAGAGAGGTGTTTTGAGTGCCACTGACCCTTCTAACATGGTTTTGAACCCAGGACTGTGGGAGAACGATTGTGGCTGGATGTAAACAAATCAGCTAGTTCTAATTTCACTTAGTAGATATGCGATCTACACAGTCTGCCAGTAAGTCTATTTCTACACAGAGGTCCTGACTTGCTGAGATACAAATTAATGAACACTGATTTGCATGTGCAAGAGGTTAAGTGGGGAGCGCTGCAAAGAATAAGTGCATGAATTACTGTATGTCACTTGCAAAGAAGTAGCAGAAGCCTGAAATTTATGGTTTTGCTTCTGTCTGTCGTAAATATGAGTTAACCAAAACTGAACTTTGTCGCATGCACATAATGCTATATTGGGTGAGTAAAGACTGTGGGATGTGTTGAAAAATGACATGCTGTAGGCTTCAAAGGTGTAAATACAGTATGTTCTCCTTGTAAAAACTTGTAAAAAATACTTTTTGATTTTGTTTTATGAGGGCAATTTCTTGATATACTTTTCATTGAAACATAGGCAAACTTTTTCTGTTGGAATCAGATGTATTACATCCCTCTCTAAATGTATTACTATATACGCATGTGTATTTGTTGTTTTAGTAGAAATGGCGCAAAGTCAACAAGTCCAACACACGAAACCAGACAATGATTTAAAGCAATCATCAATGAACCAAATTAAATTAGCTTGCATGGTTGCTGCAGGTGTTTTGTACTGTAAGATTGCCTACATTTCTACACCGGTCACTTCTGATCCTTGAGCGTGTCTTTGTTCTATTGAACAAGAATAATAAAAGCACAAATGAGTACATGATGTGTACTGCTGGATCAAAGATGTTTTATACAGTACTCTACTGATATCTACACACACAACACACACCACACACCACAAACACACACACACACACTACACACTACACACACTATACACACACACACACACACACACACACACACACACACACACACACACACACACACACACACACACACACACACAGTATAAATGTGTGGCCAAACTTTTTCTCTGATCTACAAGTGTAGGTGCAAATGAATGGAAAAAGCTGTGGGTTTAGTAGAGTTGTATAAAAGATAAAAAGAAAAAGATTGCAGCATTAAGGCAAACAGAGCAGCACGAGCCAAAAGTGTTTATTATGGAACAAATAAAAAGAAGTGAGATGAAAAGGGATGACCAAAGGTCAGAGAATTAGGAAAGGAAGACAAATGAGAAACAGCAAACAGCTCTGGTATTCCCTGCGTCCCTGCTGGGATGATAAGGGAAGATTGTGTTGCTATGGCTAATCCTTGCTGCTTCCCGCACACGTGTTTGTGCTGCTAATAAGGATTGATGAGCAAGATCAAAATGAGAAATGGGCCTCCCTCCCCCCACCGTTAGATAAAACAGTGAGGAATTTCTTTACAGCACCTGAGATTTGCCAGCAGACGGAGAGATAAGATCCAGAGGACTTTGTCGACCCCCAGCAGACAAGAGTAGATCATGTAAAGGATGAATGAGTGGTCTGAAATGTCTATGTTGACCAGAACTGGCTGTACATTTTTCGTAACAAATCAACTTCAGTAGGAGTATTGTGTGAATGAGAACAATGTGAGCTGTGAGCTCTATCATCATTTAGGCACATGCCCATGTTCTCATAGCACATTATGTGTTTGCGTCATTCTTGTGTTCAGGTTTGAAGAACTGCTTAGATTAAACTCTACCACTGGTGTTTTAAAAATGAAGTCTCTGTTGTTTGTATGTTTATATGGTGTTGTATATTATAGTTTATACTAATCAGCAGTGCTACTACTACTGAATGCAAGAGATGCTGTTCTGAGGGTGGGTGACGCAGAGGCCTGTAACAGAGCCGGGGCATTAGAAATCAGAGGCATTACGAATGTAAACATTCTTGACAAAGATTGCATTGTGAAAAACTTCCATAACAACTCTGACCCCAAACTCATGTGGGAGGGCGTCACTGACTGCAAATCAATAGAACAGACTCTCCTAACCAGCAGACCTTTTCTCCCTAATGAGCTCAATCACATCTACTCTCTCTTTGACAAGGCAGCAGTTGACTATGTTAACCATCCCCTCTCACTTTAAACAACAGATACGCATTTAGCACAGAGCAGAGTGGATGCATGTAAGGCCATTGGCCCTGATGGAATACTTGGGCATCTGTTCAGGGAATGTGTCCAACAGGGCATGTGTCCAGCTGGCTCAGGTCTTCACTAGCATTTTCACCCTGTCACTTGCCCATGCTACAGCCTCCACATGCCTAAAGTCAATCATCATATATATTGGTGTCTAAGCCTTCTACTACTGCATGATTGAATGACTTTCCCTCTATTGTACTAACCCACGTGGCATTGAAATGTTTTGACAAACTGGTGTTCAGTCACCTCAATGCGGGTCTAGTATTTACACTGATAGATATCATTTACAATGCTCTCCATTTGGCCTATACCCATCTACACAACAACACTATAAGCATAAAGATACACTTTATGGACATCAGCACCTCCATATGAAAGTGAATTCAGAACTATAGACCATATATTAAGACCTCAGTCTGCTAGCTTGGGCAGATACTGTACATGTTCTTTACCGTTATCATAAACACTGGTTCTGTGTTGAGGCCTTTACTCTAGCCAGTCCATTGGCAAATGCAAATTTTGGAGTTTTGCCAATAACACTTAACATAATCAGCAGTCACTTTTTGATCTACATCAATGGAGCTGAAGTAGACCATGTATCCAGCTTTAAGTTCCCGGGTGGTTACATTTCTGATTATATGTTCCGGCAACAAAATTCTTCAGGTTTAGTTTGGAAGGTGCAGAAGTATTTTCAGAAGATTTTCATCAGTAGTCAATCCTTGTCCTCGTAGGGCTGCTTTCAGTGGACCAAACAGATGTCATGCAGCAGCAAGATCAGGGCTATAGGGAGATATAAAAATGAAGTATTGCAATGTATTGACAATATGGCGAGTGCATTGTTACTGCAAGATCACAACGCCCTTGGATTGCAGTTTTCTAAGTTTAATTCAAAGTTTCGGCTTCAGCCCTTCATTAAGTAACTCACTGCAATGAGAACTGTTAATTGTTGAACCTTTTCACTGATAATGTTTCAATACTGGCTTTTGAGAATCCCAGAAAATTGAAAGCATCAATGATTTTCCAGCTGATGGTTGACTTTTGAACTTTTCTCGGTCGATTGAGGATCTTTCCATTCCATTCTCTCATGTGCATAGTGATGAATTCCGAGACATGAGTCGATGTGTCATCCCCAGTAATCAGTCTTTTTAAGGAACTTTAACCTACCTTAGAGTCCAGATTTAGTTTGAAGATATTAAAATGCATCTGCTCTTATATTATATATATATATATATATACACTCACCTAAAGGATTATTAGGAACACCAGTTCAATTTCTCATTAATGCAATTATCTAATCAACCAATCACATGGCAGTTGCTTCAATGCATTTAGGGGTGTGGTCCTGGTCAAAACAATCTCCTGAACTCCAAACTGAATGTCAGAATGGGAAAGAAAGGTGATTTAAGCAATTTTGAGTGTGGCATGGTTGTTGGTGCCAGGCGGGCCGTTCTGAGTATTTCACAATCTGCTCAGTTACTGGGATTTTCACGCACAACCATTTCGAGGGTTTACAAAGAATGGTGTGAAAAGGGAGAAACATCCAGTATGCGGCAGTCCTGTGGGCTAAAACGCCTCGTTGATGCTAGAGGTCAGAGGAGAATGGGCCGACTGATTCAAGCTGATAGAAGAGCAACTTTGACTGAAATAACCACTCGTTACAACCGAGGTATGCAGCAAAGCATTTGTGAAGCCACAACAGGCACAACCTTGAGGCGGATGGGCTACAACAGCAGAAGACCCCACCGGGTATCACTCATCTCCACTACAAATAGGAAAAATAATCTACAATTTGCACGACCTCACCAAAATTGGACAGTGGAAGACTGGAAAAATGTTGCCTGGTCTGATGAGTCTCGATTTCTGTTGAGACATTCAAATGGTAGAGTCAGAATTTGGCGTAAACAGAATGAGAACATGGATCCATCATGCCTTGTTACCACTGTGCAGGCTGGTGGTGGTGGTGTGATGGTGTGGGGGATCTTTTCTTGGCACACTTTAGGCCCCTTAGTGCCAATTAGGCATCGTTTAAATGCCACGGCCTACCTGAGCATTGTTTCTGACCATGTCCATCCCTTTATGACCACCAAGTACCCCTCTGATGGCTATTTCCAGCAGGATAATGCACCATGTCACAAAGCTCGAATCATTTCAAATTGGTTTCTTGAACATGACAATGAGTTCACTGTACTAAAATGGCCCCCACAGTCACCAGATCTCAACCAATAGAGCATCTTTGGGATGTGGTGGAACGGGAGCTTCGTGCCCTGGATGTGCATCCCACAAATCTCCATCAACTGCAAGATGCTCTCCTACCAATATGGGCCAACGTTTCTAAAGAATGCTTTCAGCACCTTGTTGAATCAATGCCACGTACAATTAAGGCAGTTCTGAAGGCGAAAGGGGGTCAAACACCGTATTAGTATGGTGTTCCTAATAATCCTTTAGGTGAGTGTATATATATATATATATATATATATATATATATATATATATATATATATATATATAGGTAATTAATCAGGAAGAATTATAAAGAATAGTTCCAGTCAGTTTGAGTATATATATGCACGTGGACAAAATTGTTGGTACCCTTCGGTCAAGGAAAGAAAAACTCACAATGGTCACATAAATAACTTTAATCTGACAAAAGTAATAACAAAAAAAAAATCTATGAATGTTAACCAATGAAAGTCAGACATTGCTTTTCAACCATGCTTCAACAGAAATGATGGTACCCTTAGAAAATACTGAAAATAATGTGACCAAAGGGACATGTTAATTCAAGGTGTGTCCACTAATTAGCATCACAGGTGTCTACAATCTTGTAATCAGTCAGTGGACCTATATATAGGGCTCCAGGTAGTCACTGTGTTGTTTGGTGACATGGTATGTACCACACTCAACATGGACCAGAGGAAGCGAAGGAAAGAGTTGTCTCAGGAGATTCGAAAGAAAATTATAGACAAGCATGTTAAAGGTAAAGGCTATAAGACCATTTCCAAGCAGCTAGATGTTCCTGTGACTACAGTTGCACATATTATTCAGAAATTTAAGATCCATGGGACTGTAGCCAACCTCCCTGGACGTGGCCGCAGGAGGAAAATTGATGACAAATCAAAGAGACGGATAATCCGAATGGTAACAAAAGAGCCCAGAAAGACTTCTAAAGAGATCCAAGGTGAACTTCATGCTCAAGGAACATCAGTGTCAGATTGCACCATCCGTCATTGTTTGAGCCAAAGTGGAGTACATGGGAGACGACCAAGGAGGACACCATTGTTGAAAACAAATCATAAAAAAGCCAGACTGGAATATGCCAAACTACATGTTGACAAGCCACAAAGCTTCTGGGAGAATGTCCTATGGACAGATGAGACAAAAATGGAACTTTTTGCCAAGGCACATCAGCTCTATGTTCACAGACAGAAAAATGAAGCATATCAATAAAAGAACACTGTCCCTACTGTGAAACATGGAGGAGGCTCTGTTATGTTCTGGGGCTGCTTTGCTGCATCTGGCACAGGGTGTCTTGAATCTGTGCAGGGTACAATGAAATCTCAAGACTATCAAGGGATTCTAGAGAGAAATGTGCTGGCCAGTGTCAGAAAGCTGGGTCTCAGTCGCAGGTCATGGGTCTTGCAACAGGACAATCACCCAAAACACACAGCTAAAAACACCCAAGAATGGCTAAGAGGAAAACATTGGACTATTTCCATGTGGCCTTCTATGAGCCCTGACCTTAATCCTATTGAGCATCTTTGGAAAGAGCTGAAACATGCCGTCTGGAAAAGGCACCCTTCAAACTGGAAACAACTGGAGCAGCTTGCTCATGAGGAGTGGGCCAAAATACCTGCAGAGAGGTGAAGAAGTCTCATTGACAGTTACAGGAATCGTTTGATTGCAGTGATTGCCTCAAAAGGTTGTGCAACAAACTATTAAGTTAGGGGTACCATCATTTTTGTCCAGGCCTGTTCCATGAGTTCATTTTTTAAAATAATTCCGTTGAAGCATGGTTGAAAAGCAATGTCTGACTTTCATTGGTTAACATTCATAGAATTCTTATTTATTATTACTTTTGTCAGATTAAAGTTATTTCTGTGACCATTATGAGTTTTTCTTTCATTGACCGAAGGGTACCAACAATTTTGTCCATGTGTGTATATACATTGTCATAAAGCAGCTTTAAACAACAAGAACTAGACTCAAAAGGGAATCAGAGATGGTGGGATTATACAACATTGCAGTGTACAAGTATAGAAGAGTAAAGGCAAACAGTACTAAGTGTGTTGAAAGGATGTTTAGTACATACATGCTGTGAATGAGCACACAATTAGTCCAGCCTGGGCACAAATCTACAGTATCCAAAATGAATGAATGAATGAATGAATGAATGAAACTCCTTCATATCTGTTAGCTTTGAAAGTTGTAAAAACATACAGCAAATATCTCGCTGAACATTGGATTTATCTACAATGTATAATAATAAATACATAAAATATCTTAAAATCAATCTCCGTAAGGTGTTTTCCTCCTAAAAGGCTGTTTTTTTTTCGCAAGATTGGCTGCCCATTCAAGTTCTTTGAATATTTCAGATTAGGTCAGATCATTTGGATAGGATATGGTAGATGTTTTTCCTGTCTTCTCACCACCTTTTATTCTCTGTTCTCCTTTAGCCATTACAAACTGACTGAGACAGCTTTAAACATGAGGAACAAATGTGAAGGAACCGCATTACCTTGCCATTCTGTATATGAAATTGGGTTTTTTTTAACACCCTGCCAAATGCTGTCAAACCTTATACACTAATTTGCACAGGTATTTTGACTTTTCAATCTAAATGAACTCAGAAAACCTTACTGTACATCAATCAAAAATCATTTATCTGATTTCAAATACCATGCTGTAAAACTTGACCCATTCAGAAATTCTTTCTTTCCTTCTTTTTAATTGCAACTGTCATCAACATTTTAACAGTTCGGCTACCAATTTTTGTAAAACCCATGAGACATGTGATGAAAAATTCAACCAGGCAAGCACTGAGTGAAAAGTGTATTGTGTAAAAAAAAAATGTGGAGGGAGTTTAAAGGCCGGGTTCAAAAGCTGACTAAACAGGGTACAAATGATGTGTCAGGAAAAATATCAGTATTATTGAATTAAGGATTTACAAATGTTTTTTATGAGTGGTAGAGAAAAAAGTCTGAAGAAACTGGGAACACAGAAAGAAGCAAAGGGTTAGAGGACAACGAAGAGAGAAAGAAAAATTGACCAAGGGATAGCGACTGGAAATAGAAAAAAATATTAGTTCCTTCTATTTCACATTTTTCAACATGACAGTAAATCAGGCTTAGGTATTTTATGTCTGCTATGGCTAAAACTCTTGGTGCCTAATGGTTTTTTCAGGCGTGCTGCGTCTTATCTCTGTGGGAGTACTGTATTTTGGACACATTAAGTTGTTTATATGGCATATACCAACATATTTACCACATTTATTCATTTATCTCGAGTAAATGGCTATAGCTGTGGATTGGGAATAGGCATGTTTATTTATTTATTTATTTATTTATTTAATTGATTGATTGATTAATTAATTAATTAATTAAGCAAATAAAACTAGATGTGACATAATTTAAATTAGAATTAAAATCTTATGGCACACTGGCCTTTTAATTAATAGATTTAATTGACATTTTTTGGATAGTATTGTTGGATTGAATTAACTAATTTGTCAATGCAGTGACACTTGTTGTTTAGGTAATGTTTGGTGGCTGGGGGAGTTTGAATTATACTACAGTTTTTAAGAAATGGTTTCTGAAGTAGTTCTCAAATGATTCTCTTCTGGTGTTTAGTATATTATAATTCATATTATAAATCAATATCACACTTGAGATCTTGTTGCTGTACTGAATATCAGCGCGGGTGTGATGTATTTGTAGGCATAAAGTGCAGAAGGCAACACAGCCGTGCTGATATTCAGCACAACCTCATTGGATTCCATTTGCTATTATCAGATTATAACACACATTCTTCCCTGACTGAGAGGTAGCGACCAAAAGTTAGCAACCATAAGTTAGTGTATTTAACAGGGGTAAAAGTAATTTTACATTCTTACCAATACTAAGTAGCCAAAAATGGGAGGAACATAAATAATAGAGCTGAAGGAAATTCCTACTTTATATTCCAGGGTATAGAATATCTTGTTCCACACATCAAGTATCAGATGTGTTTTCTTGCTGATTGCTGACTGGTATTAAATGTGGGTTTTGGCAGTCAGCTACTTTCCCTTTCTTACCACTCCTGCAGACCATGCTAAGCTACTTTCAGTCATGCTAGTGACCAAAAGTTAGTGTAATTAATGATTGTTAGAACACCTGTGTCTCAGAGTGACATATAGTTAAACATCCCAGTGATTTTATGCTTTATTATCACCACTTTGGAAATGCCTCTTATTATCAGGTTACTTGGTCAAAACTGACAGAAACTTTAAGGAATCCCACAAAGAGACAAACTGTCACATGGGTCCATATTTTGCTGTATCACAAACTATACTCCACAGGGGTAGAGATAAGAACCACTACTTTTAAGGTGCAATATTTTTCACATTCATTTGCTTTGCTTCAATATTATTCAGCAAGCATTTACTTATTTAATGATCTACAGTAAGCCCTTAACATCAATAAGAGGCAAGCAGAATCCACAGCCTAAAGAAGCAAATGTATAGAGCACTGTAGGATCAAACCATGGACATTGGAGCTGTGAGGTGGCAGCACTAACCACTGGTCCACCATAGTCTGTCCTGCTATGGACACAACTCAGAGAAACTGATTTCAGTTTTTCCAGTTTATTTTGAACAGCAGTGATTGCTTTTGGCACTGGGAACATTTGTGGTGTCATTGGCTTTTGTAGGAAATAAACAAAGCTGTTGTTTACACTTTTACAAGTTTAGAATTTTATTCTTTAACCCCATGATCAATGTGCCTTAGTTATCACACACAAACCTTTTTCAGCTACTTTATTTCCAGAGAAGCATTTTTAAACGCTTGCCGAATTTTTTCCTCTCTGAAAATGACCTGTTTTAAATGAGCTCAGGATTAAAAGATGGAAAGCAATCTTGCTGATGCAAATGTATGAAGTTTAGCGTGTAGCCAAGCATGAAAGCCCCAGACTGCAATACAGGAACCTACAGTGTAACTTTATCCACAACCTGGCATTGCCTTACATTGTGTTTAACATTGTGTGATATTTTTCCTTTTGGCTGTTCATTCGAGACAGTAAAAGTTCCAGTGACTGTTAACATTCTAGAAGCAATGAAGCATAACCATCCATACACAAGGTCTACAAATATAATCCATAATATGTTTTATATATAAACCATTATATATTTTACATCACACTGCTGTTTAATTAACAAGATTATACTGTAAATCACATTACACTGTACCACATTGCTCATACTAATGCATTATTATGTTTATGGTAACAGTTCATCCTGATGGACTTTGATGAATTTCCATGAGAATTATATACACTCACCTAAAGGATTATTAGGAACACCTGTTCAATTTCTCATTAATGCAGTTATCTAATCAACCAATCACATGGCAGTTGCTTAAATGCATTTAAGGGTGTGGTCCTGGTCAAGACAATCTCCTGAACTCCAAACTGAATGTCAGAATGGGAAAGAAATAGGAAAATAGGAAAAAGGAAAAAGAGGCTACAATTTGCACGAGCTCACCAAAACTAGACAGTTGAAGACTGAAATGTTGCCTGGTCTGATGAGTCTTGATTTCTGTTGAGACATTCAAATGGTTCAGGAGTCAGAATTTGGCGTAAACAGAATGAGAACATGGATCCATCATGACTTGTTACCACTGTGCAGGCTGCTGGTGGTGGTGTAATGGTGTGGGGGATCTTTTCTTGGCACACTTTAGGCCCCTTAGTGCCAACTGGGCATCGTTTAAATGCCACGGCCTACCTGAGCATTGTTTCTGACCATGTCCATCCCTTTATGACCACCATGTACTCGTCCTCTGATGGCTACTTCCAGCAGGATAATGCACCATGTCACAAAGCTCGAATCATTTCAAATTGGTTTCTTGAACATGACAATGAGTTCACTGTACTAAAATGGCCCCCACAGTCACCAGATCTCAACCCAATAGAACATCTTTGGGATGTGGTGGAACGGGAGATTCGTGCCCTGGATGTGCATCCCACAAATCTCCATCAACTGCAAAATGCTATCCTATCAATATGGGCCAACGTTTCTAAAGAATGCTTTCAGCACCTTGTTGAATCAATGCCACGTAGAATTAAGGCAGTTCTGAAGGCGAAAGGGGGTCAAACACCGTATTAGTATGATGTTCCTAATAATCCTTTAGGTGAGTGTATATATATATATGTGCTGTTTTTGTAAACATAGACAGTGGTAGGTGTGGTAACACCCACGCCCCGCCCTTATATTTTTTTGATAGCCTGCCTTGTGGAGTTTAATTATGAGTATATGTTCACAAGTGTTTAGGAAGCTAAATAGAATGGCTGAGAGGGCTCTTTCTTTAAATAGCGTACATTCCAAGTTTAGTGTAAGTTAACACGGTGAATGAGATATAGAAGGTGCTACTGACACCGTTGTGCGTTTCTGTGTGAGCTGGTGAATGATAAGAAGGTGAACGTTCATACCCAATAGAATACTTTGCATTGCTGACCTGCTTAACTGTCACAGGTCTTACAGAGTGGAGTGCAAATCACATTATTCCTAGTTCAGTAAGCACAATTTTGATGCCAAGCTTATTACTGCATCATGTCCATTTACTGAGATGAGGCTAGTGTTGTTTTGTTATGAGGAAGGTCTCTGAAAAAAAGGAGATTATTCCATATTTTGGATGCCTTCATTCCTTTGTTTTACAATGTAGAAAGAAATAAAAAACAGAAAAGACCACTTAATTAGAAGGTGTGTCTGAACATTTGACTCTTCCTGTAGGTCTTATAATATACAAATACTGTAGCATGAAATAAGCTCGCATAAATTGTGATTGTTGGTATGCAGATAAAATCACATCACAGGTCTCCTTAATCCTCAACTTAGATGTCTTGTCTTCAGTGTTTCTGAAATCTACTGTACAATGACGCCATTCTGTCCATGCCCAGGTGATTACTGAAGATCAATGATTGAATTAATTTCTTCACCAAAATGATGGAATTCCATTTCCAGACATTATCAAGCTCAATGTCAGAGTCCCATGCCAGTTTAAAAACAAAACAAGTCAAGATCTGGAATTCAGTTTGCCAAAAAATTTTTTAAAACCCCACAGATGCAAGAGATGTTTAATATACAACTGTGCCAACATGTGTTTCTTTTTTTGGTTTGTTGTAAATGATTACATGTGTATCTTGTTGCAACACTGGAAAAGTTAGAACTATACAGTAACTCATCATTAGTTTCACTTCATTTTGTTTTGTCCTGTTAAGTACCTAAAACATATAGTAATTACAGTTTTATATGTAGATGATAACCTTTGTGGGGTTTGAACCCAGTAAACTTTGCAGTCCTTTAATTAAAAAAAAAAAATCTTACAATTACACTGTATAGGGAGGTCTAATCAAGCTTCTCTTTCTCCATTTTTTGTCGGTCTATCAGTTGACTTAGGAATCCTCTTTGCCAAGGTCAGTGCCATAGTGTTATGTGTGTGCCAGGAGTTCTTACTCAGGTCCAGATAGGAAGGCACAAGCCAAGCTGGTATTTGGAGGCCCCTTAAATCTGCACAGTGCCAAAGAGATTAGAGTTAAGCCACTGGTGGGAGGTTCAATTTAACCTCAGGGCAAATGGCAAAGGAGTGGTATCCTCTAGCTGCCACTTGAGCTGAAAAATGCGGTCATTTAAAAGCTAAAGAAATCTCAGATGACACTAGAGAAGCGTAAGTCCTTGGGGAATTAAGAGATGAAGTTAGTGGTTGAGCCTGCCTCACTCAATATTAGTGAAACCTTCACAGTGAATGTTCATGGCTAAATTTGACCAGCCTGGTGGCCAATCTTCATGCAGGCAAAATACGAATATACTGTTTTTTGATTTTATATATATATATATATATATATATATATATATATATATATATATATATATATATATATATATATATATATATATACCCACAGTTACTCCTGTTGGATGGGGTTTGTCTTTCTTGGTGGTATGCTGACACTACATTCATATTTTGCCTGCATCAAAATAAGAGCAAAATGTACAGTATACTGTTGGTTTGCTATTTGCCCTGGCTTGATTTCCTAATGCATATAATTAATTTGTGGTTAATTTTATCTTTTTGTTCATTCAACCAAATACATTTTAAAAATACATCTCTACAGTGCTATAGTGCTTTTCTATAGAAAAAAAATTAGGCCGTACAGCTGAGTTTAGTAGGTTAGATGTACAAATGCCACCTGAATCATAATGCAAAGATTATTGATTCATTTCCAACATAAAGTATATTGATCCAGAATTTCAGATATTTTCAGATTGGTTTATTTGGTACATAATTTATTACAATTACATGTGAAATTATTCTATGAATGACACGGTCACAGAATCTAAAGGAGAATGTATTCTCAGAACTCTCATGAAGGATATAATTATGACTTAACTCATTGAAAATGCGAAGGAAACCTAATTCAAGACCAGTTTATCCTGACCACTTACCTGGTCCTTCTCCCTTTAATTTGACCTTCATTTCTTTAAGTTACTTTCTGAAATACTGTAATGTGGGCTTGTCTTTTTAATCCCAGCATTTTCCTTTTATCTTTTTTTCTCACCAACATTTGATGAGGCACTGCTGAGGTCCGCTCGGTTTCAAATGCACTTCGTCCTATCATGTGTTTCTCTTCGCTTACAGATAGGTTAGCAAAGTGTTTAAGGAATCTTTCTTGATTTAAATATAGTGCATATATAACTGACTGCAGATTCCAGATCAGATTGCACTACCAGAAGACATTTTAATTGCTATTGCTCCTCTTGCACTCTCTCTCTCTCTCTCTCTCTCTCTCTCTCTCTCTCTCTCTCTCTCTCTCTCTCTCTCTCTGTATGTGTGTGCTTGAAAAAAAAATGGTCAAGTTGTTAGATAAGTGCTGTTTGGCAGCAATCAGTTAACCATGCCCCGCAAAGAATTTGTCCCCATGTTGCATGTCAATTGTTAATTTCTTGGACAACGCATGCACCCAGTAACATTATTCACTCAGAAGTTGAGTAAGAGGAACACTCATCTGTAAGGTAATATTAGATCTCATGTCCATAAAAGTGACAAAGTTAAAGTGAGTTTTTTGACAGTTTGGGGGGATTACGCTCAGCACCTTCAGTCAAGAGAAGCAGCCACATAGTGCAGTAGTTTAGAGGCTGTCATTTACAGTTTTTGTTATGAGTGATGTACTACCAGTCAAAAGTTTAAACACACCTTCTAACTCTATAGTCTTTCTTCATTTTTTTTTCTACATTGTAAAACAATACTGAAGGCGTCCAAAATCTTCAGTAATCTCATTTGAACAGTTATATTGAGATGTATCTGCTACTTATCTGCTGTAAAGACTTCATAATGGCTCTAATCGGAGGTGCTGTTTGTTAATTGCTGATTTTTGAGGCTGGTAACTTTAAATGAACGTCTTCTCTGCAGCTGATGTACGATTTGGTCTTGCTTTTCTGTGATGGTCTTCATGAGACAGTTTAATCATGGTGCTTTGTATCTTAGAATTAAAGAACACTTCCATTGTTTGCATTGCACACTTTTTTATGCCTAATACAGTGAACCTGTAATTTAATTTACAACCAGCACTACTATGGCAGGTGCTGTTATAGAAAATGAATCAACACTAATCAGAGTCACGAATTCAACAGCAGTGTTGTTTAAAAGGATTCCTTCATCGCATTTGTCCTTGTTATAGTTCAAAGGTTTACGCTGGAAGCACATTTGTTCCACATTTGCACTGCCTATTATTTTCAAAACGTTCCCATGAACATTTTAAGATTACTTAAAGATCCAATGTTGCTCAACGGGACAAGATTGGAAAAGATTCATTTTCTCCAGCTGAGGATGTTTTTGACCTGCGTGATCATGTTGATGTTGTTAGTTTATGGCACTTGAGGCAAGAACTGATATCAATTCAAGAAAAAAAAAAAAAGGTACTGCTTGAAATTCTGAACAAGCATGAAGTTGTTTTATTTGGATGCATCCAGTTCTCTTTCTTTATCTGTTTTGGATTTTTTAAAGATGAGCTATCCCAGACTGAACATGGAACATAGTCCCATAAATGAAATATGCAAAAACTTTCTCATGAGAAATAAAATACTTTTTTTTTCTCTTCCCTTTCTATCTTTTTCTCCTCTTCTACCCTTGGTAATTCTTGCACAGGTGAAATCTTAGAGGATTGATAATTAAGACTAATTCTGACTAAAGACACTTAACAGTTTACACTGATCTGAGACCAGCTCAGCAGTTTCTGCTTAAATTTGTAAATGACAACAAAACTTCTACAACTGTTGTATGTTATCAAGAATCAGGATAATCTGACCTTGTGTTGCTTCTGTAAGCATGATCTGTTTTGGCAGGCAGAACGTAGATAATTGGATAAATGATTATCTCCATGAGAGCAGGTTTGAAAACTCCAAGAGTAACAACACTCTCCTCACATTGCAGTGATTCCTTACACTGAGATCTGATCAGAGAGATAGAGAGAGTAAGAGAGAGAGAGAGAGAGAGAGAGAGAGAGAACATTTCCTGAAGTTCTTACAGGTTTATCTGGTTATATTCTGTGATCCACACATTATTTAAAACCAACTTAAATTCAAATACATGCTAAAACATGACCAAAGTGTCTGCTGGCTGAATGTTGAATTTGCCAGGGGTGTGAATAATTTTGGACTTGGCTGATGTGATAGTTTCAGGCTTGACTGACTGATGTGTTCAATTCCGTTATACTATATGCTGAAAGGCCCATGCATTGCTTAAAGACCATGGCACTGCATCAACAATATATCAGATGCAAAGTCTACACTGTATCTGGCACAGAAGAGCACGACTCCATTTTTAATTAATTAACTGCAACAACTGGCCAATGAAAGAGAGCTGCATGACTGGAATTATATATGCTGCCCATGTTGGGGATCAAAATGAAGAGAAATTAGAACAAGTATTCACAGTTCTGACCTAGTAACTGACTTATTTTATATTTTATATTTTTATTTTTATATATATATATATATATATAGTGCTAACCACTAAGCCACCTTGCTGCCCCATAGTATATATTTCTATTTTGAAGTTTTGAAGTTTCATTTGCACTGTAAAAACTATAACACATAAGGGGATAAATAAGCAAGCTTATCAGGGACAAAACACAGAACAGGTGAACATAATAGTGATAAAAGAAATGACAGGACTAGGCATCACTCTACCATATATAGTATAAATAGACCTAGACAAACTCTCTATGGCATCATTCAAGGGTTTTCTAAAGTTTTGAAGCTCAAATGTGGGACCTCTGGTCATCTTGAAAGGAGTTAACTCCACTTAACCCCAGTTAATCCATAAGGCAAGTCAAGTTTTTTGTATAGCACATTTGGTACACAATGGTAATTCAAAGTATTTTACATGAAAGAAGGAAAATGATCATAATAATGAAATAGAAAATAATAGCAATAAAACTTTTCAAATTATTTAAAATTGTATTAAAAATAAAATAAAAAACATTTGCAATTAAACTTTTACAACTATTTAAAATTTGGTTTTAAAACAGTTATAAAAATAAAACAGTTAGAAATATAAGATAAACATAAAATACAGTGCAGTGAGTTTGGATGTAACACAGTGCTCATTCAATAAATGCACAGCTAAACAGATGAGTTTTAAGTTTAGATTTAAATGTGACTAGTGTTTTGATCTGATCTCTTCTGGAAGCCGGTTCTAACTGCGGGCAGCATAATAGCTAAAAGTGGACTCCCCTTGTTTTGTGTGAACCCTTGGTATTTCTAACTGATCCTAATGATCTGAGCGTTCTGTTAGGTTCAGTGAGCATGTCTGCAATGTATTTAGGTCCTAGGCCATTGAGTGATTTATAAACGAGTAAAAGTACTTTAAAACCTATCCTAAATGTTACAGGAAGCCAGTGTAAGGACCTGAGGACTGGTGTGATGAGGAGACCATTACAATAATCCACTCTGCTGGTGATAAAGGCATGGACAAGTTTCTCCAAGTCTTAATTGGAAACAAAACATCTAATACTTGCAATGTTTCTGAGATGATAGTATGCTGATTTAGTTACTGCTTTGACATGACTACTGAAACTAAGGTCTGTCTCCAGAATCACCCCAAAATTCTTGACTTGATTTAGTTGTTTGACACCTAGAGTGAAGGTATGCATTCACCTTCAGAGCTTCATCTTTGTTTCCAAATGCAATGACCTTGGTTTTCTCCTTGTTTAACTGAAGAAAATTTTGGCACATCCAACTGTGAATTTTATCAATGCATGGGCAGAGGGAGTCCACGGGGCTATAATCATTTGGAGATAAGGCTATGTAAAGCTGGGTATCATCAGCATAGCTGTGATAGGCAATTTGGTTCTTTCTGATTATCTGACTTAAATGGGCAAATGGAAAGACGTAATGGAGCCTGGATGGCAAACCCCTACCTAACTCAGGTACCACCCACAAGCAAGCTACAATAATTGTAGTTAGCTGGTTAGCTAAAGTAATGCATGATAGGCAGCTAGAGGATTGTTACCTGCAATGCAGCTCTCACTCAAAGTGGCGACGCCCTATATGCCAATTATGCAAAACATGAAAAGTATGCATAAACTTTAAGGTTTAAAATGATTTTACCTGATGAGTTACATAAAAATTTTATCCACCCCATGCAGTTGTCATGAATATGAAGTCTGTAAATATTGAGACCAAAAAAGGCTGTATACATGTTTATTTCTGTTGTGCATTTTACAATGAACGAGATTGCCTCTTTAGGTGCCCCTAGGGGAAGTTTGAGGAACTGCACATTTTGCAGTGCGTTGGCTTCGTGTTTCAGAAACGTGGGTTGTTGACAGATCAAGGCAGGAAAAATAAACGACATATGTTAACAAAAGCCAATGACATGGCACATTTCATAAAATGTTAGCAATGCTGAGAAAAACAAAAAATATGCACAGCCAGTAACAAAAACTAGCCAAAAAGCTGCTTGGCCTGAGTCTGACCAACCTAGTTTACTAACCCTCTTGCTAAGTACCTACCAGCCTGTTTATGCAACCCGAGCATAATAAAGTGCATCAAGGTCTTCATCTGAGTTTCAACTGCCAGAGAGAAGGAAAATATCACTGTAATCATAGCACTGTGTAAAACCCACTGTGACTACATTGAGGCTACATAGATTCTGGATCTGTGTCACAGCTGTTATAGGACTTACTGTATGTTGGAACAGGTGCATTACAGAAAGAAAAAAAAATCACAGTATGAGGATCAGTATTTGGGAACCACAGTCACAAATACATGTTGGGGAAAAAAAAGAAAAAAAGTTTGTGTGTTGTGTGTTTTTCTTTGACCACTATGTGGGCAAAGGAAAGGAGCAGCGGAGGAGCAGTGGTTTACAGAACAGCTGTGTCACCCCATAATTACAATGTGTGTGTGTGTGTGTGTGTGTGTGTGTGTGTGTGTGTGTGTGTGTGCGTGTGTGTGTGTTTGCGTGTGTGTGTGTTGGCGTGTGTGTGTGTGTGTGTGTGTGTGTGTGTGTGTGTGTGTGTGTGTGTGTGTCTGTGTCTGTGCGTGTGTGTGTGTGTTTGTGTGTGTGCGGGTGTGTGTGTGTGTGTGTGTGTGTGTGTGTGTGTGTGTGTGTGTGTGTGTGTGTGTGTGTGTGTGTGTGTGTGTGTGTGTGTGAGTGTGTTATTGTCAGACTGCAGGACTGTTTTTAAAAGTTAATATTTGGAGCATATGGTTTTGAAAGATATCTGTGTGTGATGTAAGTCCTAATTAGTGTTAGTTTGTGTAAACTTAGTTTTATTAATAAAAAATGGGACATATTTGGATGAGAACACACTATATATAAAAAATACATGATAAAACAAAGAAAACCACAGTTTGTGCAATGTTTGAAGTATTTGCTCAATTTCTTAGCTAAAAGCCCAAAAGAGGCCAGCATATCATTTAACTCATGTTACATGTAGACTAAAGAGAGCAGTCAGTGATCTCCTCTCAGCGTGTGTAGCTCCACTATAATATTTCAAAAGCAGCAGTTATTGGCTTTGTGTGTCTGAAAGAAATAATGCGCTTGTCCAAACCACTAGATCACTTATCATGAGATGGGGAAACCCAGCTACTGGGTGGGATTGGGATATAAAATCATTTGGAAAACGTTGTGTTCTTCTGTGTTCTTTACCATCTTCTCAACATAATTACTTTGTCAAAACAGAAATTCCATAATAAAAGTTTGGCAGAAGCCCATGCAAATGATTACACAGTTTATGCTGCCACAAGCATTTAATCAGACCCCTCCTCTATCTGACGACTCGTCCAGCATCTCACCTCCGCCCCTTTTGCTTCACTCTGTGTTAATACTGTATTTGGAATGGTATTTTATCCAAAACCTGACTTAATCGCAATTCTGCAACGCTTCAACTAAATGCTGAAAGCTTTCGGTAATGATATGATATGCTATGACTATGTAACACATCACCCTTTGAGTCACTTGTTTTTTTTTGTTCTATAAGCATGTGTTTTAATGCATTTTTAATGATTTCCCTCAGCCACAATCTGTGTCTCATCACCTTGGCTGTCTGTATTCCCACATATCTACATTGCCAGCTACCGACTCACTTCCAAACAGTAAACCTCAGAAATAGAACCATATACATTGGATTCTGTCTTTGAGCTTCTGTCTCGTAAATGCCCACAATCATGCTTTCTTTTCGTCCAAAAATCCCACCACTCCCATGCGGCACAGTTGCTCTTACATCACTGCGGTGAAAATGTACGTCTCTCTGTGTGCGTGGGTGTGGGTGTGTGTTGGGGTGTGTGTTTGTGTGTGTGTTTGTGTGTGTGTGAGAGAGAAAGAAAGAGAAACCTTATTGGGTTTACTGTCCTTGAAGTTAATTCAGTTATAGAATAACGTCCATAATGGGTGTCTCCATCTCCTTTTCTCAGTTTGTCCTGCTGTTTCACAATTTAAGCGTTGTCTCAGCCACTCTCTTATTACCTTCTTCTTTCCAGTTTCACGTTTCTTGTGTCCTTTCCCTTTCTCTTTCCACAAACCTAATCTTCTATTTTTTTGTATCTTCGAGGACTCACAGTCAAGTATTTCGTTCTTTATTAACAGATAATTTCTGGTCTTTAATTTCTTTTCTTTCCTTTGTTACAGATTAATGTCTTCTCAGTTATATTTAAGCAATCAATCTTGGAGAAAAACAATACAGTGCTTCACTATAATGCGTGTGTGTGTGTGTGTGTGTGTGTGTGTGTGTGTGTGTGTGTGTGTGTGTGTGTGTGTGTGTGTGTTTTGTGATGGTCATTGCATTTTCTTTGCAAGTTTTCATTTGTGTGAATGTTAATTTGAGATATTGAACTTCATGAGGCGACAGAACGATGACTTATGTCCAGACATGCATTGGCTTGACTTTACGAAGTGGAAAGATCTGAACTCTTTAGCCTACAATTACAGAGAAAACTACAGAGGAAACAAGTAAAACAGTAGCTTATACTGGGATCAATGCCTTAATGTTGGTACTGAAAATGGGCAATGTGGTTTGGGTTTTATGTTTGTTTACTCTGTGATGAATTGGCACCCTGTCCTAGGTGTACGTCACCAAATTTCCAGAGTCCCCTGGGACATGCTGTGTGCCTCGGGCGAGCCTGTACACCAGTTTCCCAATGCTGGTCCTGAAGGATCCCCTAACCTGCACATTATAGTGCTTTCCCTGCTTTACGACTTGCACTTTTATTCAGTAAATGCTGTAAATTAGCTAATTCATTAAGTGAAGTGTGCTGGGAGCTGAGATGAATAGTAAAATGCGCAGAGCAGGGGGTCCACCAGGACCAGGGATGGGGAGCATGGAGAATGAATGAGTGAGTGAGTGAGTGAGTGAGTTTGTTCGTTCGTTCTGTGTTCAGGTCATTAACTAGCATTAACCTATGTACTGTATATTTCTGCAGCAAATTCTGCGGAGCTCACGTGAGAATGCCACCAAAGTCATCTTCCTCATCACAGATGGCTACTCGAACGGTGGGGATCCGCGGCCAGTAGCAGCAGTGCTCCGTCGGAGTGGTGTAGAGATCTTTACCCTGGGCATCTGGCAGGGAAATATCCGCGAGCTTCACGACATGGCATCACATCCCAAAGATCAACACTGCTACTTTGTGCACGACTTTGCAGAGTTTGAAGCTCTTGCACGTCGTGCTCTTCATGAAGGTGAGACATGAAATTAACTCATGATGCAAAATATATATATATATATATATATATATATATATATATATATATATATATATATATATATATATATATACTGTATAATATATTATTACTAGGTAATAAGTGATCACTGATCATGATCATTGTGCAAATGCAAGGAAAGAAAAAAGACAAAGGAGAAGGAGGGAAGTTTAATAACTTAGATTATTAATTGTAAACATTTTTCAAAAATATTTGATGTAAAATCTTTCAGTTATTTAACAATCAGCACCAGCTCCACATACTACATGGCTTATTTTGTAGAAATGTCCAGATACTTAAACAGTAACCAAGAAAAAATAATACTAGCATAATTAACTATCATAACTATCAACAAAACTAATTAATATCTCCATTAACTAAAGTTCACAAGATCAGTTATTAAAACTAAACCCACAATGATATCAGACAACACTTTTATGAATATGTCTGCAATTACTGACTGTTGAAATTTAGAACTGAGCCTCAATATTTATCCCTGGAGATTTCAGTAAGTTACCAACTAATGTGTTATAGCATGCTGTAATTTCATTTTTACTTAGTTACATGAAGTCTTGGATCAAATAAATGTTAATTGACTTGATTGTATTGTTTTGTTAGGTTGTATTATTATTATTATTATTATTATTATTATTATTATTATTATTATTATTATATTTGCAAATGAATTGCAATGCATTCTGGATATGTTTATGTGTGTCATGCTAGCTAAAAATTGTTTTTTTTCTGTATAACCGTTTGAGTTAAAATTCTGACTTATATTTGATGTCCACAAGTGTATCATTCAGTGTCACAGTTCTGAATATATATATATATATATATATATATATATATATATATATATATTTTTTTTTTTATGTAGCTGTAAGTGTGCCATTCCACAATATTTACCTAAAACGTTACTTGGATTAGGTGCACGGAACAAAATTACATTCCTATAAACTGGTCTCATCCATGTCTGCTTCACGGTTGATGTTTTTGGTAACCCCCCTCCCCACCAAAAAAAAAAAAAATCCCAGTTCTTGTTACTAATAGTAACCCCAATATAATACAAAACCTGCTGGATTAAATCATAATGTGCGTGTTTCTCCATGTGGAGAACCCTCCCAGTTTAGTCTACAAGGCCCAATAACCAAGTAAACATGTTCTATCTACTAACATATTAAATCCATCATCCAACTACAGCCAATCTTGCAGGAGAGATCATAAAGGGAAAGGAAGGATCTGTGTGAATAAGTGATCTTCATGAGGGCAGATAAGAGGCTGGCCTGTGGCATGGCAAGTTATTCTCCCGATGTGATCTTCTGTCTTCAGCGCTGTACAGCTGCTGCCAGCAGCTTGGCTCAAGTGTGTGTGCTAACATCTGGAGTCCAATCCACTTTTGTTTGCTCGGCATATAAAGAGACAAAGATGCTTCTTCCAGCAGTTTGGACACACACACACACACACACACACACACACACACACACACACACACACACACACACACACACACACACACACAGTTCTAAGAGTCCTCAAAGCCAAAATTATCTTGTCTTCTGCCAGTACAAAATTAAGTGTTCTCATGTTCACACTGTCCTTTCATTTGTTAACCATTTCTCTCTCTCTCACTCTCTCTCTCTCTCTCTCTCTCTCTCTCTCTCTCTCTCTCTCTCTCTCTTTCACACACACACTCACACACACACACACACACACACACACACACAGACTTGCCTTCAGGTGGTTATATCCAGGATGACATGTCCTATTGCTCGTCTCTATGTGTGGATGGGAGGAACTGCTGTGACATGATGGCCAGCTGTAAGTGTGGCACACACACCGGCCAGTATGACTGTGTGTGTGAGAAAGGACACTATGGCAAGGGCCTGCAGCTCGAATGTACAGGTGCGTCCACAGCACAACACCAAAATACATTAAATGCGCACACACAGTTTGGGATGCCTGACTTCAAGAGTGGGATATGAGAAATTATTATTATCATTTTTATATATATATATATAATATTAGTATATCGGGAAGTCTGTTAAAATCATGTGGAATTAAAAGTGGAATAGCATTGGGAAATTCTTCCTCAAAAACCATTCCTTAGCTGTGTTTGCGGTGTTATGGAAGGTACATTTTTCAGCTGTGTAAAAGAAGAATTTTGTGCTATTAGAGGCTATCAATATTTCCCTCTACCTTGATTAGAGCCCAAGTCCAAGCTAAGAAGAAGATGCCGTTGCCCCAATGCCGCTACCACCATCCATGCTTTATCATGTGTGTTCTTTGGCTGATAATATGTATTGTAAATTTAAGGCCAAATTATGCCTAACACGTTCTTTTTTGAGCTTATCAGACACAGTTTGCTCCATGGTTTGGCAAAATTTAGTCAAGCTTTTTTGCATGAACTTCATTACTGTACTTAAATACATGATTCACATATCTATACTTGAATAGGTTAATTAGACGATATATTTTACTTTAACTTCATTACATCAAATAGCAAATGTTTGTACTGTCTAATTTACTACATTTACTACTGCATAGAGTTGTGTTAAATAACTACAGTGGTCCGTAGTATTTTAGGTGATAAATTGGAACCTGAGGACGTTTGTACTTTTACTCAAGCAGAAATGTAAATTGAGTAGCTTTTGTTTTACTTGACGTATCACTGCTTTTACTCAAGTACAGGATTTGTTTACTTTGTCCACCTCTGACAGGTGCTAATAACAGACTCATTTCAGGGTGAAAATTTTATGTGGTAAACGTAAAAAAAAAAAAATTAAAAATTACTACAGTTACAAATTAAATTTACTTTGTACATACTATATCTAACTCCAACTATCTAACAACAACCATCCAATAACAGAAAGTGTGCTGTGGTATCTGGCTCCAAGGTGTGAGCAGCAGATCCTTTAAGTCAGTAAGTTGCAAGGTGGAGCATTCCTTGGTCAGACTTGTTAGTCCAGCACATCCCACAGATGCTGAATCAGATTAAGATCTGGACCATTTGGAGGCCAAGTCAACACCAAGAACTCTTTGTTATGTTCTCTAAACTATTCCTAAAAGGTTTTGCACGGTGCATTATTCTGCTGAAAAAGGCCAGGGGCATTAGGGAACAGTTTTTGGTAGGTGTTGAATGAATGCCAGGACACAGGATTCTTTAGCAAAAGTCCTCAGCATCAAACTATAAGAAGGCATGCCTTCTTCCAGATAAGTGAGGCACACAAACAGTCATCCACAAAATGTAAAAGAATACCTGATCAAGCCCTAATACCTAAAGACTTCGTGAAATCAAATTGTAAAACAAAGCTATATTTAATAGTGAAAATCAGATAATTTTCCGACACACAATATGAAGGGAACTCAAGGGATCGGGACTAAACAGCAGTGTAGCCTTAAGAAAACCACTTATCAGTGAAGCTACCAAGAAAAAAAAAGGCTCGCAAGAGAATAAAGAATGGAAAAGGCTGTCCAATTAAATATTATAGTGTGCACCTATTATTATTATTATTATTATTATTATTATTATTATTATTATGTAAGCCCACCTAAGAGACTTTTCTATGTTTCTCTGTAATAACCACATACTGACTTGCTATGCCACTGTAACTTCCCCCAATACATGAGAAACAAGATCCAGTTTTTGAGCTTTTGGTGGTTTTGGAGAATGTTGGCTGTTGCTAGAGAAAACATACAAGATATTTAGGTGATAGCCACATATTACGCTATATTATTTTCAAGCTAGTGGTGAGTGGTTAGCTAGTGCTCTTACCACCCATGTGCTGGTTTTGGAATCAAACAAATTTACCATAACCATCAGGGTATTAAAGTGCGATTAAATGGCGTCTAGGCGATGACACACCCTTAACAAGGCAGTCTATGTGTTTAATTTATAATAGAATGATTTAATGGTGATGCAATGCAAAAACAGTGTGTGCTTTTAATATGGTGGGCACTGGAAAAGTGCAATGAAGATCGTAGTGTTGTGTCGTCTCTGATATCTTTAAGCAGGCTATACTGTATATCTGGGTTGCTTATTTAGCACTTGTACATTATCTAGTGTTTCACACTCTACTTCACAAGTAAAAATGTAAATAGCGTAGCTGGTTCTGGGTAAGGATTTTCACAACACCATAAAAAACACTAGTCCTAGATCTAGATCAAGCGTTTGGAAGGCTGTAAAACCTGATCCAAGGAAAATAACTGTCATGACTGAGAGCTTGATCTGCGTTTTATACCTTCCTGTGTTGTGTGCCGGCCACTCTTATTAGTGCTACACAGTCTGTGTTTCACCCTGGGGAGTGAAAAATAATAGTCATAATAAAAAACAGACTTGAGCCACAATCATTGTTTTATTGAAGGTGATTTGCCAAACAAGGATTGGTCTTCAGATTGTAGTATGCCACACAGACTGCAGACATGAAATCTGCTTAAGTAATGGAGGAAGCTTCCCAGGTGTGTTTTTTTCCTCTTACAGAATTTAATAGCTTGGCAGCAATTTGGTAACACTGTGTAACACAGGAAGTAGATCCGACGGAATCAGTATCCCAAGCTCTCAGGTTGTCTGGGCTTTATTTATTTATTTATTTTTTTTTTTTTTTAATTCTTGATTCTTACTGTACAACTATATTCAACAAAGAGAAAGGCAAAATAAGCTACAATTCCTATAAGGTTTTGCTATAATTATACGCTGTTATGCTGTAACCCATGTTGTAACTATCACACAAACTAGTCATTCTGAATTGTACTTACTGCTAAACCACAGACATCAGCCAAGCTGCCATGTGTCGGATGAAAGAATGGTTTTTACTACACACATATGCATACAGTAAATGCAAATATAATGAGTGAGGATTGCAAAGAAACACATACACAGCAGGATATCTCATAAATAGAAACACAAATTAAGTAAGTAAGCAGTAAGCAGACAAACACAATGAGTAACAGACCAGGGACACCAAAACCAACACAAAGGCACAACAAACCGAATAAAGCGCGAACCCACACTGCATATTGAGAGGGAGATTCAAGTCAAACATATTAAAACCATACTGCTGCAGGCATTCTATCCAGACAGGATAAGCTATATGGCTACACAGATGTCATCTTGGGACTTCATATATATTTTTAAGTCACTTAGCCTGTATTAATGCACTTATCTAGCTACCTGGCTAGTCATACATTATTGTATTATGTCAGCTACTATCTTTCAGCTAAACTAATTTGGCTTTTGGAAACGTTTTTTTAATTACAGTACATTAGTGCTCAAATAGCTTATGAATTTATGATCTGTCCAACCATGCTCCCTATTTTTTGGAAGTTTACATCTAGTAAGCGTACTGGTGTGGATAGCAATTAGAGAAACCTCCTCAACGTATTTTCAGTGCCTATGTCCATATTTACTCTTGCTTTATATCCTGAGAGTCTTGACACAATGTCCCTGACACCCTGCTGCAATAATAACTTCCAGCTGCCATACAACAGAGGAAAACAAGAACCACTGGAGTGTATTCCTCATTCTTCCTCCAATTCTATCATTCTCTTTCTGTCTGCTTTTATCATAAAGGATCATGGAAGTCCTGTTTATAAAAGGGGTGAAGAAAGGGAATTAAGCACTGTTATCTCAGTCATTCATTAATTCACTGGAAGTGAAGCGTTTAATCTGAACAACATTCCTACTTTATCTACTGCCCAGTAGTTCATCAGCTCTCGATGAGACACGTGGCATATGTCGTATGATCGACAGGTTACTGTGTCATGGTCAGAGGTCAGAGAGGAACTGCTGCTTCATTTCCTCAAAGGATAGCCTGTAAATATTTACTCTCAACCAAATGATCCCAGGCACCCATAAATCCAGCCAGAGCAGAGGAAGGACAGAGAGGGGAATATAGGAGGAATTTGGGGAATGTTTAGCAGAGACAGAAATGTTGCAAACAAGTTGGGTCTGTTGCAACACCACCAACCCTCCTGCTCTCCCTACTGTTTCTTACTCCTGTAAAGGAGAAATTCAATTACTTTCCCATTACGGACAACACAAAAAGTGTTATATTACAGAAACTTCTTAGGCACCCAGCAAACCTCATAGCAATTCAGAAGCTTTGTCAGTAACTCAAAGACTGGAGAAACGTTTAACATGGCATGAGATTACACTATACATCTCTACAAACCAAGAGATCATGTTCTAGTATTTTATCAAAGCAAACAAGAAAACCTTCTTCCTACAGCATATACTTTTATCTTTGTTGAGTTGTTGTTGACCTTCTGTTCAGCTGTAGGATGTCCCTGCATGGATACCCTATACATTTCTTCTTACATATCAAATCCTGCATAATGTAAAGATTTATAATCACACAATGGTCAACCAGTTAATCTGTTGTTATGCAGTAGACAATGGGTTTGATTTTGAGTCTGGTTCCTCTCAGGGTTTCTTCCTCTTGTCATATCAGGGAGTTCTGTAAAGCTAATTTTAATATCTGCAAAATTAATTTGATAAATCATTTGTTAAATACTGGTCACAGTTCTTAGAGCATTGTGAAAATGCTAGGGTTAGGGTTAGGGTTAGGGTTAGGAAATTGTTCTGAAATGAGCGAGGATAGTTATGGGATTCATTAGTTCTTTAAAGAACCTTCTGAGCTCTTATTAATCTCCACAAGATATTGGCACACTTTCTTCTGAATACAGCAATGCTTTAAAAAAGTATAAAACTCGCAGCCTAGTAAACACTGATCTCTCTTGAGTGTTTTGCATAACTGATATGCTAAAGCTTTTGTGTCTTACACTTGTTGAATATTGCCAGTAATTGATACAGCAGCAGGGATACCACCAGTGTTGATCCCATCTCTATGGCATTACATAATACGTAATACCCGCTTATATCATCTTGCCAGTATTTAGGAGTTTCTCTTCATCTCTCCTGTGTCAAATAAAAGAACACAGTGAATGTCTTTCCATACTGGAATTTTAGGGAAACCCAAAGCATTTTCCCCTCCTCCTTGAACTCCCTTAACTTTACTTAATCTATTATATATATATTTTTCTTTTTTTTAAAAAAGTGAAACACTACAAGATTCTCAGGCCATATACACACGTGGACAAAATTGTTGGTACCCTTCGGTCAATGAAAGAAAAACTCACAATGGTCACAGAAATAACTTTAATCTGACAAAAGTAATAATTTAAAAAAATTCTATGAATGTTAACCAATGAAAGTCAGACATTGCTTTTCAACCATGCTTCAACGGAATTATAAAAAAAATGAACTCATGGAACAGGCCTGGACAAAAATGATAGGTACCCCTAACTTAGTAGTTTGTTGCACAACCTTTTGAGGCAATCACTGCAATCAAACGATTCCTGTAACTGTCAATGAGACTTCTGCACCTCTCTGCAGGTATTTTGGCCCACTCCTCATAAGCAAGCTGCTCCAGTTGTTTCCGGTTTGAAGGGTGCCTTTTCCAGACAGCATGTTTCAGCTCCTTCCAAAGATGCTCAATAGGATTGAGGTCAGGGCTCATAGAAGGCCACTTTAAAATAGTCCAATGTTTTCCTCTTAGCCATTCTTGGGTGTTTTTAGCTGTGTGTTTTGGGTCATTGTCCTGTTGCAAGACCCATGACCTGTGACTGAGACCCAGCTTTCTGACACTGGCCAGCACATTTCTCTCTAGAATCCTTTGATAGTCTTGAGATTTCATTGTACCCTGCACAGATTCAAGACACCCTGTGCCAAATGCAGCAAAGCAGCCCCAGAACATAACAGAGCCTCCTCCATGTTTCACAGTAGGGACAGTGTTCTTTTCTTGATATGCTTCATTTTTCCGTCTGTGAACATAGAGCTGATGTGCCTTGGCAAAAAGTTCCATTTTTGTCTCATCTGTCCATAGGACATTCTCCCAGAAGCTTTGTGGCTTGTCAACATGTAGTTTGGCATATTCCAGTCTGGCTTTTATATGATTTGTTTTCAACAATGGTGTCGTCTCCCATGTAGTCCACTTTGGCTCAAACAACGACGGATGGTGCGATCTGACACTGATGTTCCTTGAGCATGAAGTTCACCTTGGATCTCTTTAGAAGTCTTCCTGGGCTCTTTTGTTACCATTTGGATTATCCGTCTCTTTGATTTGTCATCAATTTTCCTCCTGCGGCCACGTCCAGGGAGGTTGGCTACAGTCCCATGGATCTTACATTTCTGAATAATATGTGCAACTGTAGTCACAGGAACATCTAGCTGCTTGGAAATGGTCTTATAGCCTTTACCTTTAACATGCTTGTCTATAATTTTCTTTTGAATCTCCTGAGACAACTCTTCCCTTCGTTTCCTCTGGTCCATGTTGAGTGTGGTACATACCATGTCACCAAACAACACAGTGACTACCTGGAGCCCTATATATAGGCCCACTGACTGATTACAAGATTGTAGACACCTATGATGCTAATTAGTGGACACACCATGTCCCTTTGGTCACATTATTTTCAGTATTTTCTAGGGGTACCATCATTTTTGTCCAGGCCTGTTCCATGAGTTTATTTTTTTAAATAATTCTGTTGAAGCATAGTTGAAATGCAATGTCTGACTTTCATTGGTTAACATTCATAGAATTTTTTTAAATTATTACTTTTGTCAGATTAAAGTTATTTCTGTGACCATTGTGAGTTTTTCTTTCATTGACCGAAGGGTACCAACAATTTTGTCCACGTGTGTATTATGCTCATAGTCAAACTCTCATATATATTACAGTGAAGACGTGTACAGAGTTTTTGGCATGGATATAAGTGCCTAAGAGGATCCAGCTTGGGCCTCCGGGTCTGGAGTCCAATCTGGAATAGTATTTGAGAGCTTTATCCCCCAATCACTGCATACTCAACAATGTCTTAAAGTAATCAGCTTGTCTGAAAGGCATCCTGCTCTCAAGACCTGTTTTTTAAATGATAACTCACATAAGATTTCATTTTATTGATAACAAGTGTTAGGAATTCACATGTTTAAACAACATGATACAAGCGCATTTCGCTTATTCTGTGAGTTAAATAAAACAATCTCCATGTCTTTGAAACCACCACAATCTGATACGAATAATGGATAAATGGTGAAATTATAAACATGATCTTTTACCCACATAATCTGTTTTTCTGTGGTATATTATGACAGGATTGGCTTCGGTTATATTAATCTTTGAGAAAATGATGTTCCAGGCCAAGCAGCATGAAAATGGAAATGAAAAGACTCCCTGAGATTACACAAGGAAAAAACCTTGAGAAGAACCAGACTCAAAGGGAATCCATCCTTATTTGGATAATACAGGCTAGTACAACCATAAATAAATCCCCACTATAAGTGCTATACAGTCAAATGCACATTTGAAGTCCACTTTATTGAGTTTACCAACTATCCATTGATAGATAAATGAATATAAAATTGTTCATGGCACTTTTCAGTCCCCAAACTCACTCACTCGCTCATCATCTATATCACTTTATCCTGTATTCAGGGTCACGGGGGGCCTGGAGCCTATCCCAGGAGACTTAGGGCACATGGCAGGGTACACCCTGGACACAATGCTAATCCATCGGAGGGCACAGACACACATACGCTCACTCATTCACACAATACAGGCAATTTGGGAACGCCAATTAGCCTAACCGGAGGAAGGATAATTGTGGGAGGAAACCGGAGTACCCTAGAGGAAACCCACCAAGCACAAGGAGAACATGCAAACTCCATGACCACAGAGACGGGAATCGAGCCTGGCCGGGGATCGAACCCGAACCCTGGCGGTGCAAGGCGACAGCGCTAACCACTACACCGCCAATCCCCAAACTATCAATGCAATAGAAGTCATCACAGCTTTTTTTTTTTTGGTTTCTTTTTTCAAATGAGGTCCAAAGCCATCTTCGTGTTTTTGTAAATGGCAGTCTCATTTATCTTAAAGTAAACCATAGGGAGCGATCCTTAGTAGCGGTTTTCACATGTAAACTTTTAATAGAAGTCAGGATAATTTTTAAAAGGTCAGGATCACTGGTATCTCAGGAGTGGCATGTGTAACTTGACAGAGGGCAAAAGAGAGAGAGAGAGAAAGAGAGAGAGGGATTAAATATGTTGACTGTTACTTAAGGATTAAGGTTAATATAGCTAGCAATTACAGCAAGAAAAATGCAGTGTCAAACAAAAACAGACATGAGGGTTCCCTGGCACATAAAATGGCTAGCCACTCCTCCATCAACAAAAATGAAAAAAAAAAAAAAAAACTGAGTGAAAGGAGTGGAAATAGAAAGCATGCCAGGTCACTAAAACACTTTGTTCCTGGGAGTGCTCAAAATCTAATACTTAAAAATAAATAAATAAATAAATAAAATACAAAAGACTAGATTAAAGAAATAATTTTCAACCTAGACCCAAAACCTAAGACTGTATCTGAGTCCTGAAGACTAACTGGAATGCTATTCCATAACTATGATTTTATTGGAGAAAGTTGTAGCATTCACTACAGTATTTGAGGTACCAATAAATAGCCTGCACCTTTTGATTGAAGCAGCCCTTGCAGATCATAGAATACCAGCAGTTCAATCAGATACTGTGGCATGATATCATTCCATGTTTTCTAGTTTAAAAGTATTTTTTTTAAGTCAATGTGACCATGTGATCATTATATCATTTTATGTGATATTATATTATATTATATTATATTATATTATATTATATTATATTATATTATATTATATTATATTATATTATATTATATTTCTATTCAATATCACATAAAGATCCTTTACCACTGAATATGATTAAACAAAAACACCATCCAGTGTTAAGACACAAGGGAAAAAAACACAAGTTGGGAAACACAAGAAACTTTTAGAAGAGAAAGCTGAAAATGAAACAAATACATAATTAAAGTGCAAATGTAATGTAAATATTTAATATGAACATTATTTTATGAAAATACATAATTTTGAGAGTTTAATTAAATAATGCTTAAAATAGCACTCCACAGATTTAATACTTGCCCGGGTCATAGCAATTTGTATAAACCTTTGCTGTCTCCAAACTAAAATGACTTTTGGGCTGCATTGAATCCCATTGTAGACGTCCTGGATTTTAGATGTTTTTTTAATAGAAATGTCCCAAATTACATATACAGGAAGTTAAACACAGCTTTTATCATGAGAAAAATTCAGTCCTCTTGTAGAATATAAAGAATTTGTTTATTTACACATGGAAACCTTTAGGTAAAATCTTTCATAAATCCTTGTTGTACTATAATGATTAATTTTTCAAGGGACTCTGTTCGCATTGCTGTGGCCTTACCGCTCATGCATGCAGTCTGTGATAAACACCAAAGGCAATCAGCTGCACAAACAGCACCAAATGTGTTTTTCTTGTGGATAATTCATGCCTTCAGGCATTTCAGGAGAAATGTCCATTAAGCACTACGTTTTTACACTAAAACCTTTTTCCTTTTCCTTTGCTATGAGTCATGTATGGTTGCCCTCGTACGTGAGGTTTCCTGACCGGACAACACTTTCAATTTTTTTCATTGCCGTTCGGCTCATGCACACCAGATGCCTCTGGTTCTCCAGAGACCTGCACAGGGCCAGAGTCAAGGCTTCAATTCATACTTTAATCGGAGCGGATCAAACTGAAGATTTAACAGTCCTTTCGCTGTTGTTTGCACAGGAGTAGAGCCAGATGGAGTTCAGTAATGGGGCCTCCTGAGGGTACTTGGCACACGTTGTTGTTTAATGTCGATCTCGAGGTTGGGATCTATTTTAGCACTATATTGTAATAATTGTCGTCCTTGGAAGCCAAGCCCAGATTAGATCACAGGCAAGGCCTCCTCTGCATGACCGTTTTACTTAGTTTTCTCTCAGACATATGCACTGTGAATTCCACAGCTTGCCACAGAGTTGTAAAGCGTGTTAATTAATGGCTACAGAATAGAGGAGCAAGAGTTTAAAACTGCGTAATCTTGTAAAGTGACTGTTACTCTGGGTAATAAATAGCTTGAACTGTGTGTGTGTCTGAGTGGCGGACTATAATTGACACAGTGGCTCAGTGTGTATATGCTTGTATCACTATACAAGCTGCTATAATCTGCCACATATGTGTGTGGAGATCAGCAGGTGGATGAAACAAATGAGAACAAGTTAAACAGAACTTCAAAAGATCTTTCACACGTTCTTTCGGTTTTCTCTCTGTACCTCCAACCACTTTAACAGAATGTATTGCATTCAATTAAATTTTATTTGTATAGCGTTTTTAACAATGGACACTGTCATAAAACAGCTTCAAAAGAAAATTATGGAAATGTGTATGAAACCTGTGACAAAATATGTAGGAATCAAAATGATCAGCTTGTGCATGATGAGCAAGCCGACGGTCAGGCCAAAAAAACCCCCCTGAGAAACCTTGAGAGGAACCAGACTCAACAAGGAACCCATCCTTATTTGGGTGATAACAGATAGCAGGAATTGTTTTGCAGTCATACTGTGTGAAGACAGCTGGAAGTTCAATATAACAAGTTGATGTGTTTAAGATAATATGGGGTCCAGTTCATTATTGGAGGTTCATGTAGAAAACTGTTGGAAATTCCAGTAGTGAACTATTGCGCGACAGCAGCCACATGTCCTCAAGGAGCAGCTGTCTGCATCATCCGGGACCAGGACTGACTCCATGGTGAAGTGGAATCTTCCCCAGTCACCACCCGCATCCCAGGACATACATCAGGATGAGTCAGACAGGTCCATAGGGCAGAGGGGGTCTGGATCACTGGCAGCTCAGGGGCAGAATGTAGCTCGACAGAAAGACAGGGAGAGAGAAGAGAAGAGAAGAGAAGAGAAGAGAAGAGAAGAGAAGAGAAGAGAGTTAGCAATTAGGTATTGTCAAAGTCAAATAATGTATGAGGTAAATGTATATTTAGTGCAGAGTGCAGGGGCTCTGGCAGGACTAACTATGATAGCATAACTAAAAGGGAGAGCCAGAAGGAAGCACAAACATTCCCAGCTCCCAGAGAAGTAAAGCAACCAGGCACCCCACCATCAACAAACCTGAGTGATCAATGTGAGTGGAGAAGACAGGAACTAAACATACCTTGTTTAGACATACCTTGCATACTTTGTTAAATGCCCGGTTAATGCCGGTTATGTGTGACTTGTTAACTGTTAAATATCATCTTGATGTAAAGGGTTTAAGAAGGGTACTGTATACAGTGTGCAGTCATGACATATTCCACATGCCTAATATTGGTTTGGTTCCCCTCATGCCACTAAAACAGCTCTAACGTGTCAGGGCATGGTCGCCTCAAGACCTCTGAAGGACACCAAGACTTTAGCAGCAGGATCTGACTTGTTCTGCGAGGAGCATTATCTTGCTGAAAGAGGTCACTGTCATTTGGGAATAACATAGTCATGGGTGTACTTGGTCAGCAACAATGTTTAGGTAGGTCATACATGTCAAAGTAACATCTACACGAATGGGAGCACCCAAGGTTTCAGAGCAGAGCCATGCCCAAAGCATCACACTGTCTCTGCCATCTTCCCAATTTCCTACAGTGCATTATGGTGTCATCCTTTCCTAGGTAAATGTCACAGAAATTTTCATACGCCCATTGTAGGCACTTTTGCTACTGGACAGGTGTCAGCATGGGCACTCAGACTGATCTGCAGCTATACAGCTACATATGCAACAAACTCTAATGCATTGTGTGCATTAACACAAGTAACATTGACTTCTTCAGATATATGTGTAATAGTAGCTCTTCTTCTACTAACCTATGCCCCCAATGTGCATCCGTGAGCCTTGGGTGGTCATGACTCTGTAACGGGTTGTCCTCCTTTCTAACACTTTTAGTAGATACTAACCATTGAATACTGGGAACACCCCACAAGACCTACCGTTTTGGAGAAATCTGACCCTTAGTTTGAACCTTGTCAAGGTTTCTTAAATTGCCCATCTTTCCTGTTTCACATCAACTTCATGAACTCACTATTCACCTCTCCATTTCTTTACCTACCCTACAGAAGCTTCGTGACTCATAAAGGGATGATTTACTGTATGTGTGCCATGTAAGGCAGCTTAGACTCCACAGACTCTTGTTAAACATGCTCTAATTCCTTTTCCCGGGGATGACACACGGGTCATGGTGGACAAGAGCATTGAAGCAACGCAGCTTGTATTTTTCCTTTTCCACACATACAGTACATAAACTTTTTTTCCTCGCATATATGCTTTTGTTCCTCACTGCACTTTCACTCAAACCCTCATAGGCTTTTTTTAAGATTATAGCCTTTGCTTTGCTATTTTATAGGATACTCATAAAGGTTCTCTCTTATTTTTGCACTTTGTTTGTCCCTCCATTCCCTTTGTCTGCCTCTCTCTAACTTAATGCCTCTGTCTCTGTCTGTCTACCACCTTCATTCCTTTATGCAAACGATGTTCTGCAGTGTGGGGTTTGGCATGATGGAGTAATGGTTAGTACTGTGGCCTTTGATTCCTGCCTTGGGTCTGTGTGCATGGGTTTGTATGTTCTCCCCTGTCAGTGCCTGAGTACCCTGAGCGAGGCTCAAGACCTCTTGTGACCATCTAAGATAAGCTGTATAGAGTGAGAGACTCTATATTTTGACTCATGCCTTGTACTGTATTGACATTTTCGAGTGTACTTTAACCAGGTTGTTAGCTTTTATTTGAAAAGGCAGATCTGAATCACTCTGTTTAAATAATTGAGGCAAATTTAATATATTTACAGTTTACACTAAGATGGAAGAATATGGAGTTTTGAGAAAAGTTGTATGCCTGTACATCATATCACCATAAGCAAGCACTGGCCGAAAGATAGCTTTCAAAAGTCTTCTCTAGTACAGTACATCACAAAGCCTTTGAGTGGGGTTAAAGTCTTTACTCTGTGGTGGCCATTTCATGTGTGAAAATTATCCCTTATGCTCCCAGAACCACTCTTTCACACTTTGAGACCAAATATCCCTGTGTCATCAGGGAAGAAAAACTCTCATTAATTAGATAATGGCATATTCAGGTCATCAGCTGACTTCATTTTCTTGCCATGTATCATTCCTGAGCCTAGACCTGATCAACTGAAGCAACCCCAGATCATAACACTCTAGAGGCTTGTATGGTGACCACAATGCATGATGGGTGCATCACTTCATGCGCTTCCCTTCTTACCCTGAAATGTCCTTTGCTCTGTAATAGTGTCAAACTGGACTCATCAGACCATTTCCATTTCTCTAAAGTCCAGTCTTTCTGTTGAAACCTTTTTAAAAATTAGCTTCACTTACAAGTGGTCCTGTGAAATGTAATCATTTCTATTGTTGATTTATTTAATGCAACTGCATCAAATGTTTAAGTGATCTCCATCTAAATATCTTCAACAAAACTTTGTCATGCAGGTTTTAATAATGCAATACTAGTATTTTCAGCATTCTCCTTAGTTGTTTTCATTGCATGATGTCAAAACTGTCAATAATTTGTTAGTTTTGACCTCAACTGCTGGTAACTAAAACAATTCATCACTACAGTAATTATCCAACTGAAGTAGGTATGAACTAAGTATTTAAATTCAGCACTTTTTTTTTTGCATAGTTTGGAAAGACATTGTCATGTCTCTCTCTGTGAGAGTCTCACTGTCTTTCTCACTCTTTCTCCCTGCATTAATGTGTCAGTAAATGGTGATGGAGTGAGAGTCTGCCCTACCTCCCTGTCAGTGACTGGTTTTAGAGCCTCTAACCCTCACTTCCCAGTCTCACTCAAATAGGGATCCAATATCCTGAACCTTTAAACCTGTTGGCATTTACAAAAATTATAGGAATAAACCCCAACATGGAGCACGTTGGTGTAGTAGTTAGCACTGTCGCCTTGCACCTCCAGGGTCTGGGTTCGATTCCCGGACTGGCACGATTCCTGTCTCTGTGTTTACATGTTATCCAGTGCTTGGTGGGTTTCCTCCGGGTACTCCGGTTTCCTCCCACAGTCCAAAGATTGGCAGATTAGGCTAATTGGCATTCCCAAATTGCCCATAGTGAGTGAGTGAGTGTATGAATGTCTACCCTCCGATGGATTGGCACGCTGTTCACCTCGTGCTCTAAGTCTCATGTCAATGGCATTATTGCTCCAGGCCCCCTATGACCCTGAATACAGGATAAAGTGAGTAAACCCCTATAACAGCTTTGGTAAAACTTTCTGTGTCTCAGTTGGTGTTTTGTATGTATTATATTATATCATTGTATGTTTTTTAAGTGTCTGGAAGGAAATATAGCGTTATAGCTGTTATATAATGATTCCTTTCCCTGCATAGCTGGTCTGTCTTTATCCTAAACCTGATCCTCTGGTTCCAGCTTTACGTTTGCAAGTTGCTCATGTTCATTCATTTACATTGACAGGTGTGTGAAGTGCTTTATATTCAAATAAACACACAGTTGAAGTGTGCCACAGTCATGTGTTATACACACTCCTGATGCAGTCACTGTAGTCCTGACTGTTACATAGCAAGACATGCTGGCTTTTGTTATTGTGTTAAACTGGTCTTTCTTTTTTCTGTCCTCGCTTTTATACCCTTATTTAACTCATGTGTTTTATCTCGCTCTGTGTGTAAATGCATCTACTTTATGGGCCAGTTGCCAGGAGACAATTTAGTTCATACAAAGGCACATAGAAGGTGTAATGAAGCACTTTAACTACAGATGCATGAATGTGGAGAGACACAGCAGCGCCATTGCTTTATTGCACTGACTTCTCCACTGACTATGTAATGGAAAGCACAATTATCATTTTTATTTGATGGATTAATGTGTCACTTGCCATGTAGTTTGCATCTAAGAAATTAGTCTCGAAACACCCAGTGTTGTAGTCTTTTCCAACCTGACACCAAAGTCTTTCTGATATTGTTGTTGCTGTTGTTTTAGTGGTTCATTTTGATCAGTAACTTCATGATAAGTTTATGTGGTCACTGTTTTTGTTATGGTTACATTTATTACCAGCATGCATCGTGCAAAGATGCATTAAGTGTACATATGTTAACGTTCTTTGCAGGAAGTGTGACATAGCGTGATGTTTATTCCTTCTTCCAGCATAAATGAGAGGATGTGGAGGAGTGTCGAGAATTTCTGAGTGGCCAAGTGCTGTGGTTAAACTCTCTATTTAGCCTTCATCCACAGTCTGATGCTCTCAGTGAAGTTTTAGTCACATATTGTTCTTCGTGCTCCAGATGGTTTATCGCACGTCCACATGTAAAAGTACTTTTCAACAACATGTCAGCATGGCATTTGAGAAAATGAGCTATTGCAAAATGTTGCCCAGCTAAACAACATGATGGAAAACTTTTTACATTTATGATGGCACTGGAAGCCAACGGTGGTCCTCAACGTTTGTCCTGGAGGAGCCACAACCACCCCCGCCCCCACCCCCCTACCTGCTCACTCCCCTCAATTCAGAAACGGATCATTACTTAACTCCAATGTTCTGGGAGCTGAGAAAACACTTAAATGTGCATGCCAGGGTTTCCCTGGCACCATGGTTGAGAAGTACTACATTGCAAAATCATTATGCTTCATTTATTTGGAACTTTAAAAGTGTGGAATATCAGATGATTGACTGGCACACAGGCAGCTGATCATTTCAGTCACATTCAGGAGATTACTATTGGTCCAGTGGAGCTGTAAAGAATGTATTAGGGTTCTTTTACATACAGTATGCAGTGTTTATTCTGTTTAAATAGAACGCTGTGGTGGTGTGCACAAGTTGGACAGTCAGATGAAGTTGATCCCGGTTCAGTTCTATGCACACTCTCGAGTGATGGGAGTGAAAAGGTTATTTGCCTTTGAATCGACTCAGCTGCTTTTGTGTAAATGTAAGCTGCTAAACTGGGAAATGCAAACTAAGCCGGAGGGGACAGCTGCAGAAAAGCAAATCATCAAACTGACAAACAAACAAAGAAAATAAACACTGCATGTGATAAACAACATATTTGAAACGAATTATTGAACAATGCATAGTTCGTTTCCACTCATATGTGATATAATGATATAATGATTTCATGGACAGAAAGAGTCATGAGTCAGCAATTTTTAGAAAATGAAAATAGAACTTTCAGCCACCCATTACTTTTTTTTTTTTTTTTTTTCTGATTTCTACATTCTTTTATTTTTTGTGATCTCAAGGACTAGTTCTCCAGCCTTCTTGAAGAACGTTTTGGCTCTCATTTTTTGGCAATTTTTGGGCTCTCATTTTCAGTCCAGTCTCTGTACCTGACCAGTTGTTTCTTAATCCACACAGTGACCTATGAATCATTCAACCATTAAAAAAAAAACATCCAACTTAAGGCATGAATCAGTGAGAAACAGGAGCAGATAATGCCAGATGATCAGGCCTGTGATTAGTATAATGGTGGTGAATGATTAGTGGTTGGACCAGATGAGAGGGGAAATGAGGTTGCTGCCGAGGTTGTTAAATAAACAATGCATTTTTTTATACTGTATCTTAAAGCATTTTGGAGCCTGTCACAGTAAAATCATTTGTTCCCATTTCTTTAATTTAATCTATATAATTGAATTTAATATGAAGAAATGAGGGAGGAGCAATGGTGGCTCAGTGGTGAGTTTCTTGCATGCCATGCAGGAGGCCTCGGTTCGATTCCCAGCCAATGCCCAAACCTCAGCCAATGGAGATGGTCCCAAACTCAAATATAATGCGAGGGTTACATGAGGAAGAACATTGGGCATAAAACCTAAGCCCTTGACGGGAACAGCTGATATATATATATAGTATATTTTGTAATTGAACATACATTCATCTTTATCCACTGTTAAATATAAAATATGTACTCAGAAGAGAACTTTGGTCTGTTGTTTCCCAGATTGTTTAATCCCAGTCAACCACAAATGTCAGAACCATGAGAATCAGATACAGTAGCTACTCTTTCAAACTAGCTCTAATACATGGGTGCGGTTTTTGAGGCCATTCTTTTCAAAAGATCTTTTGAAGGTTGCTTTGATTTTGAATTGGTAAATTACTAAAAACTAATTCACACAAATAAAGATGGATACTTTCTGATCTGTAGCAGTAATGGATCTGTTCACAAGAACAGGAAAAGAGAAATAAGTAGCCTTCCTCGCTGGTTGTATTAGGCTATACTGATTCATTCACTGCTGTTTGAATGGCAAGTAACACTGACACTGTGTGACCAACAGAATAACATGGCATAAGGATAAGAAACAGGCATGTGATTTTGCAGGTGTCAGCAGCAGGGCTTGCTTGCCTGCCCGCATGCTCACTTGGGTAGATGTGTGAGGCTGAGTTTCTGGATCCAATTTGCTTGCTTCCTTCACTTTCAACTCCTCTCACCGTGGGTTTCGGCTGCATTTGCAGAAGTCCAGGGTCTCTTGTGATTAGCCCCGTCTGGCCTGCACGTCTGTCTGTGAGCAGAGGCGGTGAGAATTATTCCTGACTAAATGGGAAAACAAGAAGCAGCAAGAGGAGCACATCATTCTGCTGTGGTATGCATGTAGATCCTTGAAGATGTGCCAAATAGAAGATTTTCATGCCGATGAAGCGTAACAATATGTGGGAAGCATGTACATTGCTTTCAAATTGAGATCGTTTTTTTTTTATTGCCAAGGAAGTGCACGGTCTCTCAGGTGTTTGACACACTTGGGGCCTATTATCACATTTTTTTTCACTCTTTTTTCTTTCTTCCTTATGAGGGCTGTAACTTGGGAATGCGCTGCCCCTGGTCAGCACTGTGCTCTCTGTTTCTTTACCAGTTATGGGTTTCCGGGAGGAAAACGGGGATTGAGGCACATTACCACAAGGTTATGTGAGGCACAGCTGCTGTGCAGTGATTCAGATTGTAATTAGCACCAGTGCTATTCTTAAAGACTCATCTGGGACTCGGTTCCTGTGTCATTACTGCAGATAAATCTGGCCAGGAGTTCCTGCCTCCACTTAAGCAAGCCTAAATGCTGAAAGAGAAAGAAATATGGCGTTAGCAATTTGTTTTTTTTAAAGGGTTTTTCTGTAGGGTAAGGTAAGGGTTCAGTAAGGGTTTTACTGAAGATCTACTCATGCTACTATCCATTTACCAAAGACAGACCTGTCATATAGTCAACCCAAATGTTATTAATGCAAATATGACTGTTTTTGCTTGATGGGCGTTCTGGAATGTGCCACGGTAATTGGTGTGGATGTATGGAGTAAATCTATGCACCCGAAACCTTTGCTCACTCTCACACTCTTTTCCCACAGGCACATATCCGTTAAGTTATTACAAGGAGACATTTATTCTTGTTTCATTTTCTTCCTGAGTTGTACTTTTTTTTTTATATGATAATTTATCATCCTCCTTCCTGCGGTTCATTCTTTCATATCTATGTTCCCGTCCCACCCTGCTTCCATATGCCTCTTTTTTTCACTAGCCTACACACACTTTTTTCATTATCTGTCTTTTGCTTTGGCAGTATATCTGTCTGTATTTCTGTCACTCTCACACTTTTCTCCCATATGTCTCAGTCTTTTCCCTGTAGAACACACGATTGCTGTATTAGTGTCCTTTTTAATTAACGGTCCTTTTGTCTCTTTCCATTTCCCTTTGGACATCTCTCTCTCTCTCTCTCTCTCTGAATTTTTGTGTCTCTCATCCTGTTTGTAAGCACTCTCTGGGCCTCATGATGTATCCACTGCTTACCACTAGCCTTTAAATTGTCCTGCTGGTAAAACGCAACCCAGTACACAGTTTCCAATGTTTCCTCCTTTACTCTACAGAATTCTAGAACAAAAGAAGTAAAAGGTAACATTAAATGTGCATGACACAAATACATTCAGAAACGATGATTAGTCACCTTTATATTAGTGTGATAATACATTATGAACTGATAGAATCTATAAATATTAGCGGTGCTTAGATTACTGCCGTTTGGTGTAGAAACAGAATTAAATAGAAAAGTGAAAATGTAAAACTGATTTTTTTTTTTAATTCTCATCACAAAGCTCATGTGGTGATTTTTCTTTTTGGATGAACCAAAGTTTTCTGCACTTTGACTATAACAGTAAGTGTAATCTTTTCCATTTGTTTGCACTTAGAAAACATGCATTTGATTTGATTGTGTTTTGTTTAGCAGATGTGAACAGTTTTACAAAGACAAAACTGAATTTCTGGTCATTTATCCAGTAAATAAACAAAGATCCAGTCAATGCAGTGATCTGAGGACATTCAGTCACAATTTAGCTGTGGTTAGCAGAATTTCAACTATTAAAGCAAATCTGTTCCAGCACTCACAAATTCTTGCACCACATGCTGTTACATAGAACTATATTTAGTTGGCAAAGTAAGTAATCTTAGTAAACTTATCTTAATATTTATTTATGAATTTTTTTACATTTATTTGGCTTGGCCTTACATATAGTACATGCTTAAATTAATTTTCTTGGCACAGCTTTCAGATTAGGGCAGCATTGTTGCCTTGCACCTCCAGGGTCCAGATTCGATTCCCGTGTCCCGTGTCCCGAGTTTGCATGTTCTCCACGTGCTTGTTGGGTTTCTTCCCGATGCTCCGGTTTCCTCCCAGAGTCCAAAGACATGCAGATTAGGCTAATTGGTCTTCCCAAATTCCACATAGAGTGTGCATGAGTTTGTGAGTGTGTGTATCTGTGTGTGTCCTGCTATGGATTGGCACCCTGTCCCTGTCTGCCTTGTGCCCAAAGTCTCCTGGAATAGGCTCCAGATCCCCCCAAAACCACGAATACAGGATAAAGCAGTATAGACGATGAGCAAATGATTGAGCTTTCAGATTATTACAATGACCTTAATGCAGTTTTTTCAATAGTGTGTATACCAATAAATAAACAAATTAATCAGTCTGGCATTTATATAGCTTTTATACAGTATAAATTAAATTGATAATTTACACAATTAAATGTAATTAGTTTAATATAAACTTGAGTTATATAATCATTTTGATATTTTTGAAATTCGGCCTTTAATTTAATATTTTGATGTATGAATCATTGATTTCAGTGTAGACCATCATCTGAGAAAAAGACAAAAAATCAGTGAATAAAAAAAAAAAAATAAACAATACATTGATACCCCTTTGATATTAAGCATAATGCACTTATTACAATTTAAATAAATATATAAAAAAGACTAATGTAATGAAAGAAAGAAAACCTGGCAAGCATTTAAATAAATGAGTGTCATCTATTGTCAATGTATTGGTGCATAAATAACCCTACATGATTAAACACTTCACTTTTAGATTAGTAATATGACTTCCACATTAATTATTTGCCAGCTTCTGATTCTGCACATATACGTTTTAAACTGGTCATTCGTCTTTATTTGTCAGTGATGTTTCACTGTAACACACAAACTGGCGTTCATGACATAACTCACAAAAGTCACTGATACTGTTTACTGACTACTTCAAGTTCTGTATGCTTAATGAAAAAGATTGACCCATGACCCATGACCCTACTCTCTCTCTCTATCTTTCTCCTGTGTGTAGCATGCCCACCAGGGACATACAAGCCCGAGGCAGTACCAGGGGGTGTGGGCACATGCTTGTCATGTCCAGATCCTCAGCACACCTCCAGGCCTGGCAGTACTTCTGTGTCTGACTGTGTGTGTAATGAAGGCTATACACTGCATAATGACACCTGCCAAGGTACACAGCATGTGACAATGATGATGGTGATGATGATGAATACTGAATATTTATTAATGATTGTAAATGATAATACGTTATTAAGAAAAATGTATTTCAAATGTATTGACCTGTATTTACTGTACCCACTTCCGATACAAGCAGCATGCTATTATAAATCCTGATTACAATGTAACTGCACTTATTCATGAAGCTCACATCAGCAATATTTTGATGACTAATATTTTGATGATTAATAAATATAGGATAAATATGATTAATGATTCTATGTTAAATGACTCTTCATGTTTTGATTTGTCTTTTTCTTTCTGTAGCGGTCATGTGCGTGGTTCTTCCTCCTCCAGAGAATGGCTTTTTCATCCAGAACACGTGTAATAACCAGTATAATTCAGCATGTGGTGTGCGTTGTCTACCAGGCTTTGAGCTGCAAGGGAGCAGCATCAGATTGTGTCAAGCAGATGGCACCTGGTCTGGAGAGCCACCCATTTGTGCAGGTGAGGCTGAAGACCCAAATACACCTTTCCATGATCTTAGTAGATTCACTGAATGGATAGGTTCCAAATGTAATCAGATATATTCTAAAGCTACAAAAATCATCCATAAATTTTTAATCTCTCACAAGTGATGTAAATAGCATTGATTATCTCATTAAAATGGCACATGGTGTGAGATATATTAGGTGGCAGGTTCTCAAAGGGTCAAATTGTGATGGCTAGAGGACTGGGTCAGAGCATCTCCAAAAAGGCCAATAAGTGTACTAGTGACAGTGCCATCAGTCCCAAATGCTCATTTACAGTACGTTCATAAAGAGTGAAGGCTATTCTGAAGATTTTAAAATGAGTTAATGTTGGCTATGTTTGAAAGGGGTCAGAACACACAGTGTATCACAGCTTGCTGCACATGGGACTGCACACATGTGCATCAGAACCTGAGCGTAGACAATCTGAAGACAGGTGTTCCTTCTCTAATGAATCATGTTTTCTTTAGTCAGCGAAAGCAGTGTGATGCTCTGGGCAATGTTTTTACTTTTACATTTTGCATCTTGACTGCTCTCTTACCAGCACCACCCTGTCAGAGTCAAGAGGTGCAACAGAAAAGCCATTCAACATATCATCAGCAAATGTTCAAATAGTCACAGTGTCAGAGTCAAGGGAGCAAAACTGGCCATACCTTCTGGGTACCTTTCCTCTGCTTCTGTAACTTACAGTAATACTAGCTTTTCAAAAGCATATGTGAGGTTATATATGTGGAACAGGGGTCATAGGACTTTTCTTTGAGTGTGTTACACTGCCTCGTAATGCAGGTTAACTGTTGATGGAGTATGGGCTAACCTTTCCCTTTCCAAGTGGGCAACTGTTGTATGATAGGCAAGAGCTTGCAGATAAAGCAAAAGTAAACTGCAAGCTAGTAATTTCATGAGAGCGAAATTTAGGCTGAAGCTCTGCCCAGCACCTGGATTATACAGGCTACGTCTGTCTTTGGATATGCACATAAATGCATAAAATACATTATTAAGCTTTACAAATAATGATGTGTGTGTCCATTGAACCTCCATAGTCTGCTTATTGTTTTCTGTTGAAAACAACTGTTACACACACACACACACACACACACACACACACACACACACACACACACACACACACACACACACACACACACACACACACACACACACACAAACACACACTCTGCCTTTAATTTACACCATCTTCTCAGTACCACAAAGTCCTTGTGAGTAATAGATAAAATACGATTTTTTAGGAAGGAAACAAAACAGGAATGAAAGCGCACTATTGATTCATTCATTCATTTTCAGTAACCACTTTTTTCTGGTCAGGGTCATGGAGGATCTGGAGACTATCCTGGGAACACTAAGCTTAAGGGCAGGAATACATGCTGGATGAGATGCCAGTTCTTCAAAGTTCACCATAAAAACATTCATACAGTCAAAAGCACACCAAAGAGGCAGTACCACATGTTTTTAGGTAGTTTGAGTGAACCAGAGAACTGGGAGGGAACCCATACAGAAGCAGAAAAAACACAAACAGTCCTGTGAGCTCAGGACTGAATGAGAGAACACTGAAGCTGTGAGGTGGTAAACACTAAAGCAGAAAATAGGCCAGCGCATCCATAATAATAATTTTAAAAATCTAATAAATAATCTAATATTTGACCAGTTTGACGGCCTTGTTTGATAAACAACATTTTGGACTTTTTCACACTTTGGTAAATTAATAAACTCGGGCACACAAAGCTGCTATGTCTCTTTCCATCCACCTTGTCTCACTGTTCAGGAAGACAATGCTCCTGTGCCAAAACCATGAAGACCTGATTTGCCAAGGTTGACATGAACAAACTCAAGTAAACTGCACAGAGCCTGGACTCAATCAAATCTCAATCATGAGCTCAATCAAACTGGGCCTTTTTCCCACTATGTCATATTAAAATTGAGTGACCGCAGTAAGAACTTGTCAGGAATGCAGTAGAAACTGGTGATGACATAATATTCTTTTCTTTGTCATAGATCTGCCATGCCTGTTCAAATACACATACGCAATCTCAGACAACAAAGCATATCAAAGACAAGAAAGGTTGGATGGTGTTCTAAAATAGTTGGCATTGAGATGTCTTTGTGCTATAACCATGGTAGGTCCATGCCAAGTTCACATTATGAGCTTACCATGTTTACAGCACACCTGAAGCAAATTATTAGTGCATTCATGTCATACTCTATAAAATACTGGATCCAATTTCTCACACTATACGTTTGTGATGAAAAGTACCACATGTGGTGGTGTATTTATACCAACCTGCCAGACGCAATGACAATGTAGTAAGTGCATGATAAGCACAAGGTCAGACCATGGCACGATCTGATCAAACATAGTAATAAAGTGGTTCGGTCTCACTGAACCTGGTGAGCATGTGATCATGTGCATGATAAGAAAATTAGTGATCGTAGATGGTAGAAGCTTTGAGAACCTGACTGGGATGTACCTAGGAAGTATAATGAACTTAATAAATGAACATTTTTCCATTTTGACCCTTTTCCTGCTAAGTTCTTCAATATTTTGGGAACACAGAGTGACAAGTCATGGTGACGAGACCCTTAAGCATGACTTGAAATTCCAACTGCACAAAAGGGTCTCCTCAGGACCCAACAGGAGTGCTTGGCCTCGATAATGCTCTAATAGGTAAAAGAACACAAATCCCCAGACCCATGATTCAAAATAAAATGAAAAACCTTCCCAGAAGAGTGGGGATTATTATAACAAAATGATGACCAAAATCTGGAATGGCACACACACGTTGATGTTGATCAGGGTATGGTGTTATGGCTATATGATGTATCTCCGTACAGTGCATGCGTGTTTGTAGAACAGTTTTGCTTTAACCTCAGTCCCTGGTACAACACTATTCTCAGTATAAACAAATTAAAGAATTTTCATCCACAGCCACAGACTCCTACTAACTTTATTGCTCTCACTTACTCACTTTCTGTCTTAGCTTGAATATGCTTCTGTTCTGGCTTGTGATTCATTCCTACTTCTCACATCTTATGCTCCTTATATTTATTTTTATATTGATCTTTGTTATGCTACATGTAAAAGTATATATTTGTTTATATATTTAACTCACACTTTTTTTTTTTTTTTTACACCAAATGACAGGCAAACGCAACAAAATGCCATTTAAGAGTAAAGCCTTTAAATAAGCTGACGGCAATATGAATGAACTATCTACCGCTAATTAGAAAAACAGCAGGAAAGCCGGGAAACAAAGTGAATAGGAGCTGAACTTGTGCTAAGGAGCTTGAAACTGTTCAATGTCATTTTTCACTAATCCATTACAAGTAAATGATGTATGTGCTCTCCACAGCTCGTTCCTGTCCAGCTCTGTCTGCTCCACAACATGGACAGCTTAACTGCAGTGAAGGCGAAGCATCCTCACAGCTCGAATGTACAGTGCACTGTCAAAAAGGCTACAGACTGGAGGGCAAAGCCAAACTTACCTGTCTGCCAAACTCACAGTGGAGCAGCCCTCCACCTCGGTGTGTGGGTAAGCTAATGGAGCGTGTGTGTATGTTGGATGAGAGTGTGGGTGGGTGTGTCAGTAGTTTGACATTTAAATTTTATGGTATTTGGCAGACACTCATGTGATTTCAAAGCAGAGAAATGGCTCATAATTTGCTTAGAAAACAATTCCTTACAGTAGTACAAAGAGTCTAAAGAAATTATGATGTTTTTATTGTATTGTATTGTATTGTATTGTATTTAATGTATCATGATGTTGTATGTTATTATAAGTGTGTTATTTGTGTTCATTGTATAGGGTTTAGTCAAATATATGTGGAGAAATTAGGGGTCACTAAGCACATGGATGACCATCCTTCTTAAAGACCTGCATAATTCAGTGATGGCAACTGCAGCAATGTCGGCAATACCAACAAGCATTAGTATTTTGAATCTGATCCATCAGCTACAGAAAGCCAGTGGAGGGATGGAGAAATGGGGTGGTGTGGGAGAATTTAGGAAGGGACCAGCTGCCAGAGATGAATCGTGCACAGAGGTAGATCTGCCAGGAGTGAGTTGCAGTGGACCAGTTTTGAAATAACAAGGGACTGAACAAGCACCTGAGTATCCTGTATGGAAAGAAATAGACAAATTCTTATGATGTTATAAAGGAGAAATTGACATGTGCAAGTAAGGTTAGCAATGTGTGGGGAAAATGACAGTTGATTGTCCAAAGTTAGCCCATGGTTGGACAAACAGTAGTTCAGTTTTACTGAGATTACATTTTAGTTGATGAGCTGCCATCCAGGATGAGATGTCTGCCAGTCATGCTGAGATCTGAGTGGAAACCTGAGTGTTTCCCTGAGAGGGAGGAAATTAGGGAATCAGTTATGTGTCATCTACATAAAAATGGTATGAAAAGCCGTGCAAGGTTACGACCTCACCAAGATACAGGGTATAAAGGGGAAACAGAAGAGGACCAAGTAATGATGCTTGTGGAACACCAGTAAAGAGTCTGCATGGAGCAGATGTGGATCCTCTCCATGTCACCTTAAACAGTATGACTAATGTTTTAGGCAGGAAGCAAACCATTGCCATGCCATGCCACAGATTCCAAGGCTTGTAAGGATAGGCAACATAATCCTTACTGTGTCAAATGCAGATGACAGTTTAGCTGAACTTAGCATCATGGAGCTTCTTAGTGACAGACAGAAGGGCGGTCTCTGTGGAATGCATTGCTTTGAATCTGGATTGGTTAGGATTATTAGCACTATGAAAGAGATTGGGTGTAACAAACAGGTGTTAGGATTTGAGGATGAGATAATGTGCTGAATCACTTTGGGTGTTGGGTTGTTATTGTGCATATAAATGTTAGTGCTCATTCAGAAAGAATAATCGGAGAATTTAAGGCATGATCAGCGAAATACAGTTTTTACAGATTCCAGTAGCCAACAGAGCCTCTGATGATCATGAAAATTTAGGCGACAGCTGGACAACAGTAGTATATCATTTCAAAAAGGAAACTAGGACTAGGCCTTAGGACCAAAGTCTACAGGGGTGGCCAAAAGTATTAAGACAACAACATATGTCATGTATTATAGTTCTCACTATAATACAATTTATTTTCAACGGTTTGTTTAATGGATGAAACAAATGTGTGACAGAACTTGCTCTCTCTGAAGCCAGGCTGTCCACCTTTGCACAAAAATGGGTAAAACATACGGTGTTCTTAAGTGAATTCTGTGGAAAATTTCTATACATGATGTTCAGGAAGCAATCAAACAGAGAGAGTTTTTGACGCTATGCCAGATCAACGATTAAGGACTTCATACTGAAGTTTGATTGTTGTATAGCAATTTCACACCATAAAATATCACCCTTTTTTCCTATTATCCTGATTGTCATTATTAAAAATATATATATATATAGTTTTGTCTCAATACTTTGGTCGCCACTTTACATTGGGAACATTTTATTTATCAATAAATAAAATCAGTTTATTTAACTGTAATCAGAAATACACATCATGACTGTTGTCCTTGATGCTGACATGTTATGCAGTTTTTGCTGCAGTTTTTGTCTCTCAACTGTGTGGGAAACAAACTGAAACCCCAAACGCCAATTGATTTATTTTGGGCTAGTTTTTGTTTTTAAATGTGGAAAAACACTGTTAGCGAAGGAGGCACCTAGCCTACTTGATGCTGTCTCTGTTTCTCGCTCGCACTCAGAAATCTCACCTCAACTTTGCACTTTAGCATGTGCTGTAGATTAGCCTCAACCACAAAACAAAGCCTACAGAGCTTCCATGGCCAGGGCTCGTCTCCGACACTCTGGCTTCTCTGTGCTCTGCCTCCCATGACTCACTGCGCTCCGTTAAAGCTCCAGACATCTGCTGAGCCAGCCAGCCAAACCTCACGAGCTGCTGTTCATCGCTTTTCCATTTCTCAATCTCTCTCCATTTCTCTCCATCAGACAGGTTCTGCAGGAGACATTCATGTCACACTAGCGGTCAACTTTGTGGTCGCTGCTGTTTGCTCTTGTAAATTGGCGCATATTCAAGGGGCATGAGGAGCTCCAGAGCATTTCACTGCTCACTTGTGTTTGTGTTTTTGTCAGTTGTATTGCATCCAGTCTTGCACTTTGTCTGCTAAAACCAAAGCCAAGCCTGTATAGCAGGCTCCAAAGTGAGATGTTGTTCAGGGTGAAGGCTTCTTGTTGGCTGTGTGTTTGTGTGTGGCTGTTCGACCACTGTTTCCAAGAAAGTAGACACTCCATGTTTCTGTGGGGAAAACTCCCTCTCTTTCTTAAACTCATATTATGGAAACTATTTAAGTCTCCAACTTTTTAAGAACATTATCATGTCCTAAATAAACATATTTTATAATGTTTTAAAAATCCTCTCCAGAAACAGTATTGTAAAATTTATGACAAGTTTTCATGTATGGAAGGGTTAAATATTATCACATTTTCAGTCATTTTTATCTAGTAGCATTAGTTATTTACCCAACCTTCTAAAGGCTATTCTTATTAGAATAACATATTCTAAAGGTTATTCTTGCTATGATTCAATCGTTTAAAAAAAAAACAGCATGTTTTTTTATTTTTTTTTATTAAAAAGTATATATTTTTATGCTGCCTCTGTAGCAAGTGGTGTTTCACATTGGTACAATCTCTGCCACATGGGAGGCCCAGGGTCAGTTTCTGGTCACCTCTTGGAAAACACAGTTACTGGGAGTCATGCGTTAATGCACTCATACTGCAGGTGCCAAACTTGGAATAAATAGGAGTGTTGTATAAGGAAGGGCTTCCAATGTAAATGGCCAACTCAAATATCTGAAAAAGAATTTCCACTGTCATGACCTCTAAAAGAAGTGGCCAAAAAAAGGACAACATTATCAGAAATAAGTTGATTGTTCGCTCTGATTATATGTGTCCTCACTCCCACTCTCAATTCCTCCCTCTTTATCTTGTCCCCCTTTTAGAAGTGCGCTGTTCCACCATTGTAACCCTGGAGCAGGTCCGTCTGACACCTCCCGCCTGTGGAAAAAGAGCAATGCGGAGTGGAGCCATTTGCAGATTTTCTTGTCACCGTGGTTACCATCTCCTGGGCAGTCCAGAGGTGCGCTGTTTGTCAACTGGAAACTGGAGTAATGATATACATAAAGTCACCTGTGCAGGTACCAGAACTTTGTGTGTTTATTTTATGTGTATATGAGAGAGAGAGAGAGAGAGAGACACATTGAGACACATTTGTAGTTGTCAGTGGTTTCCTTTGAGGCAGTGAAATGTGGAATCATAGGTGTGCAGTTAGGATGTCTAGTTCAGCAGGTGGTCTGTTTTTACTGTTATGGCACCCAGCTGAACTTTCCGTGTGATGCCCAGCAGTCTTAGTGGAAACTCCTCAAACATTATGCGTGCAAATGCTAAAGGATTCCAACATAGTGCAGAGCCTAGGCTTTGACTCTGCTTGACTGAGCCTACGCAGAATCTGAATAGAATTGATGGCTTCTGCTTTCTATCACTAAGATGCTTTCTCCATCTGCACAGTTATTCAGTTGGACAAGGGGAAGCAAAAGGTTATGCGCACCACTGTGAATGCATGCATGAGTGTGCCTTGTCTACATCGCTGTGTTAGCGCAATTATTCACTGTATGTGCAGTTTCCATGTGTGATTATGGCTGACAGACAAATGGATGGCGTCATTATGATGTGTATTGCTCTAGTGCAAAATATTTGTTTATTTGTTCAGCCTTGTTGCATATGCTTGTTTATCACAGACTTAAGGCACATTTTTTGTTCTTGTCTTAGTACAGAAAAGTCCATTTTCCCTGAACTCACATGCAATTTCCGCGGAAAAGCAGCTGTTGGAACATCAGCATTCATTTATGAATAACATAATTTAGTTGAACTTCATATATTTTTCACTTAGATAGGTTTGTATATTTCATTTTAACTCTGTATAATGCATAATTTTAAGTCACAGTAAACTTTTTCAATGTTCATCATTCTTATAGATGCAGAGCCTCCATGGATTCAGTGTCCTGAGGACATCGTCACACAGACCAACAAGCATCAGGGCAGCTCTAATGTCACTCTCAGTGCACCGGTACTGAAGGATAATTCCGGAGATGAGGTAAGTTTTATTTGACTTTTTTTTTTTTGCCCAAGATACAAAAGCAATCCATGCCTTGACTTAGAGCATAGATGACACAGTAGAACCAGCTTTTATCCCATGTTATTATAAAACGCACTCTTACACTGAAGACCTCTACAAGATTGAAACAGCAAGCGTTACTAATTGGTTAAGGATGGAAATGTCTGAATGGATCCAATTTACCAGTGCTGAAAGCTTCCTCAGGGCCTTTGTACAGCCTGAATTATCATGGAAACTCAACAAAGTTAACAATGGTATTTTTGGAGACCTACATGAGACCTGGTCCTTGGCACTGACTCAGGTTTCCTCGCTAAAATATCAGTAATCTGTACAGTCTGCTCCTGCTGCTCTTTCGTGTGCTCTCTAATTGAGCTCAAGACATGACGTAAAACTGTCCGATTTTGGGTTCAGTAAATCCAATCGTGTCAGTTTGAACCATACTGTAATGGTTATTTATATTGCTACAAAAAAATCCTTCTTTTTTTTTTGGTCCTTTACAGAGACAAACTGAAGAATCCCAAATGACTAGCCGTAACAGATGATTACTGTTAAGCTTTCTGGCTTTGCTCTCCCATGCAGAGTTTTTGTTTGGAACACACTATCAGAAAGCCTTAACCTCAGCATCCCACATCCCCGATTATAGTGTCATTCAGTGGCATGTTTACATTACCAACAACAAAATGTCTTAAAGTCTTCTTAAGTATGTCACTATCCATTAGCAAAAGAATATCACATTACTCAAATGGAATGACAGAACCCAACTGGCTATAAAGCTTCAATTTAAACTGTTAACAGACCACTCAAATGTAGAGACCTTCAACAGAACTAATGATGATCTGGCGTTGCTGCTCAAGAGTTTGACAGTTCAAACAATGACACCTCATCAGGATGATGGTCTGCCAAATAGTTGGCTGTAAATGGCAGCAACCTGATCTCCAACATATTTCATAATATCTTGAGAGCTGATTCCCAAAGTTGACCCCTAAAGCAAAGACACCTAAATCATTTTGAGTGGTAACAGTTACCACCCCGAATTATTTTCCAATAAAAGCATGTTCAGTAGAGTTTGACTATTTTTTGTTTTAACACAGTGATTTTTCATTAATTACATTTTATTATTCTTTTTAAACATTTATTGTTGTGAACCATTTTTGACCTAAGTTTATCATTTTTTATTATAGCATTTATAGTATGAAGAATCAATTTGTTACTTTTATTCCCTTAAAAGTCCCATTTTTTTTTACTAGTTCTTTAACACATTCACACAGGTCTCAGAGCTCACATAAAGTGTGTCCAGCTAAAAATACCCCTCAGAAAATCCATTTCCTATACCTCATGCTCTCTTTATTTCAATCCACCTTCAAACACAGCATTTCAGTGGTATGTTCAGAGCTACTGCTGAGCCATTCCCCACCATAGAAGAGCAGGGCAGAGCAACAACCCAGGGGAGGGATACCCTTATATGAGCTCACATTAATGGGACCTCATCATCTTTAAGTCCTTCCTAATACAGACATGGATGTTTTTTTTATTCACACATTGGATGTTTAAAAATGTATTTTGTATAATATGTCTCCATTACATTTAATTATACAGAAAAATTAGGTTTATTACGGAGAATCCACATGAAACAAATCATTCATCCTAAAGTCACCCCACTATCTGAGAGCCTACAGCAAAACCTTTAACTCAGATTGATTATAGATTACCTACCATTGATCTTAGACAAGTAAAAATAATACCATATTAGAGCTATGCCATTAATATAAACCTGTAATTTGCACTACTTCCAGCACTACTGCCATAAAAATAAAAAATAAAAAACCTTTCTGCGTTTAGAAACAAAATCGATATTCTGCTATAATGTATAATAAATATGTACTCTGGTTCATTTTTCAGGTTGTTGTCCAGGTCACACCCATTCTTAGCCCCGCTCTGCCTTTCCCAATTGGCACAGAAGTCATCACGTACACAGCTACTGATCCTGCTGGGAACAAGGCCAACTGCTCCTTCACTGTCACAGTTATCGGTGTGTCCTGCTTTCCGAATCATTCATAATACACTATACAGTACATGTCCAGAGGTCAATGTTCTACAACAAAAATAAATTAAGTATTGTTTAAATTTTTTTAGGCACGAGTGCGACGAACCTAATGCCTGCCTTTATATGGACCTAAATTTTTTAGAGGACTTAACTGTAATCACCATGGAATCCTAACAATGTTTCTATTTCCTTAGATATGGAGCCTCCATTGATTGACAGGTGCCGGTCTCCACCCACCATCCAGGCCACAGACACGGAGACGCCGGTTTACTGGGACGAGCCACAGTTTTCAGACAATTCAGGTACACACCCACGGAAAGAGAGCGAGTGAGACCAATGGAAATTAAGGAACCGAGATGGAGTTAATGAATAAGGGCAAGATATCTACACAAATTGTCCAGGAAAAAATGTAGCCCACGATGGAAAAGGCCAGGATTCCGTCTGCAGTGTCATGAGAACTAAATCTATGGAAACCAGGTTTCCATGTGCCATGTGTTTTAATCAGACAGTTCCCCAAATCCCTTGTGAGCATGTGCTAGACCGATCACTACAGGGTTTTACTGCATTTACAGATTCAGCTGATTCACAGGCATTTTAGAAACTCCATTCAGGAAATGTCTTTCTACGTAGCGTATTATTGGATGAGATTTCAAGTCACTGATAAGGCGGGGTCTATTGCTTTGTTGGATACAAGAGTGGAAAATAGCGAAGCAGGATCACTTTATGTTTTTCACTTTATGTAAGCAGGCTTTCACAGCATTAAAATAAAGCCTTTAAAATAAATGAAACGTGGTAATGACCCTTAATTTTGCCAGCACACACATACACGCTCACACACACACACACACACACACACACACACACATGCACACATGCACACACACACACATGCAACTGGCCCACTGTGGCTACTCTGAGGCACTCTGTGGACGTCACATCAACGTTAGACTGACGATAGCACATTGTGGTTTTCCAAGTCCACACCCTGATGCTGTGCTATATTTAGCAACGAGTGGTGGAGTGGCTCCATCCAGCAGACGCTGCTCCCAGACGTTTGTCAGATGGTTTGGAATAGCTCTGGAGCTTCTCTTTGCACAGTGGAAAACACTGTGTGTGTGTGTGTGTGTGTGTGTGTGTGTGTGTGTGTGTGTGTGTGTGTGTGTGTGTGTGTGTGTGTGTGTGTGTGTGTGTGTGTGTGTGAATATGTGAGTCATGCACGTGCATGCATGAACGTGTGTTTGTGTTTTGTCTGCATTACACTGAAATTACTGAAATAACCTTGTAGCTGCCCAATATTAGGAATTTTATTACCGCCCACAGGTCTAGCAGTGATTCTGCTCCAGCACTGGAGCTTGTTGATCTCTTGTCAGCACACTGAATGCATTCACAGGTCATCATGATCCTATGTTAGGCTTTAGACACAACCAGTGCTTAACCCAATTTACAAGTGCGCTTTTAGTTTTGTCTGGGACGAATATTACTAGGAGTTATTTTACACTTTCAACCCTTTGTAGAATTGTGTCTGTAATTCAAAGGATCCTAAAATACCATTTGATCCTTTGAATCCTGCATTTTTTTTATTATTATTATAATACAGTAGTATAGTATACTGTAGATGCACAAGTATAGAAGTATGTGGTGGTACCTCCAGGTGCGTGTTTGATTCCCACCTCAGGGTCTGTGAATGTGAATTTTGCATGTTCTCCCCATGCTTGGTGGGTTTCCTCCACATACTCCTGTTTCCTCCCACAGTCCAAAGACATGCAGATTAGGCTAATTGTTGTTCCCCAATTATGTGTGAAGGACGAACTGTACCACCATCATAAAAATGGGAATAAATACAATGGAAATTACCATTGGCATTCACAGTCCCTGGTTTGACTACATAGATTCCTAGATGGATGGATGGATAGAAGTATGTATAGATCTAAAAATTTAAGAGGTATAAGAGGAATAAAACACTCTGCACTAACAGCACATTGTGTCATAAGTTTATACATTTTGGACTCACTCACTCATCATCTATACTATCTATTTATCCTGTATATAGGGTCATGGGGAGCCTGGAGCCTATCCCAGGAGTCTTAGGGCATGAGGCGATGGGTGCCAATCCATCGCAGGGCACACACACACACACACACACACACACACACACACACACACACACACACACACACACACACACACACACACACACACACACACACACACACATAACGGTTTCGGTCCCCATAGTGTTGGTGTGTATCCAGAGTGATGTCTCCATAATGTGATAATTACAAACAAACACACACACACACACACACACACACACACACACACACACACACACACACACACACACACACACATAACGGTTTCGGTCCCCATAGTGTTGGTGTGTATCCAGAGTGATGTCTCCATAATGTGATAATTACAAACAAACACACACACACACACACACACACACACACACACACACACACACACACACACACACACACACACACACACACACACATAACGGTTTCGGTCCCCATAGTGTTGGTGTGTATCCAGAGTGATGTCTCCATAATGTGATAATTACAAACAAACACACACACACACACACACACACACACACACACACACACACACACACACACACACACACACACACACACTCCTTCACACACTACAGGGAATTTGGGAACGCCAGTTATCTCACTTTGAATTTGGAGTAGCTCTGTAAACCTTACCCTTACTTACTTACCAAACACTTGGACTTGGCACATCACAGTTGGCACTAGTAACTAACTTATGGTTCTGTTTCTTAAAAACTGTTAAATTATATATATATATATATATATATATATATATATATATATATATATATATATATATATATATACTGTATATATATAATTTCTTTTTTTATTTTTTACTAGGTCACTCTGAATGTGATTTCAAAATTGTCTCTATTTTTAAGTTTAACAAAGCCAAATATTGTGAAATGTAGAATTATTGATGCAATAAAATGGTCAAAGAGTAAAAACCAGACAATGTTGCCATTATGGAGTATTGTGTGTAGAACGATGAGGAAAAATAAGGATTTGAATTTTTCAGATGAGTGTGAAACATAACAAAAGGTGGAAACCGTGGAAGGGCTGTATTTATTCTGAGCCATGTACATAATGTTAGTGTTTTAATACAACTCATATGTAGTGTGTTCACTGTCCCAGGTGCTTCACTGACCATCTCCAGTAGCCACTCATCTGGTGATACATTTCCTGTTGGAGAGACTGCTGTGTATTACACTGCCACAGACCCCTCCGGCAACAACCGCACATGTGAGCTCATCATCACAGTGCAAGGTAAGTACAGTCATAAACTCACTTTACATTAAATTACATAAATTCACTTTAAATTCACTTTTACCTTTTTATTGTTTAGTATGTATAAATGAGGCAGCTATGACACAGACATGGTTGTGTGTGGTACTGACAGAGAGGGATCAGACACAACAGCTGCGGTTTTCAATCGCTGTTGGATAGAAGAACAATCAGCGACAAAATATTCCGCCAAGAGTGCTGTGGTCACAACCTAGATAAGCACATGAATGAATAAATATTCATGTGCTTATATACACTGCAGCATGCTAATACTTTCAACATCAATATTTTTTACAACTTTTTTTTTCTTGATATTGTTACCCTCAGCTCAATAATAACAATTTCTGTAAAACTACTCAACTCTGTCTAGGTTCCTAATGTGCCTGACGTATCTATCCACAGGATCCACATGTGAGCAGCCGTATGAGCCAGTCAACGCAAATTTCTCCTGCACCAAGGACGACAATGGGGTGAATTGCACCCTGGTCTGCAAGGAGGGTTACAGTCTTACCCAAAATGCAGTGCACAGTTATTTCTGCCCCAATAACGGCCGATGGGAACCATCACGAACTCCAGACAGACCAGACTGCTCCCGTGAGCATCCTCCCTCTGATTAATCTACCAAATTTCTGTTTCTTGCAAATCTCGCTAAGAATTCATTTGATCTGTGCAATTTCATTGTTTATTCCTCATACTAGTATAATAGTGTATAATGAAGTTTTCTGTTTTTTTTTTTTTTTAGAAAACAGAATAGCCAATAAAGGCTTCAAGCCCTTCGAAATGTTGTTCAAAGCATCACGCTGCGACGACCTAGACTTGCTGAAGTCTTTCACTGGAGACTTTACTAATATTCTAGGAGATATAGTGAGATTTCACTCAAGCACACATACTGTACACATTACTAGTATAAACATCAAAAGCATGATTTGCTGTGGATCCTCATTATCTGTTGCTTTTTTTGTACAAATTCTACAGGTTCCTAAAATCTGTGGCGGAGACGAGGTCAACTGTAAACTGGAAGTGATGACGCAGGGACAGTGTCTGGAGTATAACTATGATTATCCAAATGGATTTGCCATTGGTAAGAATCTACTGCCTGCACAGACTCATGTGTGTAATCATAAATGTTGTTGACACGTTCAGTATTTCAAAATATTCAGTCTAAAGCAGATTTTTTAAAGGGTTGTGTTGTCAGAACCCTAACGTAAATTATGATTTGATACTACAAATTTAATACCTTGGTTTTTAAATTGGGACCAGGGACACCAGGAGTCCATGAAGTTTAATATATTATTTTTAAACTTTATATAAGTGGTGGAAAAATAGAAAAAAAAAATGGAATGTCCGTAAAATAAGTTAATATATGTGTGTTTAGTTTGCAAGTTCTCCCCATGCTTGCTATGTTTCCTCCAGGTACGCCGGTTTCCTCCAACAGTCCAAATACATGCAGAGTAGGCTAATTGGCATTCCCAAATTGCCTGTAGGGTGTGAATAAATATGTGTGGGTGTGTGTATGTGTGTGTGCTTGTGCCTCTGATTGATTGACACCCTGCCTTCAAGTCCCTTGAAATATCCTCCATGCCTCCTGAAGAGAATAAGTGCTAGTAAAACTTAAAGAGTGGTTAAATATAATGAGAACTTCATACCTTAATTGATCTTATCTGTTTTCTACTCCCACATCTCTCTCTCTCTCTCTCTCTCTCTCTCTCTCTCTCTCTCTCTCTCTCTATCCTTAGGTCCAGGAGGATGGAACAGTAATGGTCAGGACTATGCCTATTTTGATAGTGGTTTTTCTCCAGATCATCAGCGCACCCCCCTGCAGCAGGATGGAGTGTTCCATGGCAGTTCCCCCTTCAGGGGTAAACGTCATCGCGAGATCACAGGGCCCACACGTGACCAAAAGATCCAGATATACTTTAACATCACAGGTAAAATATACTAACCTTCTCATATAGATCTATAAAAAAATCCATACAAAATCTCATGCAAAGACTTCTCTCAACATGTCTCCTTTCTCCCAGCAAGCATCCCACTGCCCTTGTTGAGGAATGACTCAGTGGAAGTAACCAACCAAAAGCGACTCTTGCGGACACTGGAGCTGTTGACCAATCGGCTGAAGAAGACACTGAGCAAACAGCCACTGAGCTCATTTCGTGTCTCGTCTGAGATGATTGTTGCGGACCCTAAATCTCTGGACAGCAAGAAGGCCACTCTGTACTGCCCCCCAGGATCTGTGCTGAAGGGACGCATGTGCGGTGAGTTACTGAGCTCCGTCCCAGCTGGGAATTTTGGTTGTAAAAACATTGTGGTGATGGTCATTTGGCAGCTTTGCAGATATGTGGACAGTATTGGTAATAGGTTGTTTTTAAATGAGAAATACTTTGATGGAATTATGCTAGAACAAAGTTGACTAGATGGTGATGGGTTGATAAGGTGGAACCAATGGTCGTAAACCAATGTTGTGAAACCGATTTGATTTTGAAAAAGTTAATATGTACAAAATAAAAAATTCTTCAGATCAGACCATTTACCCCAACTCCATATGACACATGATACTGACTCCTGCACCTCAGTGGTCTTTTTTTTTTTCTTACAGTATCATTGAAAGAAAGGTTAGTGGACTGGGGTTGATTAAGCTACAGTATTATAAGTAATGAAATGTAATGTAATTAAAATGGTTAAAAGTACATTGTGTTGTTCTTTGCTATAGTGTATATTCCAGCCACATATAATGCTTCATTGTGCTTTATTTCTCATTTAGAAAATGTCCCTTGGTTTTAGATAATTCTATTTAACAATTTATTTATATATATATATTTTTATTTTGTTCATTCAAATGATCTAAATGATTACACTGAAGCCTCTGTCCTGTGTGTCCTGTAGTGCAGTGTCCAGTGGGGACGTATTTCTCAGCGGACTATGCTGAGTGTGAGAGCTGCAGAAAAGGATCGTATCAGGATGAGGAAGGCCAGACATCATGTAAACTGTGTCCAGATGGATTCTCCACCCCTTACCTTCACTCCCGCAGCCGGTCTGAGTGCAAAGGTAGGCACTTAAGCAGAATTATGCCACTAAACCATGCAATCTAATTGAATCTTAAATGCATTTTTACACAATGACCTCCATCTATTTGGAAACATTTTTTTCCCCATTTAGACTTTGAGTTAAAGCACTTGTGTTCATTGGAATGTGAATGTTTGACTGTATTAAATGTTCTCTATTGATAGTTATTATCAGTGCATGGGTTTGGTTTGTGTGTGTCTGTGTCTCCAGCACAGTGTAAGCCTGGCAGCTCGTCACTTAGTGGACTGGAGACGTGCGAGTCATGCCCACTGGGTCAGTACCAGCCTGGTTTTGGCTCACGCACGTGTGTGCTCTGCCCTGTGAAAACCTCCACCGTCAACCGGGGAGCCGTGGATCAGAGCGAGTGTGGAGGTGAGCTTCATCTATGCGACAGTCATTATCCAACACTACTGTATTCCTTATCTACAGTAATAGATTTCCTGTTCCCTAATCTCACCTCATCACTCAATATCTTCATCTCACCGTCTACATCTTTATCTGATCTCTTCTGTCCCACTTCTGTTTTCTGCTTCTTGCTCTAGTTCCTTGCTCTTCAGGGCATTTCTCTCGTACCGGACTGGTCCCATGTTACCCCTGTCCTCGTGACTACTACCAGCCTGAAGAGGGACGATCCTACTGCCTCTCCTGCCCCTTCTATGGCACCACCACCATCACAGCAGCCAAGAGCATTCAAGAGTGCTCCAGTATGTCAGCTTTATTATTTATCTCCATAATCCATAATATTAATTATGTCATGATTATGTGTTCATGTGTTTCTATAGTGGTTTAAAGTTTTTTCTTTTTTTTTTTTCTCCAGTCAGTCAAAGATTTGTCTCTCTTTTAATTTTTTTTTTAATTAAAAACATTGACAGTGGTTCCCTTCCACCCGAAACTCGAATCCTTTCTTTGCAGCTGAAGATGATCACATGACCATATTCCAACCCAGATCCTTTAATATTAAATGTTTCTTATAGATATAGAATCGGCTTTAAACACCGAGTTGAAATCCTATGTGATTTTTTTTTTTTTTTTTTTTTTTGACTGGAAGGACATCTGCTTGACTGATAACACTGATAGACTCTTTTATGAGGAAGATTCTTCTAACACACAAGGGTAATTAGCAGCAGACTGGAAAAGATGATGAGATTGATGAATGCCTCAGGATAATCTATTCCAGTTCTGATGGCAGACATGTCTCTCAGTTGCTGGCTGTGTCTGGTTTTGTTTTTCTTTCATCTGTTTCATTCCTATTTCTTTTTTTTTCTTCTTTTTTGTCTGTATACCTCTGCATAAAAGCATTTGGCTCCAGTTTCTTGCCCAAGGAGGAAAGTGTAACTACCGCTCCAGAAAAACCTTTGAAAAGAGATTATCAGGCCAGCAGTCAGGCAAGTGTGCTGTCTGTTAGACAGCTATTTTATATTTTTGAAAGCATGACAGTCCTTAGATTTTATATAAGACATTGGGGTGTTATGTTATTATTAACAGTATGATTAAAATAATCAGTAAAGTAATAGTTTGCTTTGTTGTTAAATTTTCCATTAATAAATGTTCAATGTATTAGTTTTAGCTGATTTCTCATTAAACTTCCTTCTACTCCAGTAGGAATGTAAAACTCCGCTGATCTCACTCAACATAAATACCTGCTCCGCTCTGTTTTAGATGTTCCATGAATGCTTCCTTAACCCATGCCAGAACCAGGGTACCTGTGAGGAGGTGGGAGTGGGGTATGTCTGCACATGTCTCCCGGGGTTCACAGGTCAGATCCGTCTTATAATACAAATATTCATTTTGGTATGTAATAAAAAATTATTTCCTGTTGATAATGTCCTTATGCTTTTTGCATTTTCCTAGAGTGAATGGTTAATCATTGAATGTGATCACTGTTACCATTTAACCAATACTTTATTAATTAGCTTATGATTTTATCATATCAGTTTTATTGTGTCTTTTGGATTGTCATAGTGCTTCACCACATGCCACTGCATTCTTTAAATATTCTGTTTTGTTGTTGTTCTTGTTGTTGTTGTTGTTTTTAAGCTCATTGGCTTGCTGACCGGACCGTATAGAGGGAATTACATTTTAGAAATCTGTGAAAGTCATAGAACACTTTTCTTTCTTCAGATAAACGATGAACAGTACTATTTAAAATTCTTGACCCAAACCTCAATGCTTCACATTAAATTTTATTAAATGATGCAGAATCAATTAAAGAAAGGAGAACAAATGTTTTACTGCAACAGGCTACAAAATGCCTAAAGATACAATTTTTAAAAAGTGGTTGTTTATACAACATCCTCATTTCCTCTCGTCTGTTCCAACCCTTCGGTGACTCACAGATCATCCGTCATCATCCGCACCTGTTCCTTACTGGTTCATGTCTTAAGTTGGATGCTTTTACACTTGAATTATTCCTATGTCACTGTGTTGCTTAACAAGCAAACAAAAAAAACATTTGTCTGAAACTGCTCCGGTACATGGACTGTAATGAAAATGAGAGACAGAAAACCTTCAGAAAGCCTTTAGAGCTCTATTTGTCAAGACCACACTAAAATACAAGAAGTTTGACTTGAAGGAAAGTTGACTTTTTGGAAGCAAAATATAAAGAAATGAGGGGATATTTCATCAGTACTGTATATAAATAGATACACACGTGGACAAAATTGTTGGTACCCTTCGGTCAATGAAAGAAAAACTCACAATGGTCACATAAATAACTTTAATCTGACAAAAGTAATAATTTTAAAAAATTCTATGAATGTTAACCAATGAAAGTCAGACATTGCTTTTCAACCATGCTTCAACAGAATTATTTAAAAAAATTAACTCATGGAACAGGCCTAGACAAAAATGATGGTACCCCTAACTTAATAGTTTGTTGCACAACCTTTTGAGACAATCACTGCAATCAAACGATTCCTGTAACTGTCAATGAGACTTCTGCACCTCTCTGCAGGTATTTTGGCCCACTCCTCATGAGCAAGCTGCTCCAGTTGTTTCCGGTTTGAAGGGTGCCTTTTCCAGACAGCATGTTTCAGCTCCTTCCAAAGATGCTCAATAGGATTGAGGTCAGGGCTCATAGAAGGCCACTTTAGAATAGTCCAATGTTTTCCTCTTAGCCGCAGGTCTTGGGTGTTTTTAGCTGTGTGTTTTGGGTCATTGTCCTGTTGCAAGACCCATGACCTGCGACTGAGACCCAGCTTTCTGACACTGGCCAGCACATTTCTCTCTAGAATCCCTTGATAGTCTTGAGATTTCATTGTACCCTGCACAGATTCAAGACACCCTGTGCCAGATGCAGCAAAGCAGCCTCAGAACATAACAGAGCCTCCTCCATGTTTCACAGTAGGGACAGTGTTCTTTTCTTGATATGTTTCATTTTTCCGTCTGTGAACATAGAGCTGATGTGCCTTGGCAAAAAGTTCCATTTTTGTCTCATCTGTCCATAGGACATTCTCTTGTCAACATGTAGTTTGGCATATTCCAGTCTGGCTTTTTTATGATTTGTTTTCAACAATGGTGTCCTCCTTGGTCGTCTCCCATGTAGTCCACTTTGGCTCAAACAACGACGGATGGTGCGATCTGACACTGATGTTCCTTGAGCATGAAGTTCACCTTGGATCTCTTCAAAAGTCTTTCTGGGCTCTTTTGTTATCATTCGGATTATCCGTCTCTTTGATTTGTCATCAATTTTCCTCCTGCGGCCACGTCCAGGGAGGTTGGCTACAGTCCCATGGATCTTAAATTTCTGAATAATATGTGCAACTGTAGTCACAGGAACATCTAGCTGCTTGGAAATGGTCTTATAGCCTTTATCTTTAACATGCTTGTCTATAATTTTCTTTCGAATCTCCTGAGACAACTCTTTCCTTCGCTTCCTCTGGTCCATGTTGAGTGTGGTACATACCATGTCACCAAACAACACAGTGACTACCTGGAGCCCTATATATAGACCCACTGACTGATTACAAGATTGTAGACACCTGTGATGCTAATTAGTGGACACACCTTGAATTAACATGTTCGTTTGGTCACATTGTTTTCAGTATTTTCTAGGGGTACCATCATTTTTGTCCAGGCCTGTTCCATGAGTTTATTATTTTTTTTAATAATTCCGTTGAAACATGGTTGAAAAGCAATGTCTGACTTTCATTGGTTAACATTCATAGAATTTTTTAAAATTATTACTTTTGTCAGATTAAAGTTATTTATGTGACCATTGTGAGTTTTTCTTTCATTGACCGAAGGGTACCAACAATTTTGTCCACGTGTGTATAACTGCAATCCGAGAGAAGATCAATTACATAAGCTGCAATTAAAAGCTGATGTTAAGGAATTATAAAGAGTGTTTTTGAAAAGTCGATTGATTCCGTTAGTCAGTATTTTTCACATTCTCATACAGTGCATCCGGTCTGTGGGCTTCCAGTTGACAAGCCGTGATCTAGATCGTTTAATATTAATAATATTTTTAAGTACACATATTTGGAATTTAAAGACATTGTACTTTGAGACAAAAAAAGTTTAAAAAATAGAAATAAAAAATTTAGAAACCCTATATGCAGATTAATGCAAAACTGTATTCATTTCACACTCTGAACTGTAGTCCAGTTTATACCCTGTTGTGCCAGTATGCAAGCAGTTGCTTAAGTGTTGAACTTTTGAGCTCATATTTGCAAAAGTGGTCCAAATCATTATGTGATACATTGATTATAATGCTTATAACATGTACTGTAGAGTTAGGGGTCACTGGAAGCCACATTAACTAAATATAAACTGGTTTGCATTTGTTGTTGTTTGTTTGTTAGTTTGTTTGTTTGTTTGTTTGATTTTGTTTTTTTGCATGTGCATATATTCAGGAAATCTTTTCTACTTACTCAGGAGCAAAATGTGAGAGTGACATCAACGAGTGCGACTCTGCACCGTGTCAGAACGGCGGTCAGTGCAGAGACAGAGTGGGAGGCTTCCAGTGCCAGTGCATGTCTGGCTTTGTGGGTACGGATCTCCCTGCCAACACAGATTTACACGAACAAATAGCCACAGAGTGTTGCTACTTGGCCAATTTCATTTGCTTAACAACTCCGAGCTGGCACAGCTGTCTGAGAAGTCTCAAAGGAAAAGTGACTTGTGTGGATTTTTGGCTCTGTAGGACACATGCTTTGTCTTACAGTTCTTTTCCATTCAGTCTCTGACCTCTTTCCTGAGACCTGGACATGATTAAGCACATGACTGGCCTGGCCTTTAAGAGTGTTTTTTTTTTTTTTTTTTTTCGTGTGTGTGTGTGTGTGTGTGTGTGTGTGTGTGTGTGTGTGTGTGTGTGTGTGTGTGTGAAGGATCACTGTGTGAACTTGACATAAATGAGTGCAGCTCTTCCCCATGTCTGAACGAGGGAGTGTGTGTGGATGGGGTGAATCGGTTCAGCTGCAGCTGCACAGATGGATTCACAGGTGAACAGCTTGAATTCAACACATGGTATTTTAAGACAACAGGAAGTCATAAAAGATTAATATATCCGATCTGCGGTGGAATGTGTTATATAAATACAAAGCTTTCTCAGTGTGCAAAACAGAAGAGTTTTTTTTTTTAGTGTGTAACTTATTTTGGCTCAGCGCTCAGAAGAATTCTTGGATTTTTGTTTTTTGTCTTCGTCTAGAAGAATTCATAAAACTGTCAAGATACGGCTGTAATACCAATGTGTTATACATTTCATGATATTTTTATCGTTCTCCTTAACAGTTTAAGACAGATATCACTTGAGCAACTTTTTCCTAGTCTATGACGTATTTCGACAGAATCATGAACAGCCAATTATTGTACTTGTAGGAACTGTCTGTGAACAGGAGATAAATGAGTGCGAGTCAACGCCTTGCCAAAATGGAGGAGTGTGTAAAAACCTAGAGGCTGGATATTCCTGCTCATGTAGTCAGGGTTTCACTGGAAAGAGTTGTGAAGTGAATATTGACGATTGCTACAGCGCCCCCTGTCTGAATGGAGGAACATGTGTGGATGCTGTCAATGACTTCAGGTAGATGAAAAAATGATTGGTGTTAATCATATGATTGTTTAGCTTTCACTTCTGTATGTGTTTGACACATTGGTTCTCTCTGGACCTGACTTTATAACCCCACGCTTCTTTCTCAGATGTGATTGTGTCACTGGGTTCAGTGGGAAACTGTGCCAGGTTGATATGGACGAGTGTAAATCGAACCCATGTTTCAACGGTGCCACTTGTAAGGATGAAGTGGGGAGCTACAGCTGCCGATGCCCTCCTGGGTTCAACGGAACCAGGTGTGAGACAGGTATAAACACCAGAAACAGATACAGAAAGACAGTAAGGGGAGTGAGAAGGAGAAAAAATCTAAAAGCCTGCATCAAACAACAGGTACATGTAATAGACAGGGAATGAAAGTGGCTGTTTCGTGCTTCACATTAGTAGTGAAAGATTTTGAAAGAGTGGGAGAGTTCTTATGTTAATCATTTACACCATTCAGCATCACATTGCCTCCACATAGTGGAGTCACATCATTAGGCAACATATGGCTCAAGCGCTCATTCTTGGACAACCTCTCTATGAACTAAGATGTCGCTCCACTATTCAGGGAAAGTTTTCCTCTATACAATATACTGGAATGTTAGAGTCAGGCCTGCCGATTAAGTCCATTTCACTTTCAGGCTGTAATATTTCACCTCATGTTTAATGTAAAAAAGTGCATACAAGGGTTGATCAGATACTGTTTACGAAAATTGTCCACACTTACCCTGATATTTCATCTCCTACAATATTTTTCTCTTTTTTTTTCTATTTCCAGAAATGACTTCCTCCTTCAACCTGGAGTTTGAGGTGTCTGGTATTCACAGTTATGTGATGATGGATGGGATGATGCCAGCGCTCACTCAGATCACCTGCACGTTCTGGATGAGGTCATCAGACACGGTCAACTACGGAACACCGGTTTCATATGCTGTAGAGGGGGGCAGTGACAATTCCTTTCTCCTTATAGATTACAATGGGTTAGGAGACTTTTTACTTTATTACATTGATCAAACCCTGGTATTGGTTACCTACTATATCATTTTGCATACCAATTATATCATTATCACAAACATACCTTTAACAATATTAGACAGCACTGGATATGATTTGCAGGCTTATACAGTATAGAAATAATTAACTAATAAGTAAGCTTCAATCTTTCTCCTGGTGTTTTAGCTGGGTGCTGTACGTGAACGGGAAAGAAAGGATCACAGACTGTCCAGCAGTAAATGATGGCTGGTGGCACCACATTGGTGTGACGTGGAGGAGTACTGATGGTGATTGGAGGATTTATATCGATGGGAGCCCTTCTGATGGTGGGAAGGGTCTGTCCGTGGGTAGTACCATACCAGGTACAGCAAAATTATCATGATACCTAGGTGCTGATGCGATTTTGTACTTTGTTTCTGTAAGTACCATATTGTATAAATGTTTTTCAGGTTTTGTTGCAATTCTAAATATAATTAGCAAATAATTCTCTTACCACACAGGATGCTGAACTATGTGAATAGTTTTGATTGCGCCACCTATAGAATTATAGAGGAACAGGAACAATTTACCACTTCAAAAGCAAACAGATATACGTTAAAAGTGTGTTCGATTCGATTAAATTTTGGAGTCAGTTTGGTGAAACATGAATGTCCACCCAAAATAAACATTGTTTTCTTTATGTCCGATATAAAACATGTGTCTTATTCATACCTTTAAACCCTTTTATATTATTCATTTTAATCTACATCATTACTAATTATTTTTTATTTTATTCTGTAATCTGTATAGGAGGTGGTGCTCTGGTACTGGGGCAGGATCAGGATCAGAGAGGCGAGGGTTTCAACCCAGTTGAGTCCTTTGTTGGTTCTCTTAGCCAGCTGAATATCTGGGATTATGTCCTCTCACCACAGCAGGTACAGTTGTGCTAAATAAGCCATTTCTTCCATTTGATATTTATCTGACTTTTATTTGCATATACACACGTGGACAAAATTGTTGGTACCCTTCGGTCAATGAAAGAAAAACTCACAATGGTCACAGAAATAACTTTAATCTGACAAAAGTAATAATAAATAAGAATTCTATGAATGTTAACCAATGAAAGTCAGACATTTTTTTTCAACCATGCTTCAACGGAATTATAAAAAAAAATTTAAACTCAAAAACTCATGGAACAGGCCTGGACAAAAATGATGGTACCCCTAACTTAATAGTTTGTTGCACAACCTTTTGAGGCAATCACTGCAATCAAACGATTCCTGTAACTGTCAATGAGACTTCTGCACCTCTCTGCAGGTATTTTGGCCCACTCCTCATGAGCAAGATGCTCCAGTTGTTTCCGGTTTAAAGGGTGCCTTTTCCAGACAGCTTGTTTCAGCTCCTTCCAAAGATGCTCAATAGGATTGAGGTCAGGGCTCATAGAAGGCCTTTAGAATAGTCCAATGTTTTCCTCTTAGCCATTCTTGGGTGTTTTTAGCTGTGTGTTTTGGGTCATTGTCCTGTTGCAAGACACATAACCTGCGACTGAGACCCAGCTTTCTGACACTGGCCAGCACATTTCTCTCTAGAATCCCTTGATAGTCTTGAGATTTCATTGTACCCTGCACAGATTCAAGACACCCTGTGCCAGATGCAGCAAAGCAGCCCCAGAACACAACAGAGCCTCCTCCATGTTTCACAGTAGGGACAGTGTTCTTTTCTTGATATGCTTCAAGCATAATTAGCAAAATTTGCCTTGGCAAAAAGTTCCATTTTTGTCTCATCTGTCCATAGGACATTCTCCCAGAAGCTTTGTGGCTTGTCAACATGTAGTTTGGCATATTCCAGTCTGGCTTTTTTATGATTTGTTTTCAACAATGGTGTCCTCCTTGGTCGTCTCCCATGTAGTCCATTTTGGCTCAAACAATGACGGATGGTGCGATCTGACACTGATGTTCCTTGAGCATGAAGTTCACCTTGGATCTCTTTAGAAGTCTTTCTGGGCTCTTTTGTTACTATTCGGATTATCCGTCTCTTTGATTTGTCATCAATTTTCCTCCTGCGGCCACGTCCAGGGAGGTTGGCTACAGTCCCATGGATCTTAAATTTCTGAATAATATGTGCAACTGTAGTCACAGGAACATCTAGCTGCTTGTAAATGGTCTTATAGCCTTTACCTTTAACATGCTTGTTTATAATTTTCTTTCGACTCTCCTGAGACAACACTTTCCTTCACTTCCTCTGGTCCATGTTGAGTGTGGTACATACCATGTCACCAAACAACACAGTGACTACCTGGAGCCCTATATATAGGCCCACTGACTGATGACAAGATTGTAGACACCTGTGATGCTAATTAGTGAACACACCTTGAATTAACATGTCCCTTTGGTCACATTATTTTCAGTATTTTCTAGGGGTACCATCATTTTTGCCCATGCCTGTTCCATGAGTTTATTTTTTTAAATAATTCCGTTGAAGCATGGTTGAAAAGCAATGTCTGACTTTCATTGGTTAACATTCATAGATTTTTTTAAAATTATTACTTTTGTCAGATTAAAGTTATTTCTGTGACCATTGTGAGTTTTTCTTTCATTGACCGAAGGGTACCAACAATTTTGTCCACGTGTGTATATATATATGCAAATAAAAGACCTCATTATATATACATATATATAAAAGACCTCATTATATATAATGAGGTCTTCAATACACATATGGCTCAGCCTCAGCAGAGCTTTAAATAAAGGCTTCAATTAAACACGAATAAGTCATAAAAGTATCTAGTGGCATCCCTGATTGCTCCCAGTAATTCACAAGGGTTTTTGTTCTCCACTCTTTGTTTCTAGATGAGATCCCAAAATAGGAATGTATGATCTCATGTGATTAATGAATGAGATCAGTGCTCTACTTCTCTTCTGAAGTGCCTCTAAATCAGATGTGGCTGAGCACCATCCCTTTTTCTCCATTTCTCTTTTTTCTTAATAACTCATAAGGGCAGATGATGTATTTGGATGTCTTAGAATATATTCTGAATAAAGAAAACCATTCTAAAGCTGCCAGTAGCTATGATGACACTAAGGTCAGGATTTCAGCAGTTCGAAATATATATATATATATATATATATATATATATATATATATATATATTTTTTTTTTTTTTTTTTCAATCTCCAATTGTGCCAATGTGTACCAAAAAAATATCATTTCTAGACTATGTCAGCGGTGATATATTTTTTTTGTTCCCCCAACTGATCTCAGAGCAGCTAAAGAGAATGCTAAGTTCACTGTGAATAACAAGCTAACCCCTGGCATAGCTGTGATACTCTTTAAAACGCTTACATGTGACTGTCTGTTAAATATTTGTGTTGATGAACATGGGTGGTTGGCAGACTGCTCGCCAAGTTAGCTTGCCAGTTGCAGTAACATTAACTGATAGCCTGTGTTGGCTTCTGGTATATATTGCATTTAAGGTATTTATTTATCAAATTTAGTGATGACATTACACTGAGCACTCACACTGAGCAAGAGATAACGGTAAACCCAAATATTTAACTAAATAAAATAAACATGTCTAACTAGAGTCAGAGTGGTGTCTGGAAAAAAATGGAAGTATAACATAACAGAGATTAAAAATGGTGTAACAAAAAACAAATGGGTCATATTTCTGCAATGTGGACCTCACAGAAATTTGCATCCCATCATGGGACTGGGATCTGGGTTTTGAATGTGCTTCAAGCATTAAAAAGCCATCATGTTTGGTTTCCTCTTACTCTTTCTCAGATCAGATCCCTGGCCAGCGCTTGTCCAAGTGACCTACAGAGAGGGAATGTGTTTGCCTGGCCTGACTTCTTACTGGGTATCACAGGTCGAGTCAAAACCACCCCTAAGAGCATGTTCTGTGATGGTAAGCGAAGGCGCATATAACACCGTTCATCATGATTTTACTGTGAATTTGCATTAATTTAGCAAATATTTCCATTGTAACAGGCATGCTAGATTTTGTCTCCAATTCATCATTTTGGAATGGTGGTGAAAATACAAAAACTGAGCAGTTTTGTTGCGTTTATTAAAATAATATGTAGAGCTGACAATCTGAGTTAGAAGTAGAGAGTTTGTGGTTTGTGTCTTCAAATGCCAAAGCTGATCCTGTAACATCATTCAAATTAAAGCCATAAGAAAAACAGTCTTACATCGGGCTACACCAGGGTGCGTGTAGGGAGTTGTGGGACTGCTCCAATTTGCACATTCATTAAACCTGATTTTTTTTTATATATGGCTTATCTAATTTTTTATGGAACTGTCACATCAAGCAATGTATTAAGGACGTGTTTGGTAATTACTAACATTTTTATTTTTTCCTGTGTTAGATTGCCCTCTGCTGCCAGAAACTGTACCCAACTTGCGCTCCTCCAGTTCAGCAGTGAAGCCAGGCTCTCAGGTGAAATTCTCCTGCAATCCTGGATTTTACCTGGTGGGGGAACCAGTGCAGAAGTGTCTGAACAAAGGGGCATGGAGCCATGCACAGCCTCTGTGTGAAAGTGAGTGTGTAAACACAAAAGTCAGTTATTGAGAAATGGCAGATACATCGTGATACTGGATTTTACTGTAGTACAAATTTGTCTCAGGAAAAAAATTTAAGAAAAAGGAATTGTCAATTGTGATTTATTATTATGCTCTGTAGATATTCTCTCAGGCAGCATGGTGGCTCAGTGGTTAGCACTGTCACCCTGCACCTCCAGTGTGGTTTTAATTTCTGCCTTGGAGTCATATGCATGGAGTTTGAAAGTCCTCCCTGTGCTTGGTGGGTTTCCTCCCACTGTCCAAAGACAGGCAGGTTAGGCTGTTAGTGTGTGAGCGTGTGACCCCATAAATGGATTGGGACCCTGTCATGGGTGTCCCCGCCAGTATCCCCCCGCAACCCTGTATACAGGATTAAGCAGTATAGACCATGAGTGAGTGAGATATTCTGTCAATATGATTAATGAAGTATTGAAGAATTAGTAGCCACACACACAAACACTGGATGTTATGCTCAATTGTAATTAGATTCAGTAAAATAAATTTATTGCTTCTTTGTATTTACCCATGTCCTATACATTTCTGTGCAGGAGTAAAGTGCGGCACTCCTCCTGATCTGATGCACGGTCAGTATCGTGGGGAAGATTTCTATGCTGGGAGTTCAGTATTCTACCAATGCAAACCTGGTTTCTACCTGCTTGGGGAAAGCAAAATGCAGTGTGGCAACAACGGCAAATGGGCTGGGAACTTGCCTGCATGTCTGGGTAAGACAGAAAGACCAGAAAGCCAAGTCTGAAACTTGAAATATGTTTTAGCACTTTACATGCATCTTACACTTACATAATAATTTAATTTTTGCAACACCTATGTATGTGCATGTCTCCATTTGTACATTTGTGTATAGTAGTTAGTCAACCAGAATGCTTATTACTGCACGACAGCGGCCAAAATAGTCACATTTCAAAGTAATTCGTGAAATGACTGCCAGGTGGCGAGAAGTGACATTTTCAGTTGCCGCAGTTTTTAAATGTAATTACAGCTTAAGTCATAAAGTTAGAACAATACAGAGGAACCTTGGATTACGAGCATAATTCGTTCCGGAAGCAGGCTCGTATTCCAAAAACACTCGTAAACCAATAGGAAATAATGAAAACTCAAATTATTTGTTCTACAGCCCAAAATAATAAATACATAAAAATAATTAATACAACATATATACACACGTGGACAAAATTGTTGGTACCCTTCGGTCAATGAAAGAAAAACTCACAATGATCACATAAATAACTTTAATCTGACAAAAGTAATAATAAGTAAGAATTCTATGAATGTTAACCAATGAAAGTCAGACATTGCTTTTCAACCATGCTTCAACGGAATTATTTTAAAAAATGAACTCATGGAACAGGCCTGGACAAAAATGATGGTAGCCCTAACTTAATAGTTTGTTGCACAACCTTTTGAGGCAATCACTGCAATCAAATGATTCCTGTAACTGTCAATGAGACTTCTGTACCTCTCTGCAGGTATTTTGGCCCACTCCTCATGAGCAAGCTGCTCCAGTTGTTTCCGGTTTGAAGGGTGCCTTTTCCAGACAGCATGTTTCAGCTCCTTCCAAAGATGCTCAATAGGATTGAGGTCAGGGCTCATAGAAGGCCACCTTAGAATAGTCCAATGTTTTCCTCTTAGCCATTCTTGGGTGTTTTTAGCTGTGTGTTTTGGGTCATTGTCCTGTTGCAAGACACATGACCTGCAACTGAGACCCAGCTTTCTGACACTGGCCAGCACATTTCTCTCTAGAATCTCTTTATAGTCTTGAGATTTCATTGTACCCTGCACAGATTCAAGACACCCTGTGCCAGATGCAGCAAAGCAGCCCCAGAACATAACAGAGCCTCCTCCATGTTTCACAGTAGGGACAGTGTTCTTTTCTTGATATGCTTCATTTTTCCGTCTGTGAACATAGAGCTGATGTGCCTTGGCAAAAAGTTCCATTTTTGTCTCATCTGTCCATAGGACATTCTCCCAGAAGCTTTGTGGCTTGTCAACATGTAGTTTGGCATATTCCAGTCTGGCTTTTTTATGATTTGTTTTCAACAATGGTGTCCTCCTTGGTCGTCTCCCATGTAGTCCACTTTGGCTCAAACAACGACGGATGGTGCGATCTGACACTGATGTTCCTTGAGCATGAAGTTCACCTTGGATCTCTTTAGAAGTCTTTCTGGGCTCTTTTGTTACCATTCGGATTATCCGTCTCTTTGATTTGTCATCAATTTTCCTCCTGCGGCCACGTCCAGGGAGGTTGGCTACAGTCCCATGGATCTTAAATTTCTGAATAATATGTGCAACTGTAGTCACAGGAACATCTAGCTGCTTGGAAATGGTCTTATAGCCTTTACCTTTAACATGCTTGTCTATAATTTTCTTTTGAATCTCCTGAGACAACTCTTTCCTTCGCTTCCTCTGGTCCATGTTGAGTGTGGTACATACCATGTCACCAAACAACACAGTGACTACCTGGAGCCCTATATATAGGCCCACTGACTGATTACAAGATTGTAGACACCTGTGATGCTAATTAGTGGACACACCTTGAATTAACATGTCCCTTTGGTCACATTATTTTCAGTATTTTCTAGGGGTACCATCATTTTTGTCCAGGCCTGTTCCATGAGTTTATTTTTTTTAATAATTCAGTTGAAGCATGGTTGAAAGCAATGTCTGACTTTCATTGGTTAACATTCATAGAATTTTTTTTTAATTATTACTTTTGTCAGATTAAAGTTATTTATGTGACCATTGTGAGTTTTTCTTTCATTGACCGAAGGGTACCAACAATTTTGTCCACGTGTGTAAGGTAAAAATAAAACAAATTAACCTGCACTTAACATTTAAACAGTTAAGTGTTTCCGTTTGTGCGCGCAGGCGCCGTGTATTTGTATGTGTGTGTGTGCCTCATCTTAAACAGTAAAACACCTCCTCCCACCCCCCACCTCGCTTTTTAAGTTTCACAACTAACATACACAATGCAAACACTGTTTTAACAGGGAAAAAAAGAAATCTCTCTAATGATACTCGCGTGAGCCTACTAATGGAATCACTGCTGTAAAGTAAAAAATTTAAAATAACAAATGTACTAGCACCTTACCTTTGAAAAGAATCGCGACAGAGCTGAGTTTTCTGTGTAAATAAAGCATGTCTGTGCAGCCGGGGAGATCTGTGTGTGTGTGTGTGTGTGTGTGTGTGTCTGTGTCGGTGTCAAATTACGCACGCGCGCACACGCACACACATAGTAAGTGTGTGTGTGTAAAAAGTGTGTGTGTGTGTGTGTGTGTGTGTGTGTGTGTGTGTGTGTGTGTGTGTGTGGGGCACAGTGTCAAGTTACGCGCGCGCACAGAAGAGAGAGGGAGATGTTGATTATAAGAGATGAGCACTAAGACGCAGCAGGGGACTCTTATTTTGACACAGGGGACGGAGCAGGGGAGACGATTACCCATAATTCCTGCAGCGCAAGGGAGAAAAATCATTGGCTCAGTTGCAATGACTTTCTGCCTGGTGTCAAAATAAGAGTCCCATGCTTGATACATGATACTCGCCGCTCGTAAACTAATGCTTGCTCAGTTTCCGATTCAAAATGTATTAAAAATCTTTGCTCGGTTTGCGGAACGCTCGTAAACCACGTTACTCACAATCCGAGGTTCCACTGTACGTTGTATTGAAGAAATAATACAGTAGTGGTAATTTTCACATCAGAGTACTTTATATAACAAACATGAAAAATCTGAACCAGAGCTAATGGCATTTTTAAAATTTTAAGTTTAAAAAAAAAAAAACATTGGTTAAATGTTTTTAAGACACACAGTCAAGTTCACTACCTAGCAATTTTATTTGTACAAAGAATGAACTGTTACATAGCCTATATCTGTTTGTATATGTTTCTTGTTATTGTTTTAAAAAAAATGTTACATTTAAAGACATCAAACCTTTAATATAGAAATAACTGGAAAAATAGACTTTCATAATAGAACATTAGAATAATTAAAAAAATGTCTTTTATTAGTTTAAATGTTTCATACGAGTTTCATTTTTCTTTTTTTTTCCAATTTTGTTGTACTAAATAATATTTATGCAGTATAATCAGGGCCTCCTAATTGGCTGTTAATTCTAGGTTGTTGTTGTTGTTGTTGTTGTTGTTGTTGTTGTTTTAGTGTTACTGTGTGTATATGTTTGTGTTTTAGTGTTACAATGTCAGACAACATTCAAAAGTAAATAATGCATCCTTCCCCTGGTGCGAACATGTCTCAGCTGTTCACACCTATACGTTCAGATTCTTCACACTAAAACAGTGAGGCCAGAGAGAAAAACAAAAATGCACCCTTACCCACTTTAAATAGCTCAAGCTCCTGGGACAAGGATTACTTTTAAGACCCTCTTGGATCTGAGGCCTTTCTGAAGACCTGCAGTACTTCAGGACTCTTCTTAAATTTGTGTAAATTAAAAATCTGACTTCTAGATTCTAATATTGACATTGTTACAGTTTTATTATCCCTGGAATGGAAGAAACTGAGAATTTCCTTATCATAACATGCGGTGTAAATAAAAATGCTTTTCTAAACGTGGGCTACTGATGTTTACTTACAATATTTGTTCCTTTAAATTAAGTGATTAAGTGACCATTTTAATAACTTATTGATAAATTTGTGATTTCTTTGGTTTCGGCTGCTGAAGGTAATCATGTCATCTCATCATCTCCCCAGCAGTGGATCCGCCCATAATTCACGTTTTATATGAATTACATAATCTGAAATTTGTTTTCCATTAGTTTCTGTAAAAGCAGACATTTCACTTTCTATAAGTATATGTTTTTCACATCTGTGAGGCAAGTATACATGGAGTTTTGGGTAATTTGAGACGTGCTCAAGTTCATCGAAACCAATACAGGACAGCATATCCTATTTGCTTTCAGAATATTACAAAATCAGAACATTTTATCATCATTGTCTTGTAACGGTTGTTTAGTTTACATAGGTTTATTATATAGTTTTTGCACATTAATCTGACAATAATTTAATTACAATTTTATTTTAATTTTAAATTTGTACTGTAATTTTAGTACTGCAATTGTAAATTTGTTAAAAAAAAAATGTTCATTTAGTATTTCACTTGTATTTATCTGCTTCCACGTGAGCTTCGGCTCATAAATCCTTGAGAGTCTTTAGTCTATAGTTATAGCACTACTTAGCAGTAAAGCCAGAAAATACCAACACCTAATGTTGTCACTGCGGAACATGCAATGGTAAAACTATTATTCCGGTTGAGTATCATCTGTATATTGTAGATATGGATGAGTGTGCCTTGGGCTCTGATTGCGATGAGAATGCCAGCTGCCAAAACACAGACGGCTCATACATCTGTAACTGCGTTTACCCCTTCACCGGGGATGGGTGGAGTTGCACAGGTAAGCCTTTTTGTTTCATTTGTAAGCTGTAGATGTAGCTGATCAGACAAAACATGATACACTCAGCAAATAAGGAGAAAAGTTTATAGCATTTATCCAACAAGGCTATTGGGATGCTCACGTCAGAAAATTGACACTGTATAAGTTGCAACAGACCTGAATCTGGAATAAAGGTGCAATTTGATCACAAATGTGTTTGATTTAATGAGAGAAATAAAATAAAAAACTATTTGAAAAAAAGATATGGAGTACTTCTAGTGCCTTTTATTATGGTCTTTAGTTCTAGGGTTATGCTTAATTCCAAGTATTAACAACACCTAAAAAAGGCACTACAATGCTTGCAATTAGTACGTCTACACTTAAATAATTCCTTATAGTGTTGTTATTCCTTAAGTTAAAACACTGCATTCCTTAAAAGGGCCATGTTACTATACATAAATTTGGGCTTGTTCAGGGCACACTGCAGTTTTTTGTTTGTTTGTTTTAATGAAATTTTAAACATACCTTTTGTATTATTTTGCACCAATATACAGTTAAGATCACACTAGGACTTGATCTAAATAAGGAGTCTGAAAAGAATGAATTAACAAAACGATGATGATGATGATTATTATTATTATTATTATTATTATTATTATTATTATTATTATTATTCTTTTAGCCCTGTCATGTAGTCCGCCTACAGTCCCAAATCATGGACTCTTGGAGGGAACAAACTTCACATACAGAAGCAAGGTGACTTTCAGGTATCACTTTTAGTGCTAGAAGAAGGGTTGATTATAAAAAAAATCTTAGTTATTCTTAGGAAACAATGTTTTTCATTTTATTATAATGAACTACTGTCGTTCATATAAAATAAAATAAATAATAAATGAAAAAAATTATTTTCCTTAAACAGCTGTGAGAAAGGTTATATCCTCCAAGGTCCAAAAGAGATACAGTGTCAATCTGACCTGCAGTGGAATAACGTTTCACCAAGTTGTCAACCTGTGACCTGCAGCGAGCCTCCTGCTGTGGAAAATGCAGATTTCAGTCTTAGTGGAAAAGTTTACTTGTCAACTTTGACGTACACCTGCACTGAAGGATACAGGTAAAATAAAATTATTGAGCTAAGATGTACAAAACCAATACTTATGAATAAATAATAAGTCTGTATACACTTTATGTCAATAATGTTTTAATAACTACCTGCTGTAAAGATTGCAGGGCCACGCTGAGCTGCACTGTGAAGCTTCTGGAAAATGGACATCCCCTGCTCCTGTCTGTGCAAAAGTGAATTGTCGGGAACCACCTCCTTTAAAGGATGCTATTGTCAAAGGATACAACTTTACTCTGGGCAGTAAGGTGCACTACATCTGCAAAAAAGGGTACGTGTACCACATTACTTTCTTGGACACAGTCTGAAAAAAATAAAAATAGCATGTACTCATACTGTACATTATCATATATTATCTTACCAACTAAGAACAACTACTTTTAAATCACATTCAGATATACACTACTTGGTACTGAAACTCAGGAATGCCTACCAAGTGGTGAATGGAGCCGTGAATTTTCCCAGTGTGTGCCTCGCTCATGTGGACCACCACCATCTGTTGACCATGCACATCCTGACACTGGACACAAACTGTTTGGTGACACTGCTATTTATTTCTGTGATGATGGCTACACTGCTGAAAACAACACCAAGTTGTTTTGCAATGCAGAGGGCATTTGGGCACCACCTGAGGGACACAGTATGCCCAAATGTATTGCTACCTTCTGCCAACGCCCACCTGATCTACCTCATGCCATTCTAGACTCAATATATAAGAATAAATATGCTAGCAACACAGAGGTCAGCTACAAATGTGAGGAAGGCTTTATGCTCAATACCACAGCAACTCTGAAATGCCTGATGGGAGGAGAGTGGTCACCTTCACCTATGGATATTGGCTGTGTGCCCATTAGATGCATCAGACCAGAGAATATTGAAAAGGGTTATGTCAGTGGCACCAACTACAGTTTTGGAGCCGTGATTGCATATAGCTGTGATAAAGGCTACTACATCCGAGGGGAGAAAAGAAGGACTTGTATGGCTAACGGAGAGTGGGGTGGAGTATTACCAACTTGCCAACCTATTACATGCTCTAGTCCTCCTCATCTGATTAACGGCTACATCCAGGTGATAAATAAAATGCATTTTCTTGTACAGATATTTACAATTAAAATAAATATTATTAATAGAGTATACTTTATGTTTAGTGTCTGGATTATTGAAAATCAATGAATGGTTGCTGATTGGTCCTTTTTGTTTATCCTTTACAGGACTCAAGAAAAGCCAACTATGTGTACAATAGTAAGGTTACATATACTTGCAATGCTGGTTATCGCCTCATAGGGAAGGCAGACCGTATTTGCATGGCCAATAAGCAGTGGTCCACCTTTGATCCCCCAATTTGTAAGCTTTTAACCTGTCCACCACCTCTTGATATCTTGCATGGGCACTACCGTGGTTCCAAATTTGAAGTGGGAAGTAAAGTGGAATATGCCTGTGATGAGGGTTATGAACTCATTGGAGAAGCAATATGGACCTGTTTAAAATATGGAAAGTGGGACAAGACCAAAATTCCACACTGCTCTCCAGTTCATTGTGTGGAGCCAGCTTTAGAGGACAATCATCTAGTAGTACGAAGCTTGGATAACAACTCAGGAACTGTGGAGCTTTCCTGTGAGGATGGTTACGTTCTTCATGGAGCTAAAATTCTTCAGTGTACTGCATCACAAGAATGGAATGGTTCTTTTCCAGTCTGCAAACAGGTGTCTTGTGGTCCACCACCAGAGGTTTCTTTTGGTGATCCATTATCAGGTTCCACCTATTTTGGCAGTGTAGTTACCTACTCATGCATGGCTGGTTTTACCCTTCGAAAAGAAGCTTCTGTTAGCTGTCAGGCAGATGGACAGTGGAGCACCCCATACCCAGAATGCATTCCTGTGGAGTGTCCAAATCCTGAGGAAGTATTGAATGGTATAGTTGATGTGCAGGGACTTATGTATCTTAGCACTGCTCTGTACAGCTGCAAGCCTGGATATGACCTAATTGGCAACTCAACTGTGATATGTGGTCAGAGTGGCCTCTGGATTGGAGGAGTACCTGATTGTCATCCTATTGAATGCCCTCCACCCAAAGAGATCCCAAACGGCTTTGCCAAGTTTTCACAGCCTTTGTTTAGTAGGTCTGTTACGTATACCTGTGAGCGAGGATATAGTCTAAAAGGTCCAGAGACTCTTACCTGTGTGGAAAATGGTAACTGGGACAAAGAGGTTCCATCTTGCCAAGAAATCTACTGCATGCCTCCCAAACCAATTAACAATGGCTTTGTTGAAGGCCGGGATCATAAGTTTGGTGTAACCATATTCTATAGCTGCTTTCCAGGCTTTTTGCTTGTGGGGCAGAGTCATCTAACCTGTGAGGAACATGGTTGGTCAAGTTCAGTACCCACTTGCACGCCAGCAGACTGTGGCCTTCCTCCACATATTGACTTTGGTGATTATTTTAAAATTCAAGATCCATCTGCTGAGTTGACTGGTGACAAACTAGCAGACACCCCTTCACCAGCAGATACTAGCTTCTTGCACGGAACCATAGTAGAGTATCGCTGTCATGCAGGCTATGAAATGAATGGTAGAGTTTCTTTGGTGTGTCAAGAGGATGGAACATGGAATGGGACAGCTCCTAAGTGTGTACCTGCTAAATGTGATACACCCCCTGCTCCTGAACATGGATCAGCAACAGTAACAGATACTATACTGGGAAGATTAGTGGAATACAGTTGTTATGAAGGGTATGAGCTAGATGGCCCAACAGTACAACAGTGTAATCCTGGACATCAGTGGAGTAATGAAGCACCCCAGTGTGTTCCTGTCAACTGTGGTGACCCAGGGGGTATTGCTAATGGTGAAGTAAGAGGAACTTATTTTCACTTTAAAGGAGAGATACAATATGAGTGCCATGCCGGATTTTCCCTACAAGGCTTAGAAACTAGAACTTGCCAAATGGACGGTAAATGGGATGGCAAAGCACCATGGTGTAAGGCTCTGTCTTGCGGACGTCCTGTGGTCTCAAGTGATGTGTTAATTAAAGGAGATGATTATACATTTGGCAAGCGTGTGCTCTTCAGCTGCAAGAGAGGGTTTATCCTGCATGGCACACATACTAGTGTTTGCCTTGCTAATGGTACTTGGAGTGAAAAAGCCCCTAAGTGCTTCCCGGCTAACTGTGGTCGACCCCCTATCATTCAGAATGGTCGTGTCATAGGAACAAATTATGGTTATAATGGCAAAGTGAAATATGAATGCGATGTGGGTTATACATTGGCAGGAAATCCAACACTGGTTTGTGGAGGTGATGGACTATGGGACTTCCCTCCACCACGGTGTGACATAGTCACATGTGACCCACCCGAGGACATTAGTCATGGCTTTCTAAATGGCTCAAGTTTTAATTTTGAGGATGTAGTAGAATATATTTGTTTCCCTGGTTATGAGACAGTGGGCAGTCCAATTCTGCGTTGTGCAGCAGATGGTACTTGGCTTGGGAAAGTGCCAGAATGTCGGCCCTGTGTATGTAACCCACCAGTACTGAAATTTGGTGCAGTGCTTGGCCGGGATCATACTTGTGGGGCCAGTGTGTGGTTCCGGTGTACTGAGGGATATTTAATTCTTGGACCCACTGAGTCTGTTTGTGACGTTGGTGGATTATGGAGTCCAGGGGTACCAATTTGTAGTAGGGGCAGATGTCCTACACCTCCTCCTACAATACCCAATGCTGTTGTCCTAGGTGGTACAGATGTACCTGAAGAAGTCACCTATGGATGCAAACAAGGATACCGTTTAAGTGGCAACCCATATCTTTCTTGTGGAAAGTTGGGTAGATGGGAGGTGCCTAGTCTACACTGTGAACCAGTGTCTTGTGGAAAACCCCCTCCTGTTCCAAATGCAGAGATTGTGGAATCTGTTTTTACTTATGGCAACAAGGCACAATACAGGTACTTCGTATGAAAATGAAACATTGCATAAGTAAAACATAACAATAATCTCATGTTTAATGTTATATATGTTGTTAGATGTGTTTCTAATTATTCTATTTGTTTAAGGTGTAAAGAGGGGTACAAGCTGGTTACACAAACAGACACAGTCATCTGTCAGAGTGATGGCCTTTGGTCCAAACATAGTGTGAGGTGTCAGCCAATACCATGCAGCCTTCCCAACAACATAGCTCATGTGGTAGTCACTGGTGGCCTTCTCACACCTGTAGGTGGCGTTGTTACAATATCCTGTATGCCAGGATTTTATCTTGAGGGAGCAGCATTATCAGAATGTGAGGTATGCATTGATATTTGCAATTAACTCCAATTTTTTGTTGAACATTTTTATGCTTTACTCTAAAAAAAAGTAAGAACTAAAACTGTTTCAATAACATCACTGTAGACTCAGTGGCAGATAAAATATGCTAATTGATTATCATTTAATCTAGCTTTTTGGCAGATGGTCTCCATCATTTTCCTCGAACTCTTGTGTGCCTGTCATCTGTGAAAAGCCTATCCCCATTCTCCATGGCAATATTAAAGGAGATAGCTACAATTATGGGGACATGATTGTGTACACATGTCTACCAGGGTTTGAACTACAGGTAAGATACAGTATATATTTTATATAATGACAATGTGTTTTAATGTGTGTCCATGTCTGCAAAATAAATAAAGTTAGGTCAGTCTAAGATAAAGTAAAGTGGTTTGGTTTATGTTCTATTAAATAATTATATCAATAAACCATAATGTTTATGATAGTTTGTACTGACTTGACAGTTTAAGTATGACAACCAACTCACATGATGGAGCTCACTTGATGGCTAGGATATCCCCAACCCATCCAAGGATTGTTAAAACCTGTAAGTGGACAGGTGCATGTTGGTCTTTCTAAAGCTAGGACCAACTGAACATGCAGTACCAAGAGGATGGCTTGTAGAAAATTTAGTCAGTTGTTAGCCAGTCATCATGACAATGAAAATTCTTTGCAGCATGAATGCATGAATGCACATTAAAATCTATTATTTCATTTGGAAGGGGAAGACTGTAAATGTAGACTGTAAATGTTTAATTAGAGTGAAACATAGAAACAGACTGATTAACCATTCCACACAAACAAACAAGCAAAACAAAATTATGTTGTGTTTTATACTTCTGGGCAGTGGAGGTTGAGTCTCTTTGCTGATGATCGGAGGGTCAGGTGGTTTGAACCTCACCACTGTTGGGACCTTGGGCAAGACACTTAACCCCACACCCTATACAACACAACCATTTGCATGCAGTGCTGGTTCCAAGCCCAGTTAGAAAATGGAGGCGTTGCAACAAAAAGGTCATCTGGTGTAAAACCTATGCCAGACCTTGCAGATAAAATTAGATGATCAGAGGTGACAGCCCCTAGGATAAAAGAGACAAAACCTGAAAAAAAATGTTTTCATTCTTCTCGTGTCTAAGTTGTGTGTATGAAGTTTTTATGGAGCTGCATAATTTCATATGAAGTGTATGAGAGTGGTATGAATGCACACTGAGCTGTAATTTTCTGAATATCCACATGGTGGCTCAGTGGGCTAAGGCACTGAGTTACTGATCGGAAGATCGGTGGTTCGATTCCCATCTCAGCCAGGTTGCCTTTGTTGGGCCCTTGAGCAAGGCCCTTAACCCTAACTGCTCCAGGGGCGCTGTACCATGGCTGACCCTGTGCTCTGACCCCAGTTACACTGGGATATGCGAAGAAGGAATTTCGCTGTAATGTATATGTGACAAAATAAAGGCTTTACTTTAGGCTTTACTTTAAATTATACGGTGAAGGCTAATAGTAGTACATTGTGGTGGTTTTCAGCATTGACCATTACTTTCTAACATCTGGACAATAAGTGCCAGTGCTGCACCATGCCCAGATAAATAGACATTATTGGTTGCCATGGATATATAACTCCATCTGAATAAATAGGTTCACCATCGAATATATTTGCTTACTTATAACCAGGATTATATGAAAACAGCAGACCTATTGTTATTTCTATATTAGTTCTCATCCTAGTTATTAATGTATACTGTTATATGATGTTATGGTTACATCACAAATGGACTTATCGCTTTTAATTAATACCTTCCCATTCCCTGTAGCCTTCAAATAATCCCTTTTTGTGTGATTAGACTAATTATTTAGAGTGGAAAAGTGAAAGTGATGGTAAAGCATGAAACACAGAATAGGCTGAACTCTTATTTATGATTGAATCTTATTTCTACATGGCTACAGAACATCAGATTAATTATTTATGACTGGGATAATGTTTAGCAGGATCAATATCAGACTTGTGTGTGGGGGTGGGGGAACTGACATATGGGAACTCATTTTTAAAGGAGATGCATGTATATTTTCAGGTTTCACAGAAAATGCACTGCAGCATATGCTTATTTAAGACATTTTGTAAAATAAAATGCAGGATTCAAAATCTAAACAAGCTTCATATATGTTAGTTCTGCTTCATTTGTTAAAATGTCTTTATTGTGCTATTCATCAATCAATTTATCTTAGGGTCATGATGTTCAGATCTGTCAGGGAGACCGAACTTGGAGTGGAAGTCCACCTGATTGTGCTGGTGAGCCTTTTTTCATTTGTTTGAGTTGGTATTGCGTCATACCTCCACTGTATACAGGTGAACTCATAACAAGGATTCAAACGTGAAGGAAAAACATGTTTTTTATTTTATTTTATTGTATGTATATTACTTTGATTAAAATGATGAATAATGTTAGCCGGCTAGCAAATTATAGTTCAGTCAGTCATTTAAAATTTTTATAATCTTTTCCTGAGCAATAGCAAAATCAATATACTTGCGAAAGTTATATTGCTACAATTTCACATTTTGTTTATTATTTATATGTTAATTACTGATGTGTTAATTACTGATTATTAATGATGCACACTTCTGACACATGAAAGTAATGTCTATCAGCATAATATTTTTGCTGAAAATTAGATCCGCTGTCTGATCCACTGTCATATCTACTGCGCATGCTTTGTCTCCAAAATCTCTGACTCCAGTTTTTACAAAAAACAAAAAAAGCTTTTTAACTCACCCAGTGAGAAAAATGGTGCCAACTTGTCATTTCATCTATACAGTCACTGGTTATTGTACAGTATGACGCAATACATGACTTACAAAAACGGGGGGTTTGTTTGTTTTACTGTATAAACTTTTTTTAGCAACTTCCTGTGGTCCTCCCCCCATTGTGGAGAATGCTGTTTCTGTGCCAACTGGTGCCTCATACCAGAGTAATGTGACTTATATCTGTAATCCTGGGACAACCCTGACTGGACCACAGAACCTAACATGTCAGGCTGATGGAACTTGGAGCTCACCAGCACCAACATGCGAGGGTAAGAAGTAGAGGGTACTCTGCTTCATTTTACAGGTGCTTGTTGTTTAGCAAATGAATGGAAATTAATTTCACTGAATATGTAAGTAAGTAAATAAGTGTTTCTTTATTTGAAATCTCTTATTTCTTTTTTGTTGTAATATTGTAGGTCAGTAGCAGTCGTATAAGCATTTCACTTCATATCATACTGTGTATGACTGCGTATGTGACGAATAAAATTAGAATTTGAATTTGATGTTTATCTCAGCTCTCAAAGGTTGTGAAAGGCCTAAAGGATTATTAAACGGCAAGATTCAGGAGCAGAGCCTGGTGAACTGGAAGGCTCTTGAGTTTATCTGCAACAAGGGCTACACTCTACAGGGAGAGTCTCTTGTTGTCTGCATGGGAAATGGTTCCTGGAGCTCACCTTTTCCTATATGTACACGTAAGCCTGCCAGACACACTCACTCACCTGCATATGAAATGACATCTAAATGAAATAATTAATTCATCATAATACTGAATATGATTCAAATTAATCCAATTTAGAGCTGCTGCAAAATAGATGATAACCAGTACACATAGTCTGCTTATCGAGGTTTGATACAGTTGCTTTGTTCTGCAGTGAAATGGACGCAAGTCAATTTAATTCCGTTTGTAAACAGAAACCAACCTACAAGAGTGTCAAGTGTCTGAAGTTTTTCATTTTGGGGGTAAACTGATTTTAAAAGGTCAATCTTCCAAGTCAAATCAAGTCAAGTCAGGTCAAGTAGGCTTTATTGTAACTTCAACCATATACAGTTGAAACAATGAAACAACGTTCCTCCAAGACCAGGGTGCTACATGCAACATAAATTTGCACCATAGATTAATAGAAAACTAACTAGCTAACTACGAAGCCTAATTAGCTGTCTAACTGAAACAAGACATGACAACATAAATTAACAAAAATCTAACTAGCTAATTTAGAGACCTAATTAGCTGGCTAGCTGGGAACTGTCTATATGTTTATACAGAAGAGACAACATAAAGTGCATGTGCAAATGTGCAAAGTGACAAAGAGCGACAAAGTGACAATGCGACCAACATGACATAACAATGCTCTGTGGTAATGAGGTGATGAGTTGAGGTAATTCATAACATTATAAACATCAACATTTAAAAATTGTCAAACTGTGATGACATTACAAACGTTAACATTATCGCCCTAGGAATTTGGTTTACCTTGTGCCACCTGGGTAGCTCTAGCTCCACAAAACCGCTCAGGGTCTGCTGTGGTGTCTGGCACCAAGAGACTGGCAGTGGGGTGTGGTGGGGCCGGATTGTTTGTCCGGGACATCCCTTGGGTGATTGTTCATATTAAGATCATATTAAGTTTAGAACCTGAGTTGATGGCCTTGCGCTGTTTGCCTTCAATTCAATTCAATTGTATTTGTATAGTGTTTTTAACAATTGTCATTGACGCAAAGCAGGTTTACACAATCAAAAAAAAAGGGGGGCCCTTCTGGTCCCCATGCTGTGATGTACTGGGTATTCGGGCTTCTTGGTGGGATTGGGCCAGATTGGCAAAAAACTGTTTAGTGGAGTCACTATACAAATCTTTTATGCATGCAAATCTGTGACCATGGTAATTATTGATGGTTTTAGGGGAGCAAAAATAAAACAACCGTTCTGCTATTCAGTCAAAGTTTATTATTAACAGAATTGTTAATAATAAACTCGGGATGTCCCTGACACCACTTTGTGTCAGACTTGCTGATATCGATACCTGGCATTGTCTCAAAAAGTATCATAAAAAGGAACTTTTCAGAATGCCCCATGTCTGAAGCGTGTCATCAAATGCACCTGAGATTGCTTTACTAGTGCATGAACTCTGAAACAGCTCTGCTTGTAGAGTGACTCTTTGTGGAGTAAAAAAACCTTTTGCTCTTTCCTTTTAATCCACTTACAGTATGTTTTGTTTTTAGAGTATGAAAAAATTGTATTTTATTATGTGTGACTGTGCTTACTGGAAAAGTTATATAATTTAACATATCTGATCATTATAATTAACAGTAAATGCATTTCATTTCAGTCTTTGGAGTCCTCCAGTAGCATGGCAACCATTCATAAACAACAGTGTCAGAGCGTTATTGCTGAAATTGCCACATAATCTACATTTATTTTTGCATATGCAAATAATCCCATTTTTACTTGTGATGTGACTTATAACATTATTGCCTATTTGTATTTATTAGATTAAATAAATTGTATTCCACTTTTGCCCCTATGGTCACAGAATACCAGTCTGGAAGCTGATTGGCAAGCAAAGGAGCACTGCTAAGCTCAGTTAGCAAGAGAGACTATGCGAGAAATGCACTGTTTAGATATGACATGAAACTTAACTTACTTTTACTTGCTGACATTAAACTAGATAAAGCTAGATCTACTTCAGCCTTGCATCAATGTTGTCAATATTGACCCCATTTGACAAAAGTGTGAGAAGGGACTGTGTGGATGAACAAGTACAAGTAGATATTCCAGCAAGGAAAGTCATAATAATAAATGATTAATTAACAATCTTATAGGAAAGGAGGCCAGAAAAGAAAGCAGCATGTTATATGTTGTAAAATACTATGTGACTGACATGAGAAAGACAGAAAGAAAGGAAGGAAGCTGCTAGGTTTTACATGTGTGAAAGGTGTGACAAAGTTCTCTGTGGACTGTGGCCGGTTGTACAGATGTCTTCCTCTACAGCAGTTGTTTGCATGGGCCTAAGACTTTTGCTCAGTACTGCATCTTATCTTGGCTTAATGCTTTATTGTAAATATTAATAAAAAAATTTAGACACGCATCAAATCAGATATGTTCTCATCCAAGTCCTTCTTACCATTGTGAGATCTCTTACTGTTTATTATTTTCCCTGAATGTTGCCCACATTGGTTCGCCCTTATTATTTTTTTCTCACCATATCGACATATATATATTTATGAAATTATTGTCATTGAGTGAAGTTCAACACACATCATTTAATTGCTTCCCTTTTATTTTCAGCCCAGTCATGTCCTCCACCTCCAGGATTGACAGGGAACAATGCCAATACCACATCGTTCCTGGTGGGCAAGATAGTGCCAATTAACTGTCCTAAAGGTCAGCAGGTCAAAGGGCGTCACGGCCGCGGCACTGCGATCATAACCTGCAGGAGTGACCAGACCTGGACTCCAATCAGAGCAGTCTGTGAGAGTAAGTAATCATCTCTCAGCACTGGTGCTACTCTACACCTCCTAACTGTTACTTTGTCCTCTTTAACCAAATGATAAGAACAAGAATGAAAAGCTTTGAAAACAAGTCTCTTCTACTTATCTCTAATCCCGTCATTCTTGTCAATCCTGTTAAGCTGAATCAGTCTCAACATTAATGAAGTCGATGTATATTTTTTCAAACATATCTTTGTTTAAATATTGTAATTCATTTTAACATGTACAGTAAATATATAGTGTCTATTTTGGCATGAACAAAAGTTAAGATAGTTTTATTTAAATTCACCAGTCTTATAACCGTACATTTTTCACACATGAATGCACTTCTACAGAAATGTGCAAGTTTTCCAATGATTCATCAGGCCTGTTTCAACTCACTTACCCAATCACACCACACACAATATGCATGAAAGCACATGCACACATGCCATGATTTACAGCAGAGGACATCATGTGTCCATTTCAAGTAAAGTCAAGTAGGGTTTTTTTTTTTTTTTTGCCATTTCTCTATTTAGCTTGTACACATTGGAACAAAATGTCATTTCTCCAAACTAGTTGTGCAACAATATGCAAGACTTCACAAAATGCAAATGCAAATATGCAAATACTTTTAGTGTGAGAGGACTACAGGACAATGAAGACACAGCACATTAAATCTATAGCACACTAAGAATACCGAACATTCACTGTAAACTTAATTATCAATTATTTGGCAATGTAGTAGCAATACATTAAGAGCTGGATGCCCCTTTGTGAAGTGCTGCACAGTTGTTTTTGTGGTTTCTAAAACTGAGGTCGGCTTATAACTGAAACTCTACGTTTCCGTCTCTCTGATTCAGCATGTGCTACGGTATCTCACCTTTTTTGTTTCAATATTATCCTTTACTATTTCTTGATATTTACACTGATTACAGGCTCCTAGCAGCTATTATATTGACATTTGTGTCCCAGAATTACAACACAGCATGTACTGTAGCCTACAGATAAACTAAACCTAATCCTGTTCATGCAGATGAGCATCTCAAGGAACATCATTAAATCCATTAAACAAACAAAAAAAAAACAATGGAAAGAATATGGGACAACCATGATTCTGCCAGAAGAGGCCCTCCACAATTTGTCAGTGCCTGGGTAAAGAGGACATTAGTCAGAGAAGCAACCAAGAGGCCTTACTGGATATAGTCCTGTATAACAGCCATACTTTTTTTTTACTTTATGAACTTACTAGAGCAATGTTTTTGAAAATGAATGTGAAAATGTAAATCAAATCTAGGGTGTATTTATGTTTTATACTGTATTATTTTTTTCTTCTTCTTAATAATGAGTGGTAAAACACTGGAATTTTGCCATCCAGCAGCACATCTAGGATTAAAACCAGGATTAAAACTAGGAGTGTGATTTTTTTTTTTTTTTTTTTTTTAAAGAAATGTTGGAAAAGGTGGTTTTGGTGTAACTTTTCTTCTTCTTTGGCATGAACTGTGCATTTAGACTTTCCCACTCTTTTGCCCAGTAAAAAGCTTGTATGCTTTCCAGAGTTGCTGCGATGTATGATGCAATAAGAGATTAGATTTGTATAGCATGTGCAAATGTATGCATGGTGGCATGAATGTGGAATGTCATGAAAATATTTTGCATGCCTGTTTAACCTCCAAAATTGTGTTACAACATTTTATAAAATAGAATAGAATAGAAACTGGCTGAGAATATATGCAGATATTTATAGTAAAAACAATGCCTAATGTAAAAATTTACATATGTGAAGCATATTAAAATATATGTAATTATACATTCAACTTCACAGCTATATACAAAATATTATAATCACAGCATTATCTATGTCTATAATTTATTGAACTATTATTCTATGGTGGCACCAATTACTTATATGTTTTTACGATAATTTTTACTTTTATATTAAAATACTTTATATTTTGTCAATATTAAATCTATACAGTAGGTCTAATTATGTGAACTGTTCAACAGCCTTGATCCACCCCTCATTTATATATATATATATTTTTTTTTCTGATCATTCTGAAAACACCAGTGTTCTGTATACAGTATGTGGCACAATCACACATGCCTACAGCACAGGCATTTGATTTATTATTATTTTTTTATTCTTTTATAATCACACAGATAGGGCATTAAGTCAACTTTTTGGCACAACAGTCAGAAATCAAATATTACTTTTCAATCTTCTTTTATCTTTTTTTAGCCTTACCTCTTAAGATCTGTAGCCATAACTATATCCCTCATATGTTATAATGAAGAACAACAGAAATAATTTCGATGTTTTTATATTTTGACATTGAAAACATGAAAATGAAGCATAGTCTAAATGGTTAGATTTAAAAATAATTTACCAAATATGACATTCTCTATTTAGGAAAGTAAGGTGGGTAATTTAATAAATAATAATTATATATATATATATATATATATATATATATATATATATATATATATATATATTAAACAAGATATTTGTATAACATAGCTGGAAATAGATATTGTTTTTGTTTGTTTTGTTTTTGTTTGTTTATTTTTGGACTGGGTGGGTGGTAAGTCTTATCTTACCTAAATGTATATTAATCCAGTCATTACATTTCATGTAAGAGCAAAGATAAAATATATAATAAGACAAGGCTGGAAAAAACAGGCAAACCAGTAGGCCAGTACAAATACAGTACACATAGCTTTGTATTTTTATATTTAGTTTCTCACTTACTGCTACTACTTTGAAGACACAATACAAATGTTGAGCAAATTTAAAACTCAAACCTTTAATAAATAATTTAGCTCTGCCAGTTTTACCAGCTCACATGGTGTTTTTGTCAGCTAGTAACTGGTCAGGCCACTCTAAATATGAATGAGTCACTGCCTTTACAGGAGAAAACAAGAGTGCAAAGCCTGAAAATTAGCAAAGAGAGGCTAGCGTTCTGACTTACCTAACACTGTTTAAGACTAACACTGATTAAGATCCTTATAGCATCCTTATAGATATAGATTTCTATAGCAAGTTATTATGAGTCTCAGAAGTCTCTCCCAAAGTGTGTGTTAATGCTCCAGCTGAAACCTGCATTTTTTCATACCTTAAAGACCATTTGTTTTTACTCGTTATCATATGTGCCATTTCAGTGTCTATGTAAATAGTCTATTGATGTGCCATACACTGCCAGTAGAGCATGCAGATGTAAAAAAAAAAAAAAAAAAAAAAAAAAAAAAGGGTGTGGGGGGGGTGTATCTTCTTATATGATGTCACAGTTAGGGAGATATTTTACTGGCATATTAAACATAGTCCAGTGCAAAAACTGGAATGGAAAAGTGTTTGCAAACAATAAATGTGTCTAAAGATGATTTAAAATAATTAAAATAATTAAAGCTGACTAAAAATAAAGACCATAAAATAACAAAGAAAAAACTATTTAGCCAGACAAGTAATAATAATAATAGAAAAGTTCACAAATTGTTGATTTTTTTTATCTAACAGGTAAGAGATTATAAGACGCATCTGCCCAGAGAAAGAAAGGCACCATTTACAAAGAACGACCCAGTTCTAACTAATAAAGCGGTAGAGCAGGGTATCAAGTTTCTGTCACGGAAAACCACAGTCCTGTGATGTAGTGGGTACTCTGCCTTAGCACAATACAATTCAACTCACATAAGCCTTTATAATTAGCTATGGCACTGAGGTAAGTGAGGTCATTAACCAGCGTTGCTGTGGTCTGGTACATTTCTACATTGTCCAGAAATGCTTGGAGAATGGCACATGGACTCCACTCCAAGCCCTTATAGGGACGTTCCTTACATAAGCACCTCTGAGTTCTCTTAAGTGTATACACATCTAGAATTTACAGTAGGATGTCTTCCTCAATGTCTCCAGCTGTAATGTATGGTTTGGCTAAAGGGTTAACCTGTATGCATGTATTTGTCACTGCACATGCACTTCAACATGATGCTGCTCCACCCTGTACAATAATTATCTGCTGGTATTTTACTCATTAAAGATGCATGTTTGCACAACTGACTGTTTAACTCTTTTCTGAACGCCTATGTTAGCAGATGACTTTTATTGTTTGTTTGTGAATTTCTTCTGTATGACTTTGCATTTTGCAATGAATCAATTCTAAATCTAATACAAGACTAAAGTGACTAATAGACAATTTACACAATGCTCCAGAGCCACTACTAAACTATACTTCTGCTGCTGTCTTGTTTCAGACACCTTCTTCAAGCTATGATTTTTCGGGGATCTCTGTTCAGTGAACTACCGGTGTAACATTAGGACTGCGTTTAGGATTTGTTTTAATTCACATGTTTATGTGTATGTGTGTGTATTTTTTTTTTTTCTTTAGCTGTGTGTTTGCTCCAGTGTCAGAATGGAGGTGTGTGTCAAAGGTCTAATGTATGCTCCTGTCCAGAGGGATGGACGGGTCACTTGTGTGAGGAACGTAAGTTTTACATGCAAAGCATAACAGACACACAACAGGAAGACAAAACTCATTAGTTATTGTAAGGGTCATGCAACAAGTTGGTCATCAAAATTTTATTTGTTTGCCTTTTTTTTTTTTTTTTTTGCATCAGCAGGCCAATATGTTCAAAGTATGTACACAACCAGTCAAAAGTCTGGACACCTTCTCACTCTGTGATCGTACAGGATTTTTATTTATTTATACACTTAAATCAATGCTGAAGGCAACCAAAATCTGCAATAATCTCTTTTGAACAGTTTATATTGGGATGTATTACTACTTCTGCTCTGTAAAACCTTCATAACTCCTCTACTCTGAGGTGCTATTTGTTGATTGGTGATCTTTGAGACTGGTGACTCTAAATGAACACCTCCTCTGCAGCAGAGGTTAGTTTAGGTCTTGCTTTCCTGTGAAGGTCTTCATGAGAAACCGTTTCATCATGGTGCTTGATGGGTTTTGCAAATGCACTTGACAATACTGTTATTGCAAGAACTATTCCAGAACAGCCGACCTTAAAATAAAAACCGATTGTTGTTGTCATTGGTACTTAATTACCTAATTCCATGTGTTATTTCATAGTTTTAAAATTAACAGTATTGATTTAGGATGTAGAAAAAAACAAAAACATTGAATTAGAAGATGTGTCCAAACATTTGACTGCTACTGTACTGTGTAACAATCAGTTATATGTAGTAGGGTGAATGCTATGTTTTCTAACAATATTTCATTCAATTTTTTATGTTTCTCCACTAACCTCATTTTAAAAATTACCTTAAAATCTGCAATCAGTAAACACACAATAATTTGCCTATTAAAGACATTTATTCACATATAACCGCATCTTTAGTTTAACAGGATTTGAACTGTCAGTATGGAAGGTACCCATCTTGCAAAACATAACCACACTACTTCCTCTGTCTCAGCTTACTTTGGTACTCGATTTCAGCTTGGCTTTAAACTAGAAGCTAGAAAATTCATATTCACCAGAGGCAATCCAAAAATGCGCTACTTGGAAGCCATCCTTGTGCTCATATAGCAATTGTTAGCAGGTGACCTCAATAGACCTTAAGTCTTAGCTTACCTGCTGAACAGATATAGTAATATGGAGTAAATAATATATGCATAGGAAATATACTGTAAAAATTTGATAAGTGTAAGAAATACTGTAGCAACAGAAAAAAAAAATGTCAGCTGGAAATTGACTGAACAAAAAGAGGAAACATTGCCGAAAATAAACACACTTATACTGTTTGTCCCTAAACAGAGTGCCATTTTCTGTCTGAAATGAATGCCTAGTCTTATTTGTCTCATTATGGATATGCCTAGGATTGTTTATTTTCAGGTTGTTAATCTGAATTAATATGAATGTAGTATAAATAGCAGATAATATAAAAAAAGAGAAAAGTAAACCTTTCACTGCAGGTTATGCTAGAGAGAGAGAGAGAGAGAGATACAGAGAGAGATTGAAAGTGTGTATTTTAGGAAACAAGCTGCTTTGATCCGAAAATGAAAATGTTAAGCTGAAGGGGGGCTGACACGGTGGTGTAGTGGTTAGCACTGTTGCCTTGCACCGCCAGGGTGCAAGTTTGATCCCCGGCCAGGCTCGATTCGCGTCTCTGTGTGCATGGAGTTTGCATGTTCTTACATGGTGGATTGTGAAAAAGTCTACATATATTACAGCTGATTTGTGTGTTCACATATGTTGCAGCAATCTGCATCCTGCCATGTCTAAATGGCGGACGTTGTGTTGCTCCATACAAATGTGAGTGTCCGAGAGGGTGGACTGGCACACGATGTCATTCTGGTAGGTTTGATTGTTTTGTGTGTTTTGTGGGGTGTGTACATTTGCATACTTGTGCGTGGAAATAGCGGACACAGCTGTGGTTGGGGGTGTGTGTGGGTGGGGTGGGGTGGGGTGGGGGGGGGGGGGGGGGATTTGCCACAATAAAAAAAAAGCTTATGTTGACTTTTTTTTTGTTTTGTTTTTATACTAAAATACTAAATGTAGTTCTTAAAATCTCAAAGTAAGAGCTCCTGATGTTTCTTGGTTATATCTGCATGTTAGACCAACTTGATTAATCTCATGAGTACTTGGTAGGTGAGAGTAGAGAGTAGTAAATGAAAGCATAATAAACCAGAGTGATCTCCTGGAGTGATGCAAGCGAGAAATAACACAATCTCCTGGGGACACATCAGGTCACCATGTGGTAGTTACTACGACTACAAGCAGTGTACAAATTGGTCTTCTTGTTGTCATCCAACATGGTCAGGTGCATTGAATCCATTTAGAAAAGGCTTCAAGCACAGTATGGTTATGAGACTCTTAGCCGCAGTAAAACATTAGAATGGTAAAGAATGCCGTACAACTGTGAATGACAATCCTGTAGCCCACTGTAATTGTTCCTTGATCCTTGAAAATCGATGGATAACTTGTAGTCAGTTTGTGGAAGAGACGCGTCTGTCTGTGGGAATTGTACACACAATCATTCAGCAACACCAGTTGCACATTACAGGAACTCAGTTGCGAGTTATTGCCACATCCCCCATACAGTCCTGACCTCGTGCCAAGTCATTTCCACATGTTTGGTCCTATCATGGCTCTGGTGTACTGAGAAATCTTTCTATCTTAATGGTATCTAAGCACTAGTGAAACGCTCAAAAAAGTGCATTAGTGTTACAGGGATTATATAGAGGAACGACCCAGGTATAATAAGAATACTGAAGTTTTTTTTTTTTTTTCATATCACTTTGGTTTAATTCTACTGATGTGAAAAAATGCATTTCTCTCCATGTTTATCTGTATGTTTAATATGAATATACTTTGCAGTGAATGGGAGCGCGTAGATACCACAGTAAAAAAAATAATTATATACAATACTAAGAAAATGTTGCTTGATCTTTATCTTCAAGTCATATCAGTAACATAATCTACTAACTGTGGTGAGAAGACCTTGCCAATACTAAATACTCATTCACCATAATTCATTTATAGTTTTACAAAAGTGCAGGAATATCTTGATGAGGGTCTTCCTCAAAAAACTAATTTGAGTCAGGTGTTTGAGTTTAGGAAATGACAGTGCACATTATAGATATTTTGTCATATAGTGGTGATTCAGAGCCTGGTACAGAAGCCATTAGGTTTTCAAAAAAATGCTGTTCCTGTGAACAAACCTAGTTTCAGCATGCTTTAGGAAGAAATTGTGGCTAAAATATGCTAGAAAATGCAGTTCTGAAAACCTGGTGGTTCATTGCACCATATGACAGCTTGTTCACATATGGAAGACATTCAGTGTCCTGTTCGCATAGATTATGAAATACCAAAGAAGATGAAAAAGAGTGCATGTGTAACAGCAGAGGGCATGCAGAAATCTTTAGAACTTGTCATGTGCACAGCAGGAATCACGTTCAGTGGGAAAACTTTGATTTCATGTTTAAAAAGAATTAAAAACCTTGGATGACACATAACCTTTCTGGAACAATGGTGTGTAATGGAACAAAATGACTATGCTACAAAGCACAATACAGGATCCTGCTAAAAGCAAAAGGAAAAATGTGTGACCAGGTGAAACACGTGCTCAGTCATTCAGCCTCGGGGACCATAACTGAGCCAAACTGAGATAACACCCACACCCACAGATTCCTGTGGACACAATGCTCGGTGTTACATGGCTATTTAACTCCTGCCAAAAGATTTTTTGTTTTGTTTTGTCGTGCTCAGATGTTAAGTTTTCATAGATAATATGTCCCTTAGGTGATCCACAAATCTAGGCACAGCTAGTTTGAATTCTTGTTTTTTAGGTCATGTGTGTGTGTGTGTGTGTATATATATATATATATATATATATATATATATATATATATATATATATATAGTGATGCAAGTTATATACAGTAATCTGTGGTAATTGTACAATATTACAGTGCACATGATTTTTTGTTGTTTCACACTGTACAATGCAACAACAAGCACAAGACCAGCAATAAGCGCTTACTACCAACTGTGACTCATGAGGTTAAATGCTTCTCCATGTGATGTAAGTCTAGCTACTATGTGTCAAGATAAGTGTCAGCACAGCTGTGATGTAATGCAACCCAAGTGCAGAGACTACTACCCAATACATATCTTTCCATGACTGGAAGAGCTTGTGACAGTTATTGTAATTAACAGGGGAGAAAGTAGCTCTATTTAGCCAAAAGGTGAGGAGAATAAACTGTGGAGGTGCTGGACAGTATTTTTTTACTTTATAGTTCCTTTTATTTTTCTTTAGAATGTCAGACAACTTCCAGGTTCTGAGGTTGAGTTCCAAATAGAATTAAATGGACAGCTACTATGTTCTTTGCTCTACACACCATCTAGTGCCCTTGATCAGGACTTAGAGAAGGATTTGGCATTCAGCCTTGTGTTAGAAGCTATTTAGCTTTATAGTTTACTTTACTCATGAACAAACAACACAGGCGGTCCAGAGGCTATTCGGAATGACTTAGAAGCAGTTACTATGGAGATAAAGTGTTGTTTAAGATCATATAACATTAATCTGCTGAAAGTGATTCTGTGACTGGTATTGAATGTGGCTTTTGCCAGCCAGCTGCTCTCCCCGCTTTCCAGTACTGCAGAATGTACAGTACTGACCTACTCTCACCCGTGCTGCGACCCGAGAGTTAGTGTAATTAACGACTGTTACAACACCACTCATGGAATGCCTCTCGTCCGATCAGATTACGCAGTCGGAATTAACTGGTGTATAATATAAAGCTTTGTAATGTCAGTCTATTAATAAAGGCTGTAAGTGATTGCAAGCAGGTGTGCATGTTTAGACCTCAGGTGAGGATATAGTGCAGTGTTGGGGATTGTAGTCCATGGTGATCATATTTGTAAGCCATGATGTTAGACTTCAAGGTGGATGACAATAAGTTGACTTCTTATGTTTTAACTTGTTAAGCCATGTTCCTTAGAATGTCATTAGCTTTAAAGAGCATATGCAGTTTAGATGAGCAGAGAACTTGTGCCAGTTCAACAACACACAGCTACTATAGCCAATTATTTGCAACATAACGTTCATCATTTTTCTTTTCTATAGGTATGACACAATCTGTTTACATTTGTCTTTATGATCAGGGTACAATGGAGGCATTTTGGGGGAAAGGGAAAGATTTTCTCCCTGGAATTATGATCTGCCTTCAAGGCTTAGAATTTAAGCTGAATTATGTTCCTAATTACTGACTACACTGACTACAGTAATGGATGACCACAAAATAAAGCATGTAGAATGTGAACCAAATATTTTAATATTGATGTATAGATGTGTTGGTGTTTAATATCATAACGTTAATGTATGTTTGATGTGCCCTCAGCGGTGTGTTCATCGCCCTGTCAGAATGGAGGCAGGTGTATCAGGCCCAACAGGTGCCGCTGCATTCAAGGCTGGGGTGGCCCTGATTGCTCCAGGTCAGTCTATACATATATTCATACATTAACACACAACAAGTACGAACTAATACTACAAGTCTGTTTTGTATAAATGAATTTGTTCACATCAAGACCATTCCTCAATCATAACAACAGATCAACAAATGAAACAAATTGTAGTTCAGAATAGTTCCGTTCTTTAACCATGAAGACCTTCATCACACCTTCATTAGCCAATCTTGTAGGCGATCACTTGCTGTTCAGACAATTTGTAGGTCACTGAGAGAGGAAGTAGATTTAGTAGATCTAGTTTAACAAATTATTTGGAAAAAAGTAAACATAGCATAATTTGACATAACATGAAGCAACATGACCTACTTAAATAATCGCTTTCAACAAAGTCACCATCATTAAATGGGTAAACGTTAAAAGTTGACAGGTGTAGACATTCATTCATATTAGCCGCTTATCTGGACAACTTTAAGCAAGAACATGTAACTGGACCGGTTAGGACAGTAGCTTCCGAAGCTCTTCTGTCAGTTTCAAATATGCAACCAAACAAGACAAATTATCTTAACATGTACAGTACTGTGCAAACGTCTTGAGCCACCCTTAATTTCTTCATGTTAACTGAAATTAAATGTTGTAGATCAAATTAAAGAAATAGCAGCAACTGTTTACTGTGACAGGCTGCATTACAAATTTAGAAATCTGTAGTTTATTTAACAACATTGTATCCTAACCACCGGACTGACCATGTTATCATCTGCACCTGTTTCTCACTGGTTCATGCTTTAAGTTTTTTTTTTTTTAATGTTTTTTTATGTTTTTTTTTTAATATTGAATGTGGCTTACCAAACAAACGCATTGCTCTGAAACTGGTCAGGTACAGGGACTGGATTGAATAATTAAAGTCCTTTCGGTAGGCCGGGAGAACTATTCCTCAAGGCTACATTAAAATACAAGGTCTGGTGCTTTGGAAGCAAAATGAAGAAATGAGGGCTCAAGACCTTTGCACAGTACTGTATGTCTGTAACGACGCGAGTCTCATGAGGGGCAGAACCGCGCATAAATACTCTGCACTGTTCAGAACGGGCAGATCCGCAGGCTACTACCCCGCGGAGTTCTGAACAGGCAGGGGCGCGGCCAGGTACTGTAGACACGCGGTTGCCTGGCAACGCAAGGCAATCAGCCTGAGCGAGTCTCACCTGGTGGTGTGTTTATTTAAGGGTCCTGATACTTCCGCTTCGTGCACCGGTAAGGTATCAGAACCAAAGAAAGAAAAGATAAAAACAGACAAAGACAGACAGAAAAGATAACCGTTCAGAAAGTTGAGAGACAGAGGCAAAGAGACGCCGGTGTGAGAAAGACAGAGAGACACGCCTCAGTTTAACATGCATTCTTGGTTTCAGTTATAGTGCAAAGCACAAAGAAAAGCCACAAACTCTCTCTCATAACTCCTTGGTCAGGGCGAACGCCCAGAGAGGACATAAGATTGTTTCTTTCAGATTCCAGAGCCCCGTCCATTCTCGCATAGACGGTGGAGTTCTGTTTATTTTGCGTTTTCAGTTTTCTTTGATTTCCTTTTACGTTAATAATCCCACTCTATCTCCAAACATAAAGGTCTTCCCGAGCGTATCATAAGCATTCTCCCATACGCCTATTTCACTGACCCCCGCTAAACCCCTGCGTCAAGGCTCTTATAAACATATCGTTGTGCGGCTCTCCATACCGCACCACATACTGTAATGTCACCATATAAACTTCCCAGGAGATTTCAATGAAATTAATCTAATCCTGGGTGTTAGTGTTGCAAAGTATATTTCATTTGTACTAGCAAGTCCTGAGATCTTTATAATCTTTTTCTCCTGTTCTCTGTTTGTTTGTGTTATAGAAAAAGAAAGCCATATATTAATTTTTAATACTCCACTCAGCACAGCCAAAGCTGGAGCATCAGCACTCAACAGCGGATGGAGACGTCTTCAGTTCTGATGTGTAAACAGCCATCTCTCCCTCCCAAGTGTTTTGTAAATTAAAGCTGTATTTTTTCATATAGAAAATGGAAACAGTATTAAGCATAGTGCTGCTGCTATATACATGAACCTGTACGATGTGTAAAAACTTTAATGTGATTGTTCAGTGTATATGTGTATAAACTATTCTTTTCACATTTTTATTAAAGCAGAAAACACAACTATATGCGAAGCATGTGTGTGTGTGTTAAGGAACATACTCCATTACACTCGTTAGGTTGTTAAAGTCATTTCTTTGAGTTTATTGAATTCATCATATTCAAAAATATTTAACAATATAAAAGCCTTTAGGGCAATAAGTAAAACAGGGGGTTAAAACCATATATATATATATATATGGTTTGTACGTCCGTACTTAAGCATAATGATCAGTTCTTCCAGGTCCAGGTTGTTGGCCCCAGAAAACTCACAAACATGTAAACAGGATATGACATCACGCTGAGACACAATTCATCAAAAATGTTTTACAAAATAATCTTGTGCTACTGTATAAAACATGATGTGATCCTAGAAATTAGGAAGAATGACAGAGAGAGCTGAGACCCAGACACAACGGAAGAATCTTACCATCCCGAGTATCATTAAGAGCCAGGAAGTACAGACCTTCACAGAGCATATTAACTCTTTTGACGCACACATCAATCTCACCAGAGAAGACACCAAGGACAACAGGTTGGCCTTCCTGGACTGCGCAGTTCTCATCTGAAAGATGGGAAACTAAAAACAGAAGTCTACAGGAAAGCCACACACATAATGATACTTGCGGTTTGACTCCTACTACCCATTGCAACACAAATTAAGTGTCATCAGGACACCACAGGGCAGAACACATCACTACCTCCACTGAAGCCAAACAGAAAGAACACGAGCATCGTAAGGCAGCACTCAAGACATGCGGATATCCTAAATGGGCCTTCAACATAATAGCTTCCAGAGCCAAAAGAGCAATAACAGAGAGAGCTGAGACCCAGACACAAGGGAAAAATCTTATCATGTATGTGGCTGGAGTGTCAGAAAACTTAAAAAGGATTTTTGGAAAGATCATACAGTACCAGTTCACTTCAAACCAACCAACACACTATGGCAGAGATTCATCCACCCCAAAGACTGTATACCAAAGCATAAGAAATATAATATATGTGGTTAATGCAGTGAAGAGTGTTCAGAGCTCTACACTGGAGAGACAACACAGCTTCTTCATAAAAGGATTTATCAACACAGAACACAGAAGGAGCAACAACTCAGTGCCTGAAATGTATGTCCTTTGTTCTTCAGATGAAGGTATGCTGCTTATTTCAGAGTATACCTTCATCTGAAGAACAAAGAACATACATTTTTATATGGAAATTTAGGAATTTTGGACAGGGAAGATAAATGGTTCGAGAGAGGAGTAAATAGAAGCCATCTACTGTATGTACAGGTGGAAAATCTTTCTCTCAACAGAGGTGGAGGTCTTTAACAAAATCTGGCTCCTATTTTTTTATGCTGCCCTTTCATCTATCCCAAAGAAGAGCAAGACCTCTTCACTTGTCCATTAAGAAAGTCACACTTAAGTACTCCTCTTACTCTTTAACCACCTTAACGACTCTCTCTAATCATCTGCCTTACTGCTCTCTCCCCTCTACTCTCTAACGACCCTCCCTCCTATTCTCACCTTCTCCACTGTTCACGTAACAGCCATTTCAGATAGGAGACAACCTTGGAGGAAATTTCTAACTTACCTTAGACTGAAGAAGCTATGTGGATGAGGGGTGAAATGTTTCTAATAAACTAAGTAGTCCAGTTGACATGACTCAACTTCCAGATAACCTCACCTGGACCTCTTCACAGGCACATTACTATGAGTCATACTAAACACACTCCAGGGGCCTGGAGCCTATTCCAGGAGACTTAGGGCACAAGGCGGCGTACACCCTGGACAGGGTGCCAATCCATCGCAGGGCACACACACATACACTCAGTCACACTACAGGCAATTTGGGAACACCAATTAGTCTAATCTTCATGTATTTCGACTGTGGGAGGAAACCAGAGTACCCAGAGAAAACCCACCAAGCATGGAGAGAACATGCAAACTCCAAGCACACACAAGAGAATTGAGACGGGAATTGAGCCTGGCCGGGAATCTAACCCGGTACAAAGCGATAGTGCTTATTAGCCACTTCTTAACCACTACACCACCGTGCCGTCCTTCATACTAAACAGTTCCACAAAAAGAAAAGACTGACCAGTAAGGAATATCTAAACCTGCAAACACTGGGAGAATGGAAGAGAAATGTGATGTAATGTTTAGAAATGATTAGGAAAGACAGTGGAGATCATGTGAGTGATGCAGCAGCCATAATTTCCTGATGTAAAACCAAAGCCGACTTAAAAAATTTGAAAAACAAACTTTTTCAGCTGCTCCCCTTAAGGAGTCACCCAGAATTTGGCACAGGTTTTATGCCAGATGCCTTTTCTGACTCAATCCTCCCATTTTTTTTTAAACCAGGCATGGAACCAGTACTGCAGTTGCTGTTTAGTGTGGGGTGTGGCAATGTGCTGACAGCAGGGCTCAAACCCAGATCTCAATTTTGGGATGGCTTCAAAACTTAGAAGATTTTTATGGAGCACGATGTTAAAATGCCTAATTTCTAAAACAGAAATAAGAATGTTTATAGTCTGTTGTCAAAACAAAAATGGTATCAATAACTAGATTTCCTATTCATGACAACTGTGTGGAGGTGAATTTATATACAACTCATCAGTTCAAATTATGTTACACCATAAATTTGCATAATTAGTAGCATAGCGAATTTGAGTGACAGCTGCATTGCAGGTGTCAAGTTGCTAGCTGTCGGCCACTTTAGCTATCTAGCTAACCAGAATTGTAGCTTATCATTGTAGTTTAGCTCATCATAGGCAGTGTTGGAATTAATGTATGAATAACAGAGTTCAATCAGATACATTAGCATACAAATTAACATTACTTGATGGTAATGAAGTAAGAGCATTAAAAAAAATTAGAAACAAGTTGCACAGTTTTTTTTTTTAAGTTTACTCAATTTTTTGCTGCTCAAACTAAATATTTCACATTGCTGTTTAGTTGACACAACATGTATCCAGCTCAAAATCTTAGGTTAACTCATCTTGTAATTCAGATATTTAAGTCAGCTCAACTAGTATTGGTTGTGGACTTAATTAATTATATTTCTCTAGGGTTGACTTAGCCCAACATTTCACCTGTTCAAAGAGTTAGTTTTCTTCCTTTGTAGCCCATTAATGTACAAATTAACTTGGTTCAATTGATTGTTTTTCTATAAAACAAGTTGGCCTAACAATACCCCACAAACATTACTTAAAAAAACTCAGTACTTCTAAAACTAGTCAAAGTTAAAACGGTGATCTGAATACAGGTTCTGCTATGCTTATAGGTCAGTAAAATACACCAGATGCTTATCACTCTCTTCCTGATTTTTTTATATTAGAATATAATAACCATTGAAAAAAAATATAGCAAAGATTCAACTTTTGAAGAGTTTTTTTTTTCCGTCAATGGGTCAGACACAAAAAAGAAGAGTCTATGACAACACAAGTTTATTTCTCAACATGTGAATCAGAGCCGAGAATGTCTCTCCAAATCCAATAGAGATCATTTGCATGGCTTCATAGGTGCTAGCAAGAGTAGCAAAAGGGGATTAAAGGAAAACAGTTCAGGTGAAGGCAGGCAGGTTACTCATAGGGAGGTAGAGATGGAGGAGTTACTAGAAACTAGGAGATGTGGAAATGGCCATGGTTTTAGGAGTTAAAATAACCAGAAAAGGTTAAGGATGTATGAGCTTCCCAGTTAGACTCTATATTCCGTATGGCTTATGGATATACAGTATTGACATATAGCAGGAGTTTGTATACGGTTTCAAAGCTGAACAGTGTGTGGATAATGTTATGAAGCTAGGAAGGAAGAACTTGTCCTGGGAGCAAATAAATAAAATACTTAAAGCAGAAAGAAAGGTGGAAAACTATTAAAGAAAATTATATGAAAAATGGTCATATAATTTTTTTTTCTTCAGTTGACAAACAATTATCACATGAAAAACAATCTAGTCAAAAATTGGAAAAGTAAAACAGTTTAAGTTTCTGGGGATATGACTAGATGAATGAATTACCTTAACTGAACATTCTAGAAAAATGTCTGGACAAATGCAAAAAAGGTATTTATAAAGTCCTTCCACTCCTTCCAACCATGTCGGCACTAGGCAGAACCCAGGCAGATTGGGCAAACCTGGAATTCACAGCAACACTGAATTTGGGCGGGGCTTGCCTCTACTGTGGTTAAACATTACATTTTTGTCTACACTGCCCCTCAAAAGAAAGGCACCCTGTGAATATGGGCACACTGAAGGGGTCTGTCGCTGTGTTCTTCATGCCCTCGTGGACTCCGGATCTGACCAGAATATCATGAAGGACCTCTTGCGTTTCCAGGCTTTTGCTAAGTTCTGCAGGAGCCTCATCCTAGACTACAGGATAGCTATGTGGTCGCCTCACTCATCTCCATGACCTTGCTCAAGACCCTTTTTTCTTGGTCTAAAAAAACAGATAGGGCATTTCTAAAGTTAAAGAAGCGATTGACCTCTGCTCCTTTTCTCATGCAGCCACACCCTTCCCTTCAGTCTGTGGTCGAGGTGGATGCCTCAGATCCTGAAGTTAATGTGGTGCTATTGAAGAAGCATTCACTATGGACAGGTTTTTGAAGGCTCAATGACAGGGCAATAACCAGTAATCCAATACCTGTTGAACTGGGAGGGTTACCTGGTGACAATTAAATTAACTCTGCGTGTGAGTGCTTCTGCGTTCGTGGACTTCAGGAAAAGAGCTCACTATGTGCGCTGGCTTTCTAATTCTTGTGAGAGTTAAATCTGTGCACACTGATTTTCATATGTTTTCAAAGTGGATCAATATTGGCCTGGGGATCGTGTCTATTTCTTCTCTGCACAAGACTCCTTCATACAACTCAAGAGGACTTCCCATGCTTTCCAATTCTGGGTTCGTCTCCGACTGCAAATCATAGGTGACCTCCCCAATCATTCCAGGATCATTCATACACACTGACTCACTAGCATATCTCAGCCTTTCGTACCTTGCACATAAGGCTCCTTATTCACCACAGTGTTTAAAGCATTAGACTATGGATCGGAAAGTCCTGGCTTTAAACAGCACCATCAAATTGCCACTCTTTGGCCCTTGAGCAAGGCTCTTAACCGTCAATTGCCCAGATGTAAAAAAAAAATAAAAAAATTTTATTAGATAAAATGTAAATCGCTCTGTATAAGGTTGTCTGCCAAATGTAAACGTGCCACTGGATTCAAGGCTGGGGCCTGACTGCTCTAGGTAAGTCTGTACATACATTTATACAGTAACGCACTACTACTACTAACTAATACTACACATCTGTTCTAAACAAATAAATATGTTCACATCAGGGCCATTTATCAACCAGGGACTTGACAAATGCTGTAACAACTGATTAACATAAGAAACAAAACAGAGTAGATCAAGAAAGTCCAGTTCAGTTAAACAATCATCACACCTTCATTAGCAAATCCTGTGGGCAATCACCTGCCTTTATGACAATTCTGAGTCACTGAGAAAGAAAGAAAGAAAGAAAATGATTTTTACTTCCCATCCTATTTAGAAAAAAAGTTAACATGACATAACATGAAGCACCACTTAACAAAACCATGGTTTAGAATATAGTCAAGATCATTAAATGGGTTAACGTTAAAACACAACTATATGGGAAGCACATGTCTGTCAAGATTGTGAGCAATATGGCAAAAGGAACATACTCCATTACACTGATTAGGGTTGTTTAAGTCATTTCTCTGAATTTATTGAATTCATCATATTTAAAAAATATTTAACAACGTTAGCGCATTCGGCCAACAATAAAAAATAAAAAAAAATCCAGAATTCTCTCAAAGTTATGTTTAATTATATGGTTGCAGTGAAACTTCCTACAGAGAAAGAGTTTAAATCTAGTATCTACTGTATTCCGTGTGTGTGTGTGCATTCATCGATGTTGTCCGATCTTCTGTTGCAGTTGATCTTTGTTGGCCCCAGAAAAATGATCAATCTGTAAACCAGATAGGCCATCACATGAGTAAATGAGATATTCATTAAACATTTTTTTTTAACGAAAAAATAAAAGCAGGATAATGATCCTAGAAATTAGTTATTAGGTAACAACACACTAAAGGCTAAGGACTCACCTTTTTCTCATTTTTGTAGAAGTGGAATGTCGGCATGCATTGGATTTCACAATGAGCAGCCACCTCCTAATGGAGACAAATTAAAGTTTTATTAAACAAGTGGAATACGCTTATTAACAATTGGGCAAACAGAGAGTGGTCTTTAATACTGTCCAATTTGGGCATTCTGCAAGGCTGGGCAGCACGGCGCTCTCCCCCCCCCCCCCCCCTCTCTCTCTCTCTCTCTATGTGCACTTCAACACCCAGAAAATGGATGCAAACAAGCCACAATTCCTTTTGTGTAGCACAGACAATGTCATTTAACCGGTTGACATAACCTCATAACCGTGCTTGCGTTTACCGTATGTGGAAACAGAGCCAGAAGTAGAGCCTGATATTGTTTAGACACATCAATAATAGGACATGCACGTGGACAAGCTTTGGATTAGATTTCAGCCACACCCATTGCTGAGAAATGAGGCCGTCAAGACTGCAGACTGCATGTCTGTTTCGAGAAAAACTCTGAACATTACCATCAGTCATACTAAAGTGCTTGAGGAAAAGAAACGACTGACCAGTAGGCAATTTCCTGTGCATTATCACTGTATCAAATAATGCACTATCAGCACACACTGCATACAAAACACTAACATGGCTGGGAGGAGGCAAGAAAAATGTACTGCTATCCTGTTACACAAAAGTGCAAACAATTTGCTTAACTCCATGCAAATGTTTTGGAGCGCCAGTAGATTGGACAGTGGAGATCATGTGAGCGATATCTCCACCGCGGAAGTCATAATGTACATAATAACGCCAAGGCCAACCGCCAGTCGTGAAAAATGAGACCAGTGCCAAAACATGCAGTTCCTTAAATGTTGGGGGAGGCTCCAAAAGTGACCACAGAGCTCCATGTTAAAATGTCCAATTTTACAACAGAAATAATCATGCGTATATGTTGGTACAAGGTTTTAATCTTATTAGCTAGATTTCCTATTGATGGGGGTGGGGGATTTCTTTTATTTAAAACAAAGTCATGCCTTATTAGGGGCGTGGCCAATTAGTGAGAACTGCATTGAAGGTGTCAAACTGCTAACTATGCATCATTTTAGCTAATCAGTTAACTGGTAATCGTTATAGTTTAACTTCCCACAAGAAATGTAGGAGTATAAACTCTGTTTAATCAAAAACATTAGCATATAAATTAACGTTAGCCAACATAGTTCCTTTTATTCCACCCATTCGCCCGGGTATGGATTAACCGGTGGTTTAGATGGTGTTAATCTCTACTAGGACGGCGATGCCCAGAGCTTCCACATTTAAGCTACAAAACTGATCTTTAGAAAACCTATGGGTGACGTCACAAAGGTTTTGTATAGTTCTTTTTATACACAACACTAAAAAAGCTCAGGTAGGCGGCACTAATATGTGGATACACGTGTGTTTTAGGAGTAGTAAGCTAAAGCCAAGACTGACAAAGAATAATTGCTAGTATCTAACTCCTTAAGTCCAACTTTAGACCTTGCAGCTTTGAAAGAACATCAACATGCTCATAACATCACATGTATTCTCTGTACTGCCTAGACCAGGGCTAATGAAATACAACCGTGGTTTTTAAACCATTTTGTACCACAGTGTTGAACATGTTTGTATTTTACACATTTCTTTAAATAATAACAGCAGTTATTGTTATTCTAACAACAGTGTCAGCTGCATAGTTAATATTACTGGACTTCCCTTTTTGATACCTTATCATTTATACAATAACTGACAAAAAGATATGTAGGCCAAATAAAAATAAATATTTTTTTATGTTTAGATATTTATCAAGCATTTTGGGGGGGGGAGAAACCTTCTCCAGTGTTAGCACTGTAGTGTTGGAACAGTCAGAGATAAAGCTGGAAATCTTCCACCAAGAAAGAGTGAGCAGGAGGAAGCTCTTAAAAGGTTTCTCAAAAATATTGGTTTATTTATTTCCTCTACCAGCATGCCCAGTTATGTAACATTTCTCACTTTGACACAGAGAAAGAAGGGAAAACGTTTCATTTTCTTTTGCGCTTTTACACAACAGTTTAACACAAGCAAAACTTCCACATTAACAAATGCATCTGTATGTGCATATTTCTGATACAGCAAAGGGAGGAAACTTTTTTTTTTTTTCCAGACACACACACTGGCTCAGTGATTTGGCTAAAGTACTAAAGACAATGAAAAATCATTCAACAGAAAGATTTCTTTGAAATAGTTTGCACAAGACAGCAACTGGGCAAAAACAGTGAGACTTACCGCTGCATCGTCCACATCCACCTTCAGAAAAATCACATCCTTATTCTCTGGCTGTTCAGACAGAGCCTGAGGAAAGAAAGAGGAAATAGTTGAAAGGAAATTTCTTAAGGTGTTACCGTGCCTTATGACCTGAAGTACGTCAAGTATTGTGCTTTGAACAGTAGACCGATCTAGAAAAGTAGAAATAAATTACAGAACAGTATAGTTTAATTTCATGCTTGAACATGAAGACACAAATATATGCATGTACATACGTGTGCGCTTATGTGTTTTAATAGTAGTAAGCTATATATAAGCCAAGTAAGCTACAAAATATATTACACACACATACTGTGTCTCTTATGAACAACACAGCTGCCTTCTTCCGTTGCTACAACAACAACAACAACAAAACAAAGGGACTCTCCCAAGTCAGAAAGCCAATGAGCATTCCACATTATTCTCTGACAAATGCAGATGTCTCTACTGAAGTACTCACTTTAAAGATGGGGCCAATCATTTGGCAGGGACCGCACCAGGTGGCAGTGAAGTCCACAACCACCAATTTATTCCCTGCACTTTTCAGGGTTGCCTTGAACTCATCCTAAGGAGGAAAAAAGAAAAGAAAAGATGATTGTGAGTGATTGATTACTAGATTAAAGTACCTGCTTTATCAATCTGTTGATCAAACATGAAGAATCAACTGAACGCGTTTCCTCACAAAGTATGTTCAGAGTCACTTCAGAGCAGTGTATAATGCAATGTAGTTAACTTATACAACATGAACAAGATTGTTTCTCCCCCCCCCCCCCCGTCTAATTTATTTCTTCTCGGAAAACAACAGTATGTGACTGTAACCAAGACAAAGCAATTTCCCTCTGGGTTTATAAATCTTGAATTAGAATGAGGACTTTGGCTACTGATTCAACTGCCTGATTAATAATAAGTCAGGTATAATACAAATACACATTTGACTGGTTGCTCTATTAATGAACAGTAAGGTGTTTACAGTACCACCTAAAGAGCTAAGCTACATGGCTTCTATACAGTACAAAGGGCCCTGAGGCTGTGTTTCGAAGTGTTAATATTTCAACAGGTTCTCTGCCCATTAAACAATAAGGTTATGAGCAGAGATCCTGTTTAAACACTACAGTACAATAATGCTTTTAAACCAAACTATAAACTATATATAAACTAGAATTTTTCATTAATACACCTCTAACACTCTAAACATGCTTCCTACTGATGTCAGAACAGCGTGTAAGTATCTGAAACAAAATAACATGCAACTAGAAACTTACCAGAGACTCGATAACTACAACCATGGTGAACTTTCCTCCTGTTCCCTAAGCACGCGCAGACACACAAACCCACACCCACACAAGCTGTATCCCACTGCCCTGTCATACCAGCTATAAACGTGCCTCTAGCCCCGCCCCCTGACTCCAACAAACCAATCAGGAGCTGGAACAGAGGGCCGCAATGGCGCCATAAATCCCGCCCCCTTGATCCAGCACGGGTTTTTTTTTTTTACGGGAACAGAAGAAGGAATCCCCCTCTGAGCTCATACAGTCGTGATTTTTCACAAGCAGTGTAATATAGACCTAAATAAAGGATGTAAATAGTCGTGATGTCCCACAAATGTTGCATCATAATTAACTGAGGAAGGAATATGAGAAAGTCGTGATGCACCGGATAAGGTTTGGGACGTTAAAGGGGATTGTGTCTACGTGTAACGTGCATAATATGCTATATATAGTTTATTAACATGCACTAGTGACACCAGTATGATTTAAAGTATATCATTAAACATGATGAACGCTGTTCAAAGAGAAATCGAAACGCTCCACTGTTACCAGTCACCATGACTCGACAGTTCTGTAAAATTCCAGGATGTGGGTTGGCGAGTGACGTCACCCGTCTGTTCCCTGATTGGCTATTTCCTTTGCCATTCATTTCCTGGGTCCATTTTCTCATGATCAGGAATATGTTCTCACATACAGGAAAAGGCGGCTAAATAAAAGTCATTTTGTATATATACTTTTCTATACATGCATAATATATTGCATTGAACAAAACAAAAAAAAATAGTACAAAGTACTTTTTTCAGTTGAAAATGATGATGACAAACAAACACTTTACCAAGATAGTATATTACAGACATATCAAATATTTTGTTCGTACATTCCTGCATAATCAGGTAGCAGTTTATCCTTTTGAAGATGGATTTGGTGGTTGAAACACCAGATCCAAGGCGGGAATTATCTGGGATGAGAAGCCAGGCTATCGTTGGATACAATGCACACACATCTGCACACTAGGGCCAATTTCATTAACAGGTGTAAGGTATTACAGTACAATATAACCGTTGCCCATAAATCAACCACATCATTGTGCTTCCTGACTCCTTATGTGGTAACACTTCCTATAGCATGTATCCAGACAAATATACATACAAACAGCTTGTGTCTGTTGGAACCCTTTTGTTCGTCTGCCTGTAGGTTTGTCTATGACTGACATGGTAATGACTGGTTCTTTTGATGTTTGGTTCTATGTAACTGCACACTTCCAGCACCTGGCTAAATGTTTAAATACGCTCTCTCTGTGTATGCGTGTGTGTGTTGTCGCTTCCGACAGTTCGGACCCAGCCAGTAAGTGTACAGAGGTGCGGCAGACACAACAGGCAACAATAATTTTTCTTTTTTTCATTCATCTTAAAACCTAATTCGGACACTCTTCTTTTTTTTTAATGCCTTACAACAGGCAATCCTCATATTAGTATGTTTTTAGGAGATGGGAGGAAATTCACATGGAAAGATAGAGAACATGCAAAACTCCAAACAAACTGTTACTGATTGAAATAGTCATGCAACATAGTGAGATATTTGTATAAATATACTGTACATACATATTGCTATTATATATGAAAACACTTGAATGAAAAAGTTGAAAAAAATCTTCAAACTTAGATTTATTCATTTTCCAAATTGTTAACAGCAAACATGCAATGGATTTTCTATATGTGACATTACAAACCACAAACTCATTACACTTTAACAACAGCTTTTCCCAGTTCTGTCCCTTTCAGCATCTGAATGAAGGCAGCAGGCATCTTCTCAAAGCCTACTGTGACATTTTCCTTGGTCTTAAGTTTCCCCTGCAAAACAGACATGCAAAGAAAAAAAGACTCTATTTTAATAAAGTTATGAAATGCACCCTTCAGTATGGAAGCATCTGATGATCATTTTTGGAAGCTGTTTCTAATAGTATAAAATCAGAGACAAAGCTGTGACTTTAAGCCTATACCACAAGTTTACATCTTCAGGACAGAGAGGTTTGTGCTTTCTTGGGAACAGGACAATCTGCTTTTGTTGTCATATTAACTTCAGCAAACAGGAAAAGGGGAGGTCTGTGCACACACTATGCATGTCACACCAACTGGTTGGTGTTTTATTCCTTACAAAATAACTACTGTTTTTGGCCACTCGCTAAACGTAATCAACCGCTGATTAGATCACTTTAAGAGGAGTTCTGTTTTCTGTGAACATTTATCTACACCTAAAATCATTACAACTCATTTGTCTATACTGCAGATCAGAGGTCTGCGGGTCTTGATCATCAAAGTTGTGCTGAATTTAGCATTTTTCCACTACTTTTTGTGTAATCACCCTGCAGAATTTATGGTAAATAGTCATGCTGCAGTCCTACCAGTACATCTCATCTAGCACAGTTAAATCTGTTCTGACCACAGCCCTACCCTCAAAGCACTTAAACAAATGCATACAGTCAATTTGTCCTACTATTGACTTGCCTCCTTCAGCCATGTAAGCAGTCTTCTGACAGTTGCCTCATTTTTCTCTGGCCACTGAGTGACTTGGAATCCCTCTATCCTAATGCTCTTGGCCAGCATGGTCATATGGGGATAAGGACCTGCAATGTGGTTAGAGAGAACACAGAAAGCATCAATGTTAATCAAAATCTATCAGTATAGCCAGATTCATATTTCCGTTCAATGGTCACTTTACATCATGAAATCATAGCACCACCTAGTGGTTACAAACCATATGAGACAGAGAGCACATGGTGGGGTATACCCCGGACAGGGTGCCAATCCATCACAGGGCACATACTGTACATAGACACACTCATTTACACACTATGGGTAATTGGGGAATGCCAATTAATCTAATCTGCATGTCTTTGGACTGTGGGAGGCAACCAGGGCACCCTGAGGAAACCCACCAAGCACGGGGAGAACATAGTTCCAAAGTGGAAACCTGCAAATTACTCAATTCTGACACACATATTCACATAACTAATATCAGTTGGCATAGGGACTGTCACATTCCTCAGCACTCACACATCTGAGGTGTGGTGGCGTTGTACAGCGATATTGCACCACACACAGCAATGCGTCCTCGAAGCCTCATCTGATTAAGAGCCGCAGTGAAGAAAGCACCTCCAACCTGGACAGAACAGCATCAAATGCACAACCAAAACACGTTTCAGCACCAGTAATACAAGCGGCATACTGTTGTAATTATCCTCAGTGTTTATCCAGTGAACATTTTAGATAGTTTACCAAGTGGTGACAATTTTGATTCAGACAGATGGCTAGTGGGTAGAAAATTACAACTCGGTTCAGCACAAAAGAAGACTTGCCTTTCTGGTGAATCAAATCAAAATGGCAAGAAAGCACTTTAACCCCTGTGTCAGTAGATAATCTCACCTAGATACTGCAGTCTGTTTCTTGCTGGTATAAGGAGACACAGTGCTGTTCCTGAGACAGGTATTAAGATTATCCTCACACTGAACATATTTTCTATACACTTGTTGTTTTTGATGTTCTACTATACTGAATACAGACGAGTAAAGGTTTATAATCCCATTATCCAGTGAAACCCAGAAGAGGTGTGTGTTTGTTTTCAATACAGATCTAGATACATCAAGATTTCTGTAAATACATGATTTTTGTTGTTGTTGTCACTTATTAATATATAATGATTTTTTTTCTTGTTGCTAGACTTTGTTTAATCAATGACTTTATTTTCTCTTTTTGAATGTATGTACTAGAATGATATAGTAACTAATGTTTAAATGACTAATTTTATGTAAATCATAAAATCACACTATCATAATCATCTCCATGTTTCAAACTTACATTCTCAAAGTAGCAGTCGTAACCTTCAGGTGAAGCTTGCTTCAGTGCCTCATCCAGGGACGTTATGGTCTTGTAGTTAAAAACGTAGTCAAAGCCCAGGTCCTTCAGGTAGGCCACTTTTTCCTCACTCCCAGCAGAACCCACCACTTTACAGCCTTTAATCTTACAAAGCTGGCCCACCATGGTGCCCACAGCACCAGCTGCTGCACTCACCAGCACAATGTCACCTGGCTTCACTTGCAGAATCTCCTCTAGGCCGTACAGGGCAGTCAAACTGAACCATATAGAATTAACAAATAAAGCAGTTATTACAATGTTTATCTGAAGTTTTCTATATATAAGTTTGCATTATATATAATAAAAATCATTACCCAGGCATTCCTAGTGAACCAACAGCCAAGGAAAGAGGAACATCTTTGGGCCAGTCAGGAAGAACTCGATACATGTCAAGGCTAAAAATTGCTTTTCCAGTAGTGACGGTGTGCGTCCTCCATCCACATGGAGCAACCACACAACACCCCACAGGATATGAAGGATTTTTGCTTTGAAGTACCCTGGCAAGCAAAGAACACTGCTTTGAAGATGTAACAGTTTCTAAAATATCCATTATAAAGAAGACGTCATTATAATAAGATACAGAACATAAAATGCATTGATGCACTCTTCTTCATATGTTACACCATGACATAACAGAAATTGTTTGGCTTACTTTGCAACCTGAGCTCCAACCATTACATCACCTTCTTTCATTAAGACTGAACTCACACCTCTGCAGTGAAGCATACACACACACGGCATGCAAAACAGTGAAACATAATGCAAATACTGTAATTACATCAATCTCTGACATATCGCATGCAATAATTTCCACATCAAAGCTTTACACACTTACAGTAGCAGCATTGATTGAGGAATAATAATGTAATACTGCATAAAACAAGCAGGTCATTCAGTGGTGTTCATTTCTTTGAATGAACACTTGAGTGCATTTCAGTGGGACCATTTGTAACTTTCACTTGAGTATGACTTGGACAAGAATTTTGGCACAAGACACATAATTTTATGTAAGTCAGATTTTTTGTCTGTTTGACCCTGCACAAGATTACAGAGGGAAATTTCCTTAGCAAACTTTTACTTTTTAGCATTAAGTGTGTATAACTTTGGTTCAACAGTGTTGCAATCTCCGCCCATGTTCCACCCCACGCCCACCTCCTGGCCTATTTTGGAAATGGGCTGTTTCGGATTATTTTTTCAGAGGAAGCGACATGCCAAAACAACACGCTCTACATGTCCAAACTAGTGCAGATGAATAACATAAAATCCTTCACGTTGTATATAACATTCAATTTGTGGCGTATCACTTTGTTGTTGCAGCATTATTAAGTAGCACACCTCTGGAAGAGGAAGAGGTCGGAAGAGATTTGACATTTATCTCGGCTGACCAACCATCAATCTAAAATTGGATGTTGTTTTTACTCTTCCACTTTTCATCATGTATGTAACTGTACTGTATGTAACTGCAACTGTTTGCTTAATGGATTAATTTGAAATGTATTACACTCCACTGTGAAGTCCACTGCCTCCATTCTTGCCAGGATTAATAATTCATTTCCTATAACATTTTTTTAAATAATAGCACACACCTTCATGATCCATTTAAGAACCTCTGTAGTCCAACTAGGGACTTTGGAGGCCAATGTATTTATTATCCACTGTAGTATAACCACATTATGGGCAATTTGGGAATGCCAATTAGCCTAATCTGCATGTCTTTGGACTGTGGGGGGAAACCGGAGCATCCGAGGAAACCCACCAAGCACAGGGAGAACATTGCAATCTCTATGCACACAGACCCTGAGGCAGGAATCAAACCCAAACTCTGGGTGTGCAAGGCGACAGTGACTAACAACTAAGCCACCATGGCGGCTCATGATATAATTATCCCTAAACAACTGCTGCAAGACAATGAAAAAATATATACATGAACTGCAACTAATGTACCTCATATATGGATCAAGGCTGAGAAAGAGAGCCTCCAGTAGAACCTCTGAAACAGTTCAAACACAAATTAGCACCATGCATGCGTTAAATTCCATGCATGTTTTTTTAGGTGGTTTATGTGGAATTAAAAGTTACCTCCATCTTGAAGCTCAGGCAGTGTCTCCTCTTTGAGCTCAAAGTCACTTTCCTTTGGAAAGCCGACAAAATGCTTACGAAGTGTCCAGACCTTAGCTTTAACCATGTTTCGACTGCGGTGAAACTTTCCTGCTGAAGCGTCCTCTGTACAAGTGCTACTTTTTATCCGAATACCAACCCTCTAACTGAAAAGCTTACTAGATAAACACTGCAACACCCTGCTTTATATCCATACACTCCACCCATCAAGAGCGGATTTTTTCACCAATAGTAGAGTAAGGCATAAAAAAAAAAGGTATGCTGTATGTAAACAGTGGCTTAGTGAAGAAAGGCAGCTCATGCTCTTGCCAAGCTGGTTTAAATTACACCATTTATTTATTAAAAAGATCAGATCAGGGTTTGGCTATATGGCTGCAAAACACAAACCAGTGCATGATTAGATGGCATTGTACTGCTGCAAGTGAGGCGTGACGTCAGCTCATTTATCAGTTTGACAGATATGGTAACAGCCTTAATCACAGTTATTCAGCAGATTATGGGTAAAGAGTTCACGTGTCCTGAAATGATCTTGAGCTGGAACCTCTAAAATATAAAACTTTTAATTTCATTGGACTTGAAAAATTGGGAAAGAGTAAAAGCTTGGGGGTAACTAGGAGGAGATACCTACTGTAGATCTGTGAGATCATACCAAGACTAAAATGAGCTTTTCCCTTGGTCAGATCGTGTGTTCTCCACACACATGGAGTGACCACGTAACAGCCTGGTTCCTGCTATGAGCAAGCAATTATGAAATGTTTTGCAGATGTAATAGTTTATTATTCATGGAACATCATTTTCTAATTGTATTTAAGTTAATGAAATTCACGAGATCATCATAAAAACATTGTAATTGTAAAGCATTGTATTCTTTATGTTTTATAATATGACAAAAGGAGACAGGATTAAATTATGGGTGATGTTTGTCATTTCTTCAGAAAGACATGTTGTCATGGCATTAGATAAAAAAAAAATCAAGCACAATCACGCCATATTCAGCATGTTGAAGGCCATGACATGACCAAGCTGGCATATGGTTTGTGGTTATTTTTATGTATGATGATTTATATATATACAGTCTGTCAGGGGCACAGTGGCTTAATTGTTAGCACCTTACACCTTCCTTCAGGGTCTGGGTTTGATTCTCACCTCGAGGTCTGTGTGCATGGAGTTTGCATGTTCTCCCCATGCTTGGTAGGTTTCCTCCAACAGTAAAAACACATGCAGCTTAGGTTAGTAGGCATTCGCAAATTGCCCATAGTGTGTTAAAGTGTGTGTGTGAATGTTGACTGGGGCCCTACTACTATAGTAAAAATGGGAATTCATACACTGGTCATCAGCATTGGCCTCCATTGGATAGAAAGTGGGGACCTAATCATTATTAGGCAGGTGGTCATAATGTTCATAATGGTATGTGTGTGTTTGTCCTGGTGCCAGACACCACAGCACACCCCAAAGATTTTGTGGAGCCGTGGAGTCATGCCTCAAGTGGGCAGAGCTGCCCCATTGGCACAAGGGAAGCTACACAATACTAGGCATAATGTTATGGCTGATGTATATACAGTCAGGTCCATACATTTTGGAACAAGAAATTTAATTTGCAAAGTCAAGACTTTCTGCTGTAATTAACCAAAATGGTATTCACCATTTAAGACTTACGGCTATTTTCATACACACACACACACACCTTTGAGAGAGTTTATAAGCAACTAACATAATTATAAACATAAGACTTGACTTTAATATTCATTCTTTCATCTTCTATTCCGCTTATCCTGTATAGGGTCGCGGAGCCTGGAGCCTTTGGGCATTGGGCATGAGGCAGGATACACCCTTGAAAGCGTGCCAGTCCATTGGAAACACACACAATGGACAATTTGGGAATGCAAGTTAATCTAATCTGCATGTGTTTGGACTGTGGGAGGAAGTCCATTGTACACAAGTAGAACGCGAACACTGCCTATACTACAGAAGGAACAGCTACCGAATGTAAATGTAACACTCTCTGTTTGTGGGAAATACCCTTTCCTCATGCCTTCTTAGAAAGTGTATTTATCACATGCCCACTGTGAGCTGAAAGAGAGAGTGACTGTGAAGAAAGGCAGATAATAGATAATAGTTCTGATCATATCCCATCTATAAACATTGACACTGCAGTGTAGCTCTATCTGTAATCCAGTATGAAAAAAGAAATACATTTTATACAGCAATCCTAGAGCTCCATATAACATGTGACCTCTAGTCTAGATGCTCATTATTAGAGAAATGTCATAAAATCTGAGGACCCGCCCCCATCTGTTGATTCTTATATAAAGTAGAAACATGGCTTTGTGGTGACGAGGCAGTGAATGGCTACAGTCTGGAGCGGACACGGTAGGAGAAGTTAAATTAGCCCGAATAAATGCGGTTGTTCACCGCCAGGCTAGCAGATAGCGATCTTTAATATCATTCCTTTTATTTGGGCATGCGGCCCCCGGTGCGTTCTAAAAGAAGAGACGTCAGAGCAGTGTCTATGTGCCTTTATAAAACCCAGCAGAATTATGTGAACCAGACTCATTTCCGTGCTGCAGACTCCTTCTTAAAAGATAGCATATTCTTCTAAAAACAAGCAGGGCATAAATAATATAAAAAGCTTGACTTCTTCTGATTGATATTTTCGTCCAAAAACAATTTGTAGTTAAGTGTCATATCTTAATATTAAGACAGCCAATTTTAAAAAGGGAAAAAAAGGCTTGAATAATTATGCTAACCAAGTGAGCTACATACAGTATGTTAAACCCGATAGGCCATCACACCACCTCTAACGTCTTGTAACCAGGCTAATATGTCACATTTCAAATCAGGGGTGCTGATGCATGATGGAAGATTAACCTTAGTTTTCCCCAATAAAGAATGGTAATGCTATGCCTTAAGGATTGGAACTGTAAGTACTTCATTTAAAATGTGCACATACTCTGACTTAGTGGCCTTAGGCTGGTGATGTTATTGTCATGGCTGATGTTATTGTCCTGCAGTTGGATGGGAGGCAGGAATCATTGCATAACATATACAACTTTCATTATAACTTTCAGTAATATTATTCATTTTTTAATGAGAACATTCAACTCTTCAATATTACATCACAGCACCCTCTAGTGGTCATATGAATAACCCACCTACCATTAAGCAAACAGGTATAACCAGATGTGGGACTTGTTAACAGATAATCCACAGCATTCATATTTAAGTAATATTAATTGTGCTATAGTATATGCACTCCAGGAAATGAGCGATCATAAACATTTTATATGAAAGAGACTCCTCTATTTTGCAGCTGCGGTGATATCTTCTCTTAAAACTTAAATTTACTCTCCTTTTGGAAAGCCAACAAAATGCTTTCAGGTGTCCCGGCCATAGCCTTAAACAACTGTTTGAGGCAGTAAAACCTCTCCATCTAAAGCTTCTTGCTGTACACACACCACATTTTATCTGAACACGACACTTAATAAGAAAAGACTTGTAAGAAAGTTCAAGAGGTTGGGCTGCTCAGATGCAAAACACAAACCAGCATGAATGAGGCAGGTTTGTTAACGTGTATTGTATTGTTGCAGGTTAGAAAATACCAGGGATCATTTAACAGTATGACAGAAAAGCGCTTTTCAGAAAACCTACAACAAAAGCTGCAATAAATATTTAAAGGCTTGGTCAGAGGGATTCAGCAGATTTTGAGTTGTGTTCACATGTCTTAAAATTAACCAATAAGCTTTAAAAAAAAGTTTTTTTCATTCATCTGGACCAAAAAAAAAAAAATTAATTAATAACTTTTTTGCTTCAGGTTTATTTGTATAGAAACAGAATATGGGTTTTATGTTTAAAAAAAAAAAACGGTATCTAGTGCAACAGGTTAAATAATAATAATAAAATTCTCATTTACTTAAACTACAGTAGTTTAATTTTAAAATATATCCAAACGAGATGTTAAACCAATATTCAGTTATGCACATGTGTTAATAAACAATGCTTTTTAAGCAAACCTTGATTTTAAAATGACAAGTGTCTGACTCAAATCCAAGGTCCTTTAAAGTAGTTAAAACAGTAGTCCATATTCACTGCATAATGTATGCATGCAAGAGAAAACAAAAACCTCTCCAAAAGCAAACGTTTTACATTTTTTAGCTCATTACATGTGTATCATGGGACAGTATCAATGTTTTATAATCTTGAGCAGGAGAGAAAGTCTTCAGACTTTAACAACGGCTTTCCCAATGTTTTCTCCCTGTAGCATTCCCATGAAGGCAGCGGGCATGTTCCCAAAACCAGCAGTCACATGCTCTCTACACTTCAGCTTTCCCTGGAAAAAAAAAGAGGCAGTAAACAAAAGATAAATAATCTCATTATACTGTAGCTGAATACCAAGACGTTATGATAGCTAACCAGGGTGCCTTAAAAAGACACAGATTTTTAAGGAGATTTTGAAAAAACTAATACTTGCCTCCTTCAGCCAAGTCAACAGCCTTTTCAGAGACTCCTCATCCTTATGCTTCCATGTCCACACCAGGAAGCCCTGCATCCGCAACTCCTTAAATATCATGTCCAGGTGTGGATAAGGACCTGTGAGAGACACAGACACACACACACCTTAACATTACTATATAGCAAAATATACTGTATGTGGACATTTACAATTACTCCTGTTTTTGTGTGTTGAGTGTTGCTAAATATGTGGAAGTTACAAATTTATAGAATGCCATTTATAATACAGTATTACTATTTCCTTTCACTGGTATCAAGAGGGCCAAAACTCTGTCAGCATGGCAATGCTCCTGTACACAAAGCGAGCTCCATAAAGACAATGTTTTTTTTCCTAATACTGGAATGAAAGTGGGGCTAGGCAATATTGCAGAAGTCATTAATAAAATGCCAAAGAAAAATAAATTATATAATAATAAATACACACGTGGACAAAATTGTTGGTACCCTTCGGTCAATGAAAGAAAAACTCACAATGGTCACAGAAATAACTTTAATCTGACAAAAGTAATAATAAATAAGAATTCTATGAATGTTAACCAATGAAAGTCAGACATTGCTTTTCAACCATGCTTCAACGGAATTATAAAAAAAAAAAAAAAATGAACTCATGGAACAGGCCTGGACAAAAATGATGGAACCCCTAACTTAATAGTTTGTTGCACAACCTTTTGAGGCAATCACTGCAATCAAACGATTCCTGTAACTGTCAATGAGACTTCTGCACCTCTCTGCAGGTATTTTGGCCCACTCCTCATGAGCAAGCTGCTCCAGTTGTTTCCGGTTTGAAGGGTACCTTTTCCAGACAGCATGTTTCAGCTCCTTCCAAAGATGCTCAATAGGATTGAGGTCAGGGCTCATAGAAGGCCACTTTAGAATAGTCCAATGTTTTCCTCTTAGCCATTCTTTGTTTTTTTTTATTCTTGTTTTGGGTCATTGTCCTGTTGCAAGACCCATGACCTGCGACTGAGACCCAGCTTTCTGACACTGGCCAGCACATTTCTCTCTAGAATCCCTTGATAGTCTTGAGATTTCATTGTACCCTGCACAGATTCAAGACACCCTGTGCCAGATGCAGCAAAGCAGCCCCAGAACATAACAGAGCCTCCTCCATGTTTCACAGTAGGGACAGTGTTCTTTTATTGATATACTTCATTTTTCCGTCTGTGAACATAGAGCTGATGTGCCTTGGCAAAAAGTTCCATTTTTGTCTCTTCTGTCCATAGGACATTCTCCCAGAAGCTTTGTGGCTTGTCAACATGTAGTTTGGCATATTCCAGTCTGGCTTTTTTATGATTTGTTTTCAACAATGGTGTCCTCCTTGGTCGTCTCCCATGTAGTCCACTTTGGCTCAAACAACGACGGATGGTGCGATCTGACACTGATGTTCCTTGAGCATGAAGTTCACCTTGGATCTCTTCAGAAGTCTTTCTGGGCTCTTTTGTTACCATTCGGATTATTCGTCTCTTTGATTTGTCATCAATTTTCCTCCTGCGGCCACGTCCAGGGAGGTTGGCTACAGTCCCATGGATCTTAAATTTCTGAATAATATGTGCAACTGTAGTCACAGGAACATCTAGCTGCTTGGAAATGGTCTTATAGCCTTTACCTTTAACATGCTTGTCTATAATTTTCTTTCGAATCTCCTGAGACAACTCTTTCCTTCGCTTCCTCTGGTCCATGTTGAGTGTGGTACATACCATGTCACCAAACAACACAGTGACTACCTGGAGCCCTATATATAGGCCCACTGACTGATTACAAGATTGTAGACACCTATGATGCTAATTAGTGGACACACCTTGAATTAACATGTCCCTTTGGTCACATTATTTTCAGTATTTTCTAGGGGTACCATCATTTTTGTCCAGGCCTGTTCCATGAGTTCATTTTTTAAAATAATTCTGTTGAAGCATAGTTGAAATGCAATGTCTGACTAACATTCATAGAATTTTTTAAAATTATTACTTTTGTCAGATTAAAGTCATTTCTGTGACCATTGTGAGTTTTTCACAATGTACCAACAATTTTGTCCACGTGTGTAATTTGTTAGGAATTACCTTAGAAAAAGATTTAAAGTACAAAAATAGTAACAATTTATAACATAGAAAAGTGCAAAAAAATATTGTTCATTTAAATAAAATAAAATAATTATTTGTTTTAGACTCCATGAAGCAACTACTCTTGACAGAGTAAGTTCAATTCAGTTTATTTGTATAGCCCTTAACAACGAACATCACAAAGCAGCTTTACATGGATAAAAATTCTAGATAAAATCAACACTAAGAGACTAATCCTTGAAAGGACATAAGAAAACTTTAAGAGGAACCAGACTGAAAAGGAAATCATACTTATTAGGGTGATATATAGCTGGAGCATAAATCACTCCCTTCTGTAACTCTGCGATACGAGATTGCAAGTGTAACTGTTTAACAGGAAATGTGTTTTAGCTGATATGAAGTCCAGTTTGTTGAAGTTACCTCTGCACAGAGACCGAGACCTCTGCACGCTCTGTTCATGGTTTGTTCAGTCCTTAAACTATGCCAAGTCATCATTGTGAACCTGTTGGCATCAATGCCATCCAAGCTAGCCTGGTGCTTTTTAAGTGGAACCAACTTCAGGTATCACATGACTATAGCGGTGCACAGAAATAAACAAAGGATAATTCCTTATAGTTAAATGACATTGTATAGAAGCTGCCCAGCCAAAAAAAAAAAAAAAAGTGACCAGCTAGTTTTTACTAATCAAATAAAATGTTAAATCACCATCTCAGAAGACATATCCTTTGGTTATTGCTATGATGTTACTCTGTTTCAGAAGGGTCACAAAACTAAGAAGATTGCTGAAACTACTAAAATTAAGTTCAAATGCAAAACGCATAACTGTTTAAATGCATCATTAAAACCTGGGTAAAACCAAATCATTAAAAAACAAACAAACAAACAAAAAAACTCACAGCTAGTTAAAGTAAGAGCATTTCTATATACACAATGTAAAGAAAATGTGCAGCCTTAGGAACGTCAGCGTCCTGACGCTCCCATCATCCATACAGGATCTTGGAGAGAAATCTATGCGACTCTGGTCTGTAGTAAATGTTGTGATATTGCATGAGCTTATCGAAATGATGCCACAGTAAATGTGTGCAATCATCAAAGCAAAAAACAAAATATTTCAGTTTATGACCCTTCTTTTGGCAGGCTGGGCAGGATAGATATTGTCAAGATATGGTCAGCTACAATATCGTAATCGTAAGCTTTTTTTTTTTTTTTTAATCCCTTTAAATTTTTACAATATGCAACTGGACCGGATTGAGATTTGGTGAGAAGGTAGAGAGACCTGTTTGGGCTTCTTTATCGTTGTAATGAGAGATTCCACCACATACAGCGATCCTCCCATACTGCTTCATCTGCGAGAGCGCAACAGTGAAGAAACGTCCCCCAACCTTTTAAAATACAATAAATAAAAAAAATCACAACAAATGACAATACTGGATCATCAGTTCATTACTGTATTAGACACCCAAGATTGCATTCAGACTGCTGGTAGATGAACTTAAACCATTTTCTTACATTCTCAAAGTAGCACTCATATCCGTCAGGTGAGGCCTGTTTGAGAGCTTCTTCCAGAGATGGCACAGTTTTGTAGTTGAAGGCTTGGTCAAATCCCAGTTCTTTCAGATACGCCACTTTAGCCTCGCTCCCAGCTGAACCCACCACCTTACAGCCTTTCAGTTTAGCGATCTGACCGACGACGCTCCCCACAGCACCGGCCGCTGCGTTCACCAGGACCGTCTCGCCCGGCTTGATGTCCAACACCTCTTCTAAACCATATAGGGCAGTCAGCCTGTGGCAAGAGGAAATAACACCATCATGGTCGGGTCAACAAGTATTTGGACGGTGACAATATTGTTGCATCTGTACGCCACCGCAAGGGATTTTTAAAAATCCCTTGCAAAAATGTGCATTTATATGTCCAGGAAATTATTGCCAGTTTGACACTGTTCATAAGTTTGTCCAAATTTTATGCACTTATAATTTAAATTCATAGTGCCAGAGCTCAACATTTTCAAACTGTTTGGGAATGACCCATGTCTGAAGCATTAATCCACTGCATCCTCATTAATCCACTGCACAGTTAAAATTATGAGAGACACTGCACTGACACGGTTAGTCCAAATGTTGGTAGTGAAGCTGAAGACCACATCTTGATAGTTTCAGATGAAATCCGTTGGGGTGGTGTACAGAGGCAATAAATAAATAAATAAAAATGCAAGAGTTACTGTTTAAATAAATATGGACCTTACTAGTTACAATAAATGGATTGCTGTAAACGGTTCAAATCTATTCAAGCCATGCTAAATGCAGAAAACCCGGCAAACCAGAAAAGCAGCATTAACGAGCACAAAATATCAACAAAGCTTTAAAGCTTTGAGTCAAGCTGGTCCTGAAACAATTCCTCTGGCATTACGATGATTCATACCTATATTTTAACTGGCTGTTTCTCACGATTGTTTCACAGCAAGTGAAAAAGCTTCTGGTTTTATTTATTTATTTATTTAAAGAGAAGCCAGCATTATAAAGAATCTGCTGCTTCGAAATGAAAAGATCGAAAACTCACAGCACAACTGGAAGAGTGTATCTCAAAAGGGATTTAGGTCATCACAGGCACAGCTGATGGCATTAAACAGATGCAAACATTTCAAGGCATACAAGTATCTTTTAAACTGTATGATTCCTCTTTTAACTTGTCATTTAGCACTACTTAACCTTGTAGATGATTATGAAAGATCATATGACTCTGTACCCTGGCATGCCGATGCCTCCAAGAGCAAGGGAAAGTGGAACATCCTGCGGCCAGTCTCTCAGGACCAGGGTGAAACCGGTTCCATCAGATACAGAGTGCGTTCTCCATCCACAATCGGCAACTACGTGACTGCCCTCGGGAAACGCTGGGTTTCGACTCTGAATTACTCTGAGGCAACAACATGATAAAAGTACAGGAAATGACTGAAATTACAATACGGTAACATGAGAACTTAAGAAGCAACATAGGCAGAAACTCATTCAATAATGTGTAATTAGGAACAGAGTTTGTCTTTCTTACTTGGCCACCTGAGTTCCGATCATCACATCTCCTGGCTTCATTTGTGCACTGCTAAAAGGCCTGAAAATAAAGACACAATCAATACAACAGCTTTCTGTTTATGATGTTAAACAGAAGAAATGCATTAACATGTATTTCTCAAAATGATCTGGCTACAAATCAAATAACAGTATTAAATCAGACTCATAACTTAAAAAAATACAGGTTAAAAGCAAAAACTATGAAAGACAATATTTGCATGCATGTGTATTCATCATGGATGTAACCAAGTTAATAAAAGCTACAATTATACTGACCTCAGATCAGTCCCGAGAAATGACAGGTGGATGCTTACCGCATGTAGGGATCCACGCTTAAGAACACCGCTTCCACAAGTACTTCTGCAATTATTATTCACAGTGAGCAAAAATATGATGCGCATTGAGTAGACAAAAAGTGAAACTCAGATTTCAATCACCCACCTCCATCTTTTGGCTCAGGGAGCTGCTCTAGCTTCAGCTCAAAGTCACCATCTTTAGGAAAACCCTCAAAGTGCTTCTTCAGGATCCATGTCTTGGCTTGGACCATGGTTCTTTGCTAGGGTAAATAAATGGTATAAAGTAGATATTAACTACTGCACTCCTAGCTAAGCGACGGGCTTTGCTGAAGAATCATTAAGAATGAACGTTGATTTTGAAATCTGAGAATCGACTCCGAGACTTTTGGAGTCGATTCAACATAGTGAAAATAATTTGGCTCGGGTTCACTCACTGGCGAGGTTATACAAGCAGGCAGAGTTAAACAAAAAAATTAATCAACAGTCTATCAGCGTTATAGAGAATTAACTTCCTAAATCGATTGTTTTGAGCTCGAACATCAGGAGTCAGACTCGGAGTCGACTCCAAAAATTCTAGAATCGAACCACAAGCAAACAATACAAAAATTATTTTCATGAAATTGTACTTTTTACTACAAATATTTGTATAACAATAATGCAGTTTAAAAATTTATGCAGCCTTACAAATTATCCATATAAAAGCTATTATTATTATTATCATTTATCTTTACTTGCAGTGTACCTGTTGTGACTGTCTATGTACTGTAACTCCTCTAGAGCGAAGCCGCCGATGTGTGCCGTGGTGTGGGAGGCGGGCATTTGGCTTTATCCTGTGCTTTTCATAAGCTAGTGTTACGTCACCTCGATTCTGATTGGCTGATGAAAGGTGCCAATCATATCTGACTCACCAACGTAAAATAATATTCACAGTAACTCATTATTTATAGACTCATCAAACAGGTATCAACTGCTTAATGTATATGTATCATAGAAATAAATATTGATTTCATTTTCGATGTTAATTGACGAGAAGCGCCCGCCCATAAGAAATGACGTAGGTATGTGCGCGCCCTTTCAGTGCTTTTGAATAGGCTTCGCGCGACGTGAGCGCTCGTCTCGGAGAGGTTAGCCACACAGCTAACTGCTCGCGAGACAAACAGACTAGTAACGTAAACCTATCAGAGTTCCTGGTTTATTATCAGGTAAGCGCTTTAAAATGTATATATATATATATTTCTTAACTTATGTTCAATAGTTTGCTGCTGTTTGTTTTTAAACCGTTCGCGTTATGTAGTTAGTTCGAGTTAACAGTTTCCAGTGTTGTAATGTTAGCTGAGTAGCAAGCTAACGGCATTTCTCTTCAGTTGCAACCGTCACTTTATGCGTTCAGCGTCCCTCACGCTCTGTTAACTAAGACAATACGTGTTTAATTTCCAGTTAACATCTAAATAAGGTAATTTTACCAGGGAAGTCATTAGTTATTAATGTTATATAAGTGCTGTTACATTGTTGATTAAAATATTTATAATATTATATATGCATATTTCTAATAAGTGGGTTACAAAATGTACATTTTTTACACTATATGGACAAAAGTTTTTAGCGGAATCTGCAACGAAATTGTATTCAAATGCATATATTTTAAAAGGGAGTTGGTCCTCTTCTTGTAGCTTCCACTCTTAAAATCTGTCCACAAGATTTTAAGTGTTTCTATGGGAATTCATGCCCATTCATTCTGTAGAGTGTTTAAGAGATCAGGTGCTTGCAATCTCCATTCCAGTTCATTCCAAAGGTGCTTGATGGAGTTGAGGTCAGGGCACTGTGTAGGCCGGTCAATTTTTTCCACACCAATTTTATCAAACCATGATTTTATAGCCCTTGCTTTGTGCACTGGGACACGGTCATGCTGAAATAGAAGAGGACCTTTCCCAAACTGTTGCCTCAAAGTTGCAAGCATAGCATTGTCCAAGATTTCTTGGTATGCTGATGCATTATGAGTGCACTTTACTGGGTATGAGGGGCCTGAATAAAACACCTGAATTTGTTAATTAACAACTGTGGTCAAATACTTTTGTCCATGTAAGGTTAGGTGAATTTGTTAGGTGCATTTACAGAATCCATAAAACACCATGATTATCAGCACTGTGTAAGTGTTCGCAGGATTTTTACCACAGGACGCAGGTAGACAAGACACCCTTCCTCTTATGTAATGAAAATTCTGATAAGCTTGTATATTTCTATATAGACAAAACATACTTGATACTGTATAGTCTACAGGTAACAGTCATGTTTACACAAGCATTTGTTTACACCAATGATCTTCACACCTCTGACTGATTCCTTTAACTCATGGTTGTCCAGCTCAATATCAGCCACACCATGTATGTGAGTGCTTGAATGATTAATATTTTAAACATTTTAACATTTATCTGAAAAATGTAGATTTAAATGTAATATGCATGCAGTTTTTTTATTCATATTGTCATATAATTTCATTTTGTAATGTAGCAGTAAAAAAAGAATCATACAGCTGTAACACTTTTATAGCATTTTAATGTCCCCAGATGACTATTTTTGTAAAGCCTTTGTTTAGTGCATCTTTCTCTATCTATTGGGTTTAGCATTTTTGGGGGGTTAGTAGGATCAATAAATCTTACCTTCATCTCATAATTTACTGCAGGGGTAAAGTGTAAGCTTGTTTTTGTGGCTTCACTTTCAATCATGCTCAACGGGGAGCGGTTCATTGAGGCTCTGTCACGGTTGGGTTATCCTAATGCATCTGCACTCAAAAGTTCGGAATTTGATTGGTTGTTTGAAGCTGCACCGGAAAACCTCCATCTTTTGCGTGTCTTCTGCCACCGTTTGAACCGCAATAATATACTCACGCCAGAAGAAGTGCAGGCATTTCGTCTGCTCCGTGAGTCTGGGAAGCCCATCTTGGATGAAGCAACACTCGGGGATCTGTTAAAAACCTGTGCACCGACTGATGTGGGCGGGTCATTGTCCTCACTTTGTGGGCAGGACGATGTTTCAGTGGAAGATTTAGAGGCTGAGGTCCAGGCCCTACGGAAAGAGAAGCAGTTGAAGTTACGCAGACTCAAAAAGCTGCAGGTCTTGGCCTCTAGCCGGGGTGCTGACTCATCTGCTGCTCTTGGACTACTCCAGGAAGGTAGCGGTGGAATCAAAGATGCCAGCTCTGCTCTCGCTGTTGAAAATGCAGCAACAAATGCTGCTTTAGAAGGTCTTATAAAGGAGTCCCAGAAGCTTGCTGCTTTCTTCCATACTGATGCCTTGTCAGTGGAAAAAAAGAATGAAAGCACATCATCTGCTCCTCAATCAGTGTTGATGTCCCAGGTTACTCTGGAACCCTATCTCCACCAAGAGGAGCAAAACACTAAGGCCTTGGCTGCTTATACTAGGCGTCAGTTTTTCCAGGGCATTTCTGACATGGTAGACACCTCAACATCCAAACGCTTCCAACTGGCAGAGCTGAGCTGCTGCATTGTGAGTGAGGAAGAGGACGACGAGAAACTTGTGGAGAGCAGGAGAAAGGAGATGGCCCGGCTGCAGTGGGCTCACATTGTAGCGCAGCACCAGTTGCTGAAAGAGCAAGCAGAGGAGAGTGGAGCCCAAGCACTAAAGAACTGGCTCACAGATCAGCTCAGCAGCCAAACACAGGTACATGTACAAGGTCAAACATTTACATTTCAGTGTTTAAAATTTTTCTACATGGTTTATTTTTAGAACTGTCTAAGACCTTGCCAAACATCATATCAAATGTCTAATTACACAATTAAAATATTGTGATCTAAAGATGATGTAAAAGAAAAAAACTAAAAAATCAATTTGCTAAAATACTAACTATGAAGTGTCTTTTATACCTTATGTGTGAAGTGTGATTTAGCTTGGTCAATTAAAAAAAATACTAATGACAACTTGAAGGGGTTGAATGGGCATGTTTTTGATTAAGTATTGTAATTGTAATGGTATTTAACAGGCCCTAACTTAAACACAACTGATATCTTGGGTATGTAAACAACAATTATATTATTGTTCATCTTGCATATTCCTGTATTGTGATCCTTGAAATAAAAATTTCAAATGTACATATCTTATTTTTTACATTATTTCTTTCCCCTTTCTAGGCAATGGGCTCTCTGCAGGGCTCCTGGCGTGAGCCAGCTCTGCACTCCGAGCTTCTCTCTGTTCAGTCTGACCTTGATGCTCTGATGCGAGAGCCTGTCCGCTTTGCTCTACGTGACAGTGCTCGCCTGCTGAATGTGCCTGTGGTCCGGGGTGACTTGGCACTTCAGATCGCCAGGCAGAACTATTACACAGCCAGGCAGATCGAGGTCAGGGATCAGCTCCTTCGACAGAAAGCATCATTCGAGGTTCTGCGTCTGGCACAGGACACTGAGCTCCGGAGGGGGAGAAGGACTGTGACTCAGCTGGACGAGATCATCAGTAGGCTAGAGGGGACGTCTCGGAGTGCTGCCCAGAGAGGGAACATACTGACCCAGCCTGAACTTACCCAGGCACCCTGTCTGGGGAGTAATGCAAAACTGCAAGTCATCAGCTCTAAAGATGTAGCCATCAGCAGGTGAGGATGAAAACAAAAAAATATTGAAACTGTTATTCTTTTGATGAAACATATTTCATTTGGACAGGAAATCATCTAATATTAACCTTATTTAATTCTCAACTTCTCTTTCCTTAACCATGCATCATTTCTACGGTTTACATGTTCACTTTATCTACTGTACATTTGGCTCAGTTCTTTCTCTCGCTCACTTGCTCTCTTTATCTCTCTGTCTCAGGCTGCTGCAGATGTTTGAGCTGGGGAAGCTCTCTGATTGTAAGGATCCCCTCCTGACATATGGGAGGTTGGAAGCTGAAGCAGCTAGCTTGCAGAAAGAGCTAGTGTCTGTTCAAGATGCACTGGAAAGGGCAGCTCAGGAGCAGGGCTACAGCGGTGTGCGTTTAGAGCGTGATCGTGATACTCTGGAGCGCTCAGCATATTCGGATATCGTGCAGCCGCTCCTGAGGCCACAGGTATGTGCTACAGCCACACCTGCTCAGGAGCTCTGCCCTAATGCACAGGTATGATTTCCCCTCACACTTTTATGTTCATCAACCTCACCGATGTCCTTCACTCTGAGAGCTCATAGAGTGTGAGATCATTTTGATTATTACCTGTTCGTCTGTCTGGTGGTGGTTTTGCATGGCTTTTTGCATGGGGTGCCTTTACAATCTGGGGTATACTTTTTAGGATTAAAAATTTTTTTTAACCTCTCCCACAAAATTGTTTTGGGGGAAATTTTTATTTTTTTTTTTGGCTGTACTTGTACCTATTTTACGATTTGTCACTGTTTCGGATTTAATGAATCAAATACTTAGGACCCTTATATAGGATAATTGTACCAAATAATGATTAATATGTTTTGACTGCCAATAATTGTTTTTACCCTAATTGATGCTGTGAGTCGCTTCTCATTTCTTCTATGTCATTTCGTCTATCCTTTTGGTTGTGGCAAAGATGTTCCTTTGTTTCAGAAGGGTCACACTGGCCTTAGGAGATTGTTGAAACTGGCCAAAAACCATAGGAGATTGCTGAAACTGCTGCAGTTATGTTTTGAATTGTGCAAAAAATACAGTTTTGAACTGTGAACTTCACAGAAGTGAACACTTGGTGTAGTTACATCATAAACAAGAGAACTCTCATGATTGAGACTTTATAAAAAATTTTTTTAAAAAAGGTTTAAATTTGCTAAGGACTTTGGATCATGTGAACAGAAAACAGAAGATCTTTCAGGCCTCCTTTTATAGGCTTCAACCAGACATATTAGGGTGTATTGCCCTCTAGTGGTCCCAGGTTGCATTTTCTGGAAGGCAAGAAACAAACACTGCACACCAAGAACAACATGAATGCCCCCTGCACGGTCATAGGAAGCACACACAGTGATGTACCCGTCATGCATAGTGTCCACTGTACAACCATCTGGAGGCAATGTTGTGATCTGTGGTTTCTTCAGTTGGTCAGGTTTAGGCGCAGTAATGTTATTTAATAATCGAATGAATGAGGAACAATTTTCACACAAGTGGCCGCAATAATGCCATCATTAAGACAAGATTTCAGCTAAAAAAAAAAGTAACCCAACTGTGGACAGAAATAAATGCTATGTAGCAGAAGAGGTTTAAATATGTGCTGTGATCTAAAGGGGGTCCAACAAAATGTAGTGTGTGTGTGAGAAATTTGCAACTGCTGAGTATATGCAGGAACAAACCTGAACAGGGGAGGGGTGTAATGTTACTTCCATGTTTCTGAACGTTTTCTTTGAACTGCATGTTAGATCATAAATCATATTTTTGCTCAAATCTTTTTTTTTTCTTTTTTTTTTTTTCTTGATAGGAGGTGTCGATTGTTCTCAGTGAGCTGGAAGAGAAGCAGAGGAATTTGTACAAGCATTTGCAGGACATTGTAGGAGACTTGAGAACCAAAAGGGCTCGACTAGAACAGAGTGCCATTCTCAGACGAGAGAGAGAGCTGTATGTCTACTTTCACCTGGACCCCACTCTGCTCAGCAAGGTTGTGCGTGAGATGGAGGCCAGGGCTGGTGTCAAGTAGACTGTGGAGCAGGTTGTACCTCAGACACTACAGGAAAGAAGCTCTTAAGCTTAAATCAGGAGAGATGGCATGCAATTTTGTCTTGGATTGCACAAATTGTCATCTTAATCATCTTGTGCATTTTCTGGATTCTGAACTACCTTCGACAACGCTGACTGCAGCGCTGCCCAAAATATAAATGACTGTAGATCGTAACTTTGTTTGTATATGTAATATTGTAAAATTAGACATGTAACAGACTGCTAATAAAATGTATTTGTGCATAATTTTTCTAATTGTGTGTGCTTGATATAAATGCCTCTTCCAGTTACCTGGTACTCTTCATTACAATGCTCCATTATGTCTATTTGTTCTTATGAGCTTAACTGCACATTGGTTAATGTACTTATTTTTTACTTGATATTTTAAATGAAATAGGATGTCTGTGAAAGCATGGTTGCCTTCACTTAAACCATGTACTCTGAAGACCTAGTCTAACGGAGAAGTACTCTTGTCCCTGTGTTTTGTTTTAGGATAGTAAGTGATGAAGGACAGAGGAGTAGGTGAGATGGTATGCCGCCCCGGTAGCACGCTGACTGCAGGTCCTCTGTCTGCAGCTGCCCAGAGGGTCATGGCTGCACTGAGAGCTCAGTATGCAGCCAGAATAGACAGGAAAGCACACTGTGAGTCAGGTTTAGAGAGGAATTATAGTGGTTATTCTCTATAATCTGTATTAGAGACTGCAATAAAATCATGGACTGTATCCTACTGTTTGGATCCTGTAATAAAGGTCTTAATTGTCCTTGGTGAAAGAAATGCATAACTTGAGTTTAAATTGTTTCCATATAAACAGATTAATAATTCTTAGTGATTTGTGCTGCTTAAATAGGGAGCATGTGATTTTAAATTCCTTGATCAATAAATGTCTACATTTACCAAGACAACCATTTCCACCTAAATTCATCATTTACATTAATTAATTGATGTTTTTGTCATTATTGAAAATTCCTTGCTGCTCTAAGCAAAATAAGGTAAGGGGTTTGGAAATAGCTATAAAGTTTTGAGGATTGTGTTTTAATGTTAAAACATTGTGTTGCAATGAAATGAGTGATGTTTTATGAAAGGAATATTGCATTTTATTATTTGTTCAGTGAAAGACTCATTTGGCAGAACCTCCAGTCTGTCCCAAAATCAGGGAATCTTCAACAGAACCCCAGAACTCCACACACACAATAAAACGTGAGTTATTGAATGAGCTAATTTAAAGAAGTGTCAGTTGTAATATTTCAAGACCATGCAGTCATAATTTTGAGAGCGCTCATAATAAAGTTGAAAGACTGCCTCAGCCCTGCTGTTGCTTTCCTGACATAGGCTTTATGTGAGCTCCAGCGATCATAGGGAATTCACGGTAAATCTTCCTCAATCTGACCTTGTAGAGAAACATGGCTACAAGTGAGTGTAGCCACAGTGAGTGTGTAGTTTCCCAGATTTTTTTTTCCCTCCCTGAATCTTCCTGTTTCTTTCACATGTCAAATCGTGGCAATGCCGTTAAGGATTTTTTTTTAATGCAAGCAAAAATGCCGATTCATTATCTGTCTTGCTCTATCCAGACTTCACAAGGAGAGGGAGAGGCAATTATTCCGACACTCCCCAGAGATGGAGCTGCCTAGTCAGCATGACCTCCAGCTGTTACATGATGGAGATCACAGATCTAATCAATGGGGAGCAGATACCCGAGGTGATTGGAGGCCAAGGGATTATGGAGATGATGGCAGTGTGTCAGAGTTCAATCGTGGTAATAATATCCAAGGTCCCAGCAGAAACCTTCCACAGCCAGATCCACAGGGAGAACAGCTTTTCACCAGGAATCATTTTATTAAAAGGGGAAACCCACAGGCTGTTGTAGGATTACCAGAGGAGTGTAGTGAAATCTTTAGTAGGAATGAAGGAATCCACCTATTGGCTTCTAGCAAAGATGAGGCAATAACTCACACCCCTCCTGTAAAGAGATTGAGGTTTGGTCATCTGCAATTCCCCATCATCACCTATTCAAACCAGTTTGAGGAAAATAATTCAGGGCAGAAGAGTGAAGGTGGGAAAACGCATGATACCCCTGAAAAGATGCAGTTTTGGAACGTTGAAGAGAAACTGGAAATAACCAAAGAAAAGGAAGATGGTCAAACTTCAGAAGGAGAAATAAAGGAGTTTGAATTTAATTCAGTTTTATTCGGAGCTGATGTTAAAGAAAGTGACATTGTATGTGCAAATGTACAAAATGAAATAGATTACTCAAGATCTCTAGAAGACCAGAGTTACTTGAAAGTCATGCCATTATTCAATAAGGAAAATCAGAAAATTGGTCTTTTCTTAGCTGATTCTTGTTATGATTTAGCTGCGGATATAACACTAGCTAATGAAAGCCATCTGTCAGTTCATCACACTTCAGTTTCAGTCAGAACCAGTGACTTTAATCAGCACACAGAGGACAAAGAACAGGCATCACCATTAGAGGCAAAGTCAGCCAAAGTGGAACATGCTTCTCACAGAGCTGGTAAGTGGAATAACTGTTAATGACCACTAGGTGGAGCTCGAATATTTTGTCTGAGATCCTCTCGCTCTCTGTAAAGTAATGGCACTACTGTTAAACACTCCTGGCAATGTACCCTCTCAGCTATTACTAATAATGATCTTTATTTGCAAACCACATTTTGAGACATGATGCTGAGACTCACAGCAGAAACAATAATGCTGTTAAATTTATTGCATTACTCATGTCAGTGTTCCTTACAGTTAGGGTTTCTTTCTTTTGATCCAAGTTAGGCAGGAGATACAGGCTGTCCCAAATGCACTGCCGACCATATCTCCATATTACTGCTTGAACAAATGCTTCTAAATTGTTTCTGTACAGTCTGTACTGGCTTGTATAGATTTAAGCCTCTGGCCCTCAAGCTGGGGCCAAGTTTAATTCATCATCAGTTTCCTTTGTGGCTCAGCTCTGTTTATAATTTGGTCTAGTCCGTATCCTGCTCAATGATCATTTCCAAGAGTGTACTACAAAGTAGTGCTGATTCGGAGAGGCCAAGGTCTTTATTTTAGAAAGCACCTTGTCTATTGCATGACTGGTTGAAAACGTCAATAAGTGAGTTCTGTTGACTTAACTGGAAGTTCCACAGCTGTGGAAAGGGCCAGTATGTATTGTTCAAAGAGTGTTAGTGCTCATTTGGAGAGTTCAAGCTCATTACTCCTAAATTCTATTTTCAGCAGCACTTGTATTACATGACAATACTTTAAGACACACTTTTCTCGTAGAATAGGCATGCATTCTAATAAAAACATGTACAGTATATATTTATATATAAGCAAATATTAAATGCTCATCCAGATTTTTTGTTTGAAATATCTTGTTTGCATGGCATACTGTTACAGGGGGAAACACTAGTTTTTGCAATGGTTTTCCTGTAATGTACTATGTCATGCTGTGATGTTAACAAGTGAGAATGAGATTACTGTATACACTTTCCTTTTTTTCCATAGCAGTTGTGTTGGGTGTGTATCTGTGCATTTGTGTCTTTGCAGAGGTGTATATGCATCAGTCTGGTATGAAAAATGACCAGATGGAAACTCAAGAGTCTAGCATAAAGGCTGAGCACAGTGAAGCTCCTAAAGTCACAGAAACACGTTATGACCAGTCTGCCTTCTCACAGGTATATAGACAGAATTTGTTTTATTTATTTATTAAAGACTTTGGACTTCATCAAACTTTCCCGACAATTATGTATGTACAGTATATGTACACATTAAATAATTTTATTTCGCTTATATGAAGATCAGGTGAGTCTTGGATTTGTTGATGACTCGGCAGAAATCCTAGCCAGTTACAGTACATTTTAAACATTCACAAATGCAAATCCTTTGAATTGTATTGCTATAAATTTCTCCTTTGGGAATTACCTTGAAGCTCATTTATACAGTGTGCACCTATTTAAACATAAGCAGCTGACTCATTTGTGTATCCTGACCTCTATAAACTGCTTTGTTTTTGCTGACGGAAACATCAGAGTGTCTGAGTATGTGCTCCTGCATGCATATGTGAGGCTTTAATAATACGAGGAGCCTTAGAGTTGGTCACACATGCTGTCCAGGGAGTCTTGGTACATCCAGGAGCAGTAAAAATTATTGACCTCTGCATTCTTTCCATGCAGAGCTGAACACACTGCAGTCCTCAGCACTGCAGAGCATTGTGGGCGTGAATATATGGTGCTGATTAGATGGAGACAAATTTGTATCTAATGTTGCTTTAGGATATAGTAAAAAAAAAAAAAAACTTACCCTAAGTATAATGTTATAGCACTGTCTTTCACTGGAAGGAATAAATGCTGCTATCGACTTTTTCAGCATAAAATATTTGAACACATCCAGTTCTCCATACATAGCCCTCCATATGAATCCATAAAAAAAGCAAATAAAAAAAAATGCAAAGACATGCTTACTTTTCATCACCTACAGCTGTCTGTAAAGAAAAACTTGGGAGGACTTTGTATGCTTTTGTGTTTAGGAGGGATTGCCTCAAGGTAAAACTGAACCTGAAATAGCTGCAAAGCACTTAAATTATTTGAAGCAGTAGAATTCTTACATAAAGTACTACAATTTAATTGAGTATGAGGAAGATCAACAAGTGACGGAAAAGTTCATTTGTATTTATTTATTTATTTATTTATTTTTAATTAAAGTTATGACATGTGCATGTATGGCTGCCCATGGAATTGGCTCACTGGTCTTTACTGATGATGTGACTGCTAAAACAAAGAGTAGGGTTTCTGAGGTGTGAAGTGTATAGAGCTATAATTTCTGCCCATGTTCAGTCAAATGCTGCAAACCTGGTGAAAGAGTACAAAAGGTCAATGAGCCATAACGTACCACAACAGCAACCCAAGGCAAGGGAGGGTAATGTTTTTTAACAGATTGGGTCAATCACTTTACCTCAATCTGATTCAACATGCTTTTCGCTGAAGACAAACCTAATGGCCGATAGTCCCAAAAACAAGCAGCAAGTACAGTAAAGGCAGCTGCAGTATATAATTTGACGAAAATCAGCATTTGGTGAAGTCTGTGAATTCCAGACTTCAGGCATTCATTGACTTGCCTTCGAATATTACAAATAATCCAAAGATTTATGATCATTCGTGCAACTTGTTTTGAGCCTGTGAAAATGGAGAAACTGTCAAATGTGAAATGGATTAAACAGCTGTAAATTCCTAAACAGTTGATGCAATATTTAATTAAAGCTGACTTTACACTTCAATTATCATGATTGATCAATTAAAAATTAATCATGGTATACAAAAATGTAAATGTCACTTTCAACTTGCTTGTGGATCTGATTGTAGAAATGAGTCACTGTGTCATGTCTTCTGTTTATGTAAAAAAAAAAATCTGTATCTTTATTCTATTTTCATTTATTGACTAAATTTATATTTCAATCTTTTATTATTTTTATATTATATTATATTTATATACAATATTTAGCCTTAAGTGCAGTTTTTGGTGTAATCAGTCTGAAATAATTTATTTTAATTAGAAAGTTTGGTGTTAAATTTCATGAAAAATATTTACATCCCTAAAAACAATATGCAAATTGTTACTTCACACACTTAAATGATCTTATTTACAGTATATTTCACTAGCTCTATTAAGTTAAAAAAAAATGTAAATCTGAAATTACTGCTAATTCCTACTCAGCCATTTTAATGTATAAATTGGACCATGTTCTCCATGTGCAACTGTGTTAATTTACTTAATGTCATCTTTTTACTCTAAAAAGAACATTTAAAAGCATATTGACTCGCAAATACAGTATAGATTTTATTACAGTAAAATCACACTGACTACTGATATTTTAACACACATTCATTCCTAGGTAGGGCAGAGTTCGGGAGTAGAGTGTGTAACTCTTCCAGCTAAGCAGTATGGAAAGTGGCAGCCTCCTCAGTCCTCACAAGGAACTCCTCAAATCACACTGCAGCAGGAGCCATGCTCTGATCAAACCCCCAGCATCAGTGGAGACACTGAACTACAACATATTCACCAGGCACAGCAGAACAAAGGTACAATGCCATTCATATGCCCACTGAGGAGCACTCAGAATCAGGAAGTTGTGCCCGTACAGACAGCGACTCCTTTGAAACAATGTGAGAAACCAACAGAATCCAAAGTGGAAATCAACTCTGACATCCTCAAAGCTGCCTGGCAGAGGTGCTCTTCTTCAGTGGTGGATGAGAAGATACACCTGGAGAGGGATAGGGATGTGGACAAGGCTATAGAAAATACCAAAGAAGCTCTAGCCCTAACCTCTCACCCCCAAGTGTGTGATGCCAGTTGTCTTGCACAGGGAGAGAGGATCTGTATGTTGGAGGAGGCTGCAAGAGCAAGGGCACTGGTGGTTACAATGGTTTATCAAGATGGAACCACACAATTGGACCCTGAGCAGGTGGGCTGAGATGCATCACACTGGTCTGTTGATCCTGTTTTTCACTGCATACAGCCTTTCATCATCAGCTCTTTAAACATTTTCTCCTTTTTTAAACTGCTATTTTTAAGTTTGTGTCTAATAACTCTTGGAGCTAAGTGCTCTGGATGTTCAGTGTCATTGATCATTTTATTGATTTTACATGTCAAGACATAAAACATGTCTTGCTAGTTACCGAACAACTGTCTCTGCATGCGTACTATGGCTTTCAGAACAATCTCTGTTAAATGTAAGTATATAAAATATAAAATCCATTTTTTATAAAAGGGAAAATAAGTTTCCCAATGTACTTTTGCCAAAATCAAAGGACTGTAATGATCAATAGATGTCTCAATTATAGCATACCTTTTATTATTATTATTATTATTATTATTATTATTATTATCTTTTTAATGTACATCATTTAACTATAACAAAATGTAAGGCCAGTCATAAATCATAAATAGTGCATTACTGGCCAGTATGGGTGGGAATCAGCAGGGACCATCCGATACAGTATCACAATACCTGCTGTAGGTACTGATTCAATTTGTAGTGTGATTCTATTAGTGTCATGATTTAATAAATATCATGGCTCTATATTATTAATAATAATAATGTTTTTTTTTTATTGACAGTTTCAAACCAACTTGACCAACCAAGTCAGTCTTGGTTTTTGGCGCAGCTGCCAAATAATAATAACTATGAATAATAATAATAATAATAACTATTATTAATACTAATAATAATAATAATAACAATCATAACTATTATTATTATAATAGTTATTATTATTATTATTATTATTATTATTATTATTATTTGTCATGGGATAGGGATTTTTTTTTTTTTGGAAGCGGGACCGGCCGTAGTGAAAATCCACTCCCGTGTCACCCACTGTTGTCTTTGTATTATATCTGTGTGGGTTCCACAGCCATTTTTTTGCTTTTTCATTTGTTTGTGATAGCAGCAGACTGCTAATGTTACTTTTATCAAATAAAATTTACAGGCTGGCTCAAAAGTCTTTATTCATGGGCAAAAGTGTGAAAGTATAAAATCTGCAACACCAAATACTAGAACATTTAACACTTCGTGTATCAGGACTTGTGTTACATGCAGAGATGATTTCCTACTTTAGTGTGACAATTGTGCAAATGTCTGTGGATCCAGACTTTTAGGCCAACTGGGTAAGAGATGATCAATTTAAAAATATATGATCAAGTTAAAAATATTTGTTTTGTCTGATGATTTTCCTGGTGGTGTGTTTTGACCTTTGTCATACAGAAATGTCCCCCTGCTGTGTGTGGAATTTTGGTTATGATGAAAAATAGTCTAGATTCACTTGTTCCGGAGGATGCTGGTGCTGCTGAGGAGAGGCTGCTGTTTTTGAGACTGGAACAAAGACCTGTTTGGGCTCAACAAGACCCACAGCACACACAGGACCTATTCACCAGGTAGGACTCTACCAACCTTACTGGAAGACGTAGTCTATTTTGTACATTTAATCTTTCTTTTAAAGATATGGTTTGTGTTTGTTGTAGAGAGATACTGGTGAAGATGGTGTGTGGAACCCAATCTTTAATCTGCTATAAATCTAAAGACCTCCTCCGAACAGCACTCGGATATTTCAGCAAGCACCTGAGCTGGAAACAAGGCAAGATACCATCATCTGTTACACACACACACACACACACACACACACACACACACACACACACACACACACACACACACACTTGTGTATTTGTAACTCCTTTAAACATGGAGATTTAAATTCTGACCAAACTGAATTTAATGAGATTAAAAGTAAGACGCTCTGAATAAGGGGATCTGATAAATGCCTGAATGTAAATGGACATCATTCACAAGGTCATGGGCACCCAAGGAGCAAAGACTAGTCCATTTGGTCTGGTCTTAGAGAAGAGCTACTGTAACGCAAATGCATGGAGAATTTTGATGCTCGGAAATTGATTGATGTCAGAAACCAGTGCCTACAATGGGCATGTGAGCATCCAAAATAAAACATGCAGTATAGGATGAAGCTGGCATGAACTGATGAACTATGTCACATTTAAATGTTTTTTCCTTTTTTGTTGTCATTACTAATTTCTCCTGTGCTGTCAATGTTATTCTTTATTAAACTTATTTTTATGACCTTATTGAATGCGTCAACTTTTAAAACGTAGGAAGTTCCTATCCCTGTTCATGTGACAAAAAGGTGTGCCTCACGGATCAGTTCCTCGTCTCCTCCCCTTTATCATATTTATTCTCCCTCTCTGTCAGAAAATCCGGCAGCTTAGTCTTGGCTTACACTGTTGTTCAGACGAGACTGAGATCTGTTTTTTTTCTGAGATCCATCATACAGGACCACTCCTACCCACATCTCTAACACCATGTGCTCAAGATTCATGAAAATTATGGATGATGTATAAAATTGAAAATGTTATTTTTGCTGAAATATTTTCTCCATCATTATAACATTTCCTTACTTCAAAGGTAACTTAATTTGAATAAGCCATAAACTTTGTTTATATTTTTATAATCTCATGCCAGGCTACTGCAGTTCTCACTTTATTTGAAACGTCAGTAAACATCTAAATAGTTCATATTGTGTTTACAATTTAGTTGCCAGGATTCTCTGCTGTTGTTCATATTCATTCCATATTGTTCTGTATTGTATTCCTTTCCTTCCAAAATACCTTTTTTTATTGTAGAGTGCTTTATGGATTAGTAAAGTGCAACATAAAAACAAGTATGACTATTTACACATTACACACCTGTTACACATATACAGCAAGAGGTTATAAACCTAAATGACTTGTTGGGTTGTTTGCTTATTGCTAAAGGCTAGAATACACTGATGTAAGCAGCATAATGTAATATTCCTTATATTATTATTTATGAAGGGCAAAGATACTGTGATATATTGCATTGCATGTATGTAGAAGAAAAAAGCCTTTACTGCAACTAGAAACTGCAATGGTTATTGAAGGCATGTTGGTCTGTGTTTTCCCACTTGGTTACTTGTTTTCCCTCAGTGGCCAATTGTCAGGTGTTGGATCCCCAGATTGCTGCCTGGTTACTAGATCCTGCTGATTCTGCTTCCTGCTTTCAGGACCTTTTTAATAAGTACTGTACTCGGCCTACCTCACACACCCCAGCACAGGCTGAGCTCAGATACAAGAAGGTCAGAACACGCATAACTGACATTTCACCACAACTTGCACACCGCCAGAACACACACATGCTGATGGAAAGTTCTGAGACTTTTTCAGTTGTTCACTTTGTTTCGACTCATCTTAAAATGGATTTAATAAGATCCTTGTTTTTCTGCACATAATACTCTAGAATGACAGTCAAAACACACCAAACACCTATTTTTACTTTTTTGAGAATGAAATGTTTCATTTATATAAATGCTCAGATCTGTTATGACACTTGGAATTGAGCTCTGGTGCATCCGACAACCATCAGTCGTCCTTAAGATGCTTCTACAAGCTTCTGGAGTCCACCTGTGCTGCACCAACTTCGCTGAACATCATTAAGAAAGGCACAGTTGTCTCTTGTAACGGGTTCGACCCAAAGTTGCACGGGCGGCACCATGAAACACAGACACGAGGCGAGATCTTCGAAGAAAAGGGTTATTTATTAGGAATAAATAAGGGAAGGAAAGGGTAAAAGGAGGGAGGACGGAAAGAAAGGGAAGGGATGATGCGTGCACGTGCAGGGTCCGAGGCAGTGCCCAGCTGGCATGCGGGCACGCGGTGGGCGGAGTGGCCGAACGGAGCACGCGAGGCAGCGCTCCTGCACGCTCCCTCTCGGTTCCTCCCCGCTGTCGATGGCCGGCCTGGCCCCTCCCAGCTCCCCGTGGGCGCGGCCTCAGGCGGGAGTCTCGCTCGGACGTCCTTCGGCTGGGCGGCTTTCCCGGCTGGGATCGGCGGCGGGGACGCGAAGGCGGGCTCGACGCGGGAACATAAGATGCCGTGGGAGCTCGTGCAGCTCTTTCCAATCAAAGATCAAAGGGGCGGAAATCCAATGTCCTTTTAAGTCTCTGGGGCACGTTCCATTTCCCCACTCCCATGCCACTCTCGAGCTCCACCGCGTTACGCTCTTCTCGGACCCCCGGACTATACTTTTATATCTAAAATTTATAATGCGGAGCAAGCCCGAGATCCTATGAACGTTAATCACTGCCGGCCGGCCCGCATAGGCGGCCCCGTCCCTTTGCACACCTGCAGAAGGGGTGCCGCCTACTTAGGCTTAGTGAGCGAGGGGCGATAATAGATTTGGGCGCACGCCCATCACAGGCGCACGCCGTGACATATCTATACGGTGTTACCAAAATGGTGTATGTCAGAGTGAAAACAATAAGTTTGAGAGAATCATCTGTAGAACTGAGAGACCTGAAAACGGCTGTGCATCAACCTGGTTCATCTTGAATGATTCTGCCAAGAAGAATAGAAGAAACTTGCAAAAGAAGTGCGTGCCAAGCTTGTAGTATCATTCACAAGCACATGTGAGGCTTTTATTGCTGCTAAAGGTGCTTTGACCAAATACCAAGTGATGACACATAATGATTGAATACTTGCGTATATTTGAGTCTTAATCTTTTTATAAACTGCAAACTGCAAAATGCTCCAAACGTGTTTACTTTATTGAAGTTTATTGTGTGTAAAATGATAAGAAAAAAGCGAGTGTGAAACATGTATATGAAATTAAAATCACTGGAGGCACCAAATCTAGTTCAACGTTTTAAACACAGCTAGTCCAATCGATCTTCTCCACATTTAGATGTGATAAGTTAACATTCATAACCATTTCACTAATATAACTTATGCCTTCAATATTGTCATACAGATTGAAGAAAAAACTGATAGCCTTCTGTTGGAATGAACAACCGTCAGAAAAGCTGAAAGAGGCCTTTCCATCACCAGATAATTTAACTGACTTATCAACTGAATTATTGAAACTGATGTTTCAATCAATAATGCCATATTAATCTAAACTAATTTTCTTTTAAAAATGTGCAAGCTTAACCTTCATGTTGTAGTTTTGTACACAATTCTTCCTCATTATTATTTTTCCTACCAAAGTTGATTTAAAGTCTTTTTAAAAATCATTGTGGCTAGGTGGCACATTTCTCTCTCAGCTTTCCGTTGCCATGGCAATTTCAGGTGTGAGAAAAATTCCATACCTGACTGACATGGCGAGCCACAAACCAAAAAATCCCACCAACCTAACCACAATGTAGCCTTCATACAGCCATTACTTTGTACAATTTGTTTTACAGGCTAGAGGGTAAATGCACATAATCCTTTCGACCTGAAAATAAACAGGTTTTTCATAGCCCTGTCCACCATCCTATTCTTTCCCTGTGTAACTGGATAATGTAAGCCTGGACCTTTATAAAGGATTAAACGATTATATAAGTACCTGGTATTAAACATTCTGTAAACTGTTTCCAGTACATTTTTATTTTCTCAGTTGTTCTATTGTCCAGAACATGCCAGCACAACAGCTCTGTCTTAAGGCTCAGTTTGTGCCTTTCATGTCTGTTTATCTAAAGTACAACATCCAGCGCCTCCTGCAACACACAGTGTTGTATTTATTCTCATTAGTTGAATATCTGATACAACCTCTAAACCTTTAATAACTATATATTAAACAGGTGTTTAGAATGGGCAGCTAAAAGAGCCGCTTGTTTCATCAAGCAGTGGTTGTTGATTAATTGAAGGTCAAGAGTTCAAGTCGCAGGATGAACAAGCCAACACTGTCGGGCCTTTGAGCAAGGCCATTAGCTTTCTTTGCACACTGACCCCAAATTCCTAACAATAAAAGTTGTTCACTGTGCTCTAAGTTATATGTGACATTCAAGCTGAAAGGCTAGCAACAATATGGGTTTTCCTTTTTGTGAATAACTGGATGCTTTTTTTGAAAGGTAAAAAAAAAAAAAAAAGGCATTCAAATTCATCAAATGATATGATGTCATCTCAAGCAAGAAAAACAAAAGGGAGACAATTTGCATAATGTTTCTCTGCCTCAGTTTGTTTTAAGGGAAGGCCTATTTCTGATTGGCTAGAAAAATGCACTTCTGTAAAGGGGTGTGAAGGAAGACGCAGCTCATTTGCATTTAAAGGTACCGACACCGAAATGGAGGGAATAAAATGGATGATTTGAGAGGTGTTTCAGCTGAAACATTAAGACACATTTTGTTGGGCCTTTTAGGCGTGTTAACTTGTTAAATATATAAACAAGTTGATTATATAAAGTTTTAGATTTAGGCTTGTATATATTTTCCCCTCTAAACAGTATTCTGTCTTCAAAATTTAATTCAGGCAACCCATGTGATCTCCAGCCTGTCTCACCTACACAGGGTGATGGTGGAGCTTTGCAACAAGTTGGAGGTACGTTCCTTTCACCCTAAATATAAGCTTTATTCAAAAACCCTGCACTGACCGTTGTTCCATTGCCCCCGTCTATAGACACAGGGTCTATGGCAGCTCTACTTCTGCATGGAACAGAAGACGATCCCCATTTTAGCAGGTAAACCGTTAAACGACCGTAAACTTCAAATATCATTTTAAATTGGGGTAAAAGATGCACTTTGAAGTATTGATGTAGTAAAAACCTCACAGACTGCAGAGTTCTACTTTTAGATCTGGGGAACATTAGTGTGCATATGAGTCGCCACTATTACAATCTGATGCATTTATCTTCATTGATTATTATATCCTTTATGGAAGGCATTAAACATGGGAGATATACTGCACAATTAATTGCTCTGAGTAGATGGTAGCTTCAGTCTAGTTTACTTAGGTGCTCTCTCTCTCTCTCTCTCTCTCTCTCTCTCTCTTCGCTCTCAGCTATGGAGAGTCATAAAATCCATGTGGACAGAGATGCCTTAAAGAGTACATCAGAGATGCTTGGAGTAAGTGTGTGTGTGTGTGAGCGAGACAGTCTGGTGGTGCCTGCTCATGCTATAAAAAATGCTAGGTAAGAGCTCATATCTAGCACATTATGATGAGGAATGTTCTCCGAGGAACAGTTTGCCCTGTAGATTTTATATTGATGCCAGGACCTGCTACTTCTGGCACTTACCTGTTCACAGAGTACAGTGTGACTTGCCTCCCTCTTTCTCCTTCTAAAATTATCCACTCCATCTCTCTCTCTCTCTCTCTCTCTCTCTCTCTCTCTCTCTCTCTCTCTCATTTTTTCTCAGAATAAGATAAAGCACTTGGAGCAGGAGGCTCATCAGACAGCCGGTCAGAAGTTCCTGGTGTCTAGCAGTTCTCAGCTTCGACTGGTCAGGGTTTATATTTTTGATTTGTTCTGTGGCAGCGATGCAGAACGATGCTCCTGTATTCACACAGTAATTCCACTTCCTGTTGTCAGGTTCTGTTCGAGAAGCTCCGCCTGCATGAATGCTGTGAGAACAAAAAGCTACCCAAAACCATGCTCAAACAGCAGCAGTCCACCTCAGAGGCTGTGGTATATACGCACACACTCTCAATCTACAAACTGTGGTCTGCTTTCACAGCCCTTAGACAAACAACCTGTTATGATTGTGTTTGCTTCTGTGTGCAACATCTGCAGTACAATATCTCTGTGTGTTCTCTATCTTCACCACACGCAGTTGTTTGATCACATTACCTAAATAATTTTTGATTGTGATTTTATTTGTAAAATAGCACAACCGTGATATTTTCCTACAATGGTTCATTTAATCAGACTGCAAATGCATGCGATATTTTGCGCTCTCTGTGAAGAGTGGGGAGATAATGTGATGCAACGCACAGCAACTAAGTGTTCACATTTGAATGCTTGATGTTCACATGAAGTTAATTTAGGAAGCAGGCAAAAAAAAAAGTTTTTCCATTGCAGAAAGCAATATTTGCTTGAAAAATAGCACAGATGTCTAAAGGCTAAATATTTGATTATCAAGCCGAATAATAATTTATTCGTGCAGAATAAATTTTGTCTGGAGATGCCTGTATTGTACACTCCGGTTGTTTGGGCGGTACGGTAGCAGTTTTTGTGATGGTCTGTTGTGCTTTGATATTTTTCATTAAAAACAATCCAATTTCTCTGTGATGGCTTAAATTCAAAAGAGACACTTTAGATCAACATGTTGGAAGTTGTACCATGATTTTAATGCTCACAAGTGACTTTAAATATGCTGATCCTTAAATATTCAATGTGTTTTCCCATAGCCAATTTTCTTTTTTTTTTGCTTTGCCTATTTCAGCTTTTACAACTGCAGGACCTGCACCCACTTCCCAGAATAATTTTGGAATACAGGCAGGTGTGTGTGTGTGTGTGTGTGCGTGTGTGTGTGTGTGTGTGCGTGCGTGCGCGTGCGTGCGTGTGTGTTTGTGTTTGCGTGTTTGTGTTTGCGTGCGTTAAGATTAAGATTATTATAGAACCATTAAGATTTATTTATTTTTAGGCCTGCAGCTCTGTTTTAATTCCTTTCTTTGATGTTTCATGAAACTGCCTCCAGTCTGTATGTGTGTAGCCTTTTTGTTTTTGTCCCTAGATTCACAAGATCAAGTCTACATTTCTGGATGGGATTCTGTCATGTATGACGAAGGTAGTCCAACTGATAACGTTTTAGATGGCAATGTTTCAGTTACATGTTAATCACTATTATTGATTAGGTTTCAGGTTAAAAGTCCCTCATGTGCTATCTAAGCACTGAAACGTCGCTTTCACTACAGTAAAGCGTTTTAGTAGCAATTCATGATTGCATCCAAGGAAAACTGTTGTTCCAACAAACCCACTTCACTTCTTATAGTTCTCTTTTTGCATAAAATAATGTCACTATTAATTGTTCTATGTCCAGTTAAGAGGTGCCTCAGTGGGGTAGTGGTTAGCACTGTCGCTAAGAGTTTAGTCCTCCAGCTTGTGCCCCGAGTTCCATGGGACTCCAGGCCCCCCCTGCGTCTCTGAAATCAGCATGGAGAATGATTTAATAGAAATCACATTATCAGTGTTCTCAGATACTGGTTCTTAATCCTATGCCAGAACGTTTATTTAACACACACACACACACACACACACACACACACACACGCACAGACGCATGCACAAGCAACACCAGATGGCGCTTCATGGCCAACAGTAAGATTAATTAAAAAATTTTTTTTTAAATCAACGTGCCCTATTGATAAATCGAGTCGTCCCTGGCTCTAAAGAGATCTTCATTCTACTATTAAAGTATTACTATATAATTCATTTCATATTTTACTGTCTGACACAATTTTATCTTTTTTGTCCATCAGTCGTTCATCTCCTCCACATGGAATCAGACAAGTACTGTGAGTGGTCGACTGTCTGCCAAACATCCGGTGAGTGTCCACCCCATAATTCCCCCTCCCCCTAATTCCTCTTTAAAACATTTCTCTTTCCACATCCTTCCCCTTTCAATTTCATATAATTTTTTTCCTTATTCACATCATCATTCACCCTGTCCCTGCAATTCTTTCTCAAACCCAAGTTTTTAATTTACTTGAGTTTTTTTGCAGTGAACAAATGTTCCAGTAATGAGACAAAACATGACCATATTTAACCGAGTTGTCACATACTCTTAGACATTGTTTGTATTGTTTTACAGGTAATAATAAAAAATAAAAAAAAGAATAACCAGTGGGTTAAGTAAGGGTTAATTAATTAATTTAATTATTATTTTTAACTTTCCAGCACTGAAAATTCTCAGAATGGACACATTATACAGGTTTATAATAAAAAAAATTTAAAAATTCATTACAAAGACACCTGATATTTGCGCCCACATTTGAACTGAATGTCTGAAATGCACTGTGTAATGCATTGTGTAAGACAGTCTTTGTATGCTGTTACATTACAAATTGTTTTCACTGGAGTTAAGAGATCTAAACCTGTTCCAACATGACAATGCCCATATGCACAAAGCAAGCGCTCTGAAGACAAAAATAGAGTAGAAGAAATTGAGTGATGTTTACTGAGCCCTGACCTTAACGCCACTCAACCTCTTTGGAATGAACTGCGAGACCGTCTGACCTCACGAGAACGCTCTAAAACAACAACAACAACAATATCTAACAGAAATATCTCTCAGATGTGTAGAGCTCATAACAGCAAAGCAGGACTAAATGTGAAATGGGATGTTCAGCAAGTAAACATGGGTTTTGACAGTCACATGTCCACAAACATTTGGTTATATAGTATTGATGGATGGAGCAAAGGTTAAACATTAGGTTACAGTTTGGGCATAATGTTACAAAGTTATACAGGGATAGAGAAACAGCCTCCAAATATAGTATTACAAGAAAGTGTGTTGTAGAGGCTTTAGTCATGATGTGGAAACAGAAACGGTTCTACTGAAATATTTATTAACCGTCACACACTTTGTGCAAAGAGACAAAAGTGAGAAGAGATTCAATAAGTGAGGTGTGTGTGTGTGAGAGAGAGAGAGAAGAACTGATGTGCGGGACTGTGGTATGCTTTATATGGACACACACCAGTTCATAGCATGCCTATATTTATGGTGTGTGTGTGTTGCAGATGAATAATAGAGACCCTGCAGGTGTTTTAGCCAGCACAGCCTTTTCTTTATAGTGCAATAATTTTTACAGAACAGCAGCTAAGCACTAGACAGGGAAACTCATTCTCTGTGTCTCTCGGTCATGCACAAAACACACACGCGCACACACTCGCGTGCGCACACACACATACAGTATGCTTAATGTGCTTTGACACTGAGTGGCATTGATGCGGTGGGTGTTATTTGGTCTGAACCCTCTCCCTGTATTGGCCAGTGTTTCTCTGCCTCCCATCAGCTCGTCACTTTTATTACCTCTCCAATCGCTCAGCTTTTATGAACTCCCTCACACTTTCACTGTTCGCATAACTGCAGTGCTTGATTTATGGCCTCAATTTGCAATCCAAAGCCTCTTGTCGTTGTGATCTTCTGTGGATTTTGCAATTCTTTCCTTTTTACTCTCCTGACATGAGAATCAAAACCTTAGTGTTTTTAACCTGCTTCATGCACACCACTCTAGAGGTGTGTGTGTGTGTGTGTGTGTGTGTGTGTGTGTGTGTGTGTGTGTGTGTGTGTGTGTGTGTGTGTGTGTGAGAGAGAGAGATTTCCACACACAGTAATTTGGATGTAGAAAAGTGTTCCTATAGAGTTTTATCCAACTTACCTTTATTGTAAATTTCCTCAGTCTTTTACTCAAATATCTGCAGAATTTGTGGAGTGATCCTACTCTGATGTGGCCGACCAGAGGGAGAGCTTTTGTGTGTGTGTGGAGAAGTGAGTGGATCAATAGCTCATCTCACCATCATTGTACAATCAAAGATTTGGCAGGCCGAATCTCGTGTGTTTGTCTCTCTCTCTCACTAACGCACAGAGCTGGAGAGTCAAATGTCCCCTGAAAGCTTTTTTTGTTTGTTTGTTTTTTTAATTGCTAAATGAATGCAATATTTTCATTCCACTCTGCAGTACAGTGTTGATGTTTTTTTAATGTCCAGTTCGGTTTTGTTTGTACTATTTCCAATACATTTCTTTATGCTGGAGTTTAATCAATGTTATTCTACAGTCTGCAAAACATAAAGAGAATTTCTCTACTGAATTGCAATGAGATCTGGCTTTGTCATAATCCGAAACAAAAGATCAGTAAAGTTAGCTATCAACACACAGAAAGATGTGAGAAAAGTCAAGCTGTGCAAAGTTCTTGCCCAACACCAGACAAAAGCTAGTTACAGGTAGTCCCCGACTTGTTCAAGAAATGTTCAAGTTACGAATTTCCGCAGAGGTGAACGGACCGTGATTGTACTATTGGTTCAATCACAGAAGTAGCTCACGTGTATTGTACAAAAAAATGCGGAAGAAATGAGTCGGCTTCATTGGTGTTAGGAACCTCCACTAGAGGTCACTGTTTATGTCTGTCGGTCTTGTGTAGTTCATGTTGGTTGACTCAGTTTCCCAGAAGGCACCTCAGTCAGGTGATGAGTGCTCACCTGGACTGAGGTGCCTCATTAAAGCTTCTATAAATAGCAGTCTGTTCTGGGAAACTGGGTCGAGCATTGTTTGTCTGGGCTGTTTGTCTATTTGCCTGTTTGTCTGTAGGTTTGTTTGGTTTGTATTTGTAACTACCGTCATGTGGGCATTCCTTTTTGTTTAAGTTTATATTTTAGTTATATTGTTTTACCTTTGTTTGTCTAGGGCTCTACTGTTTGTTCTCCTTATGTTCCTTGTGTTGCTGGATTCATGGAGCTATCCTGTTTCGTGTTTAGCTAGGCTGTCTCCTCCTGTGTCCTGTGTAAGTACTGTTCTGTCTTCTGGTTTAGTGTTGTGTAGCCACATGCAGGCCTAGCCGCTAGCAGGGTTAGCCGCTAGTAGGCCTTAATTGCTAGTAGGGTTAGCCCTTAGTAGGGTTAGCCTCCTGTAGGCTAGCCTCTAGGGGAATTGACTGCTAGTGGTTCTGGTCGCTAGTAGGTTAGCCGCTAGTTTGGAGTAGCCTCATGTGTGCTTTGCCTTTGGGGTCAGTTCCCCACCATTAGGTCAGTACTAACCCGGTTAGCCACTAACCCCTTTAGATACTAACCTGGTTAGGTCAGCATCCAGTGTCCCCAGCATTCCATGTAGCTACTAACCCAACTAACCACTAACCCAGCCTGTTCCATCTCCAGTCCTGTCTCTAGTCTCCTCTGTCTCTAGTCTCCTCTGTCTCTAGTCTCCTCTGTCTCTAGTCTCCTCTGTCTCTCCAGTCCTGTCTAGCCCTGTCTCCTGTCTCTCCAGTCTCTAGTTCCCCTATGTGTCTTAGTTAGCTCAGCTCCATGTTTCCTCATCCCCAGTTCTCTTTGTCGGTCCCCTGTGTCAGCTCCTGGCTCCCATGTCAGCTCTTGTCCCTGTGTTGGCGCGCCGTTCCCTGTCGGTTCCTGGCTCCCATGTCAGCCCTCCCTGTCGGTTCCTGGCTCCCATGTCAGCTCTTCTCCCTGTGTTGGCGCGCCGTCCCTGTTTTTCCTGAGCCCTAGTTTTAGTTTGAGTTTGTTGTTTTGGTTCCTTTGTTTGTTTGTGTCTGTTTTTGAGTTCTGTTAAATAAAGACTTTTTCTGTTTGCAACACCCCTCTGCCTTCATGCCTACCCATATGCCCACGGCAACCACACCATCAGCCGGGTCTAGCCAGCACCACCAGCTAGACCCATGACAATTGGATTCATCGAATCAGCCCAGGAGCATGATGATAGAAAATGGCTGTCCTGAGGGTGAATAATCCTATTTTCTTTAAATTCTCAACAAAACAGAGTTCACGGTCCAATACAGTGGAAAACTGCTTTGAGACAAATGCCGCCCGGGATTCCCCTCGCGATGTAAAAGCGCAGAGACAACATTGTTAGATTTCACGTGTGAGTTTAATTTTCTTTGGACGTGATTATGGTTTTTGGCCACCTCATGGCAGAGTGTGGAAAGAACACAGAGATTTAGTCAAGTTAATTGGTACCTTTTATATCCTCACTTTGTCTGACTTCTGAACAAATCAGACTTATGAACATGATTCAGGGACGGAACTTATTCCTAATTTGGGGACTACCTGTTTTTATTTACACCATAGTGGAGGTTTTCCTGGTTGATGTAATTATAAACTGTAAAGTCCTCATACACACACCACTCTTTCATGCCGCTCTTTTAGGAGACGTTTTGCTTCATTTCCATTTCCATCTAGCATCTCAGCTGGGGGAAAAAAACATAAACAGGAAAATACAGCTGTTGATTTACAGTAGCAGCATTGTATGAACCAGAATTCGTCCCAAATACTGTACATGCAGAGGAAACTTGCATATAGACAAAGTAAACATGGGCCTTGTGGAACAGATCATTTTCTTGCAGGTTTATGTCTGTCTGTCTGTCTGTCTGTCTGTATCTGAGATGCCTTCAGGAGAAGCCTTCAGGCACACCTAAGATGCCTAAGGAAACAGTGTTTTTCTGACACCAGCTGTATCATTTGTTTGTCAGTTAAGAGGGAAGAAACTTTTTCACAGTCATGATGAGTATGTCGTCTAGATGAAACGCACACAGATAATATATCCAAAAGCTGTATTTCAATTTCTCTTACCACTGAGCAACATTAAGCACACAAACTAACTGAGGAAATTTCTACCAAAGTGCCAGATTGATATTTAGTTATTTAAAAAAAAAATGATAGCTTTCTTAAATTGTTCTAATAAAAAATAAAGAACTGAAAGGTCTTACGGAATATAAGAAAGAAAAATAAGTTTATGCCAGTGCCTGAAGCTTCATGTGGCCTTAATTAATTAACCTTTAACATTGAGAGAGTGTGAAGTTGATCTTTTATACTGTTCTTATTTATAAGTAAAAAGACATAAAATGAAAGTTTAAACCAAAACTGCAAAGAATAACTAAACTAGTATTTGTCCATCATTTTACCTTTACAAAAAACATTAATGTAGAAGCATGCCAAAAGAGTAAAAGAAAAGAAAACTGTCAAGAGTTTAGAATATGAATAACATTATGATGGGAAAAAGGCATAACAGATGTGCATGTGTTGTTCAATCAGTTTGGGAAAAGAGATTGATAGATCTTTTTAAATGTCTAATAGATGTTTTTTGTGACATTACATCAAATAAATAATGTGATACTTTACTTATTTACAAATCCGATTTAGTAACAAAATGCAATGTTTTAATACAACATCACAATGTCGTTTTGATAAGACAAAACTTACATGAAGTAGCAGTTTCATACACTGTGACTTGTTTGTCTGGCATGCCACGCAATCCGAGAATAACAATACACGGGCAGAACATTAAAATCCCACCTGATTTCTTGAGCGAAGAGATTAGGAGCAATTCATTTAAAACCAGAGACTCAGTGGATTGCACTTGTTTGTCTAGGACATCTGACAGACTCTGAATTCGATTGAGATCTGGTGAATTTCGAAGCCTAGTCAACACACCTGGACTCGCGGTGTGTTAAGGTGCGTTATCCTGCAGAAAGATGCCACTGCTCGTATCAGACACGGGTGCAATGAAGGGGTGTACTTGGTCTGCAACAATGTGCCAAAAAACATCCACATGAAAGCCGAGACCCAAGATTTCCCAGCAGGATATTGTCCAGTGCATCACACTGCACACACACTGTACTGTACCAAATATAGATTTGTCCCTAAACGCATGGCAAGTTGGTCATTAATATATGAAACCATAGCAATCATTAATGAATCAGTGCGGTACAAGGGGAATCGGACACTTCAGAGCACGTTGCACAAAAATACAGCAAATGTAGAATGTAAATCGTGCACTCCCCTGGCACATCATGCCACATCAGGAATTCAGAAGTGGAGTGTAATAAGGATAATAATTAGGTTTAAGTCGAGCCAGTGGTTGTCTTTGTCAGTCTAATTTAATTATGTGGCTCGGAGCAAAGCTCTGTGTGGTGCTTATCTGCACTAGTTATTCTGTAGTGTGAGTCATTCTCAGGACTTCCTAAGAACTGCTAGACACTCAGTATTAAACTGCATATTGTCTGCGGTGATCTCTCCACGCTTCTCCTCTCAAGCCTGAATTATAGCTTTTAAAATTCCCTGTGGATGTTTGCTGTGCAGTTGAGAAACGTTCACACTTTATTTTACATAATGGTACGGCTCACTAGTTCTACTGTAGATTAGAAGATGTGTTGTTTCCCCGAACCATCACCATCAGTTTGTTTGTGGAAAAATGGTCTATTTCTTATATTATGTCATCTGTAGATTTCTGCAGTGACTTTATATGTTTTGTATGTCAGTTAATTAAAACATATATTTTTTTTGCGAGTCGTGTGTTTGCATTCTAGTGATGCATCATTAACTCAGTTTAAAGAAGTCAGTAAACGTACATCTGCAAGCTTTCCCACGGAATTACACCCCATTCCTACATTCCTAGTTACAAAAATCATTTCACGCGCACACACAACCATATGCAGACTCCTGTGCAAGCCTTTTACTCTGCTTTGTCTGCAGCTGAAAAGTCGGTGCAGTCCTTTTCCCGCTGTCAGCTCCCGACTGGTTGTATAATGCATTAAATAGAGGCCTGTGCAACCCTTTCTACAGTACATCATCAGCACTCACATTAATAGTGAATCTCACTGCGGTCAGCAGCACACCGTGAGGTCTGCCTGTTGTCTGAATGGCAGTAGAGTGGCTACGTATGTGTCTGCAAAGTAAGAGTATGTGACTGAAAAAAGACTCAGCACAACCTCAGCACAGGAATCTTAGCACCACACAGGACTAGGCCATTTTTGCACATAACACATTTATGGACATTTACATTTGCACTCACCATGGACATTGCATCTACAGTACACATTCATGCATATTTTCACACTCCCGGACATTTCCATTTCATTCCACAGCTAAAGTTTTTCTATATTTTCTATATTTGTACGGTTAAGTTAAAATGTTCCAATATTTTATTTATCATTTTATTCCATATTTATTTCTTATTGATAATCTTTTTTAAGTGTGGATCGTATAAGCATTTCACTGCATATCATATTGTGTAAGTGACAAATAAAATTTACATTTGAAATGTTCCCTGATTGATTTAGTTTAAAGCTGCTTTTCTAACGGTATAAAAATTTTTGTATGGTTGCCCCCTGACTCACAGGCTAAAAGCAATTTCCTCTTTCTACCTTCACAGTAAACATTGTTTAAATTGTAAGTGGTTGTGGTCCTGCTCATTAAATCCTTTCATTCGTCTAGCAGTTTGAGGTCTGAGGTTAAACACATACTTGGACTGTTCTTTCCCTGTGCTCCAATAAATGTCAGAGCTTGTGCGAGTGCCAATTTTTTAATAATGTTTTTATTTTATTTCTTTTTTTTAACCCCCCTCTCCTGTTGACATTTGTAATGAATTTAAATACATCATACTAATCAGGGGTGTGTAGGGCGGGGTGGCTTGGGGTCTGTGTTCGAGCTCAGGTCTGTGTTCATGGAGTTTGCATGTCTCCCTGTGCTTGGTGCGTTTCCTCCGGGTGCTCGGATTTCCTCCAACAGTCAAAAGACATGAAGGTTTTTAGGCTAATTGGCGTTCCCGTAGTGTGTGAATGAGCGCGAGTGCGTATTGTATATCTCCTGGGACGGACTCCAGGCCCCCCGCGAGCAGCTTTTACGCAGGATGAAACGATATATAAGATGAGTGTGTGCGCGCTTGTGTCCTACGGTGGATTGCTACCCTGTACAGGGTGTACCCTGCCTCACACCCTGAGTCAGAGGATATGTGGTGTAGGAAAAAGTGGACTAAGAGAGTAAGTGGACTAGAGACTAAGCAGTTTAAATCTTCTAAATTTTGTTATTTCAGAAGATATTTGTACACACACCACTGAAAGGAATTAAGTCTACGTTTAACACGCTCTCTTTACGCTTTTTCACTCTTTTTTCAATCTTTTTTTACCAAAAAAAGTTAAATAAATAAAACTCTGAGCCAGTTGACATATAAATGTAGAATGATTGACAATTACGCAGACGGTTTAAACTGTCTATTATAACTGACAAACCTGGAAGCCCCGCCCCTTTTCAGATTGGCTAGTGCCCAGTATTCAGGAAGCATTCAGTAAGAATAGCTTGTTGTTCCTGGCAGAGCAAAGCTGTCAGAGTATTAATAAACCACAGAAGCAGACTGGCTGCCACATCGCCTGTAAGAGCGTAAAACAATGGAGAGAAATCAGGACAGCGTACTCTGTATCTCAGTATTGCGCCTCTGTTCAAAGTCATCGAGGTGCTTTAGTGCTCACTCCTGCCAGTCTTTTACTCCGCGTGTGTGCGGCAGTCGGCCAAGTTTTATTCACTGTTGTTGGATTTGATTAGTTATAAAACAACAGTCAGCCGTGTTTAATTGGGTTTTCTGGTGCAGTGCTGAGCTTTTGTGCTTTGTTAAGCAGCACAAACAACAGCAGATGAGCACTAATTGCAGGAGGAGACAGAAATGGCAACAGAATGCTAATGAGTCAGTGAGTAAGTTAATTAGACTGGGAAAAGGTAGCTATGCTGTATGTAGGTGCTGCTGACACAAAAATTCTTGAGGTGTAGCGAAGGTGCTTATTATTATACCGATTATTAACCATTTACTTGATTTTCCTGAATTTACAGTAAAAAAAAAAAAAAAAAGGTTGGATTATCAATGTCCATGTACAAATTATACACCTGTAAGTGGACATGCTGAAGTGGCTTTGCTCAGAGAGGTAACCGAAAGTCTAATTAGAGCAGTAAAATATTTCCTTCACATTTATTAGAGTTTCGTGGTGTTTGGTATTTTGTGGCCTATCTCAGAAATTTGATAGACTTACAGCATCATGGACAAAAATCAGCATAAAAGCCCCCGCAGCAAGCATGACGGCAGCAGCAAACATGTCTTTCAGCTGTCTCTTCACTTTTGCTGCCGTTTTCTAGCATAAATGTGAAATCATGGTTCAGTCTTGAGGTTGATGGCTAGCTGGCTTAACCTGTTGCTTTCCATAGATAATACATGGCTGCATTGTACAGGGCCCTCCATAATTATTGGCACCCCTGGTTAAAATGTGTTCTTTAGCTTCTAAAAAAAATCTGTTTTGTTCTAAATAACATAGGACCACAATGGAAAAAAAGAGGAAATTCCAACCTTTAATTCAAGTGCATTTATTCAGTGGAAAAATAATCCCACATTAAGAAATAATTCTTTTACATCAAATCATGGGTGCCACAATTATTAGTACCCCTGATGTTTAATACTTTGTACAACCCACTATTGCCAACAAAACAGCACCTAATCGTCTCCTATAACGTTTCACAAGATTATAGAACACAGAAAGAAGGATCTTCGACCATTCCTCTTTGCACAATGTCTCTAAATCATCCAGTGACCTGACTCCTCTCCTCTGCACACTCCTCTTCAGCTCACTCCACAGGTTTTCAATGCGGTTGAGGTCTGGGGACTGAGTGGCCATGGGAGGAGCTTGATTCTGTGTGTGGTGAACCATTTCTGTGTAGATTTTGCCACATGTTTTGGGTCATTATCTTGAAAAGTTTTTTTCCTTGCAAGCCTCTCAAAGAGCTTGTTGGCATGTAGATAGCGTCTGACGGTTGTTTTGGAGACTTTGTGACCCCAAGATGCTATCATTTGTTGCAGTTCTTTAACAGTGAGCTTTGGAGAATTTTTTATTTCTCTTTCCATCCTCCTCACTGTGCGTGGAGGCAAAATAAACTTGCGTCCTTGTCCAGGCTTGTTTACTACTGTTCCAGTTTTTTAAAACTTCTTAATGATTCCTCTCACAGTAGATATGGGCAGGTGCAGGCGGGTGGCTATTTTCTTGTACCCATTGCCTGACTTGTGAAGGTCGACACACATCTGCCTTACTTGAATGGTGTGTTTCTTTGTCTTTCCCATGTTGAAGAGTGGATAAGAGAAATTGCCTCTGTGTCACGTCATATTTATACCCCAGGGAAGCAGGAAGTGATAAATTACTAATTAAATGTTCCTAGATACTCTGATCAACTTTGTAAACTACTGTAGAAATGATAGAAATACTTCAATCACATTTATTTTCTAGGAATTGTTAGGGGTGCCAATAATTGTGGAACAGGTTATTTTATGAAAAATAATTATTTGTTAGTCAGGGATTTTTATTTCCCCTTAAAATTCACTTTATATTCACGTTATATTTTTCTACAATTTTCAGTGTGACAATATGCTTCTGCAATAAAAACTGAATTTATTTTAAGGCTTTTAACACATCTTAACCAGGGGTGCCAATAATTATGGAGGGCACTGTATATAGTAACCAGCAGTGTTGTCTTGAGAGTACATGAGTATATGTGACTTGTAATTTGTGTATTTAATCCAGAAATCATGAAAAGAGTCTAGTGCACCATCTTTTGTTCAGATCTTAACACTGTTTAGATTAAAACCATAAACACTGGTGCGTGTGTGCGCGTGTGTGTGTGTGTATCTGCCATTTCTCTAATTCACTCACAGAAAAAGCACAGGCAGCATGTTTTAGTGTCGTCATGCCAACCTGGTACCACTATGGGATGGCAATACAGCTCGCCCATCGCCAGGAGGATTGAGGGATGCCGTTGCCATAGTGACGGCTTAGATAGCGAGAGAGTGCAGCGAGTGGGTAATTAGGTTTGAAATGTGTCGGGAAGAAGGAAGGTGTTATTTTGATCAAAGATAGCAGCAGGGATGGAAATATATTCTTTTGTCTCCGAGACGGGGGGTGGAGGGGTGGATTAGAGGAAGGTCCGTGACATGGCACCACTTTGTTTTCACTGTCACTTTATGTGATTAAGGCTGAATTTGCATTTGGATGATTGAAATCCAGTTGTGAGACTCTGTAGGGCTTAGAAACGCTGAGATAGATGACTTCTATAGACCATATAGATCATATCTAATTGGATCACGACGTCTCTTGTAAATGCTTTCATCCGGCCACAGTCTCGGCTCGTTTGCTCAGCTGAGCAGGATGCAGTGCTGCAGATGAAGCCGAGGTCGTGGCCTCTATTCCCATAAGGATCATTTTAGGGCAGCAGCGACTCAGTGGGTTGGGGTTTTGGGTTACTGTTCAAACCCCACAATGGTTAAGCTGATCCTGTTGAGCTTCTGAGCAAGAACTTTAACTCCCACTACTCCAGGGGCGCCGTATCTGAACACATTACTGTGCAGTAATGTACATGTGATAATATGTGACAAATAAAGGCTTAACTTAACTTCACTATACATATTAGAAGAGCTTTGCTTAAGGCCTCAAAAGAGGTAACTTGTAAATAACATTGGTCCAGTTTTAAAGAGAGCAGTTAGCTTTACTGCTATGATGGAGTGACTCAGTTTATTAAAGTTTATTAAAGTCTCTCTCTCACTCACTGTATACGATTCTATATGTGACACGATGTTCTCCGCATCAGATTATATAATTAAAAATCCTCTAATCTTAGACCTGTGACAAAAGAAAATGGCTATACTATATTCTATTTAAGTCATTATTCAGTGCTCATGCAGGAAAATGGCTTGTGTAAATAAACATTATTGAAAAAGGTCTTGTGAGGATAATAAAGGGATGTTTTCTGTTCTGTGGTTTGCCATTGCCTGTACTGTATTTATACGCTGTTTCCGCGCACCACCAGTGTAAAGGTTCGAGTCTGTATCCCGGTGCTTGGTGGGTTTCATGCAGGTACTTCAGTTTCTACTCTCAGTCCAGAGGTGTGTTGTAGCCTCATTTGGCTTGTGATGGGTTGATGCCCTGTTCATGGTGTCTCCTTCCTTGTGATCAGAATTCATAGTTATATCTACTTTGTCTTTCGGCTGTTCCCTTTCAAGGGTCGCCACAACAAATTATCTGCCTTCATCTAACCCTGTTCTCTGCATCCTCTTCTCTCACACCAACTAACTTCATGTCCTCTCTCACTCCATCCATAAATATCCTCTTTGGTCTTCCTCTAGACCTCCTGCCTGGCAGTTCTAACATCCTTCTACCGATATATTCACCGATATATAATCTCTCCTCTGATAATGTCCAAACCACCTCAGTCTGGCCTCTCTGACTTTATCTCCAAAACATCTAACATGGGTTGTCCCTCTGATGGACTCATTTTTTATCCTATCCATCCTTGTCAATTCCAAAGAGAACCTCAACATCCTCATCTCTGCCTCCTGTCTTTTCTTCAGTGCCACTGTCTTTAAGCCGTAGTGCATCGCTGGTCTCACCACTGTCATGAACACCTTTCCTTTCATTCTCGCTGATACTCTCATCATACAACAGACCTGACACTTTTCTCCCCCCATTCCTACCTGCGTGTACACACCTCTTCACCTCCTTTCCACACTCTCCGCCCGTTACTCTGGACCGTTGACCCTAAATACATCAGGTCCTGCACCTTCTTTACCTCTGCTCCCTTCAGCCTTACTGTTCCACTTGAGTCCTTCTCATTCACACACATGCATTCTGTTTTGCTATGTACCAGAGCGTACTTTAACCTCTCTAGATTTTCCTCACCTGTTCCCTGCTCTTGCTACAAAGCACAATGTCATCTGCAAACATCATGGTCCATTGAGACTCCTGTCTAACCTCATCCGTCATCCTGTCCATCACCAGTGCAAAAAAGAAGGGGCTCAGAGTCGATCGTTGATGCAGACCCACCTCCACCTCAAACTCTTCTGTCTCACCTACAGCACATCTCACCACTGTCTTACAGCTCTCATACGTGTCCTGCACCACTCTAACATATTTCTCTGTAGTTGTACACTGTATAATGACAAAGGCTTCTTCTTTTTAGCCCCACCACTAATCAAACACTGGATATGAGGTACGTTAAATATTTGAATACATTTCCAACTTTCATCTTCTACTGTAAATCCAGCAAAAGTCAGAGACATTGTGTTCTAAGACCAGCAAGCTCAATTCATTATCAAAAGAAAGTTTTTACTCCTCTATAAACCCAGTTTTAGTGCATGCAAACTTCTGTCTGCCCAAAATAACTCTCTTGAAGCTGTCAGCTTCAGGTTTGTTTTTAAAAATCTCCTAAATTTCAGAAAAGTTTGTTAAGATGAGTCAAGATGGTTGGCTGTGCGCCTGTGTAGAATCTTTTTAATTAAATCAAGGAATAACCTAGTTTTTTTTTTTTTTTTACCTAATCTTTTAGTGCATTTGCAGCATGTGTGATTAGCATAGGTGAGAATTTCAGCACTTTTTCCTGTACTGAGAAGAGCATGAAACATGTTTATTCACTTATAATGGATGCTGTCTGTCAATAAATGTTTATTTTCTAGAATTTATATTATTTTATACCTATAGTATTTCATTAAATAAGCTTTGAATGTGTAGAGCTTGTGTTTTGAGAGAGAGAGAGTACTTTTCTCTCATGGTTACTTTTCTTATGGTTATGAATGCAGGCAGTGTAGCGTAAAGTGTACACCAGAAGTGCTTCAGGTTTTCCCAGACAGAAGCACAAATAAAGAATCAATACCCTGAATTACTGTTAACAGCACTGCCCTAGAGGTGTGACAAGCTGGAAAATCTTCTGTTGCTGAAACTCTTGTTTTGTAATAACACCATACATGGACATTATCGAAATTCAAATCCTGAAGTATTTCCTATAAACGCACACAGACGTGCACTCTTTCATACGCGCAAACAACTCCCTCATCAGCTCTCTCTCGTCAAGGTCTGTGTCTGCGTATCTGTGCGAGAGAGAGATGATCTGGACGCAATCCAGGAAGCTGAATGTGAGTCTACGTGATGCATCCAGCAGGTGGCAGCATGAGCAGCGATTGCCATAACCAGTGCATTATTTCCTGTACATAAAGGACTGCCTGTGTGGAGAGCCAGATACTCTCACTCTGATAGTGTAGTGTCAGTGAGCAGTGCGCCTCTAGAATACTTGCGTGTGTGTGTAATTAAGTAAAGTTTTTAGCAGGAGGGATTAAGTGTGCAGGTGAGATTTTGCTGCAGCTTCACACTTTCTGCATCCTGATGCAAGTGTTTATAGAGCTACCCTTTCAGATAAAACTTCACACTTCTTGATAAGTAGATTCTGAATTAGATTATTCACTTGTACAAAGTACTATTCATTGTCTAGTTTCTTTGCTGGATCAGAATGCTAGCTATGATTTAGCCATCATGTTAAATCTACTGACGGGGGAATTGGATAACATTTGAATAAATTGAATTTTATGTTATTGTGACTCCTGTCAAGTGGTGAAATGTGTTGAGCAGCAAGTGAACAGTCAGTTCTCCACATTGATGTGTTCAAATCAGGAGAAACAGGCAAGTATAAGGATTTGAGAAACTCTGACATGGGGCAAATTGCAATGTCTAGAACACTGTGACCGGCACCCAACTAAAGTGCATGGGGAGCAAAGGGTAGCCAGTCTGGTGTGATTCCACATACAATCTACAGTACAGTATTGTTTAAAAAATAAATAGAAAGATGTCGGAACACACAGTGCATCGCAGTTTGTTGTTCATGTGGGGTACATAGTCCCCATGTTGACCCATGTCCACCAGTGAAAGCACCTATAATGAGCATCAGCACTGAACCACTGATCAGTGGCAGAAAGTGGCCCGGACCGATGAATCCCTTTTCGGGTGCATGTGTGTGTCTTACCTGTGGAGGACATGGCACCAGGATGCACTGTGTTAAGAAGGTGTTGCGGGAAAGGCAGGGTGATGATTTGGACAACGTTCTGCTGGGAAACCTTAGGTCCTGGAGGTCGTGTGGATGTTACTTGTGACATGTACCACTTACCTAAACATTGCTGCTGCTGCTGACCCAGTACACCCCTTCGAGGCAACTGTATTCCCTGAAGAAGCACTGCCTTCTTTCTGCAGGATAACGTACCCTGTCACACTGCACAATATGCAATATGGTTTGCTGACCATGATAAAGAGCTCAAGATGTCGACTTGGCCACGAAATTCCCTAAATCTTAATATGATCAATCATCTGATGGATGTGCTGAACTTAACATGTCTCAAACACTTACTGTTTCTTGTTCCATAAAGAAAGCCACTCTGCATTTTATCCATTTTTGGATGCTGCAAAACTGTCCATGAAACAAGTTGCTTTTGACAAGTACGTTACAGAAACTGTAAACCCAGCCTTGTTCAAAAATGCAGTTTGTTGCAGAACCTCAAAATGCAAACTCATCAGTCCTGAAGTCTTGTCTCGTAAAGGATCGCCTTTCCCCTCAAAGTGCTGAAAATGACTAAAGTAGACGTCAAGTAAACGTCTCCTCCTTACAGTACGCTTCACCTGAGTAAGGTTCCTACATTCTTCCTGTTAAAAGACAGTACAAGCTGTTTAACATTTAATGTCGTATGAACGTGCTGCTGCTATAGAAACAGCACGTTCACACGTCATATTAGTGACTCCATTAAATATAAACCCGTGATTTCATTTACAGCGGCGCTACCGTGTGTGCTGCTGTTAGAGAAGATTCATCAACACCTGCTGACCAATCAGATTTGAGAATTCATGAGCACCGCAGCATAATTTAAAACGAACCACACTACTGTTCGATTAACAGACGGAGACCTAGACATATTAATGATTCTATAAGTGGCAAGGAGCTTCTGACTAAATCCCCTGCAGAAACGGTGTGTGACTGATGTCTATTGATTGTGTTCGTGTGTGTGTGTGTCAGCAGTGTGTGTGTGTGTCGTTTCTGCCCCAGTCATCTGTCTGTTAACACAGTGAGGCAGACGGCTCCATCCTGTGCCAAACTGTCAGCACACTTGCACACCTTTACAGAAACACAGAAACACACACATGTATGTAGCCGAGAACATCAGTGACATTACTGTAGAAAGAATTAGCCTCGTTATTCACTGCTAATGAGAGAGCTTCTACTCTGTGTGACACAAAAATAGCACACAAACTATACGTTACTGTTTATATATTAGATTAGAGAATTGATTGATGAGAATCGGCACATGTTTAGATGGATTTATGGAACATTTTGTTTCCTTTCAACATGTATTGATGCATAAAGCAAGTTCACACTGTATTCACTGTAAAAAGCACAAGACGTACAAATTACACTGCTGCACAAAACTAAAGTTCACCGATATCAAATTTCATCCATATGACCATACACTTGTGTGTGTGTGTCTACGCTTATACACACACTGATAGTGTTTCTAGTGGAGCATATGTTTAGGAGGAGAAGCCTGCAGGGTGGAGTCCATCCTTCTGTCACACTGTGGTGTGTGGTGTGAGAGAATCGTCCCACAGTAGCCCTTTCTTCTCTAAAATAAGAGAGGAAGGAGGGATAATGTGTAAGACAGGAGGTAGAAGGGAGTCATTCCTCCACTCGCCTTACCTTTGCACACACACTAACGGAAACACTTATCTGTCGGGATTTATTTTTTACTTTTTTCTTCGGTAATGTGCAGGTTTATATGTTTTTTACATTATATATTTTTTTTAATTTTTTAAATATTTTTTGGATCTGAGTTTTCATTATTTCTTATGGGGGAGATCGGCTTTGATATACAGTATGAGTGTTTTGATATACAAGCATGTTTCCAGAGCAAATTATGCTCGCAATCCAAGGTTCCACTGTTTAAGCTTCCTCTGGGTAAGATAATTCATAAGCATGGTATATTTTCCCGCTGTTATGCTGATGACACATATTTACATTTTTTAAGCATTCACCAAGTTACCACTGTTGGGCCCTTGAGCATGGCCCTCAACTGTTCAGATGTATATTGAGATAAAAATGTAAACCAGTCTGAATAAGGGTGTCTGCCAAATGCCGTAAATGTTTTATCGAAGCCAGAAGAGAGACATCAGCATAAAAACGTTTAATAATACATAAAGAACATTTAGACATTTTATTATTAATTATGCTATTTATGCATTGGCTCCCACTGAAATTTCAATTTGGTTTTAAAATTCTAATAATGATCTATAAAACACTGAATGATATTGCATTAAAGTACCTGATTGAATTGCTGCTATTTTACGATCCATCACACCTATTGAATCAAAAGGTGAGCACCAAGCCCGATGTCTATAGTGTGTATGTGTAGCAGGCAGGAGTGATCGAAATCAGGGTTTCTGAGGGTGGTGGAACACACCAGGAATGTTGACTTGGTACAGTAAGTCCTCTACATGGGAATATTAGAAATACAAACTTTTAAAGTTACGAACATGTGTTTGCGCATTCGAAGTTAGAAGTCAGTGCATGCAGCATGCATCCTCTGCAAGTGCAGTACAAGCCCATAATGACCAAAAGCAAGTGTAAAAGCAGAGGTTATGAAGCTTGTACTGCTGCCTGGTCTGTGAGAGGCTTCTTGGGCAAGCCTACCCAGATAAAGAGAAGCATCAATTCTCGTGTGATGTTCTTCGATGTGGCTTTGTGGGGCGGGATGGCTTCTGGGTACCGGGTGGCATAATTATTATACAGTATATGTGACCTCTCATGGATGTCAGAAGGGGCCAAATAGATCCATGCCAATGGATGGTGATAATTGTCAGTGGGATCACTGGGGTGGGGGCTGGTTTCTGGGTGCTATTTTTTTGCACTCGGAGCATCACTGACATTTTCTTACACTAAGCCTGGCCAGTCATAACCTAGAAGGAGAGATACGGGCAAGGTGGTCCTCAAGGAGGTGGTGATTTAGCTGGTTCATGTTCTATGGCCATGGGTTAATCTTGATCCTCTATCACAGGGCAACTGTGCAGATTAACTTGGTATGGAGGATAGACATACCATGGAGGGCTTACGGTTCTGGGGTTCTTGTTATTTTTCTCTTGCCCAAAAGCCATCATGGATAAGGCGCACTCCATCTCCTTGACCATCTCCTGCAGGGAAGTAGGCCTTTTTCTGTTCTTCTGGACGGACGTGCAGAAAGTGGTCGAGCACTACCGTTTACTGTTTACCTCTTAAACAGATAGGAGATCGAGTTTCCACTGAACACCCCACAACACCTCTCACAAGCATTTTATAAAAGAATAACAATAGGAAGAAACAAACATAGATGCAAAACAAGCAATTCCCTGCATCCTGCCCATGATCCCACCTCCTCTATGTTCATGGGCTATTGATGATATACATTCTCTAGTCGAGTCGGTGACCTGTGTCTGTTTAGAGCCAAAAAATAAATAATCTCTTCTATACATTAATTTTATAAAACCATGATGGAATGCCCCTGTTATTTGCTTTAATATGGTTTAAAATAGAAAAATACAAAATGTAAATAGTTTTAAACAAGAGATGAAGAGATTACATGAGGTTTTTCCAGACCTGTATAGCCGAATAGCCGAAAGTAAAAATTATACAGAGAAAAACACCAGAACAAAAAAACTTGATAGATAACAAAGTGTAATATTTTTTGTTAGCACAGATGTCTACATTATACATGAACTTCAAAACCTTGCAGTTCTAGCATTTGGTTATATTGGGTTATATTTTTATTGCATTGTAAAACTTCTTGGGCAAAATTGAAAACAGTGCAGCACAGGGCAATCTTGTAATTTCAACCTACAACCATCTGATCAGTAAGTCTGGACTGTTTCACCTAAAAATAAAAAAAAATAAAAAAGAGCGGGGGGGGGGGGGGGGGGTAAATAATAAACACTGAATAGAAGGAATAGTTTTTAATAAACATGGGGTAATGATTGAATTATATCTCACATGCTTATTTACCTTCTGCTCTTTTACTGTCCCGCACCATCATTGGAACATCTCCATTCTGCAGACCATGATCACGGCAGCAGCAATATGATGATATTAGGAAGATGGAGATCACCAATGCTATGAGAAAACCTACAAACTGGAAAGAAGAAAATACTGAAAAAAGTAAAAATGCATTATTATATTCGGAAAATGAATTAACCATGGAAATGGTAAGGGGTATCAGTTTGAAAAACTACTTTGTCTTTCGGCTGTTCCCTTTAAGTGGTCGCCACAGCGAATCATCTGCCTCCATCTAACACTATTTTCTGCATCCTCTTTTCACACCAACTAACTTCTTGTCCTCTCTCACTACATCCTTAAATCTTCTCTTTGGTTTTCATCTAGACCTCATGCCTGGCAGTTCCAATATCAGCATTCTTCTACCGATATATTCTCAATCTCTCTCCTCTGATCATATCCAAACCACCTCAATCTGGCCTTTCTGACTTTACTGGATCTCCAAAACATCTACTGTAACATGGGTTGTTCCTCTGATGGACTCATTGATATAGCCATCATTGTCACTCCCAAAGAGAATCTCAACATCTTTATCTCTGCTACATTCATCTCTGCCTCCTGACTTCTCCAGTGCCGCTATCTTTAAGCCGTAGAGCACCGCTGGTCTCACCACTGTCTTGTACAGCTTTTTTTTTTCATTCTTGCTGATATCACACAACACACTTGCCACTTTTCTCCACCCATTCCAACCTGCCTGCACATGCCTCTACACCTCCTTTCCACCTTCCTCTCTCTACTTTTTTGACCAACAGTAGCCCAATTTCCACAAGCACCCTGTAGATCAACCCCATCGACGCCGGTCATTGTTTACCAGGGCCGCGGCCCATTTGGTATGGAAATTAATTCGCATGATTGATTTGGCAAATGTTTTATGTCGGATGCCCTTCCTGCCATAACCCTCTGCATTTATCCAGACTTGGGACTGGCACAAGAGACACTGGATTGAACAATTTTGGATCCACATTCTATAGAGGGATGAGATGATCATCTTGCAGCAGAATGGGTGGAAGAGAAAACTATAGAGTAGGGAAGAAACTGTACAGGTTGTTTGGGGCACAATCCAGTGTGCCAGTAGTCTAAAGCATAATAACATTAAGTTAAATAACGGTGGCTTCCTGACCATCACACCCAGTGAGGGATTTGGGTGACGTGGGCAGCCACACATGGTGGCATTTTTTGGGGCTTTGTGAGCTAAGCAGGGGATTGACTGGGAAGGTCTTTGACTCTGAAGTATAAGATGGGGATTGAAGAGGATTTCACCCACCACTGATATTCTATTTATAAACCATTGGCAAGAAATTGGAAATCTTGTGATGGTTGGAGTGCACATATTTTTGGACACAGGTAAATTTATTTTTTAACACACACCAATTGCTGAGTCTATGGGAAAGCTTTTTTGGCATACTTCACCCATTAAAAACAGTTTTAGCATGGCTGGCATAAAATAATACAAGTATTTGTGTGTTAAGTTTTAGCTATGTGTACATCAGAACTCACCTGAGATATGGTGATACACCTCTGAGTCTCCTGCTGATTCTTGACTGCAACTGTTTCATTCCCATTGTGTTTACACCACCTTAAAGAACCAGTCTCAGTGTACTGTCCACCCCAACGTGAACATGCACAGGACACATATTGGCCATCAATAAAGAAGAGAAACAGCCAGATGCAGGCTATGAGCAAGGAATAGAGCACTTTAGAGCATGTAGAGTTGCCCTGCATTCCTCTGTCCTCTGGCTTTGGGTCCATGAAACGTAAAGTAAAAGCAAAGCAAGCAATGAAAGGTGGCATAACAAGCACATTTCAATTCATTATAGACAGGTTGGCAAGGACAAACAAAATCAAAATCTATAAGTTTTTCCAAAACAACCAGTATAAGACTGGAGATGCCCAAATTTCCAACACGGCTCCTCAGAAAAGCAGTAATATGTGATCTTGCATCCATGGTGAAACGTCAGTGATGAAGTGAATGGATGTGAATATAACGTCTTTATTTGTGTCTTTCCAATTAATTTCATCACTCCTCCCCTCTTAAAAATGAATATGAAAGAAGGAAACAGGAGTTTCCCCTCAAGCAATCCCTATCCAGATGACTGATCTGGTTTTGCAAGGTCATGTTCAGACTCATGATTTTATTCTCTCTCTTTAGTCATGGATCATGAAAACTCTAACCTAAAGGAAGAAACCATCTATGCTGCAGGGAACATCCTCACACTATCTAGTTAACACAAACACTATGTTTGTTTTAGAGAGAGATTCCTCTTATTCTAACCATTTTATTATATTGAAGAATGGCACATCAGATTTTGCGTCTGTTAATGATGTAATTAAGAACTAGGTCTGCAAGAGGGTCGATAGTGGTGCAAGAGCTCACCTTGTCATCTCAGCTTCTAAAACATTCAACAATACACACCCAAGCACATTTAAAAAGTGAAAGTGCTGTTAATGGAAACTATAGAATAGGTGGGTGTGCTTCATTAGTAACGGCTCTTACCTTATTACTACACCACAGACTAAGAACTAGTTCTGCAAGAGGGTCGATAGTGGTGCAAGAGCTCACCTTGTCATCTCAGCTTCTAAAACATTCAACAATACACACCCAAGCACATTTAAAAAGTGAAAGTGCTGTTAATGGAAACTGTAGAGTAGGTGGGTGTGCTTCAGTAGTAACGGGTCTTACCTTATTACTACACCACAGACTATTGCTGCTCAGCACTTCAGCAACAATATCCACCTGTTAAGACATTCTGCTTTTCTCAGAATGTCTTACTCCGCCAACCCCCCTCGAGATTACACAAGCAACCTAAATTCCGGAAATGTTAGGCCTTTTTAAAATGTGAATAAAATTGTAACGGGCCGACCATGTTGGACAGGCTTAAAGGATACAAAAGCAGACACAACAGACTGGACTGAAAGAGACTTTAATGCGAAATATGCTAGAAAGGAGAGAAGAGAAGAGAAAGGAAGTTTGGGCAGTATTAAATATTTGGGGCAGAGGCTCAGATTGAAAACCATTGTAGATGGGGGTAGTTGGACATCAAAGGCGCAGAGAGCATGCAGTATCCAACCTGCAGAGTGATAGTAACTGCGTAAGGAGATCGAAGCTGTGATGTGCACTCAGTTGAGAGCAGTCATAGGCAGAGGAATTTGAAATCGAAGCGCATGCAGTCTCTGACACGAAGAATGAGAGCAGTTGTAAGAAGACGATGATCAAAGTTTTGAATCTGGAAGCTCATACCTGCAATCATTGCAAACAGGAGCAAAAAAGGTAATGACAAATCGTGAAATGTCGTCACTCAGGATTCACCATATTGAGACTGTGTCTGTTCCCCAAGCTAAACAAAAATTTTGAAAGACTAATTTAAGTAATTTAATTAATGTAGAGACCAAAAATTCTAAGCACACTGAATACAGCACCTCTGATCTGAAGCCAGGAGTGTTAAATATTAGATATCTCATATCTAAAGCAGTTATTGTTAATACAACTATCACGGATCAGGAGTTTGATGTACTGTGTTTAACAGAATCCTGGTTTAAACAGAATGAGTACTGTATGTAGCTTTAAATGAAGCTATTCTTCCTGGATACAGTTACATACGCCAGCCTCAGCTAACTGGTAAAGAAGGATGCGTCCCATTTATTTACAATGATGATCTGACTATCACACAAAAACACAGACACCAATTACTGCTCTGTAGGCTTAATTGGGTTGGCCATAAAAAAATGAAAACCTTCTGTCATAAATCTATGATCAAAAATAGGTTTGGTCTTAAATGATAATTGTAGACAGAAATCATTGAACACAAACATTATCTCATTGCTTCATTTCATGATTTAAAAGAAAAAGTTCTGTATATTGCATTTTAGTTCTTTATTGGCAATGACATTTGTACAGAATGTCACGAACTCGCGCACACACCACGTTCAAGTTCTCTTTCATCTCTTGACATTTCCTTTCCCACGCTGTCATGCTTCTCACCACGCGGTCATGTTTTCCCACGCTGTCATCTATCCTTACACGCCCCTGGATCGCCCCACCTGCGCACTGTTTTTTTCATCTGGTGCTGATTTCTTCTCCCTTCCCTTCGTTGCCAGTCCCTCACTGACTTCACTACTAAGATGCAACAACTACAGTTATCCTCAACCCGAGTCACAAGTTCTGAAGCCCCACACGAGCCATGCTTACCAGCTCCGCCCATTTATGGAGGTGAGCCAAGCTCATGCAGATCCTTCCTCTCTCAGTGCTCGCTGATTTTTGAGCTACAAACCTCCACCCTCTCCTCGGGTCACGGGTAGCCTATGTGATCATCCTTCTTACAGGCATAGCCTGGGAGTGAAGAACGGCTCTCTAGGACACTCGCGACCTGTGTTGTAACGAATTTGAGGCGTTCTCCAAGGAGATAAAGAGGGTTTTCGACTGTTCTCATGTCGGCAGGGAAGCCGGTAACAGGTTGTTAAGGCTTGGCCAAGGATCACACTCTGCTTTCGATTAAGCCATCGAATTTCGAATCCTCGCTGTCTCAAGTGGATGGAACAACAGAGCCCTATCTGACGTCTTCCTTGATGGCTTGTCAGAGGCAGTCAAGGACAAGCTCGTCTCTCAGGAGCTACCCACCGAACTCATGGATCTTGCTGGTCAGGTCGACTTGAACCTCCAGGAGATCGCCTCCTGCTAGATCATCTCCTCCCAGGACAGCTCACGTGTCCCTTCCTCTGAGACAGACCAATCAGCATAGGCTTCTCATGCAGTTAGACAGGAATCGAATCTCAGAGGAGGAGAGATGCCACCGCTGCCAGGAGAGGGCCTGTTTCTACTGTGGGGCCTCGGGACACTAACTTAAGAACTGCCGTTAAAAGGAGGCACCCTCTAGTCAGACTGGGAGCATTAGAGGGGTTCCTCCCCTTTTCGGCCGGAGATGAAACCGGCTATGGTTCAATCGGTCTCCAACCGTCCAACCCCAGTCTCGTGGCGAGACCTCCAATGATTGGCCTCCAATCCAATTTCTACCGCTGGTTCATTCGAGGGTACAGCTTCGTCTCTGCTCTTTCGTCTCTCTGACCTCCTCCGCACTTCTGTTGGAACAAAGAGGCGGAGAGAGCCTTCGCCATCCTTAAGAGAAGGTTCACCTCAGCTCCCATAATCATCATCCCCGACCCGTCCTGTCAGTTTATGGTGGATGTTGATGCTGATGTTGGAGGGATCCTGTCCCAGAGGTCTCCACAGGATAAACTGCATCCCTGTTCATTTTACTCCCGTCATCTGTCACCGGCCAAGAGGAACTATGATGTAGCCGATTGAGAACTACTGGCCATCAAGTTAGCTCTGAAGGAGTGGAGACACTAGCTGAAGTGAACCAAGCTCCTGTTTATAGTATTTACCGGTCACAGGAACCTCGAATATTTACATAGTGCCAAGAGGCTCAATCCCCGACAGGCTCGGTGGTCATTATTTTTCTCCAGGTTCAACTTTGCTCCAAAAACACCAATCCTGACACTCTCTCACGTCAGTTCTCCTTTTCCCATAACACCATGCCATGCAACACTATCCTGCTCTCTCGCTGCCTAATAGCTTCCATGGAACTGAACATTGAGGCTAATGTCAAGCAGGTGTTGACTCAGGAGCCCGGCCCAAATAACGTTCCCCCTGGATCTATACTTTGTTCCCCTCACTCACGGGTCTTGGAATGTGGCCATGGATCCAGATTGTCCTGTCACCCAGGCTCCACCCAAACCCGCTTCATCTTTCAACAGCACTTCTGGTGGCCCACGTTGGGGAAGGATGTTTCTAGCTTTGTGGCAGCCTGCGACATCTCCGCCCTCTGTAAACATGACAAACGCCCCACTGCTGTCCTCCTCAGAACCTTATCCGTACTTCACTATGCCTGGTCTCACATTTCACTGGATTTTGTAACGGGTCTAACCTCGTCAGATGGGAACACTTCTATTCACCTGGTTCCGCTTCCCTCTGCCAAGGAGACTGCAGAGCAACTGGTGTTACATCTTCCATGTTTTCCATCTTCACGGTCTCCCCACTGACATAGTTTTGGATCGAGGTCCTCAGTTTGCCTCACGCTTCTGGAGGGCCATTTGTAAACTCATCGGGGCCACTCCTAGCCTGTCTTTTTGCTTTCATCCCCAATCTAACAACCAAACAGAACCGGGAAAAAAAAACAAGCAATGGAAGTCGCCCTCCGGTGCATGACCACTCATGATGCTACCACCTGGAGTAACTTCCTCCCGTGGGTCGAGTACGCTCACAACTCCCTGCCATCCGCCTCCATGGGGCTTTTTCCATTCCAGTGCTGTCCGGGCTACTATCCACTGCTGTTCTCAACCCAAGAGTAGGAGGTAGACGTCCCCTCGGCCCAACGTTTGGTCCGCCACTGCAAACAGACATGGTTACGAGCCAGACGATCCCTACTGCATGTCTCCAGGTCATACAAGTGACAGGCTGACCACCACCGTACTAAGGCTCCCAGGTACCGTGTAGGAGAGAGAGTCATGCTCACTACCAGGGACATCCCTCTGAGAATGCGCTCACACAACCTCTCACCTCGCTTTACCGGCCCCTTTACTGTGTCCAAGATGATGTACTGTAAGATAATATAACTTTTTTTTTTAAATAAGGAAGCTAGATTTCAAAATAAAACATTTATCTATTACAAAGCAATTTTGAAATGGAGTTTAGTCATTACCAGCCTACATATCTACATATCTTCATTAAACACATGGTTGATTTAAAGAGAAACTTTCTTGGGTACTTAATTTTTGCAATTCTAAAGCAGAAAGTTTAAGTAATTTTTTCCCACAGGTGTGAAATATACCTGCCGTGGTAGCCAACACAAAAGTGGTCTACTTTGCACAACTAACAACATACCCGTATGTGAAGAGTAAGATGAAGTGTGTGTGTGTGTGTGTGTGTGTGTGTGTGTGTGTGTGTATATATATATATATATATATATATATATATATATATATATATATATATATATATATAATATATATAAAGTACTAAAAACTCTTTAGTGTAGATGGCACTGATGGCACCTAGTCATTAAACCCCAAAGCATTTTTATCCATTCTTTGTATTATGTTTAAATAAATATATAGAGTCAGGATTGTGCAATATAAAGTGAATATTTTTTCAGCACAACCTAGGCAATATAATGAACTCAATTTTAGTTCATTTTGACGAACTATACACAAATGACTGAGCAACAATTTAAAAAAGAATCATATATAGGCAAAAAAAAAATAGAACAGATTTATAAGACCATAATAATAATAATAAGAAGAATGGGTACATTAACTATGCAGTCTAAAATTAAGTGATACATGTGATGAAAACCCGCTCTGTCAGCAAACATACATTTTATATCAAGGACTTAATATATAATATGCACATTTTGTGAGTTCTACATTTTTGCATCTCATTCCGGTAGTAGTAAAAAAAAAAATTTTTTTGAATGTAATGATGAGTTTAATTCTACACAACACCTCAGAAAACCCAAATGCACAGTTTACAGGCACTGTATACTTTGTGTGGGAAACACTGCTTTGAGGAAACAAAAAATACGTTAGACGCACACAAGACAAATATGAGCCATCTCTGAGATTTAGAGCTAATGAGCCTCATTTGAGAAGATTGAGAAATGCCTAAAATATTCAAGTCTCATTTTTTTATATGTGAGTGGCAAACAAGACAATATAAACTATCTCTGAGATTTAGAGGTAAGGAGCCACAATTAAGACATTTTGAGAAAATGTAGAAAATGCCTAAATCTCATTCAAGTCTCAAAGACAGCTCATTTCTGTCTAGGAGAAAAAGAAGAGATTAATACGAGATCTCATCTTGGAGTTTCCTTTGCTATGGTCATGGCCTCGGCTGATGGTGACAGCTGTTCTCTGAGAACTTGTGACTGCAGTCGCTCGATAGTTCAGGACTGGAATTTCTTACAGTCTAACTGAACCTCTAATAATGAACTGGACTCCATTTTAACTTGGACATCAACTACTGTATTGAACTACCAGCATTCTAACACACAGTATGACTGCAGTTCAATCCCTGCTATCCATTATCACCCAAATGAGGACGGGTACCCTGTTGAGTCTGGTTCCTCTCGAAGTTTTTTTGTTTTGCCATTTCAGGGAGTTTTTGCCCCTGTCACCCCCGGCTTGATCATCAGGGACAATCTGATCAGGCAATTTTGATTGATACACATTCACATTTCATACAAACTTCCATAATTTCTTTTGATTGTGTAAAGCTGCTTTACGACAATCACAATTGTTAAAAGTGCTATACAAATTGAATTGAATTGAAGAGCAGAAATGAACTGCTTTGAAGCCTTTGGCTCTGTAATCTGCTGCTGCAGTAAACACACAAAATTTTTTATCTCTGATGCTAGCCTTAGTATGTTTACACGAGAGCGATGAAATGTACAGAAGCATGCCGCTGCCGACCAGAACTAAATAAATGACTGGCACTTTTAATAACCACTTCGTCCTAGGCAAGGTCATGCTGGAAACACTGGACTCGAGGCTTGGACGAGATGTCGGTCTATCACAGGTCATCGTAAAAACACATTGACGCATACATACACTCCTGGGGCTATTGGAGGAAAATCGATTACTGGTTACTGGCATGATTTTTTGTTATTTTTGGCTCAGTACGCTGGCAGTTGTTGTGAAACCATCTCTCTCACTCTCTTTAAGCTTATAATGACATCAATAATACTGAAAGTTTTAGATTTTATGGAAAAGTCAATCACACTTTTCATGTTATCGCAGTAATTTGCAACATGCATGATAGCGCATGACTGCACTGTAAAAAAAAACGGTCGTAAATCCGTAAATTTTACGGTAAAAAACTGGCAGCTGTGGTTACCAAAATTTTACCGTAAAAAATACGGTAGCATTGTTATTGCACTGTAAAAAAAACAAAGCGTAAATTTTACAATAAAAAACTGTCAGCTGTGGATGCCAGAAGTTTACTGTAAAAAAAATACGGTAGCAATGTTTTTGGTTCTATGGGATCACACTCATTATACTACATATTTTACGGATTTTAATTGTTCTTTGTTTCAAGTCTGACTGGGCATCAAACCCAGATCCTGGAGGTGCAAGGTGACAGTGCTAACCACTACACTACCATGCTTGCTAGGCAACTGTTGTCGTTGTTGGACTTCCTCGGTTTCCCCACGTCCCCTCGCACGACTTGCACTCCAACAACGACAACACTTATGTAGCAAGCATGGTAGTGTAGTGGTAGTGACCCGTAGAACCAAAAACATTGCTACCGTATTTTTTTACAGTAAACTTCTGGCAACCACAGCTGCCAGGTTTTTATCGTAAAATTTACGGTTTGTTTCTTTACAGTGCAATAACGGTGCTACTGTATTTTTTACGGTAAAATTCTGGTAACCACAGCTGCCAGTTTTTTACTGTAAAATTTACCGTTTTTTTTTACAGTGTGCGCTGACTCTCTCTTTCTCTCTGCTTAATAATTTCAGTTTCATTGTGGATGCACTGTGCCACACTCGAAGCGAGTCACTGTGTGTGTGTGTGTGTGTGTGTGTGTGTGTGTGTGTGTGTGTGTGTGTGTGTGCATGTGCATGATCTGAGTGCTCCGAGGACAACTAGCTAGACAGCATCTTAAAGCGGCGAACTGTCAGAGCCTGTAGGTTTCCCTTAGCTATGTTCAATACAGAAAAGTTGCTGTAAACTCTAGGCCAAATTTCCCCAGAATAAGTTTGGATGTGAGAACATCTATCACTGAGAACCTACATTTGTTGTAGAGCTAAGCTGGATTAGAAAGAGAGCAGAAAAAAATGCTGAGTCACACTCGCAGTATTATCATCAGTAGGTTTATTTCAATCTCTGCTCTCTGTTTCTCAGAGAAGGAGTGTTGTATTGCTGAAGATCGATCCGTCCACTCGGGAGACACAAAGCTGCAGAGAGACTCTGGAACACCCTGACAGCGCAGTTTAGTGTGTGTGCGTGCGTGCGTGCGTGCGTGCGTGTGAGAAGGGGGGGACTTTATCAAACAATAGAACTGAGCTATATTGTAATGTTCTGACTAATGGGACCTGTATACTGTACATACTGTGTGTTTCAGCAAAAGCACAAGACTAGGGGCTTGTCTTATTTTTGCTTCTATAACCATATTTAAACAATTCCATTATCACTTTATGGGGTTGTAATCATTTTGTATGACATTGTGAGGGAGGAAAAAAGCACTACAAACACTACGATATTTTTCTTTTCTCCTTGTTTGATATTGATATGAGAAGCTGTGGATATCCATACTGGAAGCTAGACACTTGTTCTGTGAGCTGACTTCAGCATTATAGCATTAAGTGATGGGTAATTAAACACAGGAAAGATAGGCGAGCTCCAGCCTTTTCATTTTCACCTCCTTAACACCATGTGTGTCATCCTTCTCTTCCTGCTATTTTAATTCTCTGGTTCCCTAGCTAGTGGAATTAAGCCTGTCTGAAGGCATAATCAGCTCAACGTTCATTAAGACGACTCTCTTGCTTTGTAAAGCAAATAGTGTCACAATCGTTACTCATCTGCAAATTTCCCCAGTGCATCTTAGCAATAATAAACTGTCCCTGACAGCAGTGTTTCAGCACCATGCCGCAGCGTACAGCGAAACCGGGCTCACTGATCCGAGGCACTTTCAGCCTGCCGTCCACCTTCGCACTGTGTCCCTCTACTGTTTCTGTTCACAGCCCAGAGGAAACGTTAACTGCTGCAGCCCATCTGAATATTAAACCGGCCGAAACCGACTACAGAACGCAGTCATGTATGATGTACCGGAGTACACAGAACGTTCACATTAAACACACATTATTACATGGTAGAGGTGAAATTCATGAGGTGGGAAAAAAAGAGTAAGTGTGTGTGTGTGTGTGTGTGTGTGTGTGTGTGTGTGTGTGCGTGTGTGTGTGTGCGTGCGTGTGTGTGTGTGTGTGTGTGAGAGAGAGAGTTCTGCCACGAAGCGACTATCATTTCTTTCACAGCATGTAGGTTTAGTGCTTTTAATGAAAGGTGCTAGGAGGAGTGCAGAGGTAACCTTCATCAAGGCTACACAGTCCTCTTTAGTTTTTCTACATATTCACATTTATACTCGCAACCAAAAGTTGAACTTCTAATAAACCTTGTAATATAATGTAAAACAGTGCTGACGTTGTATAAAATGCTGTTTGTTAATCAGTGATTTTTAAGTGCTGGTAACTCTAAACGAACTTCTCTGCAGCAGAGGTTTTGAAGTTTTGGTCTTGCTTTCCTGAGAAGATCTTCATGAGAGCCGGTATTGCACAATACTCATTACTTGTAAATTTGCATAAACTATTTTTCTTTGCTGCTACTTTCAAGGAACGTTTACTGTTTACTGTTTCTCCTCCCACTACCTCAACTCATTATCTCATTATCACATAGTATTGTAATGTCATGTTGTCGCATTGTCACTTTATCGCTCTTGTTTGCACATGCACCTTGTTTGCACTCTTTTGTATAAAAACTTTTCTGTTAACTTAAAATGTCAATCTGTCTTGTCTCAGCTAGTCAGCTAATTAGGCTTCTTAGTTAGCTAGTTACTCACTCACTCACTCACTCACTCATCTATACCGCTTAATCCTGTATTCAGGGTCACGGGGGGCCTGGAGCCTATCCCAGGAGACTTAGGGCACATGGCAGGGTACACCCTGGACAGAGTGCCCAACCATCGCAGGGCACAGACATACATACTGTACACTACGGGCAATTTGGGAACGCCAATTAGCTTAACCTACATGTCTTTGGACTGTGGGAGGAAACCGGAGTACCCGGAGGAAACCCACCAAGCACGGGGAGAACATGCAAACTCCATGCACACAGAGACGGGAATCGAGTCTGACCTTGGTCCTGGAGGAAGGTTTTATTGTTTCACTGTGTACTGAACTGTATATGGTTGAAGTGACGATTTTGAAATCTTGACTTTTGAAATCTCCAATATAGTTCTACATTGTAGATACTAACCACTGCATACAAGAAACACCCTACAGAACCTCAGCGATGCTCAGACTCGGTCATTTCGTCATCACATTTTAACCCTTAGATGTTTACGCTTATCCATTTTTTTTCTTGCTTTCAACACATCAACAAGAACTGCATATTCAGTTGCTGCCCAGTCCATCACACCCCTTAACCATCTGCACTCTCAAACCTGATCAATAACTGTCAGACATATAGAAATCTAATTTTAAATATTTATCATATACTGTAGCAAGCCATGCCTTTTTTTTCTTCTTCTTCCCACAGCCTCTCAGCACTCCCATCATTCTTTAATGCCATTGTAGTCCAGTATTTTACCCTTGGTTGACTGTATAGTTTTATTTTATTTTACTTTTGAATAACTTACTGTTGTTTCCTAGGTTTCTGAAGCAAGGCCCAATGTCTCTTTCGGTCTTGATATATTTTTCAGAATTTTCAGGCTCTGCCCAGGCAGCCGGTACAGATTTCTAAGAAGCAGCGTGGTGAAGGTAAAGTATATATAAGGTACAAGTGTAATTTTGAATGCTGATCGCGTACCATCAACTGAGTAATATCTATAAGGTCAGGGACATTTTTTGCACTGCTGACAGCAAGAAATGTTACGACAGGCAACTCGCAGAGACTTTATAATGTGACCTCCAGCATCCACACAGATCCTTAAATCTATTCCTTAATTATGTATTTTAGAACGTGCTTTTTAATATTTTTCTTAACGTCTGTATGGTCCAGTATTGTTCTACAAAAAAAATAAATAAAATTATATACACATGTGGACAAAATTGTTGGTACCCTTCGGTCAATGAAAGAAAAACTCACAATGGTCACAGAAATAACTTTAATCTGACAAAAGTAATAATTTGAAAAAATTCTATGAATGTTAACCAATGAAAGTCAGACATTGCTTTTCAACCATGCTTCAACAGAATTATTAAAAAAAATTAACTCATTGAACAGGCCTGGACAAAAATGATGGTACCCCTAGAAAATACTGAAAATAATGTGACCAAAGGGACATGTTAATTCAAGGTGTGTCCACTAATTAGCATCACAGGTGTCTACAATCTTGTAATCAGTCAGTGGGCCTATATATAGGGCTCCAGGTAGTCACTGTGTTGTTTGGTGACATGGTATGTACCACACTCAACATGGACCAGAGGAAGCAAACGAAAGAGTTGTCTCAGGAGATTCGAAAGAGAATTATAGACAAGCATGTTAAAGGTAAAGGCTATAAGACCATTTCCAAGCAGCTAGATGTTCCTGTGACTACAGTTGCACATATTATTCAGAAATTTAAGATCCATGGGACTGTAGCCAACCTCCCTGGACGTGGCCGCAGGAGGAAAATTGATGACAAATCAAAGAGACGGATAATCCGAATGATAACAAAAGAGCCCAGAAAGACTTCTAAAGAGATCCAAGGTGAACTTCATGCTCAAGGAACATCAGTGTCAGATCGCACCATCCGTCGTTGTTTGAGCCAAAGTGGACTACATGGGAGACGACCAAGGAGGACACCATTGTTGAAAACAAATCATAAAAAAGCCAAACTGGAATATGCCAAACTACATGTTGACAAGCCACAAAGCTTCTGGGAGAATGTCCTATGGACAGATGAGACAAAAATGGCACATCAGCTCTATGTTCAAAGACGGAAAAATGAAGCATATCAAGAAAAGAACACTGTGAAACATGGAGGAGGCTCTGTTATGTTCTGGGGCTGCTTTGCTGCATCTGGCACAGGGTGTCTTGAATCTGTGCAGGGTACAATGAAATCTCAAGACTATCAAGGGATTCTAGAGAGAAATGTGCTGTTCAGTGTCAGAAAGCTGGGTCTCAGTCGCAGGTCATGGGTCTTGCAACAGGACAATAACCCAAAACACACAGCTAAAAACACCCAAGAATGGCTAAGAGGAAAACATTGGACTATTCTAAAGTGGCCTTCTATGAGCCCTGACCTCAATCCTATTGAGCATCTTTGGAAGGAGCTGAAACATGCTGTCTGGAAAAGGCGCCCTTCAAACCGGAAACAAATGGAGCAGCTTGCTCATGAGGAGTGGGCCAAAATACCTGCAGAGAGGTGCAGAAGTCTCATTGACAGTTACAGGAATCGTTTGATTGCAGTGATTGCCTCAAAAGGTTGTGCAACAAATTATTAAGTTAGGGGTACCATCATTTTTGTCTAGGCCTGTTCCATGAGTTTATTTTTTTAAATAATTCTGTTGAAGCATGGTTGAAAAGCAATGTCTGACTTTCATTGGTTAACATTCATAGAATTTTTTTTAATTATTACTTTTGTCAGATTAAAGTTATTTATGTGACCATTGTGAGTTTTTCTTTCATTGACCGAAGGGTACCAACAATTTTGTCCACGTGTGTATAGTGTCAGGATAAGATGAGCTAAGATGTACCTTTATTTGTCCCACAGTGCGGAAATTTCTGTTACATAATACAAATGTCTCTACTACTTATTTGCTATTTTAAGTAAGAAATTAAAGACTTGGAAGTGTGCGATTGTGGAATGATGATCAATGACCACATGGTGCAATGCTTCCCAACAGAATGAGGGCAGTTACTCCGACATGAACTATTTTTCTGACACAGCAATCACTCACTCGTCGTCTATACCACTTTATCCTGTATTCAGGGTTGCAGGGGGCCCGGAGTCTATACCAGGAGACTTGTGGCATGAGCAGGGGTACACTCTGGACAAGGTGCCAATCCATCGCAGGACACACATACACTTACTTATTCACACACACTTACTTATTCACACACTACAAGCAATTTGGGGAATGCCAATTAGTGTGTAAATGAGAGGGACCCAAGTGGAATGGTGAGGCTACAGGGAGCAGAGTTAAAGAATGTGCAGGACAAGGGTCAACGATCCAGAGAGTGTGTAAAGGAGGTGAACAGGTAGGTAGGAAGGGATGGAGAAAAGTGTTACGAAAGAGTATCAGCAAGAATGAAAGGAAAGGTGTACAAGACAGTCGTGAAACCAGCGAAGCTCTACAGCTTAGAGACGGTGGCACTAAAGAAAAGACGGGAGGCAGAGTTGGAGGTAGCAGAGATGAAGATGTTGAGGTTCTCTTTGAGAGTGATGAGGATGGATAGAAACAAGAATGAATCCATCAGTTTTGGTGATAAAGTCAGAGAGGCCAGACAGCTCTACATCACTGCCTCAGAGGCATTGATTTTTTTTAAACCTGTGTGTTAGACTCCATCCGTGCCCACACCCAAACAGTTGGTGTAAGAGAAGAGGATGCAGAGTATCGGGTTAGATGGAGGCAGATGATTCCCTGTGGGAAAAGACAAAAGACAAAGAATAAGAATTAGCCCGGTACCCGGAGGAACAATAATGCTGACCACTAAGATTTCACTAAATTCCATTTAATGAATAAAAAAAGGACACAGCAAATTTCTTTTCTTTTTTTTGTCCGTTTTCCAAGTGTCTGGAAAAAACATGTTTATTACCTTACAACCCTTGTTGAAGCAGCTATAAACAGTGGTTCTCTTCCTTTTTTTTAAATTAAACAATAAGACAATAAATGGTGCACCTTCCAGAGAACACATGTCTCCCTTCTTGAAGTGCTCTAAAATTTACTGTATGACATACTTTATGAATAATATTTTACTAACTTGATTGTATGAGCATCTGGCCTTTTGAATTATTAATATTAATTTAAAAAGTGTGATAATGTAATGAAATGGCAGAAAGATTGTTATAGAGGGACGAAGACGTGTTATGCATCATATGGTGTAGGTTATAGTCTAAAACTTTGCTACAGTATGCACTAGGACAGAGTAAACATGGTACAAGAAATCTGCAGCATGTAAATCAAGCCATAATGAAGTAAACATAATCCTCAGTCTCTTGGCAGCTATAGATTTAGATTTTAACATCGCACACTGCTTTCTGAGTGATGTGCAGAAGCTGCTTACACCAGCGGGTGCATGCCTCTGCACTTTCATACGGCCCCAGAGCCTCCTTCAGTTAGCTCCTCCAGCTCTTCCCTCTCTCTCATTCTCTCTTTCATTCTGACAAGCACACATTTGTTCTATCTGGCTTTGCTTTGCCTCCACCACTCACAGTCTAATCATTTATGTCTCTCTTTTTCTCTATCATGTTTGTTTCCCCTTCTTTGTTCTCTTATTCCTCCTCTCCATGCATTTTTTTTTAGGTGTTTGTGTTTCCTGTGTTTTACAGCAGCTCTACATCACTGCCTCAGAGGCATTGATTTTTTTTAGACCAGTGTGTTAGACTCCATCCGTGCCCACACCCAAACACATCAATCTGCTCCTGCGGTGCTTTCACCTCACTCACTCCCTCTAAATAAGTCTGTGCTCTTGGCTGTCCTCTACGTCGGCCCAAATAACAATCTGTTAAAGGTTAAGTGCTGCGTGTTTATGCAGGAAAAGGTTTGTTTTTGTTTTCTGTAGCGTTTTGACGCTGTGACTTTTACAGAATTTGTTCCTACTCGTATAAATGATTGTGTTTTCCGGTACAGGAAAGGAGGCGGAGCTGGTCACTGTTCACCCACGAGCCATGTTCATACCTCGAGAAGGCTGGACTTTCCTTTCTGCAGGTGGGACATGAGAACTAGTTTATGGTGGCTGAATTACTACAAGATCGTCAAAAATCTGTCTAACTGCCATATTTTTAAAAACACTGGTTAGAATAGCTTTTTTTTTTCTTTTTTTTTTTTAAAGACTTAAATAGCATAGCACTATCTTAGCAGTGGAAAACATAAACCCATCTGAATATCTATTCTATGTATCTTTATATGAAACCCCTAAAAAGTTTAACTTTGCATACATTAGTAGCACGCCATCTGGTGGAAAAGCTCCATGCACATATCACTTTGGGTTAACACTGTGGCCTCACACCTCCAGAGTCATGGTTTGGTTCCTGCTTTGGGGTGCGGTGTGTGTGAAGTTTGTATGTTCTCTCCAAGCTTGGTGGGAATCCAGGGACATGTAGGTCTGGCTAATTAGTGTTCTCAAATTGCCTGTAGCTTATGTGTGCATGTGTGTGCGCCCTGCAATAGATTGGTGTACCCTGCCTCATGAAGTTTGGACAATGTACTGTACAATTTTATCTGCATAGAAGATAAATAAATGAACAGATCACTTCATATAGAGTTACTGATTAGGAACCATCACAGTCACTTACTGACATTCATGTTCTCATCAATTTTACATTGTGCAGTTTGTATTAATCGTCACATGCCTTTCATCAGTGCAGTTTTTCACCACTGTTGCATATGATTTACATGTAACAGCAGCAGCACACGCACACACATGATCATGTCTGCTGCTGAAAATGATCCATCACCCAAATAATATCTGGCAGGTGATGAATCCTACACGCACGAATTATACACACACTGCATAGCCTGTTTATGTGACTGAGACGGTACACAGTACAGGGTAGGTTTCCCCTCATAAAACTGGATGAGCTGCATCCACAGAAAGACACACAAGAACAAGCATGTAAAATGCTCAGTGAGCGTCCTGTGAGACGTCTTCAGATCAGAGAAAACCGTTAAGCTGTTTTTGACTCCAGCCCGTCACTGGTCATATCAGTGTTGCTTGTTGTTTTTTGTTGTGTCACTTCCTGCTATTGAGGGTGGATGTGGGTTGTTTTTAAAACCAAGAGGGAGGTAGACTGAGGAGTGAAGTGTGTGTGTGTGTGTGTGTGTGTGTGTGTGTGTGTGTGTGTGTGTGTGTGTGTGTGTGTGTGTGTGTGTGTGTGTGTGTGTGTGTGTGTGTGTGTGTGTGTGTGGTGAACCTGCTGTTCTCAGTCACCATGGGAAAAGAATGTTCTAAGTGTTCTGACCTAGCTAAGTACAAGCGCCCGCCTCAGAACTGTGTCATCAAACAAAGTACAGATGGAGAGAAAAAGAGAAGGGATAGCCACAGAAAGACGGGGATGGTGGACCATTAAAACAGGGCCGGTCTCTCTGTTGTTATTACCGCGATGCATCTTTGACACCAGCACTGTGTGTAAAAAGCATCTAAAAGCGTCTGTGTGTGCATCATGCATGCTTAGTGTGTGTTTGAATGAGAGAGAAAGAATGTAAGGCCTATAGTTGTCTTGACGCAGCTTTTTATAGGATGCGAACAAAAGGAGAGCTTTTTTTCTTTTTTTTCCTTCATCTTCCCTGTAGTGCCACAATCACACAATCTTTTAGTTTGCCTTCTGTTGTTACAATCAAACCAGCTAATCTACAGTATACAGGCTCTTTTTATTAAGCTTCTCTAACACTGAATATCCTATTTAAGTGCTGGTGGTGGTGTTGGTTCTCTTTAATTAAATGAACAGGACTTTTTAGTGTGGATGTTTTTAACTAGAAACGCCACGTGATGAAGCTGTTAAATGTAAATGTAGACTTTGTCCAGATGTGCGTCATGTTCATGTTAATAATAATACACCTGGCAGTTTATGGCTTGTGAGATATGAGATGGCTCATGAGCAATTTCATTTAGCATTATTCTGCTCATGCTGTTGTACTGGGTATGAGCACGGCTGTGACGTCGTCAGAGTGCTGAAGATATCACAGCCACGCTGATATTCAGTACAACAGCATGACCAGGAGAGTGATATTGCTTTCTTTTATATATCATTTGCTGTCTTATCAACAGATTATGATTTGTTTCTTCATTTACTCAGTTATTTCGATCCACCAACACGCATCCTTCCACGACTGGCGGAACGAACTAACCGTGACTGGCAGAGTTGGCGGAACACAGTTAGCAACTAATGGGATGAAAATAGGGTTTAAATTCTTCAAAGTAGCCCAAAGATGAGGAGAATAAACTATGGAGGTGGTGGACAGTCTTGAGAAACCTACGAGAATTAAATTACTGCCTTATCAGATAACTTCTAGGTTCTGGAGTTGAATCGCTTGTTTCACACATCAATTAGTGACCTTGATCCAGGGGTAGAGAGAGATTTGGGATTTGGGATTCAGCCTTGTGTTAGATTCTAGTTGGCTTCTAGTGTAGCCTGCTCCATGTGCAGGGAGTGTCAGTTAATGTAAGGGAACATCCCTTGACAAAACTCCACCATTTGGAACACACTGCGAAGAGACACCAGCGCAGACGTCACTTCCTCTTTGCGTTACCATGGTGTCATAAGCATCTCGGATACCTGTCACTGCTGACACACTACGGACATTAAATATTGAATATTTATTGAAACAAAAACTGATACTGTTATAAAACATACTATTGAAATGTTTATAACTTGTAAATAAATTTTTGATTAATAATAATAATTGATTAAATAATAGATTTTTTAAACAAATTTCAAGCCTATATAATACTAAGGATTTCTTAATTTAAATTAAATGTTAAATTATTGTGCCCTTTTTAATATGATGTCGTCCTCGATAATAATGATAATAAATATATAAATCCTTTTTCCAGCTCTCTTTTGTTTTCACGCTCCAGCGAAACGCACTGACTGATGGAAAATTTTTCATTCCTTTTTCTGGTGAAGTGAATACCTGTTGTTCATTCGTTTCCTACACCGTTACACCGTCTTCCCTTTGAACTGAACATTTTCGCTCAATGCGGTTTGGAATCACACTTAACATGGCTGAACACTCTGGGTAGTGCACTTCGTAGGCTACTTCAGGCCGATCGGAACGCACTTTTAGAAGCGGTTATTAACGAGACGGTGTTATTTAAGATGATTTAACATTATCAGATGTGTTTTCATGCTGAAAGAGTTTCTGTGACTGGTTTTGAATGTGGGTTTTGGCAGGCAGCTGCTCTTTCTCTCGTTCAAGTACTGTGGACCGTGCAGAACTACTTTCAAACATGCTGTGACCGACTGTTAGTGTAATTAATGATTGTTAGCACTCCTGTGACACAGTGATGTAGTTAAACGTCTCAGTGCTGTTATGCTCTATATCAGCACTTGTGGAATGTTTATTATCCAATCCGATTACTTAGTCAGAACTATAAGATGCTGGTATCTTCATATAAAGACCTTTTCCTTTCACTTGTTCCTGTCATAATTGTTGTGGAACTTTCCTTTTCGACAGAAAGTGCTGCAATAGTAGAAGAAATAGTGTCACTTTCGTCAGTTGGAGTTGGCAGAAGAGAGAGTAGTGACCTACAATCAGCTGTGAAACCACTTTTACTGGAAGTGGAAAGCACTCAGTCACTCGTGGAACTGTGATAATCGTGGCGTCCTCGTCATTGCAACATTTCTTATCACACAATCAGAGGACTTCTGTATCCTAGAGCACACACATGCTATATCTCACTGTTGCAAAAAGAAAAGTGTGTGCATTCTCATAATAGTAGTTACATGCATAGACAAATGGATAGATAAAAAGGTAACGGGAATGTAAACAGGATTCTCACATGTTCTTGAAATCGTATCGTGGAAATTGAGATGATGGTGATCATAAAGTTGAGCAGTTAAGCTCCTCAGATTACATATTAATTAGTAGCATCATTTTCTGAAAGGAACCCTGTCAGCACTGTGCACACATACACATACAGCAACACACACACACACACACACACACACACACACACACACACACACACACACACACACACACACACACACACACACACACAAACACACACATATACATACAGCAACACACAATCACTGTTGTGGTAACAATTGATCTAAAACCTTAACAATAAGATGAGAATTCTAATGTTGATCTCTGATGAGTAAGGCATGATGGAGTGTAAAATCTACCCCCTGATAACTCGCTGAATAGGAAAGCTTTGAACAGAACTGTGAATTCTTAAGTCTGTGGTTTGTGAGGCAGCAGAAAGCAGTGGACAGGCGTGTGGTCTCTTCATTGTGTAAAACACTGGAGGGGCATCTAAATGTTTAATAGTGTTCTGATTTCTTTGCTGTTTTCCTCCTGGTGCTTGATGACGATTTTTACGATTTTTGTCGTAAAAATGGCTTTTTCCCCAAGAAGTTGTTGTACAAATTTGTTGTTTTTTTACACCACTAAAAGATGTTTGAAACCTCTGTGCAAAGATCAATTTGTCTGTGATCTGAGACGGAGGGGGAAATGATAGAAAAAGTAGCCTTAATGATCTCAGAGCTCACCTACCTCGCCTCCGCTTCAGAAAAGATTGATTCCTACTCATTCGTCCTTAGAGTTCCTTTTGCTATTCGGATCAATACTATGCTATTTCTGACCACCATAAAGACCATGTTGATGCAGAGGGTCTTACAACAAACCTTTAATATCTTATAATTTGATTAGGATGCCTCTGTAAATCCCCTTCCTTTTCAGCGTTGACTTAGAGTCGCTACTGAAATCTTATCTAGTATAGTGTTTTTTGTTTGTTTTTTTACAATCCAGCGGTTTCAAGCAAATGCACAAATATTAAGAATGGCTGATCTCATCACTAAAAAACATTTGCTGTGTTTGAGTGATTGTGCCTGTCTTGTCCTGACAGGGCCTTGAAACACTAACAGGAATTAATTTATGCTTTCATCTAATATAGAGGCTTTTAGTTTAGATTACGTTTACTCACACAAGAGTTGAGAAGCAACAGTATGTGGGCGAATGTGAAAAATAACTTTAAAAATAGTGTATTTGATGTTCATTTTTAGTTTTCTCTTTAAGTCCAACAATCAGCAACAGTAAGAGACCGGACATTAGGGTTAGAGGTTTGCAGGGGTTTTATTGTTGCTCTACAGCTTTAAAACTAATCAATAAGAGGCTCTCGTAGACTCAATGGTAGTATTGTGTTACTGGCAACCCAGAAAGCATGCTTCACAAACCATATCAGTGTTTTTCATCCTAAACAGACTGGTGTGGTTTCTGGTACTGACACACTCTAACAGGATGTCCGATTCCTTCACAACCCACAGGATTGGGACGAAGCAGCTGTGCGGTCAGAAGAAAAACATTTATTAGTGAGGCTAATTATTCTTCAGTCTGCTAGGGAGCGGAAAGACTGGACTGAAATGGAGAAATGGGAAAAGGTCATGTGGTCTGATGAGTCCAGACTAATCCTATTCCAGAGTGATGTGCGCGTCAGGAAAGCGTATGAAGCAATGCACCCAACACTCATCGTGCTCACCATACAGGACCCTGGAAGCAGCTTTATGATCTGGGCTTGATTTAGTTACGCTCAGTAGCTTATGTGGCAATAAAATGAAGCCAGCTGATGACCCGAATGTACTACATGTCTAGGATATATCATGTCTATGGAGTTTATTCCCTGAAGACACAGTCATAATCCAGGACTCAAATTATGAAAAGATGTTTCAGGGAGCATAAGGAATTATTTTCACAAGACCTTTACCACATTGAGCATCTTTGGGATGTGCCGGAGAGAAAAGGTTTTTGTGCAGAGAGATTTGACTCCCCTGTCAAAACTTAACACAACTCCTGATGGAATTAAATGACATGATGCATAAGTTGTGTCGAAACAACGGCACTTCAAAGCTGTAGGACAAGCGAAGATTAGAGAATGTGAATTGCTTGTAACCGAGTTGTGACACACACACACATACAGTACTGTGCAAAAGTCTTAGGCGCCATATTATCTGTAGTACAAATTTTGTTATACAAGTTTATGATGTCTGCATTATTATGTACAGTACAAGACCATTCCCGACAAAGATACACTACAATTAATGAATAAATAACATTACAGAAGAATATTTGCATGCCTGTAAAGAAAGCGACATATTACATGACAGACCAGTTTTCAGATGAAAAAAGAAAAAAAATCAATAATGTAGACTCCTGGGTTTTGCATGAAAAATAGAAAGGAGTGAGTGTGACCAAGTTACCAAAAGAACTCATATACTCCAGCATGCTCAGTAAAACCTAACAGCTGTTTCATTTACAGTACTGTGCAGAAGTTTTGAATATCCAAACAAAAGCCATATGCAATGATGCTTTTGAAAACATGGCTACATTAAAATATTACTTAGTGCTTTTTATAGAAGTTTAACATAAACAATAAATGTCAATATTTGGTGTGGAAACTCTTTGCTTGAACATAAGTGGTAGTGTTCGATACAAATGTGTGCAGTATTGTAAGTAAAACAGATGTTAGGTTTTACTGAGCATGCTGGAGAATATGAGTTCTTTTGGTAACTTCATCACACTCGCTCCTTTCTCCTTTCTAAATTATTCATTTTTTTCCCCATCTGAATGTACCCCATATACCACACCATACCATCACTTTTTTTGTTCCAACAGTCTTGGAGGGATCTATCCAATGTGGGTTAGTGTCAGACCAGTTGATATGGTGTGGTATATGGGGTACAAAGATAGTGGGGCCATTCTTCATCAATGGAAACCTCAAGGCCACTGGATATTTGAAATTGCTACATGATGATGTGTTTCCCTCTTTATGCACTGAAGCTGGCACGTTCCCTGAGTTTTCCCAGCAAGATGGTGCACCACCACATTATGGGTGTCAGGTCCGAGCATTCCTAGATGAACAGTTTCCTGAAAAGTGGATTGGTCATCGTGGGCCAGTTGAATGGCCCCCAAGGTCTCCCGATCTGACCCCCTTAGACTTTTATCTTTGTGGTCATCTGAAGGCAATTGTCTATGGTGTGAAGATACGAGATGTGCAGCACCTGAAACTACGGATACTGGAAGCCTGTGCTGGCATTTCTCCTGCGGTGTTGCTATCAGTGTGTGAAGAGTGGGAGAAGAGGGTTGCATTGACAATCCATCACAATGGGCAGCACATTGAACACATTTTATATGTGGTCAGAAACTTGTAAATAACACATGAAAGAATAAAGTTACGTTAAAACCAAGCACACCATTGTTTTTCTTGTGAAATTCCCAATAGGTTTGATGTGTCACATGACCCTCTTCCTATTGAAAAAACAAAAGTTGGATCCAAGATGGCCGACTTCCAACTGGCCACCATGGTCACCACCCATCTTGAAAAGTTTGCCCCCTCACATATACTAATGTGCCACAAACAGGACGTTAATATCACCAACCATTCCCATTTTATTAAGGTGTATCCATATAAATGGCCCACCCTGTATATACACACACTGTGTGTTTTTTTATGCTGTTTACTCAACATCAGCGCCTAACTTAAGCATCAAACTTCAGATACCAGAGTAACCATTATATTATCTGTTATTTTAACTGTTGTGGTTGACCCTCTCATCATGGCGCAGTCATGTCCGAATCCCTGAAGCTGTTACTCGAGTCATGTCTAAATCAAATGATTAAATGCAGAACTCTAGCTTCACTAAACACTCCCTGTCTGAATGTAGGTCTGTATAGTTTCTCTTGGTGTTTGTTGAGTTTCCTCTGGGCTTCTTTTAGTTTTTTCTCTATTTGTTTCCTCTAGATGCCACAAGTCGTGAATGTGTGTATGGTGTTCCATCCTGAGTGTTTTTCTCATTTCACTCCCTGCGTTACTGGGATACACTCTAGACTCACTGTAATCCCGAGCTGAGGTAAAGCGCTTACTGGATATGAAGGAGTGAAAAAGAAGCAGTTACTTACATGGTTTACTCATTAAATATGGAGACTTGTAGAAATGCTTGGTTGAAGTCTCAAGCTTAAGTTCAAAGTGCATTTCAAGTAATCAGGAAGTAATGTTTCTAAAACTATTTTACTTGCCCTCGACTATTTCTGTTTTTCCTGTATTGATGAGCTCATAATGAGCGCTTCAGGTCAGACATTATAAATAGGGACGGGACCGACACCCTGGTTAGCACAGTTAGACTAGAGTTACAGTTAGATTAGTGACTCACTCACTCATGGTTATGCTCTCTTGCTCTCTCTCTTTCTTTCTTTATCTGTGTGTGTGTACATCTGTCTCTCCACTGTGTCATTCACCACACACCGCTACACAAACAAGACACAAGGACGTCTAAACCAAACATACATTTGTTAGAGGACAGCAACTTAAAAAATAGTGTTTTTTTTCTCCATAACATTAAATGGGATTTTTGAGGAGCAAAACTGTGTGTGTGTGTGCGTGTGCGTGTGTGTGTGTGTGAGAAAAAGAGGGACAGAGAGAGAGAGATGTTCTTTTTTTCTCTCTCTCTCTCTTCAGGAAAAAATACACACTTGGTGTTGCAGTGTGAGCTCATCCCCTAACATTCTCTTTTATCGGACAGATAGGCTGCTGAGAGGATTACTGTGCATGAGAGAGGGCTATGTCAACACACACACACAGGTTTAACATTATCCCTTCCATACTTGTTCTTCTGTTTCTTCAGCTTTAGTCTAATTTTCCTTTCTTTAGCAAAAACATGTGTATGTGCAGATTTCAAGTGTTTGAACCCAAACAGTGTGGTGCATCATGACACAGTATAGTTACTAATCATAATCCTGAACTATCTGCACCGGGGTGCGTGTGGGTGTTTTCCACGGTGTAACAGTACTTCCTGGCCTTCCGTCATGTTCCACACTAGTGTAACCAGTGTTTCTGTTGTACCTAATGGTTATTGAACACTGCTAATGATCAGTTATGTTACAGCTCTCTTAACAAATAATGTCACCCCCCCCCTCTCTTTTTCTTTCTATCTCTCTCTTTCTCACACACACGTGTATTTGTAGATTTCTGTCAGGTGGAGTTGCGTCTGTTGGCTCATCTGTCGTCTGACCCCGAGCTCTTGAGAATCTTCCAGAACCCTGAAACAGATGTTTTCAGCATGCTCGCCTCTCAGTGGTGGGTACACACTCACAAACCCACACTCACTTGTGCCACACACACAAGAAAAGCTTATATGCCACACTTCCGCGCACACAGAGATCCAGCCAGTAATCTGCACACGAGGAAGAACTTTAAGAAACGCACAGACTCTGTCGCCCCGCGGGCTTGTTCTGGGCATGCGCTGTGATGTGGGCGGAGCAACACGTCTAAGCATCCTCTTACACACTGTCAGTGCTGTTGCCATGACGACCCACTGGAGGCATCACGAGTGTTTCGGTTTGGGCTTGCAGATGCCCTAGACACACTAAACACCAACTCCTCTGCCTTTCTTTCACGTGATTATGATTATGATGAGAAATCAGGGTAACAAATCTAACGCATCCAAAGTCACAGGTAGTGCGTGCACCTTGCACGATAACTGATTAGCTTTTTCATTTCAAATCTCTTCCATGCTTTAACATATACAGATGCAAAGCTTTTTATGAACCACTCTGTCCAAAAGATGGCAGTTAGCCAGCCTTTATTATCGAACATGTTGAAATCTCATGAACCTCATGCACATGGGCTGCTTGTTTGTTTGTTTTTGTTTTTCTTACATATATTGACATATAGAATTTTGTCTAAATTAAATTGCCCACAGTATTTATTGATTGGTTACCTTTTTCATTACTTTATTTCCCTGTGTTTGGGTCTCTTCTGTTTGTTTGTTTGTTTGTTTGTTTGTTTGTTTGTTTGTTTGTTTGTTTTTCCTCGTGGTCATTAAGTAATAAGGCTCTGTGAATCACATGTCACAAGCGTTTTATTCCTCTTAGAGCCCAGCAGTTTGCTAATGATTTAATGTTTAAATTATTAATGAACAAAATGCCATGCTTTTTATCCCTTTTACATTTAAAGTTGCTAATTCATGTTATCACTTGCAGCTAGAAACACTTCTTTTGTAGACACAGCTTTTCAGCTCGTATACATATCTATTTTACAGTAAGTATTGTTGTTATAATCTTGTTTCATCATTATATTAATATAATATGGAAGGCCCAGAGGTGTTAGAATTATAGCCGTTCCTGTCAGACACAGTGTTTTGGTGAATTAATCAGCTCTCTGGCCATACAGTATTATTTTGTAGGTTGTTAATAATCACACAAATATATGGCTTTAAAAAAAAAAAAAAAACCTACTTGGTGTATACAGTGAAAAAGTGTAATAAACTAACCGTGCCCCATGTAAACACAATTTCAAAGTCGAACTGTGTGAAAGTGTGGCTGGTAATGGTCTTAATAATCCATTAAATGGAATTCACAATCATTATGTAAACCACTGAATCTGATTAATGTGATTACTTTCACAAGTTAAATAAGTGTGCATTTTGCACAGGTGCTTGTGTGTCAAGACACAGTGATGCAGCGCACAAATGCTGCTTCTAGCTGTCAGATTAATGAGAACATCTGGAGGCTTGTATTGCTGAGACAGACATCATTTAAGACTTACCCCTGCCTGGTGCAATCAGTGTGTCTGTAATGAACTCGTTCAGCTGATGAAAAATCTTCACATAAAACTGTGTGTGTGTCTGTGTGCGTGCGACTGTGGTGTCCCCACTGTGACCCTTTGATTCTGACATAATTCAGTCTGAAAGCTGACCTGACATTAGCCACTTGCTGCTGATTTTGCCATGTCAAAGACAGACTCTGTCAGGACATTGATGTGCCCTCACTTCTGTCCCTACTGTCTAGGACTTACTTATATAACCCTCTCTTTCTCTCTCTGTCTCTCTCCCCCCACAGGAAAGGTGTAAATGAGGACAGAGTAAGTGCAGAGGACAGAGAGCACGTTAAACGCATCGTGTACTCTGTGGTCTATGGAGCTGGTGAGATCTCACACATACTCGTTCTCTCATTCGCATGGTTTAGGTACAGGAAAACCTCAGCGGTACACAGCAGTGCTGAAAGTTTACACACACCTGACCAGAACACCTCCTTTAACTGCTGTCCAGTTTCCAGGGAATGATTTTTATTGGAAGTTGGAGTCCGGCTGTAGGGACTTCTGCTTATTTAAACACAAAAACAAACCAGGTTTTAATAAGATTTCAGAACATAGTTAAAATGCAACTGAAATACGTACAGTATACGGACACCTGCAGTGTTTCTCTTGCACTGAAATACCCAGGAATCCCAGCGGGGAATCACGACCGTACCAAAAGTTGATGTGAAACTACGGCTATTATTAAAGCCTAAGACAATTTTTTTATTTATTTTTTTTAATAATGGCTCACAGTCTTTTTGATAAAAAGTAAAATAACTCAATAACTGAGTTGTTATACTTCGATAAACATGCTGAAGCCGGTCGGCTCATCATCAGATCAGACTGAAAGTCCTGATGATGGGAATAAGATTAGCACATTTTTAGTAGTTTTAGTACAGACAGGATCACAGTGACAAACCACGGAATTATTAATTTTTTAAGACAGACTAAAATCAAACACTAATTACGTTTAGCATGGAATGAAGTTCAAAGGTTCTAACATGCGGTACGGTATTGAAGCAGATTGTGTATGCAGAGCTGTTAAAACATTTCAACTTCCTGAAGCTGTAAATGTGATAAGAACAGGCTGTTCATGCGGAATACATTACTGTCTCACTGCGTTTAATAAACTCTACGGCACTTTGACGCTTCATACATTTTAGATTAGTTTTGGGGCTGTTATTAGTGAGGGATCCTTATTAAATATAAGCATTACTCTGTACGTTTACATGTTGATGTTTTTTTTTTTCTACCTTCTTTTTTTTTTGTCCACCTGCTAGTTCCCACCCACCAGCCAGCTCTTTCTTTCCTTTACTCTGAGACAACTACTAGTCATGCTGCTGCAAAGCTTAACACACTCAGAGGAAACCACTATCTGTCCTCCTCTGCATGCACAATCTCACATCTGCCCACGATCAGCCAGTGTTTATTATCAGGGGAAAGAGAAAAGGCCATTCCATCCCACCCGAGACCGTGACCAATGATGCTCTCTAGACTCCTGGCTGCTGTGGACTCCTGTGGCATTCTCGATTCATCCAAACACATCATCCCTCTCATTGTAATTCATTTATTTAGGAACAATACAAAATCATTAAGGGACAGAATCTCAGTTGAAGAGGTCATAACTTTTAGATTATTGATTATTGGATTAGCTGTCTGAGATGTATAAATGTAATTTCGAATGCAGAGCCTTTACTGTAGAAAACCTGTCACATGTAGTACTGCAGTCAAAATGTTGCTCTTGACATTTAAAGTTTTAATGGGCTGACTCTGGCGTATTTTTCCTCAAGCTGTGAAGCTTTATAGCCGCTTCAGAACGTTCAGGATTAGATGAGGCTAATCCCTCTGATCACTTCCAGCTCAGTCAGTGGAGGATGCTCGTCCTCAGTTTGAGATGTGGAATGTGAGCTCTTCTGGGTTTTAATTCAGATACACAACATACTTATTTTGACCTTCATTCAGTGCATGTAGTTTAGTGAGTCTGTATTGTTGTTTGTGGGTAAACATTTTGACATTTTGACCACCTGCATAATGAGTAAATCCCCCATTTTGCCTAAAAATTGGTATTGTGCTGTGCCACCATTTTCCAACTTTCTTTCAGAACCAGCATTCATCAATTTGAGTTCCGGTAGCTCTTTTGTTGGATCGGACCTTCCTCTCTTGTCCAGCCTTCGACTAATCACGTGCATCAGTGAGCTTGTCACTGGTTTCATCGGTTTCCCTTCTTTGTCCTCACCCCCGGACCCAGGAACATCTCACAAGAGCTACATTTTTGGAGCTGCTCTGGCCCAGTTGTCTACTTATCACAATCTGGTTACAAATTTAATAACATTGGCACCTGGAAACGGGTGGGATATATTAAACAGGAAATTTACTTTTTTTTCCCCTGAAATTGATGTGTTGGAAGCAGAAAAATGGCATGGGCATGCATAAGGATAAGGATTTATGCGATTTAACAAGGGCCAAAGGTGTGATAGCTAGACAACTGGGTCAGAGAACCTCCTAAACTTTTTTTTTTTTTTTGTTGTGGATGTTCCTGGTCTGCAATTGTCAGGATGTACCAAAAGTACTTGAAGGAAGAAAAAACTTTGAACCTTGCGCAGGGTCATGGGCAGCCAAGGCTCGAGTGGGGTTGGCGTGGACAGTGAAGGCTGGCCTGCGTAGTCCGATCCAATAGAAAAACCACTGGAGCTCAAATTGCCGAAAAGGTGTCTATGCTGGTCCAATAGAAAAAGGTGTCAGGACGCCCAGCACGTTACCGCCTAGTAGGCACCTACACAATATTAGACGTGTGGTCAGGCACAATGTTATGACTGAAGAGTGTATAAGATAGCGATGTTATTTCTGGACAGTGATTCTCAGACCAGATCTGTATGCTCCAACCCAAATCATGCAACACCATACATTTAGACCATCTCTGTTGAGTTTGAGAGACTTGTCGTGGATAATGCTACTGAATGTGGATAGTGATGTAATAGATTAAAATTCAAATTTGAATTTAAAACTACTAACTGTTAACTGTTGTCTCTGTTGCTGTTAGAGCGTTCACTGACATAAACTCAAACACTCCAACACTTGACACCCTCTCGCTGTCTCCATCAACAGTTTTTAGCATTTTGACCTCCAAATGCATTTTCATTTTGCATTTCCTGTGGGAACAGAGCACGTGTCCATAAAAGTCTCTGAAACCAGTACGATAAGATCCTCGAGGAAGCAGAATGATTGTAATGAAAACAAGAGTACATAGTCATTCAGAGATCTCTATAACCATGGTAACGGAGTACTAAAAGGAAGCCATACAAGGCACATGCACATTTAAAGGAGAGGGAGTAATGAGCTCATGTGCGCGCACACACACACACTTGCACAGGTCAGGGGGAAAAAAACTGTTTGACGTTCATGAAAGGAGATCTAGAGGAGAGGTACTGTATGAGTAAATCAGGTGAAAGGGAGTCTCAGAGGACAGTGTGACTTCACCTAATAAAATGTGGTGCAGGTGTTACACACACACACTTTGACAATGACTTGTATTCATTTGAAAGCTGATAGGTCCCTTAAAAGTGTATAAATAGATTATTTTCAATCATCAGTAAACATGTCTTTCTACATGCAAGACACACAGACAAGCCAGAAGTAAACTAGTTAAGATTTCTTCTTTTCTCTTTTGTAAAGATGAAAGATTGTCGATTAGTGATGAATGAATGGCTTTATCAGAGCTTTTGAAATCTTTATATGATCTGTAGTCCAGTGCAATGTAGTATAGTATGTTGTTTCCAAAACGGCTTATTACGCTGAATTATCAGATTATCAGTGTGGATGGTGATACACTAATTTTGAATGCACATAATTCTGAGCATCTTACAGGGATTGCCTTCAGGCATGGTGCATATTCATTACAGGATTCACCTGCTTTTCCCCCACATTTGTTTTTTCTTCATCTCCCTCAGGCTTTTCCTTCATCTCACAAGCTTTTATCCCATCTCATTTCTCCACGCTAATGCTGAGTGCAGATGGGCAAATGAGCTTTAGATCACTTGGGGTTAAAAATCCAATCCTGCATCTGTAGTCCTGTTGGCTGGGCAACAGTGGAGCGCCTTTGAAATGCCACACTGTGGTGATAGAGTACAGCTGCTTTAAGCCCTGATCTCTGAGGCGGGAATAGAAATAATAGCTCTGTAATTTTGCCACAGCGTACCAGCCGTAGTAGTTGGTGTAGCCATAGCAACACAAGGAGACTAAAATCCTCGTTCTCGCACCCTTCTCAGAGTGCAATATCAATATTTGCAGGATTCCCGCATCTTGGGCGAGTATCGACTTGTGTTCCTATGATTGGACGGGGAAAAAAATATTTCTCATTTTCTCAATTAAATCTCATTCAGACTTGCATGCAATCTAATGTGAGGAGAAACTGTGTGTAAAGTAGGAAATGCGCAAGTAACTATTCTTAGAAGCTGTTAAAACTGTTGCAGTGTGCTCTGCTTTAGTGTCGCCGCTACAGAATAAATAGTGTTTTGGGCCTGTAATAGAAAAATGAGACACACAAAACACACAAAACACAAAACACACACCATACTTTTGCAGTGTGTGACTTATATAATGCCAGTATTTGTCTCATAAGTAATAAAACTGATTGCTGATATACTGTAGGAAGAAAATTAGTGAGGGGTGAAATGATGAAGCCCAATGCAAAGCAGAGTGGTATTAGTACTTTTTATGCATTTATAGATAGATGTATCTAATTGTGTGGAACATCTGTGATGCAAGTCAGTCATTCACCAGCCTCTGTGCTTTTTTTTTTTGAATAACAACAAAAAGGTGAGCCATTAGGAAACCATAAAGTGCAATTTCCTGACAACAGTGGAAAACTGTCCTTTGTTCTGATGAGTCCAAATTTGAGATTTTGAATTCTAAGATCCAGGGCTTTTTTTTTTTTTTAGACATAGAGAGGATGAACAGAGGACCATCAATGGATTTCCAACTGGCCCCAAATCACACCCCTAGGTTAAATAAATTAAAGACGAGAGCTTTGTATCTGACTGAGAAAACACTTACACTGGAGACTCATTAATGTTAAATCTGTTTAGGTAGAGAGTCTGTTGCTATAAAAACAGAAAATATTAGAATGCATAATAGAACATTGTAATTGAATTTATGTGCATCACTAAAGGCAGTTCTGCTCTTACAGAAAATTAACACCTTCTGACCAATCAGGTTTGAGAAAGCTGAGAGTAGAGCTGTGGTGTTATCCATCAGCTGTTTTGACGCAACCTTTCATAACCTTTTGTGAGGAAAGTCGTCCTATACATTAGTCGTGGTTTTTTGAACATAATTTGCTAAAATAGTTTAACAACGGTGTTTGCGCTTTATCCTCTCATTCTCATCAAACAGTTGTGATGGTCCACGTTGTGTATAGTTCATGTTTATCTTTGTGTCCAGGAAAGGAGCGTCTCTCTGGTATACTGGGTGTGAGTGCTGAAGAGGCCAGTCGCTTTCAGGACAGTTTCCTCCAGAAGTACAAAGGGGTGCAGGCTTTTATCCAGTCCACTGTGCAGCATTGTCACAAATATGGTGCGTGCCTTTTGTTACTTTATAATTGCACACAGGTATGAGGACTTGACGGGTGGTGATGCTTGGGGCATTGGAGGAAGGATTAAGGCAAGCCGCAGGTACAGTATGAGGTCACTGTCAATATGTTCACAAAAATGTATAACAATGCAGAAATGCTTGATATACTCAATCCTCACATTACATGCTTATACACCTTATAGTGTTCAGTTACACACGTGGACAAAATTGTTGGTACCCTTCGGTCAATGAAAGAAAAACTCACAATGGTCACATAACTTTAATCTGACAAAAGTAATACTTAAAAAAAATTATATGAATGTTAACCAATGAAAATCAGACATTGCTTTTCAACCATGCTTCAACAGAATTATTTAAAAAAAATAAACTCATGGAACAGGCCTAGACAAAAATGATGGTACCCCTAGAAAATACTGAAAATAATGTGACCAAAGGGACATGTTAATTCAAGGTGTGTCCACTAATTAGCATCACAGGTGTCTACAATCTTGTAATCAGTCAGTGGGCCTATATATAGGGCTCCAGGTAGTCACTGTGTTGTTTGGTGACATGGTATGTACCACACTCAACATGGACCAGAGGAAGCAAACGAAAGAGTTGTCTCAGGAGATTCGAAAGAGAATTATAGACAAGCATGTTAAAGGTAAAGGCTATAAGACCATCTCCAAGCAGCTAGATGTTCCTGTGACTACAGTTGCACATATTATTCAGAAATTTAAGATCCATGGGACTGTAGCCAACCTCCCTGGACGTGGCCGCAGGAGGAAAATTGATGACAAATCAAAGAGACGGATAATCCAAATGATAACAAAAGAGCCCAGAAAGACTTCTAAAGAGATCCAAGGTGAACTTCATGCTCAAGGAACATCAGTGTCAGATCGCACCATCCGTCGTTGTTTGAGCCAAAGTGGACTACATGGGAGACGACCAAGGAGGACACCATTGTTGAAAACAAATCATAAAAAAGCCAGACTGGAATATACCAAACTACATGTTGACAAGCCACAAAGCTTCTGGGGGAATGTTCTATGGACAGATGAAACTTTTTGCCAAGGCACATCAGCTCTATGTTCACAGACGGAAAAATGAAGCATATGAAGAAAAGAACACTGTCCCTACTGTGAAACATGGAGGAGGCTCTGTTATGTTCTGGGGCTGCTTTGCTGCATCTAGCACATTGTACCCTGAATCTGTGCAGGGTACAATGAAATCTCAAGACTATCAAGGGATTCTAGAGAGAAATGTGCTGGCCAGTGTCAGAAAGCTGGGTCTCAGTCGCAGGTCATGGGTCTTGCAACAGGACAATAACCCAAAACACACAGCTAAAAACACCCAAGAATGGCTAAGAGGAAAACATTGGACTATTCTAAAGTGGCCTTCTATGAGCCCTGACCTCAATCCTATTGAGCATCTTTGGAAGGAGCTGAAACATGCTGTCTGGAAAAGGCACCCTTCAAACCGGAAACAACTGGAGCAGCTTGCTCATGAGGAGTGGGCCAAAATACCTGCAGAGAGGTGCAGAAGTCTCATTGACAGTTACAGGAATCGTTTGATTGCAGTGATTGCCTCAAAAGGTTGTGCAACAAAATATTAAGTTAGGGGTACCATCATTTTTGCCCAGGCCTGTTCCATGAGTTCATTTTTTTTTATAATTCCGTTGAAGCATGGTTGAAAAGCAAAGTCTGACTTTCATTGGTTAACATTCATAGAATTCCTATTTATTATTACTTTTGTCAGATTAAAGTTATTTCTGTGACCATTATGAGTTTTTCTTTCATTGACCGAAGGGTACCAACAATTTTGTCCACGTGTGTATACACAGAAGTGTAAAGAACACAGACTATCAATCACTGGCACGCGTTACACAACTAGATGCACAAATGTACTCTAAAAAGAGTGTTGATGTCCTCAGGGGTTTCTTGAAGGTAGTAACGGTATCTGTAGCTAATTAATTCTGCTCACCCCTGCAGTCAAAGGGTTTTGGTTTTAATGTATGTGATGTTCAATGACAGACTCTCAGTCTCTCTGGATGAGGGCGTCTCCCAAATGCCGTAATTGTAAAGGAATATGGGGAAAGTCAGTGCGTATGGTGCCCTGGCAGAACTCCCCTTCAGCTCCGCGCCATGTAAAAAAAAAAAAAAAAGTCTTATCTTTGTGCTATCGTTTTATTCAGACTTTTGGAAATGCCATAAGTAAATTTATCATTAACATTTTTTAATTATATAAAAACACAATGTTATTTAAGCAGTGTTTTTGTTTTGATGAGCATCAGGACTAATCCATTTCACCTCAGGGGTGTGTGGACTGGTTATATTCCCTTTTTAACAAGTTCACATAAAGTAGAAAAATTAAACATACCTGCAGAGCTGAACAATACAGTATATATTGACAGTATTATGAATGGTAGCATTTCATAATGTCATTGATTTTATTCATTGGATTGTTTTAGTTTCTAATGAAAGGCATTAAAAAAGTAAACAATAAGCATAAAATAGAATTTTATATATACAGTGGAACCTTGGATTACGAGCATAATTCGTTCCGGAAGTGGGCTCGTATTCCAAAACACTCTTAAACCAAATCATCATTTCCCATAAGAAATAATGAAAACTCAAATTATTTGTTCCACAGCCCCCAAAAATAAATAAATAAAAATAATTAATACAATCTATAAAATGAAAATAAAACAAATTAATCTGCACTTTACCTTTAAAAAAAAGTACAAATAAATCCTGACAGATAAGTGTTTCCATTGGTGCGCGCACGCGTCATGTGTGTGTGTGTGTGTGTGTGTGTGTGTGTGTGTGTGTGTGTGTGTGTGTGTGTGTGTGTGTGTGTGTGTGTGGAATTAGCCCCTTCCCTCGCCTCGTTTTACACAGTAACATTCCTCCTCCCTCTCCCCACCTCGCTTTTTCACAACAGTTTCACAACAAACACACGCACGCACACACACACAACGGAAACACCGTTTTAACAGGAAAAAAATAAATCTCTCTGAGACTGACATGAGCGTATATTAACAGACACACTTTTTAACAAGCGCATAAACACAGCGGAAACACCGGTTTAACGGAAAAAAAGCGAGACTGGCACGAGCGCATACTAAAGGAATCACTTAAGTTTCACAACAAACGGACACACACACAAACACGGAAAAACCGTTTTAACAGGGAAAAAAATGAAATCTCTCTGACCAGGCGTGAGCGCATACTAAGGGAATCACTGCTGTAAAGTAAAAAAACAAACAAACAAATGAAACAGCACCTTACCTTTGAAAAGAATCGCGACAGAGCAGAGTTTCTGTGTCTTTGTGAAGTCGGGAGGGGTGAAAAGGGGAGAGAGCGTCTGTGCGTGTGTGTGTGTGTGTTTCAGTGTCAAATTGCGCACGCATGAGCAGAGTTTCTGTGTTTGCGAAGCCGTGGGGGGAGGGTGGGAGGGGGAAGAGGGAGGGGGGGAAGGTGAGAGAGTGACGCTCGGTGTCAAAATAAGAGTCGCATGTGTGAAGCATGATACTCGGCGCTCGTAAACTAATACTTGCTCGGTTTCCGAATAAAAAATTATTTAAAATCTTTGCTCGGTTTGCGGAACTCTCGTAAACCACGTTACTCGCAATGCGAGGTTCCACTGTATATATATATATAGGTATAAAAAAAGGATCTATATCAAACATAGAATTAAAAAGCAGAATATGAATATATGCAGTATATACACTGTAGACAGTACGTAGTCTGCAAATTACACAAGTGCATGGAAAAGTCTGCAGTATATTTGAGGGGAAAAAAAGAAAGTCAGCAGTGTGTGTATGCAAAGCTGCAGTGGTTTGTGCAAATTGTGTAAATGATTGTGCAAATGATTGTTCGTAATTATTATTGTGCAGATGATTGTTCAAAGTCCGCAATGAATGTCCTAAGGTCCGTGCCAACAGTCAGAAACAGGTGAAAGACCATGACTGTAAACTCCTGTCAGCTATTTAGGAGTCTGGAAAGAATGAATTCTTTAGAAAGTTCTTTGAAGAGTTAGTGCACTTTTTTTCCATTCAGGTCTCCAGTAGAGAGGTGATGTCCACTAGCCCCCTCCCTCCCCACCTCGTACTTCTGAGTGAGAGACCTTCCCACTCCTGTCGAATCCAGTAGAATCATGGCTCCAGCAAGATCAATTGTTGAGAAAAAATACAACATGAAAATGAAAACGAGTGATAGAAAACGGATCACGTGAATCTCTTCTCTTTTCTCCCCCTCAATGCACGCAGTGTCACTCGTATTTAAATCTGCCTTTATTAATAAAATGTCCCTGAGCTAGAGGTAAAAATGTCTAAATTCAAAATTCTGGTAACTGTGTTTGAACTAGCGCCCCGGGTAATTATTTTTTGTGAGGCCGGAAGCTAAATTTTATCATGACGTGATCAGTAACCTGACACTGTGCCACTGACAATCAAATGCATCGAGGTTTCACCCCAGGCAGCCAGCTTTTTAGTGTGCTCCAGGACTAGACTGAGAGACCCAAAAACTGTGAGATTTTCTGAGGCAGAAATAATGATAAAATAAGACTTGCCTTCTCTGTCTCTACTGTATATCTATTAACCTATATGTCAACCAATTTTTGACTGGTGGTTTTGACAGCACTCTCAAACATCATCAAAACACCAACCTATCCAATACATTTTGGACAAATATTGCTCCTTCCCTCCAGAAACATTAAGACTTAATGTCAAGGAATTGTGATTAAAAAAAATCTGTTTGTCTGTGACTGTTTGACTTCTATGAAAGCCTGGGATCTTCTGTGTTCATCTCCCACTCCATCAGAAGGTGATGATAAAGTTGAAACGCAGGTCTCCTGGTGTTACGATCCAGTTGCACAGGGTTAAAGGTCAGGGGATGGCCACCGGATCTTGGATGGAAATCAGTCCTGCTGGAACTTAATCTGAAGTCAGGACACAGCAGAGTCCACATCTTAACTCCAGCGCACCTGCCGATGTTGGCACATATGTCGATCTGCCTGCATGCCAGTGACCTTCTCCCTTGCTTATAATTATGTCTGAGGCATTACGAATTACACAGAAATAAACACTGAGCGTCATTTATTAATTACATTATTAATTTAATCAAGACTCTTATTGGGTCTCGTTTCACTTCATATTCACCAATGTCAAAAGAATATAGTTTTACAGCTTCTGTCATTTCCATCTGGTTCTAAAATACCCAATATAATATAAATATGTTTATTTTTATAATCAGATAACCATACTGCAGAAATAAAGAAAAACGTTTTGTGTGTCAGTAAAGCTCCCAGAGCACTTTGAGAGAACACAAATGACACCAGGTTGAGTGCTATACCCTGTCTATTTAGAAAATACATGGTGTGAGAGTTTAAACATTTTTAGCACATTCCAAAAGCATTAAAAATACTCGCATGTAATCACAATTGCTAATTTGTGATAGGTTTCTCTCTCTCACACACTCTCACACATGACAATACAGCAAAGCTTTCACTAAAACAAACGGACACATTCCTGTGTGTATGTCATTATTGCTCATCTGTCTATTGTCGCCATCTCACACATGCATATGAGCCATTGTGACCTGTAGCCCTAGAACATCACTGTGCTTCTGGGAAAGAGATTTGTCCAAGTACAGACTACTCTGACTCATTTTAGATGAGGATTTAAAAGTAAAGCCAGGCCTTTTATCTGTTTGGAATGCACAGCGAGGTAAAAGGTACAGCAGCACGTGCATGGGTCCAACTCGGTTTGACAACACATGAGACAAAAGTTTTGGACTGTGTGTGTGTTTTGTGCACCTAGGTCATGTAAAGTCCATAATGGGCCGGCGCCGTTCCCTCCCTCATATCCATTCAACAGACTGGGGAGTCCGGAACCAGGCAGAAAGACAAGCTGTCAACTTTGTCGTGCAAGGTAGTGTGGCACTGAGCGTGCGATCTCATAAAACACGGCGAGGCAAACCTGTAAAGAACTGTGAGGTGTTTGCTCCTTCTCAACAAACTTCACAATTCTCTCTCTCGAATAAAACCACTTGATGGACATTTAGGCTGTTCATGCAACACTTACAGTGATGTACAACTGTTGCACTCAACAGTGAAAGTGCTAGCACAAGACAAAATTGAGAGAGAAACTATTTAAAAGTATTAAATATTTACACTCATGTTTTCAAAGTGGTAAAATGGACATCTGTATGGAATCAATTTGAACCCTGGGCATTTCCATGACTACATTAGTAATATAACCAAATAGTCTAGTCTTATAGAAGTAGTAGCATGGAATTGTATACCATATGATGATGTATTCTGTAGCATTGCAGTTTCCCTTCACTGACGGCGCCATCATGGTGTCCTGTTTATTTACTGAGTAACACCTTTCCCCCTTTACATCATTAAGTACCAGTCCAAAGTCTGGACACAAGTTTGTTTTTATTTTCTATATTCTACAACAACACTGATTTTTTTTCCTCTAAATTATGAAATAACACCCATGGCATTGAGTAATTCAGTAACAACACCACCAACAGTCAGTTGTTATTTCAAGACCCGAAGGTCAGCTGTTCTGGAATAGTTCTTGTAAGAAAGAAATGCTTTTGCAAAACCCATCAAGCACCATGATGAAACTGTCTCTCATGAAGACCTTTTCAGGAAATCAAGACCAAAACCTACCTCTGCTGCAGAGGAGACATTCATTTAGAGTTTCCCATACAGCACCTCAGATTATAGGTGTTATGAAGGCTTTACAGAGCAGAAGTAGCAGATACATCTCAATATCAACTATTCAAAGGAGATTATTGCAGATTTTGGACAACTTCAGTATTTACAATGTGGAAAGAAATAAAAAACGAGGAAAGACCATGGAATTAGAAAGTGTCCAATTTTATTGGGTTAGAGTGGTGTGTAAAAAACGTATGTACAATATGTGGATGTTTTCTAGAAATTGGATAAAGAGAGTGTAATTTCAACAAAAGGTAAATCCTTACAAAAATGTGGTCATCAATTTGTCAATTGTGTGTGTGTGTGTGTTAATCAGGTTCTGCTGCAGATCTCTGTAAAATGGCCATGATACACATCTGTTCACTCGTGGCTTCTTCCAGCACTCTGAGCGCCAGGTATGTTCATCCATTCATCCGCTCCATCAGTCTGCTCCTGTTTATCTTCGCTCTTTTGCTCATCTTCCTTTTTAAGTCATCTTCCTCTAACATTTAATCTGTACTTTATTTTCCAATACATACTTTACCAGCATGTGAACTTCTTAGTCCAGCCTGTGTGTGTTATGAGGCCTTTTACTTTTCCCTATATAACTCTTTATGTCCAGCTCTCCATTACATCTTCTACTTCCATTAGGACACCTTTATGTTCTTTACCCATGTTTCCCTTTCACGGTTCATTGGACGTTTTATATATATATATATATATATATATATATATATATATATATATATATATATATATATATATATATAATTTTTTTTTTTTCCTCCAGCTAGCGTTTCTTTACCATCCTCAGACTCCATGTCAAGATGGATTAAAAATCTAAGCAGTGACCCACAGAGATGTTCTCTTACAAATGCACTCTGCCCACTGATCTAATAATACCTCTGGTTGCAATCTAGATTGTAGAGAGTGTTTCCAACCCACTTACTATTTATCTGTCTTAGACTGAAAGAATGTTTCAGCTTATTCTTTACATTATTTTATCCTTATTCGCACATTCAACTGTTCTAAAGATGCATCAAGTAGCCTGTGATAAAGATACAGGTTCCATTTAACAGATAAGATTTTTATTTTTCCTATCTGCAGCATTTAAGTTGAGATGTACTTTATTTTTTTTCCTCTGTTCTCAGGCTGGTGGCTCAGATCCATGATGAATTGCTCTTTGAGGTAGAGGACACACAGGTGCAGGACTTTGCAGGTTAGCATAAGACACTTCTTACTGAGCCTTCAGATGTAGTGTGTCTTGCTTGAACCTTTTCTGTTCTGAATTAATAACTGTGTCTTTGTCTAGAGCTGGTGAAAAACACAATGGAGTCGCTTCAGCACATCAGTTGTCTTGGAGTCAGTCTTACAGTGAGTAATGTCCATAGTAATGTCATTATAACCAAACGTGCATAAAGCAAATACACCATGAATACAGTTACAAGAGGCGAGCATGTCAAACTTGGTCTTCTGATTGTGCAGAATAACAGAACACAGTTATAGGAGTAAAAAAAATCTTTATTTCTCTATATAATCTTCTGCTTATTCACACTTGTTCCAGCGTTTCACTAGTGCTAGTTTGAAACGCTGGCCTCCCAGGTACTCCTTTAATGGCTCAAACGTGGAAATTTGTTGGAGCGAGGTCAGGACTGTACAGAAGATGTGGCAATAACTCCCAGCTGGGTTCCTGTAATGTGTAAAGTGGTGTTGGTGAATGATTGTGTGTACAGTTCCCACAGACAGATGCGTCTCTTCTGCAATCGGCAACAAATTATCCGTTGATTTTCAAGGACCAAGCGTTTCACTCACTGAATGTACACATGAATGATTCAGTCGCCTCACCCGGGATCATCATTCAAAAACATTCAACCTTCTTTAGAACGTTTGCGCCATTCAATTGTTTAACCGCGGCTAAGAGTCTGTCACCAGACTGTGCTTAAAGTATTCTGTAAATGTCAGATTTATGCTTTTACTCATGAGAAATTTTCCTCACAAATCCTGTTTTTACTTGAACACCCCTTGTATAATGAGTTATAACATTAACCTGCTGTTTATTTTCTCCTGTGTATTTGTGAAAGCCTGACATAACTAGCTTAGAGCTGCTCAAACAAAAATTATTAGTATTGCCAGTTATGACAAAGCCTTGCTTCAAGCAACAGGACATATGAAAATGGCACTTCTTTGAATTTTCTCCTTTTCCTTTGCCATGTAAAAACACTGTTGCGCTGTCTGTAAAATTGTTTACACACATAAGGTGACTCTGTACAGCTTTAGGGCTATACAAAGTCAGAAGGTTTCAAACAGACAGACAGCAGCTCTGGTGTATGACTGCTTTCAAACTGAAAAGAACTGCAGGAAATAAAACCTAAAAGAGTCCTTGGGTTCCAGTCCCAGCCAACGTCCCATACCTAGTGTGGAGGACACTCATAACGCCAGGCCCAAAGCCTAGATAAAAAATAGAGGGTTGTGTGAGGAAGGGCATCCAGTGTAAGACCAGTATCAAAATAAAATGTGCTGATCAGATGATTTGCTGTGGCTGTCCATATTGAGAGCAGCCAAAAGAAACAACACCATCAACATGACAACTGAAGGTTTTATAAAAGAGGCATCATTTGTTGTGACATTACTAAAATAAAACCATGATGAATCCAAGTGCGTGATGGAAACTTCCTCAATAGCCTGAACGTTTTTTGTTGTTTTTAGTTAAATTAAAGAACTTTGTTCAATGTAAGTCTTTTAGGATACAAAGACTGACTAACAAACACGGCGGCATGGTGACATAATGATGAGCAGAGTGACCTCGAACCTCCAGGGTCAAGGGTTTGGTATAGAGAATGAGTGATAAGTGAATGGAGATAAGTGACCTGAGAAATGTTTGTACTTTTGGTCTTATTGGGGGCTAAACATAGACATGTATGTACAGTTAATAACACCTCTAGACTCAGTCAGTGCATCACCACACAAGAGCTTGAACAATGAGGACAATGAAGTCCTTCAGTAAAAAGATTTCTGTATTTGATGAAATTCTGGGGAAATTGTCTATTTAATGCTTCACATGCTCAAATCTCACATGCTCAGAACATTTGTACTGGCCGTGTACACCGCATTTTAAAATTCTCTGACTAAATGTCCTGGATTGTTTTGGCTGATCGAGCTCATTAGCACACTAATGTACACAAATAATTGCTCGTGGCAACCATTTCATTAATCAGTCAATGATCCAACAGTTTATCGCCTCATTAACCATGGAGGTGCGCGGGTCCCTGTGCGCGTGCCCCTGTGTGTGTCTCTCTGTGTGTGTGCTAATGGATCAATGCAGGCTACAGGAAACAGTGATTAGTGAACACCGCTCTGTCGATCTGATGGAGACGTCTGTGTGGCTGTGTGTGCGCGCGCAGGTTCCTCTGAAGGTCTCCGTGTCTACAGGACGTTCGTGGGGCACCATGTGTGAAGTCGGTCTCCCCCATGCTGCGACCACACACCAGTCTGTTTGAGCCCGCTTTGAGGTTTCTCAGTGTCAGTGTGTTTCTCTGCCTCTTGTTCTTTTCATTGATTGTTCACTGCCTCATTGTGCTTCCCATTTTCAGAGGCTCGTTTCTGCCAGTCTTTTTGCATCTCTCTCTCTCTCTATCTCTTTCTCATCCTGCCCTCTCATTTCTTCTCTTCTTCTGTAGGTCTTTCTCTGAGCTGAAATCCATCTCCATGGAAACTGGGCTGCTGCAGCTCCCAGTTCTCGTTCCTCACATGCTGTATCCGGGGGCAACCGTAGAAGCCTAGACTGGATCGCGCCAGTTTGTGCCTTCCTCTTTCTTCATGAATTTGTCTCCTTTCACTACTACTAATCCATTTTTGTTCTGTACCATGCTCTGTCCGTCTCTCATCCAGTCCAACTTGCATGTTCAGCTTTTTGTACTCGTCATTGATTTAGCTGTTCGCTTAAGGATTTTAACAGTCATTCAGTCTATTATCGTCCATGTTTTAACAAGACATGTTCTGAGTTCAACCGAACACAAGTTCACTGAAAATGTTACAGTGCCAGTTTTATCTCAAAGTGCCGTTATGTCTGCCTTCTCGTACTGCAGTTTCTTGGTAATTGCAGTAGTGATATTATTACCATAGTGGAAGATTACCGTAAAACAGACCCGAACTATTATTATATCCTATTAAACAAAATTTCTTGCATCTCAACCACTTTCTCAGTAACTGATTTAAGATATGAACAGAGTGCTTCTGCTTTTACAGTATTATTACACTGTCGTGTCCTCCTATATATACATACATACACACAAACATAGAAGTCAATGCCAAGCACTTGGTCCTAGTTACCCAATAATGTCCTCATTTAAAAATGTTACGATTATACAGGAGGCTTTTATAAAGTGTCCACCAACAAGGATGATAATAAAATTCAAATTAATATAATAAATTCATTAGGAAATTATATATATATATATATATTTTTTTTTTCCCCCTTTAATCTAGATATCATTAATGGGTTAAAATGTGTTTTGTTGATGTTCTGCTTGAAAAAAAAAAAAGCATTAACAAAATACAAGCTTAACTGTTTTTAATTAATACAGTATGTACAGCCATTTCTTTTTGTAATGCAGGATCTCCTTTCTTTACATCTTTACAATGCTCCCATTTGTTAAGCAAAAAAAAAAAAAAGTTACAGCAGTTGGAGAAAAAAAAAAAACATTGAAAGAAACCGAGGTGTCTTAAAAATGACAGACCCTGAAGGATCCAGGTGATCACTGCAGCCACACAGACGTTCTTAAACAAGGCCTTTGCTCGTCATTCCCTAAAGCCACCTATTCTACCCCTCTAACACTTGGCCTGCTTGTTGGCATATTTAACGCACATGCCAAGCGCACAACCCGACCCCATGATCCAGGTGACCTGCTCCCTCGAGTGGTTGCATATAATGTTATCTGCTGTGCTTTGAGTGGGCTTGTTTCCACAGTGACCGTCAGACAGGAACTGGACCAAAAAAAGACAGAACCCCGCAGATTACCAGTGCTGATGTGTAAAGAGGATTTTCTAGCATTCCCTACTAACGAGTTACAGGGAAACGAAACTGCTATAAAGCACCACTCAGGCCACAGGAAGCAAAGAAGATACAGTTTCTTTTTCAGCGAGGGAATTATTTTTTTTTAAATACTGGAGTCCATCTTCAGTTTGCTACAGCAGTAACCGTTTACTGCAAACACCAAAGGCCCGAGTTTGTCGTGTACCGAGGAGATGTCCGTCTCTCTGAAAGCTGTTCTCACTTCAGTGTGTGCTGTTGGTTGTGGAATACAATTGTGTGTCTCAGTTTGCAGGTCAGTTTTTGTAAACATCCAAATATATCATTTCTGTTATAAAAGGATCAGAAAATATCCCTATTTACAGTAAATTACACTTTACAACTTTACACTTAACAAAATGCTTTGAAAAAGAAACAAAAAAACAAATTCCTTGTTCTTTATAAGAAAAATCGTTCGTTTCCGACGTTAAAGTGTGCATCATTTGGTTAACATGTTGCTACTTTTCAACATTCAAAAGCTTAAAAAGTTCACTTCTCTTCTCTCTTTTTTTTCAGTGCTGAAAGAGACTGTGTCGAGGTTGGGATGCTGAATTGACGCCGACCGAGAAAGAGATTCGAATCTGGAACAGCTTTCAGAGGGCCTGTAGCATCGCTCTGTACAGTGGGCTTGAGTGGTCACTTCTTTCCATGGGCTGCCAAACTGTACAAAACATTCTATACACTAATTTATCATCAATCATCTTCACATTATATATATAAAAAAAAATAATCACAATAGAAAGGTATAAAAGGAAAAAAAATCAGTTTAGAGTCATGCCCAACAATCTCTCCACCTGCCAGTGGTAATGCCTCACCTCCAGTACAGCATTAGGGCCAGAAAATAAATGCAGCATTTTTACTTCTCAATTCCTTACGTTTAACCTCCTCACGTGTGCATTTTATTGCTCGGTTAGATGGCACAAGGGCTTGATCTCCAAATGATTTCCAAGTGTTAAGAACATCGGGAAAAAGAATGCAGCAAAAACCACCTTTGGCAAATTCAGCCTTATAAAAAAAGGTTTCTCGTGAATACATTTTTTTTTATCATACATTTGCATATGGTACATACTTGATATTAGCAAAAAAGCAGTAAATATAACTTCAAAATAAATTCAGAAAAATAAAAAGTACAATTTGTTATAAGTGCTTCTGCATTCTTGGCACCTCCAGCCACAATCAAGAGAGTGCTTTTAACCAGAAGAGTAAACAGGGGAGGTAGGAAGGGGATCCAGCCTTTAGCTTGTACCAAAATTCCCTTCTAGGGAGGCGTACTGTGGAAGCAAGGCACTCGAGGCTGCCTTCCACCATGTGTATCCCCCCCCTCGTCCTCCTAAAAGTGGAACATTCCTGTAGCAGCCATCTTCTCATGCAGGTCACAGGTCTTCTGAATGCTTTGCATTATCAGTCATTTCCAGACACTGGATAATTATGTACAAAAGACACGCTTGAATGCTGAAAAGGGGGATCGGGGAGGGGAGCGCTGTAGTTGCTCATAAAAGTTTCATTGATTCAGTTAGTAGGAATTTCATTTTTTTTTTTTACCGTTTCAAAACGAACATGATTCTTATTATAACTGTTAATGAACTCTAGGAATTCCCCATGCTTTCTTTTCACAAGCCTTCCACAACTGAGAACGTTCATCCATCCATCCATCCATCCATCCATCCATCCATCCATCCATCCATCCACTCAGCCTTTAACTATTACAGCTGTCATTGGGGCATCCTGGAATCCTAGCAGCTTAACCTTCTGCATGTGCAGGAGCTCAAATTCCTTGTTCACGCAAAGCCCAGTAACACATCTAAGTACTTCATCACTAGCCATGATGTAGGATTTTTTTTTTCTTTCACTTTTCACATGTAACTATCACATAGCTGACAAATTAGACCAGCAGTAAAGCGGTAGTTAGTGTTATTTAGCCTGTCTCTCTCTCTCTCTCCAGAAGCTTTACATTACAGCTTGCCATTTACATTCAATCTTCAACATCTGCCAACATCACCTAAACAATAAATAAATAAAACTTGAAGAAAATAAAAACATGAATAATAATGTGCAGCAAATATGCACTTGGCTCAAGACATCTACACCGTCTGTGTATGTGGGTTTGGGATTCAGGTTCAGGTTAAGGGAACTTTTGTACAGAAATGACATACTGATATTTTCAGGAGCTACATGCAGGCTTTATTTAGTCTTCAATACCATCACGTGACCACCCAAATCCAGGCTAAGTGAAGTTAGCTGTCTATAAACTGGTTTAATCAGTACATCTGTTTAGAAATATTCAATATTCAATATTTCTTAACAGACATTCAACAGTTCAATAACCAGAATTGCATTAGTGCAAAATTGGGCAACGCTGAACAAATATTCTTCAAAAATATATTCATGCAAGCATTCTCACATTTCTTTAGCTTCGTATCAACAGCTATAGATAATCCTCATCACTTGCTTTATTTTTTCTTTTTTTTACATGCAGCTCATTTATGTGAATTTCGCAGCCTCGAGTTCTCTGCAGCACTCCTATCTTTGTATCCCACACCAGTCCGATTTATCTGTCTCTTTTTCTTTTCCTCCCCCCAAGTGGGCCGAGTCCGAGTTAAAACGAATCTTCATGGTGTTAACACAACATGGTGTTAATGCGTCTGGTATGTATGCTGTTCTGATTTAATGAGCGAGTCAGAGTCTGTTCATTTGGTGATTTATACATTTAAGCTGGCCTGATTTCATCCTGCGAGTTGTCCAGGTGTTTACACTGAGAAGCTCATTTAATGTCTTGTAATATAGAACGTAATGCTGCATTTAGCTGGGTGTTTTTGTTTTTTTATGGGCTTCTTACTGTAAACAGGATATTCATCACTCCAGTAGTAAAAGGTAAAAGCAAATTGTAAATGTTTTCACGTTAAACAAATAACATTAACAAAAAGAAATAAATCAAAAATCTAATTAGAACTCCACTGTTAAGACGATTTGATAGATCATGTTTTCTTAAACATTTTTCATTCAGAGTCATGTTTCATGCAAAACAGCAGTTTTCTTTTAACAAAGACACACATTGTTATATGTTCAGCTAAAAAAAGAAGCTTGTTCTACATATTAACTATTTTTTGTTTTAAACAGAATTACATCATTTCCAGGGCAGGCACCGTACGTACGAACCAGGTACAGAGGCATGCCACATATTTGCATTGCTTTTGCATTCTACTTTTGGCAACTGTGATGTCATCGAAGCAGCGAGTCGGTAGGTACATTTCTTATGTCATACGGTAATTTTTTTTTCTTTCTTCTTTTTAAATCGATCGTTTGTCTTTGAGTTCCTCGACTTGGCTACCGAATGGTTCGCGCTGCTTCTATGACGTCACAGAGGGGTTTGTAAGAGTCGTACAAGCTCGAATGGAGATAGAAGCAGCGCGACAAGGCTCAGTGGCGCATGCAGAGATGGGGGGGGTTGTTAAGGTGTGGGAGGGTCTGGCCCAGGGCTGCAGTCAGTTTCATATGGATAGGTAAAAGTCAAGTCAGGAAAAATTAGCAAGGGTCAAGGGTTTGTTTTTGTTTTTTTTGTTGCTTTTTTTGTTATTTTTGTTGTTGTTTTTTTCCACTATGTTACTTCGCTTTTAGTTTTTTACTTTATACAAGAACGTTTGACAAATGAGGCTCGTTGTGGCTTGTATCTCTCCCATTGCTGGTACTGACATAGGAGAATGGATATGGTGAGAGATTTTCCTTTATATCTGTTATAGATATGTATTTAAATGTTTCACATTTACAATTTCCATATTTATTTAAAATATAAATGCAGTCAATTTCTCCAAATCCGAATTTTGTGCTCACATTTGTGTTGGACCAACAAATACAGCGATATTAGATGCCGATCACATTTATTAATACTGCAGTAGTATCGTTTCGCATCGTGCAAACTTGGTAATGTTTAAATGGAAATTTGGAATGCGAGTTTTTTTTTTTTTTTTTTTAAATATATGAATATCAAATCAAATTTCACTGACTGCAAATTAATATCTTGTTAATATAGGTTAATTAACTCACATTTAAACCAGTAGATATTTTAGTAAGATTAAGATGTAACACAAGATAGACCCTATACAGCAATACAATCTGTGCAACATCTGATCTGTTCCAGCGACAAAAAAAAAAGGAGAAAATTGAGAGACTGGTCTGTAATTAAAACCAAAAAACAGGAGTTTGAGGCAAAATATGAGTTACTATATATATGTATAGTAGGATACCTCCTGTACAGTAAAATCAGCACTCGTCTGTGTGTGTGTGTGTGTGTGTGTGTGTGTGAGAGAGAGAGAGAGATTAAACTCCAAGTTAAAGTCTGCGCTATTAACTAGGAGTAACTTTAAGTGCTAACTTTACTGTTTCTTTCTCTCTTCTTGCTCTCAAGACATAAAAACTACTTGCTGTGCTTTAATCAGTTGACCGTAATTACCAGTCTTTCACGACCTGCATTTGTGTAGCTTTTAACAGAGTAGTGTGACTTTGGAAAGAGAATCTTTACTGCATTAATTCTTCTCTCCTCTGTACACACTCCTCCATTCATTCTGTCATCTTTGAGAAAAAGTCAGTGCTAGCTATCAGATCAGCCCTTACAACAGATTTAAAGCGAGTCTGATGGACCGACCAACTGCCTGGGTTTGTTGTGTGGCATTTAACTCGTTAAACTAAGGCCGTTATTGTTACTTTTGTGTGTGTGTTTTTGTGTGTGTGTATACATACAGTACATACATACATACATACATACATAAACACACACACTATTTTGGAGGTTCAGGCGATATTGGTAAAAAGATAAGTAAAACAATTAAAGAATGACTGAAAATAGTGGTAGAAATAACATTTGTAATTAAAAAATAAAAATAATAATAATAATAACCTAAGGTTTAAGAGGTGGATTAGGTTTAAGTGTTTTAAGGGTTGTGGTCGGTGTTCATACTCTCACTCGCTTTCTTACGTCCACATTCGCTCACGCTTTCATTCGACCTCGCGCTCTCTCTCACTCTTCGTGGAGCTGTAGCCGGTAGCGGCTGTAGCGGATCTGGAAGAAGAGCCTTTCCATCGGCGAGCGGCTCATTCCCGGCAGAGTGTAGTTCTCAGTCTCTCCCACCTTTTGAAAACCCAACGATTCGTAGAGCTTGTGGGCGGCCATCTTGACCGCCGTCGTCCCCAGGACCACGGCCGAGTAGTTGTTGAGCATTGCGAACTCCAGGACCCGTCGCCCCAGCGCCTTGGCGATGCCCTTCCCGCGGAACCGAGAGTCCACAGACATGCGCCGCAGCTCCACCGTGTTGTTGTCTTCGCGTCCCTGTGCCGCGACGATGCCCACCACCTGACCGCCCAGCACTGCCACCCAAAATCGAGAACCTGCAGAGACACGACCGCAAACAACTCATCATTCAGCAGAAGTAGATGTGAGGACACATTTAGACAGTTTTTACTAATATGTAAAGTCCATGTTAATATGTACGTCCATGCTTACATAATCCTAACAGAACTCTAACTAGAAACAGAGACCTGTATGTGCCGTCACCGTGTAACAAAATTCAGAGAGACCAGACTCGTCTGTGAGGAGCTTTGAAATGTAAATGACATATGCACTATTCAGACAGGATAAGATTTCCAGACAGGATTTGTGTCCGTTACGCAACGTGTCCTGCAGTAATTATGATCAATTCGTACAAGGTGAGCGATTTCCATACAGTATAAAACAGACTTGCCGTGTGTACACCAATACAGCTCATTTAAATACAGACTGATTATTTTGACCTTTACCATACATCGTACGGCTTCAGGCGATCCTGGTTGATCATTAGTATATCACATGACCCTACCCTATATGTGGCCTTTACCTGTGTTAGGAAATAATTTACCTAAACCCCCCTCAGAGGCATGGGTTCTCTGATAAGTCCTTCTAGAGACTGTGTGTATTGTGTAATGTAAACTAGTCTGAGTACGGCTCTAATTAAATCTCACAGTAATATGAGGCTTTTATTATTGCTGATGATGCAGATTCGTGAATGTGAAGTTCACAGAAATTATGGCTGTATCCCTTTAAAAAAAATAAAAATAAAAATAAAGATTGTTTTTGTTTTTTCGGTTGGTCACTCACACATTTAACAGTCAGGGTTCGCGCTGTGATAACAGGAATCAGGTGTCAAAACGGTTAAACCTCTCCTAAGTTTACTCAGCTGTTATGCCTAATCGTCACGGTGTCTGTCTGAATGGAAATCGTACATATCCTCTGATGCAATAACAAAGGCACGGGGTGTATAAGGTCAAAAAAGATCTTCACTGGCATCATCAAGTCATCAACAACTTGGCACAAAATCATTCTGACAATCACAAGCAGTGCATCTGAGACATGAGAGATTCTAATTCAGTATTATTTAAAAAAAAAAAGTCAAATAAAGCTGTCAGTAATCTGTCTTTTTTAAATGAGATCACACAACATTCTGTGTGTAATGAGAGAACCTCCGTCTCAGGGGACTAAATTAGTCGAGGCTGCAAAGTGCAGATGCATTGAGACCCAGCTGTTTCTATTATGTCTGTGTCCAGGGCGCAGGCATTAAACCAGACAGGAGGTGCTGAACATTGCCCGTCACCTCAGTGAAAAGGGGGACTGTGCAGAGTTTCGGTGTGTGTGTGTGTGTGTGTGTGTGTGTGTGTGTGTGTGTGTCTGTGTGTGTCTGTGTGTGTCTGTGTGTGTCTGTGTGTGTGTGTGTGTGTGTGTGTGTCAGGTCTGAAGCAGTGCCTGCCATCTGCTTTGTTCGAGTCTATGCCAGGAAAATCATAGCCATGACTGGGGTGTTTCTTTGGAGCTGATACTACACGTGCATTTGACATAATAAGAGCACGTTAGTGCTGAAAACCGACGTGGTCTGCAAAGACGGAATGAAGACGTGGTCTGCATAGAATAGACGGAATGAAGACGGACTGGAACATGACTAATGAAGTAAAACTCTTACTGGAAATCGAGTGAGCAGGGTTGTGGAGTGAAACTGATATCATGCATTCAGTGTATATTGGGGGTAGAAATGGGGCGTGGATAAGAAGAAGGAAAAATTGGTTTTCTAAATACATTATTTTTTAAATGCCTATATTTTGTCCACTTTTGTCACAAACCTCTATAATTGTTCGTTATCTCGTGAACCATGCCACTTATTCTATACGCTCCCATTTTTTTAGAGGGAAGATTTTTCAGTCACTACCCTCATACTGATTAGAAAAACTTTCATTACAGATGATGTTAAACAGTGCATTTATAAAATACTTGCTCGTTATTATGCATGCATTGTACTCCACACTCTGTACACTGCAACATGCTGCATGTCTGCAGTCCTTCAGGCTCCTCCCCTATGTGGGTGGGCCACAGGAAGCGGAGTGTGATAGTATGGATCAGCCCATCACTTTCACTCCAGCAAGGCCGAGTCAGCGCTTTCACACCAACATACCACACACCCACGTGTACATATGGCCTAATACACACAGCAGAGTGTTGTACAGTTTAGGCGTGCACACACACACACACACACACACACACACACACACACCAGCGCACTGTTCTACATCAGTGTTCTCAGCACAAACTCAGAAAGATAAACCCTGATGGGTTAGAGTTGTCCGTCTGATCCTCCCTCATGAGCTATTCCTCTGTAACGCTTTCACATCACACACACCCACATGTGCACTTACACACAATACTTCAAGGGTAAGTAGGTGTGTTAGTTTGTTAGACTGAAAATATCAATATCTGTGCACTGCAGCTTTTTACTGCACCCACTTTTCCTGTTGAACAGATACACATGGCGCACGCACATACACCATCACAGATCTCCTACTGCGCTTCACTTATGCGTCAGTCGACAGATTTATTATTATTATTTGAATGATGTTATAAACTAGAGGACTGTCTGCCATTTTCTTGCAGCACTTTTCCTCTTGTGTGAGTGAAATAAAACACCAATCTAACTAATGTTATTTGAGCTTGAATGTGTGTGTGAGAGCAGGCAATCCCCAAAATCAAAACCCTACTTCACCTATTCCGCAGGGTGCAGGCACTTACCGTGTAGTAATACAGTAATAAGAGCTGATGCTTTGAAACGCACATTGCCCCAGGCTTTATTGTCCATTTATTATCTTTGAACTTGGTTAAAAAGCAGCACAGGTGAATGTAAATCTCGCACTCATTCGTTCTGGATACATTCCATAGCTTCATCCAACTTTTGGTGCATTTTGCCCGAGAGATCCTCCTGATCCTCCTTTTTCCCTGAAGTCTTTACATGTCTAATTCGGCAGCCACACCTTTAAAGACTCTTGGGAAAAGTCAAATGTGAGTGTTTTTCCCACAAATAACGTCAGCTCCTGAGCAGATACGAGAACGACTTTACCGTCATTGAAGATGTGACTGGTGGATTCGATCATCATATGTCGTTATTCCTGACTTGAACTCGATTTTCACTTACATTACTATAGTTATTGCTCTTTTACATTTTAATAGACTGACACGTTCTGTTCTTAAACGTTCTTCCATTATGCTTCCATTACCAGGACAGCATTATTCCTCCTGCCCCGTGAACCAACAGATTAGCTCTCTGTAAAGCTAATCAAAGGGAACTGAAAAGAAATGGAAAGCTGCAACATTAAAGGAACATCTCTCGCTCTCTTGCCCTCTCTCTCTCGCTCTCACTCTGAGCCTGACAGATAATTCAGTTAGTCCTATGCCTCAGCTTAGCAAAGAGATGGAGAGACTCAGCCTTCCACATTAACAAAGAGAGATGGAGACAGTCAGTGAGAGAGGTCCCTCTGGGAGATTTCTTTGTCTGCATGCTGCCAGTATGCAAAACCATTTCACAGCTTCTTCTCTGCTCCATCCCCCATCTCCTGACCCAACACTCACTTCCCTTCCTCCTTATATCTGTGCTAAAATAGGAAACCTGTACCAGGCTGATATTCTGAGGAGAATGATCAGGTGGTATCCTTAAGGAGACAAATACAACAGACTCTGCTTTTTCGCTTTTCTTTGATTAAGGGCTGAATTACATGCTCCAAGTCTCATCAGTGGTGTGGAGTTTACAGCATTACTCCATGTATAGCTCGATAGAGACCACTGTGAATCAAAGGGCTGATATTATAGACTTCACTGTTGGGGTCTGCAGGAAGCCTACTGATGTACCGCGTGCTAGACTTTAGCTGGAGTCGTGGATGCTGATTTCCCCAGGAGGGGATGTATTGTTTGAGTGATCTCTCTCTCTCCCGCTGGAAGACATACTGAAATAGAAAGGATTCAGGAACCAAAAAAAAAAAAAGACGGCCTGCTGTTATGCATAAGCAAACCCTCGTACAGTACATGTTCTTTTGTTATAAACTTGGCCTTTAAGAAAAAATGAGGTTCCTCCTTTGTCCACATATAAATGGTGCTGATAAGATTAGAGTATTGATTGGGTAAATCATGCAGGGATCAGATGATGTACGACATGGACCACTCGACCTGACTCAGTCTCCAGGGATTCGCCAACACACACGCGTCATCATAAAGCGCAAGCTGTTTGTCTGCTGTAGTGTGTACATTCCCTGTTAACTGATTAATAATTATCACTGGAGCACATGGGAAGATAATTAACACCATTTCATCTACTGGATGACTTGCAAAGTAGAGTGACGCATCAGCAGGAAAAGAACGGGCAGTCACTCATGAGTTTGCAAAAATCTGCACAGGAATAACGCTCAGAATAGACTACTTTATTATTGTTCATACGGCCCCCTAATTTTATTTAATTACAGTAATATCTTCGCCATGCAATCATACAGATTAAATGCTGAGTCATTTCCTTGATCAGGACTCTTGCTCTGGTCTGAAACTAGGAAGCATGGTCACAAATCTAAAATTAAACTGAGCTAAATGGGTGCTTGGTAATGTTTCGGACTTGTCGGGCAGAAACCAGTACTTTCACGTGTGCTTCAGCGATTATTCTCTACCCCCCAATCGATCGATAGATTCATGAGCAGTGAGCCAGGTCCGAGCTGCTACATATTTAATAAGTCAATTGCATTAAAACAGCACTTCAGACAGTTAACCCATACAGATCTGCTGTAGACAGGAATTTGTGTATCACATGCAACAAAAAAAACAAAAAAAACACAATGACTAGAAGTGAGATGTACTAGTGTTACGGTATGTAGAGCTGGGTAATCATTAGGGAAATAAAATTTTTAAAAGTTGAGCATATTAACAAGTTGGTCAGTGAACTATGAGGACAAAAAAAGTTAATTAATCATAATCGAGGTAAAATATTGAATTAATCATGATATTGATTTGAGATCAAGAGCACTAACTGCTTGTGTGTAGTTTATGCTCAGTCGTGTTGGTGCGGATTTAAACAAAGACTGGCCCTGTACTACGTGTGATCTTAGATTTTCTGGTTAAGGATTAAGATCTGGTTAGGATAGTCAGGTTCAGGCCACACCCACTTTTAAATACAGACAGACAAATACTCGGGGAAACTAAAAGGGTAGAAACAGGCCCGTGGTAATTTTGGATTTTCTCGTATTTGACTGCCCCTTTTTGCATAATTAACTCTGATTTGTTTGAAATTTCGTTCATTTATTCTTTTAGTTACAAATCCTGTCTGTTCCAAACACAAAAGGACGTGTTTGCAACCTCTACTCATTTTTACGACCGTGTGTTCCCCTTACCTGTGGGCTTCATGTAGTACGCCTCGATATCGGCCATATCCGTGTGAAGTGCGCAGTCCAAGTAGTTGAGGATGACTTTTCTGCTATAATAATAGCGTGCTCCCATTAGAATGAAAGGTGTGCAGCATGTCAGCATGATGGACTTGGTCATAACATAGCACAATACTATGGAGAAATGGAAGAAAAATAAACGTCACCTGTCAGAAAAGAAAACCACAAAGTTTGATTTTTGGAAGAGGAGAAAGACACACACATACAAAAAAAGAGACACAACAGGAAAGCACATGGCGTCCACATTTTTATCAGTATTAAAACAGTTGTCCTGACTGTAGAGATGAAACAGTAGGGGGTTAAAGCTATTTAAACAGTACTAATGAGATTTCCATGAGCGGAACATGTGAACTTGTGTTGGTGCAGCTGTATTAATAGGGGGGTTGAACACACGAGGGCGCCCTCGCGAGCACACACACATGCGCGCGCACACAGTGCACCATAGTGCACAACTACAGCCTGAACTGCATGCTGCCTTAGGCAGCAGTGACCATACAACACAACACACACTGGTGCAACTCCCACCATCCCAACTCCAGACTATCTGCCAAAAACAACCCACACACACACTCGATGTGGAATGTTTAACAGATACCTGCAATTCCTCAGGAGAGCAGTTCATCTTTTAACTTAAGCCAGGTTAAAGGCTGGTTATAGAGGTTTTGTGGCAGTTTGTCTCCATCTAGCACACCTTTGGCTTTCTCTGTGAACTTTAACTTGACTTATGACTGACGATGTACCCCAACTAAACATCTTCACATTTTTTTCTCTCTCTAACTTTAGTATCTATTTATCTATCTAAAGTAATGTGAAAGTAGTTCCTGTTTAAGAATGATTTAACATACATGAGGGAACAGTATTGTACAATACTTACTTTTTTTGAGTAACACTTTAGAGATACCTTCCACAGAAACGAGAGCATGTTTCCTTGTTTCTGCATTTACGTTTAGCTTTAAAAGTACAGCACATGCACCATTCTAGCCACTTCATAAAGTAAACGGTACCAAATGTGTATGATTTAAGGAGAGCACTCCAGTGACGAGGAATGCTGCAGTTTAACACTGTTGTTTCTAAGATTGTAATAAATGTATAATATGTACAGTAGATATCGCAAGCAAGTGACGACGAGTGTATGAGTGTATGTAGAGCCCTAAATCAGGCACCACAAAGAACCCATTTAGAAAACTTTTGCTTTGTGTGTGTGTGTGTGTGTGTGTGTGTGTGTGTGTGTGTGTGTGTGTGTGTGTGTGTGTGTGTGTGTGTGTGTGTGTGTGTGCGCGCCTGTATGTGAGGTGAGTGAGGTGTGTGTGAGAGAGGGTGAGTCTGTGCGAGTTTGTGTGTCTGTTAGAGTGAGTGAGGGGTATGTGTAAATTTTGAGAGAGAGAGCACCTCTGTGAGTTTGTATCTATTCGAGTGTGTAAGTTATTCTTTCATATTTAATGTTTATATGCGTTTATTGATGCAGACAGATGTTATTTATAATGTAATCAATATTTTATAATTGCTTTGGCAACAATGTACTGTACTTTTTTTTAAACATCCATGCCAATAAAGCCCTTCTGAATTGAATCCGAGTGTGTGTGCATGAGAGAGAAAGAGAGAGACTCTGTGAATGTGTGTATTACAGTGATCGTGAGTGTGTGTGAGAGAGAGAGACTGAGAAAGAGTTTTTGTGTCTATATGAGAATGAGTGAGTGTTAGTTATTCCATGGTACTCTCTTATCTCATATGTTTAATGTTTATAAATTCAGATTGATGTTATTTATAATGTAATCATATAATATTTTATAATTGCTTTGGCAACAATGTAATTCTTTTGTTAACATCTCTGCCAATAAAGCCCTGCTGAGCTGAACTGAGTGAGGTGTGTGTGTGTGTGTGTGTGTGTGTGTGTGTGTGTGTGTGAGAGAGAGAGAGAGAGAGAGAGAGAGAGAGGGACTGACAGATAGGGGGACTCTGAATCATAGTTTGTCCTGTATAAATAAGACATGCAGGCTGACTTGGAAACTAATTGGGTTTCTGTAAGATTTCTCATGATGGAGATGACATGAGAGAGATGATAAACGGTAAAGTGGAGAATGAAGCGCCCACGCACGAGCTCTAGAGGCTACACTTCCTCTGCAGCAGGCGCGGAGACGCTCATTCATTCATTCTGTGTCTCTCAGCACGCCGGTTCCTTTGTGTGCTCACACTCAGTCGTGTGTCTGATCTCTGTACAGACTCTGTGAACTCGGTGTGTGCGCGCGCGCGTGTGTGTGTGTGTGTCTGCTGTGTCTCCTCCGGCTGAGCCCCTGACTCCTCTTACCTGTGATCAGGGCGTAGATGAGCTGCGTGTGCGGCTGGTGTCTGAGGCCGCGGAAGGCGGTGTTGGGGATCCTCTCCATGATGCCCTCGGTGAAGATGCGGCGCGTCTCCGCGTTGTCGGCGCGCGAGAAGTCGCGGATTACAACCTGCTCGCGTCTGTTGGCGTCTTTGCGCTCGAACGCGTCGGAAGCCGACGTCCACATCTGCGACGAGGAAACGATTAGAGAATCTTTTTTGTTCCCGGCTATGGCGTCGGGGTCGTCCGCAACTATTTTAGTCTCGCAAACCATTTTGGGAGACGAACAATGCATGCAAGTGGCGTCGGATGAACTGAAACCGGGGAGAAATGAAACCCAAAATTAAAAAAACGATAATAAGTGCGATTTTTGTTTGTTTGTTTTTATTTGATTACCCTTTTGGGGGGGGGGGGGAATGTGGAGGGGAAACCAAAAAAAAAGGGAGAGCGAGAGAGACAGAGGGCGAGAGAAATGCGGTGCAGCAAACCCTGAGCTCTCTCACGACCAAAGAGATGCCGGCGTAGCGCACGCGCTCTTTATAGCGGGATGTGCCGGGTGCATTCAGGTTCCGGGGTGGGCGTGGCCTCCTCCTGCTGCTGATTGGCGCACATGGCGCTCAGAGGAGTAGTGCAGTCAGAGCGGTGATGTCCTGATACCAAGAAACTTCTTTCTGCCGGCTTTATGTGGCCAGACCTCCACGTGCACGTGTGTGCGCGTGCGTGGGTGTTGTTGTTTTGTTTTGTTTTTTTTGAGGAGAGGGGGGTTAAAGTCAGGATGCGTCATCATGTTCAAAATGATTCTATTTAAATAGTTGTAGTGTTATGATTGCGTCACTTGGGACGTGTTTGCACTGCTGTGCGCTCCTGTGATGGAGAGCATTGTGTGATTGGGGAAAGTTTCCAGTTTGTGCGTTGATGTTTCCCGCTTGTGTGTGTGTGTGTGTGTGTGTGTGAGAGAGAGAGAGAGAGCTTGGTTTTGCTGCACTGCAGTGCCTCCCTTTTTTTTTTTTTGTTCAGCACCCAAACCCGCCCTTTTCTCCTCGTGCAGACGGATGCACGGGGTTCCCGTGTCTCCTCGTGGACGGCTTGTGCACATTAAGCACTAAGCAGATGTGTGCACACTCGGGCACTCCTGCATTGTATTGGGAATACAGTCGTAATTAATAAACACAATAGCGCGATGTTAAAGATTGTTAAAGTGATGACACATATGGGGTTAAGTGCCTGCTGATTCGCCACATGGCACATCCAAATGCACTCGTTAAACTCTCACATCGCAGTGTTCACAAAACTAAGATGATGATGGTGATGGTGATGATGAAGGGGCATTCGTTATCTCAGTGACGCATCGCGTCCATCAGCCTGAAAAGAGCCGTGATTTTTCAATGCATTCCGAGCGCATTGTCCGGAACTAGTTGAAACTGGATCTTTCCCTCCTGCTTCCCTCCCCCTAATCAACACTCGGGGTGAGAAAGCTCCTCTGCTGATGCGGTTGACGTTAAGGAATCCCGCGCATGTCTAAAACACCGGCGGGTTTCTGGGGAAACGAATATATTTTATGTGCGCAGAAATAAAACTAGAATTTCCTTTCTCCTTTCTCAGCATCAGCACCTGCGACGTGCAACGGGTGTGCCAGCGCGCATGCGCATCCAGCACAAAGATGAGTCAGGCTGATCAACTTGGTCACTGAGGATTGCTGATCCTTAATATTTTTGTGCTAAAAAAGAATAAACAACAAAGTGTCCGTGCTGTGTGTATAGCCTGTGTATGATGTACTAAACATGTTAGGTTTCAAATCTACTGAGAAATTAGATGTATATGCTGCAAATTACATGCACAAGGCAGGTCTGCTAATCAGACAAACAAACATAATTATCCATTGATGCTTCACAAAGTCTACAGATGTAAATGCATTACCAAATATTGCCTGTGCCATTTCTTTGCATTTCATTCTCCTTCTTGTTTCCTCACTTCAGCTTTGACCCCTGTCTTGTGAAGGGGAAGGAAGCTGTGACCTGAAAGGCCACACAGTGTGACCAAAATTCCTCAAACTGCATTCCAGTTTGACATTGATCACAAGTTGTCGGTAGAACGGGGTTTGGGATTTAAGAACAGCTGCACTGTCCACCACTAACTTGCAACAAAAAGTAGTTATAGCTCAGAATTAGTGTTGAGAAGGAGAAGGAAATTTAAGCAGCTAAAGCCTACAGAGATCGGAGACAAACCAGACAAAAGCTTCAGAACAACGTCAGGAAATAGATTAATCATCCAGATTCACTTTTATTGAAAGCATATCAATGCATGTACAATATATACACAGCTTTACAACAAAAATCTAACAATCTAAAGTTTTAATCTAAAGTTACATATGGAAGGTATGTATGTTTTCTCACTCTCAAGACAAATCCATGATTTCCTTGAGTGCCCTTCAATGAGTCTGAAGTTCACTGAATAGCTACTGCCATGTGTAAGGCCTTGAGGTCTCTGGGTTAAACTTGACTAATGCAAATTAACTCACTGAAAGAATGTGGGCCTCCAGTGAATGAATGCCTGCGGGTGAGAGAGAGAGAGCACATGTGTATGCATCATGCATACGTGCCCTGTGGGTTATTGAAACATGCTCAGCATGAGGCCACGCTACACACACAGTAACTAGGTTTGTAGAACTTTTAAAACTTCCTTAGACACTCCCTTCTTAACATTACGCTATATGTGCTGTCCACAAATGAAACCGATTTTAAACAAAATTGAACAAGAATAAGATTTAATAAAAATTAGTCCAGATTATTGCAAATGAGAAGAAGTATTTGTGCTTTAATGCAAATTTAATATGCAAATACAAAACACCTTAAAGATGTTGCTTCATACAATGCTACTGAATATTGATTCAGTGTTACAGAATTCACTTGCTCTGGTTCAAGAACAAAAGTCTGGTTCAAGTCTGTTGTAAAGAATTTCTTTTGTTCTTTAGAGTACCTATTAGTAAAATATATCATGTCTTAAATCAAATAATCTTATTTACTGAAGGCAGGATATAGTAGTTTGAGGTGGGTTCCTGCTATAGATTATTTTGATCGTTTTTTTTTTATCTGATGTTTTTAGTTGTAAACACTTTGAATGATGCTTTTTAGATTTATTTCATTTTTCAAGATTGCTCTTGAACAGATAAGATGAAATAATTTTTGATTAAAGCAAAAATTAGCATAATAACTAAATGTGTTAAACTTTTTTTTTTTTTTAACATTGAAGACCATTAATACTGTACTTGGTGATTTTATTAAATATATTCTTATCTTATTCTCCATCAAAGTCAGAACAGCAACCTTAATTTGTTTCCTGCATTTAGATCTCTCGCCATAATTTAAGTAATCACAAAATGACTAACATCTCTAATCTTCAAATAGTTAACTGTTTAGAGACCCACAGCAACAGAAATCTAATTGAATGACCATTTTGTTCCTTCTGTATAGGTAACATTTAACAAAAATAGTTAATGATTTAGGAAGAGATTTTTGGAAAGCTTAACTTCATTTTCAAATTCTATAACATTCAGTAATGATTTCACTTAATTTGCTGTAACTACATATTGTTTGGAGCAAAACCATCTCTATGTTTCCAAGCCTTTAAATGTTACAAAAGCAGTTGTGTTAGCCACCTACACACGTGGACAAAATTGTTGGTACCCTTCGGTCAATGAAAGAAAAACTCACAATGGTCACAGAAATAACTTTAATCTGACAAAAGTATTAATAAATAAGAATTCTATGAATGTTAACCAATGAAAGTCAGACATTGCTTTTAAACCATGCTTCAACGGAATTATAAAAAAAATGAACTCATGGAACAAGCCCGGACAAAAATTATGGTACCCCTAGCTTAATAGTTTGTTGCACAACCTTTTGAGGCAATCACTGCAATCAAACGATTCCTGTAACTGTCAATGAGACTTCTGTACCTCTCTGCAGGTATTTTGGCCCACTCCTCATGAGCAAGCTGCTCCAGTTGTTTCCGGTTTGAAGGGCGCCTTTTCCAGACAGCATGTTTCAGCTCCTTCCAAAGATGCTCAATAGGATTGAGGTCAGGGCTCATAGAAGGCCACTTTAGAATAGTCCAATGTTTTCCTCTTAGCCATTCTTAGGTGTTTTTAGCTGTGTGTTTTGGGTCATTGTCCTGTTGCAAGACCCATGACCTGCGACTGAGACCCAGCTTTCTGACACTGGCCAGCACATTTCTCCCTAGAATCCCTTGATAGTCTTGAGATTTCCTTGTACCCTGCACAGATTCAAGACACCCTGTGCCAGATGCAGCAAAGCAGACCCAGAACATAACAGAGCCTCCTCCATGTTTCACAGTAGGGACAGTGTTCTTTTCTTCATATGCTTCTTTTTTCCATCTGTGAACATAGAGCTGATGTGCCTTGGCAAAAAGTTCCATTTTTGTCTCATCTGTCCATAGGACATTTTGTGGCTTGTCAACATGTAGTTTGACATATTCCAGTCTGGCTTTTTTATTATTTGTTTTCAACAATGGTGTCCTCCTTGGTCGTCTCCCATGTAGTCCACTTTGGCTCAAACAACGACGGATGGTGCGATCTGACACTGATGTTCCTTGAGCATGAAGTTCACCTTGGATCTCTTTAAAAGTCTTTCTGGGCTCTTTTGTTACCATTCGGATTATCCGTCTCTTTGATTTGTCATCAATTTTCCTCCTGCGGCCACGTCCAGGGAGGTTGGCTACAGTCCCATGGAGCTTAAATTTCTGAATAATATGTGCAACTGTAGTCACGGGAACATCTAGCTGCTTGGAATTGGTCTTTACCTTTAACATGCTTGTCTGTAATTTTCTTTCGAATCTCCTGAGACAACTCTTTCCTTCGCTTCCTCTGGTCCATGTTGAGTGTGGTACATACCATGTCACCAAACAACACAGTGACTACCTGGAGCCCTATATATAGGCCCACTGACTGATTACAAGATTGTAGACACCTGTGATGTTAATTAGTGGACACACCTTGAATTAACATGTCCCTTTGGTCACATTATTTTCAGTATTTTCTAGGGGTACCATCATTTTTGTCCAGGCCTGTTCCATGAGTTTATTTTTTTAAATAATTCTGTTGAAGCATGGTTGAAAAGCAATGTCTGACTTTCATTGGTTAACATTCATAGAATTTTTAAAATTTTTTACTTTTGTCAGATTAAAGTTATTTATGTGACCATTGTGAGTTTTTCTTTCATTGACTGAAGGGTACCAACAATTTTGTCCACGTGTGTATGTGGTTAAAACTGGTTCTAACACTAGAAGTAAGAAAAGGTATAAGTAAACATTGTGAAAAAAAAATTGAGCCAAGCTGGATCACTCTCATTAGATACCTCATAGGACACAACACATGCGCATCGGTTATCCTTTCTGCACATGAGCCCATTGTAGATGCTTTTGACAAGTCTGAGGTTACGCAGCAAGCTACAAGGCAATCTGTTTTCTGACTCCTTTCTGTGAAAGTCAGCTTTACTTTTTTCAGCACTTTCTGCTACACTTTCTGTAAGATCAGATGAAGCAGGTTGGCTCACTCCCCACGCACATCAGTAGCCTTGAGCACCCTTGACCCTCTTGATGGTTCCCTGATTGTACTTAGACCATTTGTAGATTCTAACCACTACATACCAGGCGTACCTGACATGATCTTCCTTTTTGCTGTTGCTTATCTTATAGATGTTGGTACAATAGTCTAATGTCAATTATAAGTCATGGGGTCATATTTGATTCATAATTCAGATTTGAGACACAATTAATCTCCAAAGCCAATGTTAATTTTGCCAGAAGGGCTACAACATGTTGCTTGATGAAAGGAGTTTAAAATGTGCTTATACGTGAAGATGTAGGAATTGATTAGTAAATGTGTAACTTTAATTGCTAACAGACATCATCAAGCTCCAAATAAAACCAGATAAAGTGTATAAAATAGTTTTCCATATTTAGCAAAGCAAGATCAAAACTTACCACTGCTACAGGGAAGAGGTTTAGACCCACCAGCCTCAGAAGTTGAAAAATAACACCACCTCCATTTACATAGCATTTATGTATGCTTTATAGAGCAAAAGTAGCAGACACATCTCAATATCAACTCTTTGATATTTTGGATGCCTTCAGGATGCAACTTTTGACATGTACTGTGTATGGAGAACTCCATCATGCTCCTTCTTGGACTGGACAATAGCTCCTAACTAACAGATAGGTGTTTGATGTCATTGTCCTGTTGGAAAACAAGTGCAAACCAGATGGGACCAGTTGGTTAAGTTTGCCCTCAAAATGTCATCAACAATGTCAACAGCAAAGCACCCACAAAGCACCATCAGCCCTCGTCCATGCATCACAGTGGTTACCACGCATCCAGGAACAGTCTGTTCACTCTCACTATACAGTATCTAACAAAGACACAGCAGTTCAGAAATATCATATTTGCACTCATCAGACCAAATGAAAGTTTCCACCAATCTAATAGCCCTTCCTTGTGTTTCTTGGCCCAATCAAGTCTCTTCTGGTTGTTGTTATTCCAAAGCAGTGGTGCAATTCTACCATGAAGGTCTAACTTATGCAGTCTCCTCTCAATACTGGATGTTGAAACATGACTGCCACTTTACCTCCAAGAAGTATTTGTGATTTCTAACCAGAGGTGCTGTAAACCAGCAGTTTCTGAGGCTGGTCATACCAATAAACTTCTCATCTGCAGCAGAGGTACAGTAGCTCTAGGTCTTTCCTGGGACAGTGCCAGTTTACATCATAGCAATTGATGGTTTTGGCAACTGAACTTTTTCAAATTGACCGAATTGGCAAACTTGTAAATTGCCAAATTGACTGACCCTCTTTTCTTTTTTTTTCTTTTTTTACAATAATAATCAACAGTGTTTTTTCCTTACTTAGCTGAGTGTTTCTTGACATAATATGGATTTGTACAGTAGGTGTAGTAGAGCACTAATAGGGCTATTGACTCTGTACCCACCCTTTATCTGCACATGCCAACTGATGGTTTAAAGCATATTTAGAAGAAAAGAAATGTCACAGATCAACTTTTGAGAAGACATACTTCTAAAATGAAAACAATTCCAGGTGACTACCTTGTGAATTTGATAAGAGAATGCCATGAGTGTGCAAAGCTGTCATCTCAGCTAAATGTCGCTACTTTGGACAATCTAAAATATAAAACTTGGTTGTTTAACAGTTTTTCTTTACTACATATGTCCATGCACATGCTTTCATAGTTTGGATATTTTCAGTATCAATGTATAATGTAAATAATATAATGAATATAATAATAATATAATGAAAATAATAATAATTAAAATGAAAAAAAAAATTAAAAATGTGTGTCCAATCTATTGATTTAGAGTATATGCATATATGCTCCTTAATTCCATGAGCATGTGGCTTTTGTTACAAAAGGGGCAACTGTGCTGTTTAGACAAATCCACAGCACATACTGGGCATAGCCCTGCCCCCACCTCGTCTTCTCAGACCACATCTCTTTCTCTTTTTTTTTTTTCTAATATCAGCGTACACATCACTCATCAAATGCTACAAACTGGTTGTGCAGCAGGTGATAACCTAGCTCACAGGTGCCCTGCATTTGAGCACACTCATTTTCAAGGAGGTTGCAACCAATGGCAACTTCACCAACTTGGTGTATTAGACAGCATCAGTGACTAGATGCATCAGCAAGTGCATCACTGACATCATCGTTTCCATGAGCAGGTACTCTGTCTCCCCACAGCCAAAGTGTGGGAAAACACTACACAGATGTAACCCATGGAAACCTGCTGGACTTGACAATATTTCCCATTCCTGAGCATTGCTCTTATTCCACCATGCTCCATGGCCACCATCATCACCTTACTCAAGAATTCTCCACTTTCCTGCCTTCATGTCATTACTCTCACACCCACCATTATGAAGTGCTTCAAAAAGCCTGTCATGGAACATAAAGACGCTACTGCCCTCTTCATAGGACTTTCTCCAGGGTACACCCTATCCCAACTCCTCAAATGACAATGCCATCACCACCACCCTTCATTTGACACTCACATACCTGGAAAATACTTCAGTTCAGCATCCAACAAAATCATTGCTCAATATCCAAATGGAAAGGCTATAACCAATGGCGACTCCACTAACTTGGTGTATTAGACAGTATCAGTGACTAGCTATATCAAATCATTGACATCATCATTTCCAAGACCATTACTATACACTCCAACCAGAAGCAGCGGATGATCTTAGGCCTAAAGACATGTTTGTCCATATCAGGAGCAGTATATTCGGAACCACCACATTGATGGCTAAGGTCCTCAGACCTGTCTTGTGCACAAATCAAGATTCCCAGTGACCTGACTGTGGTGGTTCTTATCAGCAACAGAGGGGGGGGGGGGGTGCAGTGGCTAATAGATTGGTGCAGAGTCAACAACCTGTTTCTGAATGAAGACGAAACTAAAGAGAGAGTTGATTTTAGGGAAGCACAAAACAACCATATTTTGTTGAACACTGGCTTCTTCGTTGAGACCGTAAAGAGCACTAGATACCTTGGTGTTAACCTGGCGCAGAACCTCAACTAGTACTGTATACTTTATGTGAAGGTTGGGAATAAGTCTCCTCTCTGACCTCCCATCCTCACCACATTCTACAAAGGGGACATTGGGAGCACCCTGGGCAGGAATATCACTACCTGGTTTGTAAGTTACAAAAAAAAAAAAAAAAAAACACTGTTGCAAATATGACAAACCGCTGCATTAGAGACATTTATCCCACTTGCTGAATCCTCAAAGCTGCTAGAATTGTGGATGATCCCACATAACCCTCACACAAACTCTTCACGCTCCTGCCAGTGGGGAAAATGTGCTGAAGCATTCAGGCCCACACTCTACCAGTGTCTTTCCCCAAGCCATCTAGATGAAAGAAGCTTAACCAAATAAGTAATCAGAATTTAATCATAATGAAAAAAAAAACTTTTCACATTATTTTTATAATAAAAATCACATTTTATTATAAATATTGCTGTATCAAGCAGCAGAAGGTCATTTGCTTGTTACTTATAAAGGATGTTGGTGGCAGCACATGTGGTCTAGATCAAAGACATGGGAGAGAAAAGTTCAAAGGCTTATTTCAGTTTAAACCTGGAGGAAACTTTTCAAATACATGTGCTTAATTTTTGCAAGGAAAATCAAGGGGGGGAAAAAGAATAAGGTGTACAAAGCTAATTTGTGTCATGCTTATAGAGAATCTAACATTAAATTGTGTGTGTGTGTGTGTGTGTGTGTGTGTGTGTGTGTGTGTGTGTGTGTGTGTGTGTGTGTGTGTGTGTGTGTGTGTGTGTGTGTGTGTGTGTGTGTTGCCTATAGCAATCAACATTGTACCAGTGCAGCTTTACAGAAAGCCAGGTACAGAGTTGCAATTATGTTCAAATTCTGCAGTACTACTACCTGCTGAAACCTCCTCAGGAGGTTTATTTCCCTCTTAAACCTATAGAAGTTCCTGGTATTCCCTATCAGTTTCACTGTTCTGTTGCCTGAGGGCTCCGTTTGAGTGACGATATGCATTCCATGATACTCCGTTTCTGAGTGTGTTTCCTTTCAACTTTGCAGCGGGTTAGAGGTCATAAGGTTATAGTTGACCCCTCACAGTGTTGCTTCAGGCTTACATCCCAACCATCAGCTACATGTGAACACTGATACAAGTGCGATTTGTGTGTTTCCTTGTGTTGGGTGAATTGTGCTTCTCTATTTTTCCTCCATTTTCCACTCACTATCGTGGGATTTTGTACATCAGGGTGATGCTCACGCACCATCAGATGGAATCTGACGGCTAGAGAAACATTTTAACTGCCCTCCTTGGGAAATGAGAGTTACCAGACATTAGACTGGCTCTAGAATGCTGCTCTGATTGACATGAGAGATTGACTCCATTCTTCCCACCAACAGAACATGACTAATTATGCTCTCTCTGGGTGTCATTAACATTCCACTGCGTTTACAATTGATATCCCAGTATTTCAAAGCATACACCCCTATCCCACAGACAACGTGCTAGGTCTGGTGCTGCAACCGACCCACATTTTGGGGGCTGAGGGCTGTACCAGTAAATGATCAGATATTGCAGTTTCCTAATGCATGCAGTGTTTGAATTTTGGCTCTGAAAATATTTTTACTGACTAATCCTTCATCTATAACCGGTGCAGAAATAGTAATTGTTCAGGAAGCACGTTGCATATTTCTTTCAGACCACGTACAAGGACAAGTTTCTTGTCCTAGCGATAACAAAATGAACAACAAACCCATACATTACAAGAGCACACGGGTCTCAGGTTGACCTATAGCAGCCCTGAAAAGTGGTACACACAGGTCTACTCATACAGTTGCACTACTAGGCTTGTTCTTTATTATGTGAGCGAGATCATTTTAAATGTATTAAGTAGCTTGGATAAAGTAGGCAGGATGGCTGAAGTTTAGAGAGGATAGTTTATACACAATAAGTCACCTCACAATATGGATTACCACAAGTTTTAACCAAAACCATAAAGTCAAACATGAAAATCAACAGGGGGGAAAGTGTTTGGCGTTGGGGGTGGGCTGCACTCTGGGACTCTGGAGTCTGGTTTAATACAGCTGAAACTGATCTAAGACCAGCGTCCTACAGACGTTGGGGGAGGAGTGGGTAGTGGGAGTTGGCAGAACACCAGCAGTGCCGTGGTGTGGAATATCTGATAATGGAGCTCAATGGGTCCCTGTTCCAGCCCAATCTGATTTGCGTACTTTATCACACACTAGTAGCATTCACATTCATTTAAACCCAGGTGTGTCGTTTCAGATTTGAACACCACAGTTTGATACCTTACTTTCCTCATTTCTCTGGCTCAGTTAAACTGTTTGTACTGATGTTAGATTAGTCAAGCAACACAGATATGTAATAATTTCCTGATATTGTTATTACTTCTTCAATATTAACCATCTTTTTAGTACTCCATCCAATGGTAATAAGTAGCTGGTAGACATGGATATAAAACTATTAAAAAATATATATTGTTTTTGTTTTATTGTGGCACTACTGATCATTATGAGAAGCAAACCTAAATAATGTCTTTTTTATCAAGTCTCATAAAAATGTCGTCAGATATTATCGATGTTATAGGAGGTTAGCCAGAGGTCTGCAATAAAGACAGAATAAAAATAATATTTTTTTTTATGTGTGTGTGTGTGTGTGTGTGTGTGTGTGTGTGTGTGTGTGTGTGTGTGTGTGTGTGTGTGTGTGTGTGTGTGTGTGTGTGTGTGTGAGAGTGAGATGCTCTCTGCTCTCTGAGTTTGACATACTAAAAATAAACTAAATAGTTTTTTCCCTGTGTCTGTTGGTCTGTCTGCCTTTCTATCTGTATTCATGTCCGGTGTCTGCTCTGTCACCAGTGCCATGGGTATCAACCAGCGTGGCATCACTAGTCACCACCCCGAACAGGATTAGGGTGGGTGAGAGAGTTGGCCATGTCCAAAGTGTGTGTGTGAGAGAGAGAGAACAGGCTGGAACCGGATTCTGTGACCTGAGAGAGCCAGACAAACAGAGCTGAAGAGCTGAGAGGCACTGATGGAGGAGGAGGAGGGCAGAAAGAAACTGGGATGGAGACTGCTCTTGAAAATAAACACCGTTCTCTAAGCAGATCTTGCAGGCTGTATTTACAGAACGTAGATCTGTGCAATATGCAAGAATGAACTTAAAAAAGGGCTTTTTTTTCTTTCATGCGTAATACGCTGCCAACCAGATACGCCATTTCTTCTGCCCTCTCCAAAACCTCTGCCAACAAACTCCCACCTTACGGGGAGAAGAGAATATTTTATTGTCAGAGATGCCTAAGCCCAGATTATTTATAGATCAGGTTGCTAATGGTGAATTCATCTCAAGACCACATGAAAATATGGATGCATAATTTATGCATTATCAGCTGTATTAATTATTCAAGAGGGTCTCATCATCACAGCAGTGCTGTGAAATACATCCAGTAAGTATGTTTTAGTATAAAGAAATAAAGCCATAAAATACTTACATTTTTAAAGTATCTATTTACACTATCTCCACAACTAGTTTAAAATTAAACTATACAGATATAAATAAACCAATGTAAAATATTTATATTTCTAGATATCTATATACAGTATATATTGTATCTCAGACTTTCATCCCCACTAGTTTCTGTAATAACTTGAAGATAAATAGAACTGTGAATATGCTAGAAAGGCAAGCAGATCAGATAAGATTGTCTTATAAGTGGAATGACATCTTAAAGCAAAATTGATCACTCCAAAGAGGTAATTAGTATTTTAAGTGAATTTAAAATGCATTCAGTTGTGAATTAGAATTTCATGAATGATGACATTTGTTCATTTGGCTGATCTAAACAGTGAGGCTTGGCCCGTCTGCCTCTGTGGACAAGCCACAAAAGGTTACAGTGCAATTAGATAAGACGCAAGACAAAGAATAAGCAAACGGAAATATCGGATTAATCGTGGATTACTCTCAGCAGTGCTTGGATATAAAAAGAGTGAGATGGTGATGGGATACTCCAGTGCTTAACGCTGACAAACTAAAATTGCAACTCTGCTAAACTGTTGTTGCTGTAAATGTTTTTTTCCCCCAAACATTAAAATATGGAGGAATCATCCGAATAACTATTTCAACACTTTTCTCAAGGCACTTCTTCTCAGCCCTTTCCCAGCAAGGAAAAGCCAAAAACTAATCCCTTTATTTCAGGTTTTCAGAAGCAAAATACAAAATGTTTCGATATTGCAGTTAGTAACAAAAGTCTTTGGGTAATCTATAACTATGAAAATAGACATTTAAAGTTGATTACATACTTGAAGTTGACATAACCCCAAAAATATATACGAGAATACAACATAGATATAGAATACGAATAAGAAAATCATTTTTTGCTGCACTATCTGTCCTGACCTAATTCCTTACAGTATGCCCTTTTCTAACTTAGCCTTTTCTAGCTAAGTTCTGGTGATGAAGTATATCTCTAATCCTGACGGTTTCACAAGGTGTTGGTATTGGTTTGGCAGTGCTAGATAAAATCTGAGATTTAAACCTTATTTCTACATTCATTTCACTGGTTTTCTCAGAGTTATTAGGGGAAACTACCGCACTACTTTTACCACAATCACAACCAGTGTATAGTGGAACCTCGGATTGCAAGCAACTCGGTTTACAAGTATTCCGCAAGACGAGCAAAGATTTTTAATAAACTTTGACTTGAAAAATGAGCATGTCTTGGTTTACAAGTGCCGAGTTTTTGACAGCATTGGGATTTATTTTAACTTTTTTTAAAGGTAAAGTGCAGGTTAATTTGTTTTATTTTTACTTTATATATTGTATTAATTATTTTTCTGTATTAATTTTTTTGGGCTGTGGAACAAATTATTTGAGTTTTCATTATTTCTTATGGGAAGATTTGATTTGGTTTACAAGTGTTTTTGGAATATGAGCCAGCTTCCGGAACAAATTATGCTCGTAATCCAAGGTTCAACTGTACCTGTGTTTGGTAACTTGAGCAGGGAATGTTTGCTGAAGTTAATAAATATGAATCCTGAGCAGGCAGTAGTATGAGATTGAGTCATGGTACTGTAGGTTAATGCACCAGGTGACCTCTCTTGACTGTGGGATGTGTTTAAGGCCTCACTACAACCCAGACGGACCGAAACATAAATAATGGAACATGAGTATAAGGTATGATTTCAATAGGACAAATCTGTTTGCTTTGGAAACTCTGTAAATCTGCAGCTCCAAAATGCAGTTTATCTCATCTGTAAACATTATTTTTTGTACATAAGAGCAGCTGCACACTGGATTGATCCTCTACACCTGTATACTGTTAGGCTTTATGTTGGCAAAATCTGTTATCATCCACTCATTCAGTTTTGATTCTGTCAAGGTTTCTTCTTTAGGCAGGGTTGTTGTTTTTTTTGCCACTCTCTCCTCTGACCTATATATGTACTCTCACTTCTGACTTGCTAATTAGGACTTTGAACTTACATCTGAGTGATTTTTGCAATAATATCTATTGCGAACAGAACTGTAGAAATTAAATTAAATAGAACATTCTTCACGCTTCTGCCAGTGAGGTAGTAAATCCTGCTCCATATCAATATCAACATGTCCATATTATGAGCGGAGTCTTAACTCCCAAATGGCCCCTTTTTCCCAAAGAAAGTTAAAGCTGTTAATATTGTACAGTATATTGCTCAAAATTCTCATTAAGAAATTTCATAGCATATGTTTGTGATTAACTTCATCTTCATTAAATATAATCATTAAGCAAAAGATTAGATTAATACTTTATTAAGAGATGCATGTTTGAAGCATTCAATTTATAGATAAACAGAACTGGGATGTTTGTCTGTGCTGAAAAGAAGATTACTGTTCATTGATCCTTCAATGAATTATAACAGCACTGTAGTCATACAACAAGTAAGTACATTCAAAAAATTAACATTCTTAATAGAACCAGCTTTTATTTGTTTATTATTCTGTGGCTCGGTATAACTGATCAGAAGGTCAAGTGTTCAAGCCCAAAGACTGCCAAGTTGTCACTGTCCGGCCCTTGAGCATGGCCCTTAAACCTCTCCGCTACAGGAGTGCTGTAAATTGGCTGACCCTGTGTTCTTTCCCCATCTTCCTAACAATGTAGGATATGCGAACAAAATGATTGTACTATGCTGTAATATATACTTGATAAAGAAAAGCTTTTTCTAAGCACCATAAATTTTAATGAGACTCAGCAGATATACTGTATTTCATTCATGGTTGATTTGTACATAATTGGCAGCATTAACAAAAAACAGAACACATGCTTCTCAGCTGCATATAGCTCAGCTCTCTATCTATATGTCTATCTATCTTCTATGATGGGTTTTCAAGTCAAGCTGGGACTTTTGATTGTACAGAAAAACAGAACAGTTATGAGAGTAAAAACTCCCTTTATTTCTCTATATAATCCCCGCCTACACTAATGCACTTATACCAGCGTTTCACTAGTGCTTGGATACCATCAAGGTAGAAGGTTTTCTCAGAATGCCAATACCATGATCGGACTGCTTGCTTCATGTCTGAAACTCTGGCTACCCAGGAACATATGCGTCTCTTCCGCATGTTGATGACAAGTTATCTGTTGATTTGAAAGAATCAGACATACCTCATACTGAATGTTAACGGGAACGGCTGCAGTGGGCTTCGAGCAGCCTCAGCTGCAATCATTATTCACCTTCTTTAAAATGTTTGCACCGTTCGAAAGTTTTACTGCGCCTAAGAGTCTGATCACTGTTCTGTGCTCAAAGTCTTCTGTAAATGTCAATCGGTTTTACACCTTCATTCACAAGGAATTTCATCACAGGAGCACACCTGGTTTGGTCGAGTGGGTTTCATATCAAAATACCACACACTTTAACTCCTGTTGCACAGTAATTCCGTTTAGCTCCTCACTAAGGTAACTGAATTTTATAGGGTATTTATTGTCTAGTGCTCAAACCTTTAAACTCTAGTCTTCATAATTAATTAATTTAATCTGTGTAATTTAATGACATCAGTATCATGGTAACAAATAAACTCACGCCTTAATGCTGTTATCTGGAAGAAAAGAGCCTAATTACAGTCAGGAAAAAAGGCCAAAAACAGGATGTCTCGGGTACACACAGTGTGTTTTCTTTCCCTCTCTCACTGCGACATACTGGCCGGTTTTTGGCAGCCAAATGCATGCGGGACACTGCAGTTTAAAATGAAAGCTGATGGCGCTGTGTGGGTATCGTTGGTCTCTTTAGTAGCTTCTGCTACTGCTGTGTGTGTTGAAAAGCTGCTTGCTCGGCTGTAAATGCTGCATTGCTGCGACACCGGGGCTGAGCCGTGCTGCATGTGCGCCCCCACGAGCCCGCTCAGAGACGAGCACTTGCATCATGTGTTGTCAAATTGGAAGCTTTTTTTTCATCCCAGACAGGGGGAGACGGTTTGCTATGATTCTTAAAACTGGATTGTATTGAATAGTATTTGTTATGGATGAAATCTCAACCAACCCAAAAATATCTAGCAACATCAATATTCATACCACTTATCCTGTGTCGCTTCACAGGGGACCTGGAGCAGTGGGAACCCTGCATGGGGTACCAAACCAGACCTTTGCAGGGAGCAACTTGGAAATTCCAAATCAACCTACAAACTATGAAACATGTCTGTTAGTTTGAAGTGAGTGAGCTATTGCTTGTGTCATTGTGCTAGGCTTCAAGCAGCACACCCATGATGGGCGATAAATGTTCTCTAGGTTATTTACGAGGAAAGACGTTTTTGAGTCCTACAGTAGGTCATTTCCTTAGTGTACTAGGTACATACATGTCCATCTGTTACTACATAGGAATTGGCATGGTCTATGGAAATCCAGGGAAACAAAAGAGGGAAATGAACTATAGGAAGCATTGCCATATAAGGAGTGAGGAGGAAGAGGGTAAACCATGGGAAAGTTTAACACTATCTAGGGAAAGTTTATCAGAAAAAAATTCTTTGACTGTAGTTCCTAGAGAAAACCCACAAAGCACAGGGAGAAAATTATCTGACCGTCATAGCAGATTAAGACAGACACAGATGACAGATATTAATCTGTTGAATATCTTCTGATTGAGTGATTCATCATAAGATTAATCGACTAATAAGAAACAATCATTTGGTTAACTTGCCATTAAATAATAACCATACCTTCTACAATAATCTTATATATTTATTTTATTTTTGAAAATAAAAAGTAAAAAACAGAAAAATATAAAGCACCAAGAATTAGTCAGTCACTGAAATAAGGCTTGAACCTGTTCCAAGATGACAAATTACTTGTGCATACGCAAGCTCTGTGAAAATGTATAGATTCTAAAAGACTGCTGTATGTTCTGTGTTTGTTGACATGAACTCTAATCCGTTGAACACCATTTTTGGATGAATTGGAACTGGCTGCTCCCCAAATCGTTTCTTCGAGAGCTTAAGAACTGAAATTTCAGCTTTTTACCCTGTATCTACTTACTTTTCTTCTTCTTCTTTTTTTTATTTGTCACATTGTAATTCTTCACATATCTGTATCTCAGCTTGTTAGGAAACTGGGGTCAGAGTGCAGGGTCAGCCAAGACACGGGACCCCTGGAGGGGACAGGGTAAACGGCCTTGCTAAAGTGAAAACTTGGTGGCTCGGGGGCTTGAACCATTGTCCTTCTGATCAGTAGCCTTAACACATTGAGTTACCACTGCCGTTTTCTGTCGAAAGGGCCCGAGAGTTATTAACAACATAAATCAAGCTGATGTAGCAATAAAAACACCCTCTGCAATATAAATTTGTGTCAGTCGTTTTGAGGTTTTGTGTTCGTCTCACTAATATCACTTCAAAGATTACCTGCAGATGAACAGCATTTTCTTGTGATAACAGATCTATTCCTGGAGAAACACACATTTAAATAATACAAAGAAAACTCTCACATTTGGGTTCAGCGCTGTTTAATTGTGTTTCAGATACATTAACTTTTTTTTTTCTTTTTTCTTTTTTAAACAGGAAAACTATTTATAAATGACAAAACAGGAGCATGAGAACATTACAAGTGTGAATATTCTAAATTAATAACCGTTGCAGCTACATTCAATTAGTCACTGTTTATTGACTCTCATAGCTCTGCAGATTAGTGTAATCTGTATTAAACCCAAATACACCACAACATGATGAGCAGGAATCTGACCGTCCTTATAACAATATAAAACAACTGATGTGTACTGATCTTATCATGCTGTTTCTTATCACTAAATATAGATGAAACACTCCGAGCACTACCCATCCTACACACATTATAGAGTATTATAAAAAATCCTTCTATCTTCTAAGTAAAAAGTAAAACTAGAACTATTTTCAATGTGACAAAGGAGTAATATTGTGCAAATAATATACTACACATTCAAGTGTGAATATGATATAAAAATGAAGAAATCAAGCATTACATGTACAGTATTACCATGACATGTACAGTAGATGTCTGATAAAGCGATAATATTCGGATTAGGATAGTATTGGCTTGTACAGCTCTGTAACTTTATCATGCTGGTCTCGTGTTCTGTAAGATGGTTGCAAAACATGTTGTTTAAATGTTGGAAAACATTTGCATTTGGCAAGTGTTCATGTTTTTATAAAAAGAAGAAGTACACAATAAGATGGCGTGATGGCGGCATGGGCTCAAAGCTCTCCAGAGGCGCTGTAACTGCACTCGGAGGCTGCGTGTTCAGTTTAAGGTGCTGAGGGGCATGCAGTCACACAGCGCTCTCCTCTCGGCTCTCAGCACCAGATTCTCAGTCTGATAAACAAAGCACACACGGCAAGCAGGTTAGATGAAAGACTGATCCAGTGCTCACTTTTCACTTTCTATATGCTAATGAAGAAGGACTGAGGTGAACATCCCTCCTCAGAACTGCTTAAAATGAGTAATATCATCACCCAACTGACTCAAATTCAAACTGTATGTTCATAAGAGAGTTCATGTTCTGTCTGAGAATGAGGTTATGTAGTAATGCATGCTTCTTAAAGGCAACAGAGCTCTCGCAATCATGTGATCCACAATCCAAACCATCACCATTTTTAGTCATATATCATACAGTACATCACATATCAGACTACCAAGCCATAGAATTTAGAATCTCTGGCTGAATTTACTTTCACTGATTTGATCGATGAAAACACGATAATGGTGTACTGTGTGTTAAGAAACTTCAGTCACTGGATATTATTGATGTTATTATTTGTTTAATCAAGCTGTAGCTGCTCTTTACAACAGTATCGAGAACAGTGCACTAGCAGACTTACGATATGGTGATATCGTATCAGGTATGATTTAATGTTGAACTATCATTAAGTAAAATCGAAACATTGCTCATGCAGAATATGAGTGCAGGTAATTGGAGAGTGAATTTTGCCATTTTGCATGTATAATAAAATTAGCATCATTTAAAAAATCAGATTAATCTCATTTGAGCTTTGAGAAAACAGCAATTTAACATTTAAAATAAAACCTCTGTATATATATTCTAAATTGGCAAACTCACCACAAGGACATCATGTACAGTATATTTATTGTGCTAACGTTACTGAACAGATGAAATGTTCATCATCAGGTCTCATCATTGACCCGGATTCTAGCTTTTTGACCTCATATGTTGTGGCATTCTCATGCACAACAGATGTGTGGCTTTGTAAAACCGCAGACAGTTTGCCAGACAAAATGGCGGCTGGTTTGAGGTTACAACGGGTCTGATGTCACATGCAAGAGCCCTATAAAAGGAAGATTAATGAATGCAGCCAAAACGAGAAGAGCCACAATGGACCATGTCTAGCACCCCTAGTGGAAATCTAATTCCCAACATGTCATAGGTGTATTAAACTGATTCTGGTAAACAGTAATAGGTATACACAAAATGCCTATGAAATGCACAGGGTAAATTTCAGTATTTCTTTATTTTTTTCCAAGTATTTTGAGTCACTCATCTACAGAATCAGCAGTGACCCAATTAGATGCCCAAACTGAATTATTTATATATATATATATATATATATATATATATATATATATATATATATATATATATATATATGTTTAGATATATTCTAATATGTCTAATATTTTGCACCTTTGAATGCCAGACATATTGTATAAAGAAAATGGCATTTAAGCCACTAAGGTCATTTCAACTCCAGGTTGACATTACGAAATGGAGAAAAGTTCAACCGAGAAAAAAAACTTATCCAAGACACTGTAGAGAGATTGTCTTCTTTACAAAAATGAAGGTTATTGTATTAGTATTAGTGTATTAGGTAGATAGGTAGTATAGTACGATAGACTGGTATGAATCCTGTTTTTCATTATCATTGTCAAACCTGAAATGTTAGTTCTAATATTATGCTATTACTATATTATAATTATTTTTATATACAAAACAGAGCATTTTATAAAGTATATTTTACTATATGTTTATATAAATAAACCCTCCTATCTCTGGTTTATTGTTTATTTATTGATTTACCCGTGAGTCGAGGTTGAAGGCCGTCTTCTTCAGATCCTGCAATGCTCGCTGCATGAATTCAAACGCATGGCAGTCCACACATGGCCGACCTGACACAGAAGCAAAAACAGCCAGGTTTGTCATACAGCTGTTCTAATATTTCCCCATTTGTATATAGAACTACAGTATTGTGCAAAAGTGTTATCCATGCTGTGTTTCAGTACAAACTTTATAATGTTTTTTACTGACTGTCTGCAGGACACTCAGTAAAACTTAGTAACTAATTTCTTTATAAAACTCCACAAATTGTAAATGAGACTAAAGGGTCCTCAAAAACGTTGCCACACCAAATGCTGGCTTTTTTTCTAGAATTAATGTGTACCTGGCTTTCTGGAGAAAAAGGTATTAACTATAGGTAATAGTTTTAACTATAAAACTATTAACAAAATCAAAAGAAAAATTAAGTAAACATCATTACAAATCTACAAGTTCTTTTAAGTGGGTTTGCCCTTTAAGTACACAATATGAAATCATAATAATAATAATAATAATAATAATAATAATAATAATAATAATAATAATCTGTAATTAACAGTAACTTTGTTTGTTGCTGAGGTGGTTCATCATGATGTAAAGGGCACATGCAGTTATATAAAAACAACACACACTGAACAGGTATGATGTGGCACAACATGAAGCTGCACACACAAGTGTTATAGTTTTAAAATGTTTATGTTTGCACCAGAACTACTGGACATGTGAACAAACACACGGTTCTTTTCAACTAACTCAACACTAAAAAAGCTACATAAATGGACTGTAGGTCATTTTTCGAGAAAAACTACTGTATAGTACATGGACTTTTTGTAAAGGTCCATTATGGCAATAAACTGTCAAGCTTATATTATACCAGCTCTGAGTGTGTAAACTTTCTTTATAATTACACTGATCAGCCATGACATTAACACCACCTACAGGTGAACTGAATAACACACTGATTATATACCAGTAAACTGGTAACAGGATGATGGGCACCTAAGGCTTATTTATGCCAGCGGGGAGCAAAGGTGGTCCAATCCTACAGAAAGGCTACTGTAGCACAAATTGCCGAAAAAAAACTGATAGAAAGGTATCAAAAGACTTAGTGCATCACATCCTGGTGCACACGGGGCTCAGCATGCAAAGAGTCCAAGCTTGTTGATCTGGCCTCCAAATTCGCCAGATCTCAATCCGATCGGAATTTGATCTAGGGATGTGAACCTTACAGCACGTAAAGGACCAGGTACCACAACACACCATCGGAGGTCTTATGGAGTCATACAATACACCGAGGGGGAAGGGCTGTTTGGTTGGATGAACCTACACAATATAGTGAGTGCATAATGATTTAGGTTTTAATGCTATGGCTGATCAGTGTAGCTGCTGTTCAGGAAGGATTGACTTGTCCTGACACACAAAGACAGAAGCAGTGGCTCAGTGAAGCAATGTAAAGTCTGTGGGTTACTGATCAGAAGGTAACTCCGCCGCTGTTGGGCCCTGGAGCAAGGCCCTTAACCCTGCCTGCTCCAGGGGTACCGACTCTGCGCTCTGACCCCTGCCTACTAACAAATGCAAAGAATACAGAATTAAGGCCGAACTGAACTGAAGACATGGAGATGTGCTTAATGCAAATTATATTTGTGTCCATGCACTCCTATCACAAACACATCTACTGTTTATAGATCCTCGAGGGAGAGAGAAGAACAATATGAATAGCTTACTCTCAGCAGGAATAACAGTGCCGGAGTCAGGGTCTGGAGTAACCAGCTGGAGCTGGAGCAGCATCAGCACCACTGCAGCCCAGACACAGCTCATCCTCATCCTCATGTCTCTCTCTGTCTGAAAATCAGCACAGTGTGAATGTCAGCCTGGGAACACTGCACATCACACACACACACACACACACATTCACATGACATTAACTAATCCAGCAACTAAAAATCAGCATGCAGCTTATCCGGACCTGGTGGACTAGAACACAAACCCTGTCGGTGTGTCTGTCTCACACACAAACAACGATCCATAATTATACAATCGACACACGCTAATGTTCATTTCGTGGATTCCCCCACCCCCCACCTCCTCCTTTTTTTTTTCTTTCTTTTTTTTTAAAGACACCGAATATACGCACCAACCCCGCGGAATGAACGCTGCGCTTCAGGCTCAGGCGGTTGTGTGTGAAGATGCTCCGCTTGTTCAGATCAACATGGAGCCCCGAGGTTCACTCCACTGACTAGCGGCGTCCTGCGCTCTGATTGGTCCGTCTGGGTCACGTGGGTTGGCGCCGAGTCTGTGTTTCAGTATATCGAGCTGTGATGATGATAATTTCATATAGATCACGAAGATCTGTATTGTAAATCATACTCATCACCTTAATCTAATAAAAACAGATTTATTTTCTTTTAAAGAGATGTATATTGTTAACTGATGTGGTATGTTTTCTGGAAGATGTTTATAAAAAACATTCATGGTAGCCTCTATACTCATTCATTCATTCATTCATCTTCTATATTGCTTATCCTGTATACAGTGTAGTGGGAGACCTGGAGTGAGGCACTAATCACACACTTGCACGCACGCACACACACACACACTACGAACAGGTTTTGAATACCAATTAGTCTAATCTGCATGTCTTTGGATTGTCGGAGAAAACTGGAGAACCCAGAGGAAACCCACCAAGCACAGGGGGAACATGCAAACTGCACACACACACACACACACAGACTCGAGGCCACGGTTATAACCTACTACACCACTGTGCCATAACCCACTAACATCAACCTTTCTTTATTTAACAGCCAGCAGCTAAAAATGTTTCCTTAAATATTTAAATTTTACGTGAACGATATTTTGTTGTGTCGTGGTCATAATCTACATTTTAAAAAAGAAAGAAAAACATATTAATTACAACAACAAAAAAGTAAGGCAACAAGTGTTTCCAGCAGCTGACATACATGTATGGATTACTGTGTTTCACATGCATTTCTCCACCTTAAATGTAATTAGAAATGGATAAAGGGTGGGTGTTCTAATTAAAAGAAGGCAATGTAAATAATAAAATAATATATTTAAAACAGTAAGTGATATAAAACAACCAAAAGACTCTGAAAAACTGTAAGGTAAGAAGTAAATAAAGATGATCCCAAGGGCCAGAGTGACTTAGGGAACCTATAAGTGCTATGGCGTTTGAAAAGTGTTGGCAGGACAGTGAGATTTAATAGACTGTGTGAGAACTCAAGTACAACATATTTGGCCATTGTTGCAGGATGATGGCTTAGTGGTTATTGCTATGTCCTTGCGCCTCCAGGGTTATGTGTTTGATTCCCACCATGGGTCAGTGTGCATGTTTTCCCAAGTTTCCTTCCACTGCCACAAACACATGCAGATTAGGCTAGTTGGCGTCCCCAAATTTCCTGTGTGTGCCTTGCAGTGGACTGTAATCCTGTCCAGGGTGACCACAGTCTCATACCTAAAATCTCCTGAGATAGGCTCCAGGCCGCAGTGACGCTTTACACAGGATAAAGCTGTATGATGAATGAATGAATGTTGCAGCATGTATTAATGAAGGAACACATAAAACTTTACTCTTTTGTTTTTATATTAAATTAACTTGCACTATTAGGGTAAGTGTGTGTGCACTGTACTGTGTAAATAAATCTTAAATTAGAGTCAGGTTTATACAGTGGCACATGTGTCATGTTGTGGATAAAAGCGACTCATAATACACACATTTACACACAGAAAAATATGATATTGCATTTGCAATACAACACAGAGTGGAAATAACTTCAGTTTATTAGAGGATATAAGACAGAGTTTTGGTTGTTGTTTAATGTGTGTGCGCGCGCGTGTGTGTTTGTTAGTGCGGGGTCCTCGCTGTGTGTGAGTGCGCGTGTCCTTGTGCGCGCGCGTCTGTTTTTAGGTAGTCCGTTAAAATGCCGGAACCGATTATTCGCCTTTTTCCAAGATGGCGTCGATGAGGGACAGCGACACCGGCCTGTGGCTTCATAACAAGCTGGGCTCGACGGACGAGCTGTGGACGCCTTCAAGCATCGGTTCTCTGCTCACCGTGTCGGTCATCGACAACATCCGCCTGTGTTTCTCTAATCTCTCCCCGCCGGTCAAGCTGAAGCTGCTGCTCGGCATGCTGCATCTCCCGCGCAGGACTGTGGACGAGGTGGGGCTGAGGTTATACTGCGGCCCAATCCCAAACGCATCAGCGCGTCTCGTTCGAGTGCACTACCTAGGGTGCACGAGAGGGCACGTAACGTAGTGAGTAGTGTACTCGAAGTAGGCGATAGCGATGCGTTTGGGACAGCGTCGCGTGATAGCAGGATTAGCCAGGTGCAAAGAGTTGCTTTTTAGTTTGCAAACAAAATATTGAATGATGTAAAATAGTCCCTGAGTGTGCTGTAAAGATCAGTGCAGTTCAGGAAACAAGTATTAATAAATGTTTTTGCATTGACTAAGACGGAGCAAAGAAATAATAATAAAAAAAAGCATAGTTTCTTGTCAGCATTCGAGGCTAACAGGCTAACGCAGCTAAAGCAGTGGATTTCATAGCGTTTAAAGTCAGCAGTGCTGCGTGTGCGCGCGCCGTGAAGTAGTTTTCCTGTGCAATTTGTAAACATCTGGAATAGTTAATGATTAACTCGTAGTAAGTTAGTTTAGTTAGTGAAACAGAATCTCCGCGCTTCACTGAGTCTGACACTGCACACACTTTCAACACTGCACCTGGGAAACTCTTCACACTTCACACTGCCATCGCGTTTTAGTTCTTATGAGTGTTAATAATAATATTCATCTAAAACTCATTGATCTGTTTCCCCTGCACTCATTCACAGAGTACATTTATCACTGTGATTTATCTCCTTGTTGGCCACGCCCCCTTCATCCTCATGTGTTTTTATTAATTTCACAACTTACTCACAAACTTCACATGTGGAACTACACCTTTGAGGCTTTATTAATAACATTTAACCAATCCCTGACCCCTGGATTTAAAAAAAATATATATATATATATCTGTATAAGGTTTGATATTATGCTGTACACCAGATTATTGGGGAGTTTTGTGGAAATGAGAGCAATAGTGTGTGAGAAAGTGACGCTGATTTCTGTCTAACCGAGACTTCGAATTCTGTTCACTAGAGATCTGATCATTCTATGCTGATATTTTCAGCCCGTTTTACTCTGAGAAGCTGCATGTGATCAGTGCTGCGAAAGATGTGGATTAGTCAGTCATACTGGTTTTTGCCTCAATATTGGATTAGCTAAGATTCGAGTTTGCCGTTGTGTAAAGTGCAGGTACGAATCCGATAAAATGATGCGAGCATCTACGCACAAGTGTTTTATTTACAATATATTACAGTGTGAAATATGAGGGGTGAGAATGATTAATGTACAGAAGGTAATAAGGATATGTTGTGTATATATTTATAACTGTTTTTAATTGTGCAGTGGATAAGACATGCCAAGAAAATAGCTTGCTGAACACAATAGACATGTGTACATATATGAATGTCTGTATGATGCAGTATATACAGAATAAATACGATGGAATATACAGTCATGCAACGATAAACATAAATTACAAAGATGCATCGTGGATGAAGCAGTGCACTATAGACAGTTCACTTTCAGTAGTGGATAGCGTGACATGATCAGCCGTTCACTGTAGTAGCAGCCACAGGCAAAAAAAAAATCTATATTTCAGTCTGTTTGTGGAGGAAGCAAAAGTCACTAAACTTTGTGGGAAGTTTTCACTCCAACTTTAAATTACCCAGAGTTGGAAAACTCAAAGCTGGTTTGTTTGAATGTGGTGTAGTGGTTTTCACGGTGACCTCGCACCTCCAGGTCGAGGGTTCAATTCCCACTATGGGTCTGTATGTGTGGTATTCGCATGTTTTCCTGATCCATCACAAGACTCCAGTCAAGAAATGATAACTATACTGTCTTATATTGTGTGTACTTTTTGTTCTGTACATGAACAGCATTTACAGTTGAAAGTGCGACACCCGGTAATGTTAACAGAACTATTTAGTAAGTTATAAGTTGCTTACAGCCAAGTTGGAAATAAGAGAGAACGAACTCAATGACTCAATGAACATGTCTTGTGGTCTACAGCCTGACCCATGTTAATTTAGCATTAGGTACATTACAAACAGAGGATCATGTTTAATCCTGGTTTCGGATCTGTTTATCTTTACTCAGATGAAAGATGCTCTGTCAGAAATCATCCAGTTGGCCACAGTGGACTCGGAGCCCTGGGTGCTGATGGTAGCGGACATCCTGAAATCATTTCCTGAGACGGGTTCTCTCAACCTGGACCTGGAGGAGCAGAACCCCAATGTGCAGGACATCCTGGGAGAGCTGAGAGAAAAAGGTCAGCACATGATCCTGTTCACGTTCATGACATGAAAGGTTATAATGTAAATTTTTTATAACGTTGGCGCCGTTTGTTTATTTAACTGAGAATACACATTATAGATATTGTTCATGCAAAGATGAAACTTTTGGCTTAGCAGCATATCATTTCATAAAAAAGTCAGCTCTACTGAAGGGTCCTCGACAGCAGCTGTATTGAATCCTTTACGAGGTCAGAAGATGTTGGTTTATTTTCCATTTGAATCTTAGTTTAATATTAATGCACTTATTAGTAGGGATGGGAATCACCAGGAGCGACCCGATACAAAAATTGTCACAATACAGTGTTCCGTTCCGGTAGCATGTTCATAAATCGGATTTGTTCTTAACTCTGACAAAGTGAATCTTGTATGCCTTTGACACAAATGTACAATATGAAGCGTACGAATCCACTTGACTAAATCTCTGTCCGATTTCCTCACACTGTCATCATGTGGCCAAAAACCGTAATCGCGCCTAAGAAAAAGAATCTCACTCTGTTCACTCTGTGACTTTAAATGTCGAGACGGCTTTACAGGACAGACATTTTCTATCATTGTGCTCCCGGACTTATTTATTGTAACCGATGAGGCCGACTCATTTCTCCCACACACCCCAACACCCATACAACATACCGGACTTTAGACATTTTATACATTCACTTACAGACTGAAAATATTGTATATAATTGAAAATATTGGTATCTGGTGCACTGTAGTGTCTATTTTTTGTACAATACACATGAGCTACTTCTGTAATTTGTTTGCATTTACGAATGTTCGTAGCACCGCAGTCTTTGTATCGCCGGTAATTCATAACATAATGTTCGTCAGTATACAGTTAGTCTGTATCTGAGTACTGACTCTTTTTGTAGCTCGATTCTGTAGGTACCAAAATTTATTATAAATATCACAATTCCAAATGACTTTTTTCTTTAAACATGAAGTGAGATTAAACTGTAAATAAGAAAGATTTCCGTTTCAAGATGGCTGCCACTTATGTATATATTTTTATATGGACTTTTTCCAATTTTTATACAAGTACATGCTGTGATACTTGAAATCAAATCACAACATTTGAGGAAACTGTTGGATTAATTAGGTGTGAAGTTTACACAACATCTCCAAGATTCCCTCGCTTATCCTTCGGTGCAGAGCTAAAGCACCAAACAGGAAGATTATCTCAACTGCGTGACTACTTTTGTAGTAATGGAAATGACCGGAGCCAGTTTTCTGGATTGTAAGACTTTATTTTCATTTTCACCTTTCAGTGAGCGAGTGCGAGGCGTCGGCCATGCTGCCTCTCGAGTGTCAGTATCTGAATAAGAGCGCTCTGACCACGCTGGTGGGTCCTCTCACACCCCCCATCAAACACTTCCAGCTGAAGAGGAAACCCAAGAGTGCTACACTGAGAGCTGAGCTCCTCCAGAAGTGTAAGTATGCATGTGTGTGTGTGTGTGTGTGTGTGTGTGTGTGTGTGTGTGTGTGTGTGTGTGTGTGTGTGTGTGTGTGTGCACTCATCAGAGTAATGGCTTCATTTAGTCTGATATGTGGTAAAAGTCTAATTTAGTATCTGTATGTGTGTGTGTGTGGTCATCCTGCAGCCACAGAAACGGCACAGCAGTTGAAGAAAACAGCCGGAGTGCCTTTCCATGCCAAAGGACGAGGTCTCGTTAAGAAGATTGACACTACAAGTGAGTTAAAGGACAAATTGTCACTTCTTCTCTCATTTATACACCCGAGTCTGTCGCACACAGAGTAAACTGTAACTATTCTCCTCTTCACCTTCCACATCAGCACCACTGAAGGGGATCCCCAAAGCCCCGTTCCGCAGCCCCACTGCCCCCAGCATGTTCCCTTCCAGTAACAGGACGCCCATCACCCCGGCACGCACGCCGCTGCGCAAAGAGAGAGGGGTCAAGGTAACGCTGCACCGCACGATCAATACATATTCAGTAACTGTTTGCGTATTCTCGTCTCTACACATGTTGCGGTTTACTGAACATTCAGAGGGATGCATGTCTTCAATTTCCTTCTTTTAGTTATTAGACATCTCGGAGTTGGATATGGTTGGAGCAGGCAGAGAAGCTAAGAGGAGAAGAAAGACACTGGGTAAGGCAGAGTTGTAGTGCTTCAAAGCTCTTAGAGCCGTTAGATTGGCATTAAACCACTTCCTCTTCCTCTCTCAGACACTGAAGCGGGAGAGAAGGCAGCCAAAGAGGAGGCGGTGGTGGAGAACGCAACGCCCGACTACGCTGCCGGTTTGGTATCTACACAGGTGTGTAATAAACGAGCTAAAAATAAACACGGTGGTAAATGTCAGGTGTGACATGGTGTCTACAGTGCATGCATCGAGCTCATGTACAGACCGCATTCTCCTTATTCAGTCATCTATGCCCGCTGTAATAAAGGTTTGTGCCGTGATTATTATGTACAAATAAAACTGCTGATTTATCATGTAGAAATTGGGGGCACTGAACAACGAGAGTGCGCTGCCGTCGACCAGCTACCTCCCAGCCACGCCCAGCATGGTGCCCTCCTCCTCGTACATTCCCAGCTCGGAGACGCAGCAGGGTGAGACACAACACCGGCACTGGAATTTTTTTTTTCCTCTATAGAATTTTGCACTAAAGATGTTAAATAAAAAAAAAAACATTTTAGTTAAAAAAAAAAAAAACACATTTTAAAATAAAATCTTAGTAAAATAAAAAATGCTGACTGTATATACAAAGTATAAAAAAATATACAGTCCTGTGCAAAAGTCGAGATGAAGTTAAAAAAAAAACTGTTTTACTGTGAAACAATACAGTTTCAAAATGTGTTTATGCATCAACCTCATTTCCTCTCTCGTCTGTTCCAATCATTCAGCATCAGCAGAATCATCCATCATCTGCACCTGTTACTAACTGGTTCATGCGTTAAGTTAGATGTTTTTTTTGTTTGTTTTTTTACACATGACTGATTTATAGATCACTGTGTGGCTTAACATGCAAACAAACATTCCTCTGAAACCAGTCAGATACAGACACTGAAAATGAGAGACAAAAACTTACCAGAAAGTCCCTCAGGAAGCCTTGAGAACTATTTCTCAATACTACACTAAAATACAAGAATGTCTGACTCTGAGAGCAAAATAGGGGAAATGAGGGGAATCAATACCTTTGCACAGCACTTTATATCAGTGTGTATTTGATGTCAAATTGCATGGGACAAACTAATGCAATCAATGTTCTTTAACGTTGTAACTCAATTTAAATTGCATTGTTATAACAAATAATTGACGTTGCCGCTCTTGTGTTTTTGCTCTTCATTAGCCAGCACAGGCGCTCCAAACCGGCAGCCAGAGGAAACGACAGCGAGCGGCGCCGCCGCCTCCGCACTCACGGGTCAGTTTAAACAGAGAGCGCCCATGTACAACGCCAGCACAGCCAGTCCCACCACCCCCACCTCCCCCACCACGCCCACCAGCACACCCCACAACAACGCTCCGCCCACCGCCGCCACTGCAACACAACCGGAGACGGCCACGCCTCCATCCACTACAGCAGCTCAGGCCACGCCCACGCCAGCTCCCCAGCAACCACAGCCCAAAAAGAACCTGTCGCTCACGGTGAGGACGGCATACTGCTCTGCTCTCTCGTTCTCAGAGTTTGAGTTTTTTTTTTATTATTATTTATTTTATTTATTCTATTCCTACAGAGAGAACAGATGTACGCTGCACAGGAAATGTTTAAGACCGCAAACAAAGTCACCCGACCCGAGAAAGCTCTTATCCTGGGCTTCATGGCAGGATCGAGAGGTACCGTGAGCAGGAACATGCACACTGTTTATGTATACTTTCAGTAGCTTTTGTGTGTGTCATGGGAATATGCATACATTGTAACATTAATTGTTTGTTTAAAAAAAAAATGCTCAAATACTGTAGATGCTCAGTTAATTTGAGAGGTGAACGGTACAGAATAGTGATGCATCATTTGGCTCTTTGGTCCAAAACAACAGCAGCAGAACTCGTAGTGTTGCACACGCATTGTAGCCATTGCTAAATTTCCGTAAACACAACAAATATATATAATATCGCAATAATAATAATCATCATCATTTAACATACGCTATATTTTCCTATACTTTGTCCAATATAAACTAAAAGGAATACTGATGGTGTCCCCTGAGGTAGATGTGTGAACACCCACTAGGTGGCAGTGTAGCTCCATGTATGATGCTGACTGTACACACTCACAGCAATGTGGGATGGATATTGGCTCATTAGGAAAATGCCAGATTACCAGTCCACCTTTAAACATCTTATTTCCCGACTATTAACCTTTACGAGTACACATGTACTGCAACTTACACATAAACAGTATGTGCATGTGTGATGAATGAAGAAACCTGTATGTGAAGCAGGAAACCATATTTCCACCTTAAAAACATAAAAAATATCAAAAAGAATCCTGACTATGCAGTGACACACAGGTGCCAGCTTTAAGGGACTCGCATGAGCAGGCAGAGAGACACAACGTGTCCTGTGAATTGCAGCTCACTAAATATAAAAGGAAAAAGACCAAAAGAATCTCATCAATTACAACGAATTATCTCTGTAGTCATGTGAGCTGGCTTTATTTAGGTCCTTTTGTTTCTAGTAAACAGTTTATTTAACTATTAAAATGTGCTAGGGTTTAATGAGTGAAATTTACAGTCTGGTCCTTAAAAAAAAAAAAAAAAGAGTGCAGGAATTTCTCCCTAATTTATTCTGCTCAATTCACATGAGGCAGTGGGAGCTCAAACAGTTAAGGCTCCGGGTTACTGATTGGCTGCCACTGTTGAGGCTTTGAGGCCCTTAACCCTGATCTGCTCCAAATTTGTGACAAATCAAATCTTGTCCCACCCATCTTGGAGGCTTTTCCCCATTGCTCAACCAATCAGGAAGGGTAAAGTCTATCACATGTTTCCTCAGAAGGGAACCTACTGGACCTTTTTCTAATTGCTACTCAATGTCAGTGGGTGGTGTAACACACAGAGGAAAGCACTGTTCACCCGCTTCTGCATGCATGGGCTCAAAGATCCTTATGATTTACCCGTGTCCCTTTGATTGAAATGAGAAAGTAAGTACACCAGCCCTCTCGCATCTAAACAAAACAATGACCAGAATGCAGTTTCACATTTAGAGTTTTTGTTTTGGTTGTTTTTAAACCAGTCTACAGTTATATTTAACATCGTAGAATGACACCAATGCTATGTCATTTCCTCAACAGATCTTTATTGCTAATAAAGTGAAAGCATGCAAAGAATTTGGTCCTGAATGCTTTTCTATTTTAGGAAGTTTAATTTCGAAGTGTAAACAATCTATAAACTGATCTCGTCATGGACAACCTCACAATATTAATAACGATAGAAACTCCGTCTCTGCTGTACAGACCTGTTGTGCATTAAGATTAAAAGAAACTGATTGTAGGAGTGGTGTCTGTCTGTCCTGTGAGCTTGTTGTGCAGACGTCCAGACTTGTCTCGTTCTCACTGTTACAGAGAACCCGTGTCCGGAGCAGGGTGACATCATCCAGATCAAGCTGAGCGAGCACACAGAGAACCTCGCCAAGGCGGACGGTACAGGCAGCACCACCATGCTGGTGGACACAGTGTTTGAGATGAACTACTCCACAGGCCAGTGGACCCGCCTCAAAAAATACAAACCCATCACTAATGCATCCTGAGGAACTGGAAAACACACACACTTAAATACACACAAATCCATTATGTGGTCTTTTTAAGAAGGCAATATAAAGAGACAAATCATGCCTTTGATCACACACACACACACACACACACAATCTGGGCCAAAATAACAGACTAAGAAACTGTCTTGATGGTAAAGAGGTGTTAAAGCAGAGTGAGGTGGACTTTTTGTTTTGCTAAGCTCACTTTCTGTTCCTGTTTTGCCAAAAGTCAGGGACCTTCTTTCTATATGTTTTGTTTTCCTTCTGTGGTTTGTAATACAGCCCTTAATTATCATGACCTGATTGTTGAAGATGGGTTAGAATAGAGGTGGGGTTGTTGCTCTCAGATGCTTTTAGCTTCTTTGAATGACACCCGTGTGTATTTGGCCTCACACGCCATGTTCCAAAATAAATACTTGTCCATCTGTTTCAATGTGAGAATACAAAAAAATATATATATTTGCAAAAAAAAGAATAAACACAGGTTGTTTGCTGGTTAATTTTTTTTTTCTTCGAAAGTTCTGGACAATGTTTGTTTTTCAGTCATCCAGAATAAGAAAAGAAATAAATCGATCCATGTCTGGACATGAATGTGTGCTCACTGATTTTAACATGTGGACCTGAATGATTTTTTTTTTTATTTTATTTGTTTGTTGGTATTTTTTAAGGTTAGTAAAGTTTTAAAATAACATTTTGTGATTTTTATGTGCCTTCTATTATGCGTCAAATTTTTAGTTTTGTTGAAAAGACTGAATTGAAAAAACTCTCCAACACACACATGCTGCAATGTACATCATTGGGGTGTAGATTAGATTTGAAGCAGTTGTGTTGGAAGCAGAAAAAAACAAGGTATTAGAGTCTATATTTCTAATACAAATTTATTGAAACCAATTTGTTCATGTACTGCTTCTATGTCCTCCAGTGTGCATGGCTTTGTCCTGTACACCTTCTCCTTTGCGTAGCTCCACATTGGGACTTCTTGGAGTCTGTCGTCCCAGCCAATGTCCTGGAAAATGCTGGAGGACACATTGAAGGACTTTGAGGCATATGGATTCAGGAGGTTCTCAGTAATATCCCTGACGATTTCCTTGTGAAGATTCCATCCCGACCATTTGAGGAAACTAGACGCCACCGGTTCAATTGAAAGATTTGCTTTCATTTTCCTATGTAATAAAGTAAATGTACAATTTGTTTCAATACAATTGTATTAGAATTATGGACTTTATTAGGAGTTTTTAATGCCCACTTTTCACCCACGCTGTAGATGACTAGTAGACTTGGCCAGAGCATCTACAAAACAGCAGGTCTTTTGGAGGTGTTCCTGGTATGCAGGGGTTAGTACTTACATTTAGGCATTTGGCAGATGCTCTTATCTAGAGCGAAAAGGTAAGTATGTTTTAGTGCTTACTAAAAGTGTAACAGCTACAGGATCATGGGCACCCGAGATTGATTGATGTATACTGTATGGTTACATTCCACAGAAGAGCTACTGTAGCACAAATTGCTGAATAAGTGAATGTCAGCATACGCACTGGATTGTAGCTTGCTGTGTATATAGCCGCTGACCGGTCAGGGTGCCCATGCTGATCCATGTCCATCATCAAAAGTGTTACAATGTACAAAAAAGAAACTGGACCATGGATCAGTGGAAAAAGTATTTTCTTTTGCATCATGTGGATGTCTGGGTGCGTGTGGGTCACTTACCTGGGGAGAAGATGGCACCAGGATTGTGATGCTTTGAGCAATGCTGAGGAAACCTTGGGTCACAAGGGGTGACCTTGGGTGACATTCGTGTGATTGTTACTTGACATGTACCACCTGTATAAACATTGTTGCAGACCAAGTACACCCCAACATGGCAACAGTATTCCCTGATAGCAACAGGATAATGTAACACTGCAAAATTTACTCCGAGATGGTGTGAGGAACATGACAAAGGGTTCAGAGTGTTGACTTCGCCACCAAATTCCACAGATTTCAATCTGCTCAAGCACTGGTGAGATTTGTTGGATAGTCTGATCCATGGAGGCTCGTATTCCAAAACACTCGTAAACCAAATCAAATATTCCCATAAGAAATAATGAAACCTCAAATAATTCGTTCCACAGCCCAAAAACAGAAAAATAATTAATACAATATATAAAGTAAAAATAAAACAAAATAACCTGCACTTTACCAATTAAAAAAAGTTAAAATAGATCCCAACAGATAAGTGATTCCGTTTGTGTGCGCAGGCGCCGTGTATTTGTGTGTGCATTTGTGCGTGTGTGTGTGTTTGTGTGTGTGTGTGTGTGTGGAATTAGCCCCTTCCCTCGCCTCATCTTACACAGTAAAACTCCTCCTCCCTCCCCCCACCTCGCTTTTTAAGTTTCACAACAAACACACACACAACGGAAACACTGTTTTTAACGGGGAGAAAAAAGAAATCTCTCTAATGACACTCGCGTGAGCACAGACTAACGAAATCACTGCTGTAAAGTAAAAAAAACAAAACAAAACAAATGAACCAGCTCCTTACCTTTGAAAAGAATCGCAACAGAGCAGAGTTTCTGTGTAGAGCAGAGTGTGTGTGTCTGTGTGAAGCCGGGGAGGGGGGTGTAAAGGCAAGAGAGAGAGTGTGTGTGTGTCGGTGTCAAAAAACTTGGTAAACCAAGACATGCTTGGTTTTCAAGTCAAAATTTATTAAAAATCTTTGCTCGTCTTGCGGAACACTTGTAAACCGAGTTACTCGCAATCCGAGATTCCACTGTATATATAGGAAAAATTGCTATTTTTTTACATAGAGGACTAGCAATCTGTAAAAAAGAAAAAATCTCTGTACATCTTGTAAATAAATTATCTGATTAATTTAAAAGTTATACACATTTCAGTAGTACGTTTTATAATATGTTTTAGTGTGCACAGTGTAAATTTCCACAGAAGTAGCGGCTGGTACCCGAGGTGCTCACGGAGGAAGTGACATCAGCGCTGCAAACTCACTCCTTTATAAATCGATGTAGCATAAACAGACTGCTTACAGCTCGCCAATGCTCTGGAAAACAGTGTTGCCCTACTGACTGCTATCATTTGCTCAAGGAAGCCTTCTGTTGCATTAATGTCACAGTGAAAACTTCCAGGCATTGATAACACACAATCAGACAAATGCAGCAAATTCTAACATTTTGTTTGGTCTTTAATTAAAGAATTTGAACACATTTGGTGATCAGGTTTGGGCTTTTGGGGATAAAATATAATTTTCTCCAAGTGCCACAATAATTGGGAATAAATCTAAACACTACAAAACACTGACACATTCCATAATCAACATATGTCAATGCATCATTTCAGCCCTAATGATAAAAGGTATAAGAAACTGCACTGCTGGACTCTAATGAAATCAAGCATCAATAAATCCTTTAAAGACGTTTTAATAAATGTGTTCTGCAACATTCGGCTCCCATTGGAAACACACTCAAGCACGTTACGCAGAGCTGCCATATTACTTGAGACTAGACCCTAACTTACTTTGGTGTTTAAGTAAATGAATGTAAATGAGCTTTTTAGTGTTCATGCAAAAGCATAAATATGGGGAATGAGTTTGCTAATTTGACCTGCACTAATAAAAGGAGTGAAGCCAGTGGATAAACTGGAGCTACATTTTCATGTGTAAGATAAATAATTTTGTCTATAAAAATGATAAAATCATTATTTATCTGACCGATGTGCATCATAAGCATCTCTGTTATGCTAAGTTCCTGATCTAACATTTACAATATGCGGCAAAATAAAAGTAATTGTCTATGGGCTAGGCCTCTCCATCCATTCTCCTCTTTAATGGTTGTTTCTTCAACTAAAAACTAGACTACAGTTAGACTTCACACTACAGTTAACTACTCAGCATGAAGTCAGGGAATGTTTTTTGAGTAGGCCATTCATCTAGCTGGTCTAACTACACATCACAGTCTGTGTGTTTACACAAAGAGAATATGGTACAGGAATGTCGTTGTGGTCTTAAGTTACTGTTCAATACTGAATACATTTTTGGCTGTCAAGTATAGTTCAAGGCTACACCCTGACCCCACCTTGGCTGCACGCACCACATTTTATTTATGCTGATATTAGCATGACTAAAATGTGGTCCAGGCAGCCAAGGTGATACCATTCCTGAAGCAGGGGTAAGCCGTCTGAGCGTATCAGGACTGTTCCATGTACACAAACTGAAATTGTCCTGAAAGGCTGCCACATACCATGACCATACAGACTTGAAGGGGTACACAGCATCAGTGCTTGGCTATATCGTCAAGTGCATAGATGATGTGACTTCAAGACAATCACCACATGCTCATTCCAAAACCTGTGAAGGACTTCTGATCTGTGCTGCATACTGCTGAAAACCAGAGACATTGTTTTCAGATCTGTTGGCAAAGAAGTCCTCTGCATAGAAAGAGTCAATCTGTCCTGGGTTTCAGAAAAGTGACACATAACTGTGCAGAAGGAGTCCACCATCACTTCCTGAACAGTAATGACACAAGGCATTTAAAGTATTACCACTTGTCTGTGATGGACTTACTCCCGGACACACTCAGCGATCCTCCGCAACACAGTACAACATGTCAGGAGTGAGGACGACCCCAACTTCCACAAACCAGATACTCTGTCTGTCTGCAGTAAATGGCATGAAGCACAGCCAGCATTAACCTTTTTCAGCAATATGTGCTACATTAGGTTTTTTTTTTTTTTGTGTGTGTGTGTGTGTGTGTGTGTGTGTGTGTGTGTGTGTGTGTGTGTGTGTGTGTGTGTGTGTATTTGAAGCCCCAATAGAATGGGAGGATGGTGTCAGGAAGGGCATCCAGCAGAAACCTTGTGCCAAGTTGTATATGGTTCATGTAGTGATGCCTTGGTGGGAGCAGCAGAACAACATGGACACCAAATGATGGAAAATGTGTATAGAGTCAGACTTTCTGCCACCTGCATGTTAGTTACTTTAACATAGTTTAGTTTATGGAGAAGACTACAGTTCTGAGGAGTCTGTGGGTTGTTTTAAATTAAAAGGATTATTAAATGCAAACTGTAGCTCTCAGGGCATGAGATAGTTATTTGTAGAATTTTAGGGCATAAAATATACTTGTCAGGCACATAAGGATTTTATTTGGAAATTCTATGTAAAGGAAGCCAGTTCCTGGCTGATGCGATGCCAAAGTATAATGCATAATGTAGTTTTTATATAACATTCTTGTTTGTTATTTGGCTAATTCTCTGTCAAAAGATGTAAAAATCTCTCCTGAATTTATTTGACCTTATTCAGTCAGGACATGGAGCAAGGCACCAGCATGGTCACACCACAGCCACATAACCTTGTTTTTTCTCATGGCTTTTCTATCTCTCATAGAGGGATCAGTGATGCATGTATTTCTGACCATTTTCTTCATAGTATTTGAATTATTTGTTTTCTCCTCTACAAGAAAGCACCATGGCCTTCACTTCTTCCACAAGTATTGATTTTACTCCTGGTTTTTACGGACACAACTCTTTGTATTCAATGGTTTGCTACAGTATCTTGCATTTGTTTAGACAAATCTTACTCAATTTGCTCAGCTATTTTAAATTCTGTTGTCCAAACAAGCGCTGAATGATCCTGCTCATGCTTTGAGGTGATGCTGCAGACAAACTAAGCGTTAGTGGAGGAAAGACAATGTACACAAAAGTTATTATCCACTTCCTGTTTCCTTTTATTTGCCATAAGTTTAAAGCCTCGCCACGGCTGAAGTATTTGAAATATTAAAAATCCATTTGCAATTTTTGACATATCCACATACAGAAATCAGACACCTTACAGTTCCAAGTGAGACATTAATTAATTTTCATTAAACATTAATAATTAATTTCCACTTTAATTATTTTAGCAAAGAATAGCAGTATGATGTGTAGAGAGGAAAAAAGCACTTCTCCCCAACTTCTTGATACCCAAATTATCTAGAGAATGTTAAAAACACACACATGGAGAATACAGATAGACAAACAGAAAGATAGATGACACCTCACAGACTTGCTTTTTTCTTAAAATCACACAAATCTAGTTAGGACAACAAACATGGATAAAAAATATACTGTGCCTGCGACAGTGTGGAATACATGAAAAAGGCAAATCACACACCAAAATAGGTACTCAAAATCCATATTTGCAAGTCAAATAATAAGTAGGTATAGTACCACAAAGATGCAAGTCACAAAGCAAATTCCCTGAAAAGCTGCATTTCAAACCTAGTCAAACAGGAATATTATCCAAATCACAAAGCAAATTCTATATATCCGATTTTTGCAAGCCAAGTCAATTAAGTAAACCTAAGGACAATGTTCAGTGTCACAACATTTTCTTTCAAATGAGTTATAATGATAAATGATGTATATTGAATAATATTTTTTAAGGGTCAGTGTATTACTTACTCACTTACCCGCCCTCTATAAAAATTTTTTTTCCTGTATACATGGTCACGCGGGACCTGGAACCTATCCCAGGAGACCTAGGGTACGAGGTGGAGGTGCAAGGTGACAGCACTAATCACTAAGCCACCGTGACGCCTGAGAAAGTGTGTTTGTTTTTTAAATCTTTAAAGAAAAACTAATTCATTATGAACGACAACATCGAATCCCTTTATCTTCACTTTGACACATCTGAAGCTCTGATGCATGAGTTTCCCTTTAGTGGTTCTGCTTCAGTCTTCGTAGGACAGGAACATTCCCACTCTCCGCTATCAAATTTAAGGAGCTTGTGGCTGTAGATGTAGAAGGTGGATATATGGTTTGGGATTGACAACAATTACAGGAATCATAAGCACAACCTGAACCTGGCCATTACTTGCTATCTTTAAAAATGGCAATAAATTTTTACATCAGTAAATTATTCAGTGGTCGGGCAATAAGGGGCGCTGGGGCACCACCCCCTTAGGCAGAGAAGAATGCTACTTTAACAACACTTTTAACAAAATAATTATTTATTTCAATAATGAAATAAAGTCATTTAGTCTTCTGCTGTCTTTCTTAATATAATTTATTTACAATTAAAAAAAATGACGTTTCTATTAAGTTAATTTGTGTTCGTGTATGCGGGGCGCCGGACATACAAGTGTCTATGTAGGCAAGTACATTTTTGAAAAGCATGTGATTTGAGGCTGAGCTCTAATTGGATTTTTTCAAATTATCCTTGGGGCGCCGAACCCTCCCACTTTTGTTCTTAGCGAATCAATATTGTTTTTAAATAATAGTGATTGACGTGGAATCCAGCTAAATATGAGAAGAAATTCTGTAATTTCTTTGCTAAAATACCCCTTCACAAGGCAATTGGACAAAGAAGTAAATAAAATTAAAGAGGACCAGTTTGGACCAGATCGACCTGATCTTATAATTAAGCAGCAGTCAAGCGATCGCGGCCGAGCTTACACTCTGTGCTTTTCCAGCACTTCTTATGGCTATTTACAGGTGATTATTAAAAGTTTAATTTTAATTTTGTTTGAATTTACAAAAGTGTATGGCTATAATAAGACGGGACTTTTTACCAACATTCTCTGAACCTCAGTAACGACAGATCTCTCAATTCTTTAAACTCTATTATCAGTAAAAGTTTTCAAGACTTTCAATGTCAGTCAATATATTACATTAAACGTTTGGTATTTTGGTACAGACAGTATGTATCCTGAACAATTATATAGATCACAATCAGTAACCTGAAAGAGGGCGTGTTCTTTTTTCCTTAAATTTGTCATGCACCTTGTTTGCAATTTGTTTGCCAAAATTATCACTGACATACACATATACTGTATATATTTTGTAAGTGTAAAAGTTATTATTTAATAAAAACAAACCTTTAATGAGTTGTCCTCCAAGCCAGTCTGTGATGAATAATAATACTAAGCAAAAGAATAATAAGAAGGATGTGATAATAATAAAAAAAATTTTCCCTAATTTAGATCTGGGTTTAAAAAGTTTACCTGTGGAGGTTTCTGGATTGGCTTCAGTACAACCCCTTTCTTAATTGTCTCCATCATTTCATCCAACGTCCTGGGTTTCACATCTACAGACTGTGCAGGTTCTGTGACACCAAAATAGCAGACCAGAAATGAGTCAAATTAATTCTTGCAAAGTAAAGATTTTGAATAATGGAGAAGTAGATGGACATATAGCTCTTACTCTTTAAGTCAGTGGAATTGTTTCCAGGCTTCTTGCTTTTTCTCAAGGGATCTAGCGGGCTAGAGGCATACATCAATATTTTTATCCTAATACCTTAGGTCTTTTTTCAGGTACTGTATAATGATTGTTACATATATTGTACATGTCATGATAATGGTAAGAATTATCCAATTGATTTTACTCAATAAGACTTGTGGAGAACACCAGAGGACGATATGGTGAAGGAGCAGGAGGAGGAGGAAGAGGAGGAAGAGGAGTTGAAGAAAGTTGTGCTGGAGTGACATTCTCTTCATTTGATGGACCAGATTCAGTAAGAGGATTCTCTCTGACCATTTTCACCATGTCCTGAAGCTGTTTAACTGAGAAGGTATTATTAAAATTATATGCAGTTTTATGTATCATGCAACATTAATCCCTTCTACTTTCAACATGAAAGTTGTCTGACCATCATCAATAAAATCATTTAGTCTTCCGCTGTATTTCTTAATATCATTTATTTAATTATTTATTTATTTTTAATGATGTTTGTATTACGTTCATTTGTGTTCGTGTATGCGGGGCGCCGGACAAATGAGTGTCTATGTAGGCATGTAAATTTTTGAAAAGCATGTGATTTGAGGCTGAGCTCTATTTGGATTTTTTAAAATCATCCTTGGGGCCCGAACCCTCCCACTTTTGTTCTTAGCGAATCAATATTGTTTTTAAATATTTGGGTTCATGTGATTGGACCATTCTCAACGAGTCTTATTAATGGTCAGCAAATTGTTAGTTAATGTATTGAATAATGATTGACGTGGAAGCGAGCTAAATATGAGAGGAAATTCTGTAATTTCTTTGCTAAAATACCCCTTTGCAAGGCAATTGGACAAAGAAGTAAATAAAGTTAAAGAGCTTGAACCAGATCGACCTGATCTTATAATTAAGCAGCAGTCAAGTGATCGCGGCCGAGCTTACACTCTGTGCTTTTCCAGCACTTCTTATGGCTATTTACAGGTGATTATTAAAAGTTTAATTTTAATTTTGTTTGCTTGATCTAAATGAAACATGTTTACCCTGAGTTTTTGGGACTAAAAGCTCTGTCTCCTTTACATTCTGACCAGTTATCCGCCAAGATGGCATCCTTTTCCATCCCGTTTTTTTTATGGTGTCCTGAGTGGAAAACCGACAATCAGGTTAAATCACAAAAACATGCAAATATATAATACAGTGGAACCTCGGATTGCGAGTAACGTAGTTTATGAGTGTTCCGCAAACCGAGCAAAGATTTTTAATACATTTTTAATCGGAAACCGAGCAAGTATAAGTTTACGAGCGCCGAGTATCATGTATCACGCATGCGACTCTTATTTTGACACCGAGCGTCACTCTCTCTCCTTTCCACCCCCAAGCCCCTCCCCCATGGCTTTGCAAACACACAGAAACTCTGCTCGTCTCACACACACACACGCGCGCACAGACGCTCTCTCGCCTTTTCACCCCCTCCCCGGCTTCACAAACACACAAAAACTCTGCTCTGTCGCGATTCTTTTCAAAGGTAAGGTGCTGGTTCATTTGTTTTTTTTTTTACTTTACAGCAGTGATTCCCTTAGTATGCGCTCACGCCAGTCTCAGAGAGATTTCTTTTTTCCCTGTTAAAACGGTGTTTCCGTTCTGTGTGTGTGTGTGTTTGTTGTGAAACTTAAAAAGTGATTCCCTTAGTATACGCTCTCGCCAGTCTCAGAGAGATGTCTTTTTTCCCTGTTAAAACAGTGATTCCGCTGTGTTTGTGTGTGTGTGTGTCCATTTGTTGTGAAACTTAAAAAGCGAGGTGGGGAGAGGGAGGAGGAGTGTTACTGTGTAAAACGAGATGAGGGAATTGGCCAATTCCACACACACACACACGGCGCCTGCGCGCACCAACGGAAACACTTATCTGTCGGGATTTATTTGTACTTTTTTTTTTTAAGGTAAAGTGCAGATTAATTTGTTTTATTTTCATTTTATAGATTGTATTAATTATTTTATGTATTTATTTTTTGGGGCTGTGGAATGAATAATTTGAGTTTTCATTATTTCTTATGGGAAATGATGATTTGGTTTACGAATGTTTTGGACCACGAGCCCACTTCCGGAACAAATTATGCTCGTAATCCAAGGTTCCACTGTACTGTGCAAAAGACTTAAACACAAACAAATAACTGCTGTAAAGCAATGATGTCTTCAAAAAAGTATCTACATTTAAAAATATACTATAAAAAGCAGTAAACAGTAATTAATCAAACAAAGTCAATAATTGGTGTGATGACCCATTGCTTAAAATATAGTCACTTGTTTGCAGTTTGATATGGAAATAAGTGTGAAGGGGTGGGGCTGCTGTGCTGTAATTATACAGTTGTGTTCAAAATAATAGCAGTGTGTTGAAAAAAGTGAGTAAATCTCCATATCCATATAATAACTTTTAATTTAAATTATACAAATGCATTGGACACTCTGCACGTTCTATTCTGAATCACAACATGAAGAAGAATTTGCTAAAATGTATTATTAGTTTACAAAAAGTGAAGAAAAACAGATATTAGTCTGTTCAAAACAATTGCAATGTCATCATTCATCTTTACAAAGTGATGAATTTACCGTTTAAACAAAAATGCTTGAAGTTTAATCTTTCTTGTGCATCTCTGAACTAATATTTAGTTGTATAACCATGGCTTCTGAGAACTGCTTCACATCTGTGATAATTGTACTACACGCCACAATCCCTCTGCATTTCTTGGTTTTGCCTCAGAAACAGCATTTTTAATGTCGGCCCACAAGTTTTCTATTGGATTAAGGTCTGGGGATTGGGCTGGCCACTCCATAACGTTAATCTTGTTGGTCTGGAACCAAGATGCTGCTTGCATACTAGTGTGTTTGGGGTCGTTGTCTTGTAGAAACACCCATTTCAAGGACATTTCGTGTTCGGCATGAGGCAACATGACCTCTTTAAGTATTCTGATGTACTCAAATTGATCAATGATCTCTGAAATGTGATAAATAGGCCTAACACCATAGTACGAGAAACATCCCCATATCATGATGCTTGTACCTCCATGCTTCACTGTCTTCACAGTGTACTGTGGCTTTAATTCAGTGTTTGGGGGTCGTCTGACACACTGTCTGTGGCCTCTAGACTCAAAAGAATAATCTTGCTTTCATCAGTCCACAAAATATTCCGTCATTTCTATTTAGGCCAATCAATGTGTTCTTTGGCGAACTGTAATCTCTTGTCTTTTTTTCAACAATGAGACTTTGCAGTGACCTTTAAGAAATCAGTGTACTCAGGTTTATAAAGCTAAATTAAAGCTAACTATACATGAGGTGTTAACTAATACACACGTGGACAAAATTGTTGGTACCCTTCGGTCAATGAAAGAAAAACTCACAATGGTCACATAAATAACTTTAATCTGACAAAAGTAATAATTAAAAAAAATTATATGAATGTTAACCTATGAAAGTCAGACATTGCTTTTCAACCATGCTTCAACAGAATTATTTAAAAAAATAAACTCATGGAACAGGCCTGGACAAAAATGATGGTACCCCTAGAAAATACTGAAAATAATGTGACTAAAGGGACATGTTAATTCAAGGTGTGTCCACTAATTAGCATCACAGGTGTCTACAATCTTGTAATCAGTCAGTGGGCCTATATATAGGGCTCCAGGTAGTCACTGTGTTGTTTGGTGACATGGTATGTACCACACTCAACATGGACCAGAGGAAGCGAAGGAAAGCGTTGTCTCAGGAGATTCGAAAGAAAATTATAGACAAGCATGTTAAAGGTAAAGGCTATAAGACCATTTCCAAGCAGCTAGATGTTCCTGTGACTACAGTTGCACATATTATTTAGAAATTTAAGATCCATGGGACTGTAGCCAACCTCCCTGGACGTGGCCGAAGGAGGAAAATTTATGACAAATCAAAGAGACGGATAATCCGAATGATAACAAAAGAGCCCAGAAAGACTTCTAAAGAGATCCAAGGTGAACTTCATGCTCAAGGAACATCAGTGTCAGATCGCACCATCCGTCGTTGTTTGAGCCAAAGTGGACTACATGGGAGACGACCAAGGAGGACACCATTGTTGAAAACAAATCATAAAAAAGCCAGACTGGAATATGCCAAACTACATGTTGACAAGCCACAAAGCTTCTGGGAGAATGTCCTATGGACAGATGAGACAAAAATGGAACTTTTTGCCAAGGCACATCAGCTCTATGTTCACAGACGGAAAAATGAAGCATATCAAAAAAAGAACACTGTCCCTACTGTGAAACATGGAGGAGGCTCTGTTATGTTCTGGGGCTGCTTTGCTGCCTCTGGCACAGGGTGTCTTGAATCTGTGCAGGGTACAATGAAATCTCAAGACTATCAAGGGATTCTAGGGAGAAATGTGCTGGCCAGTGTCAGAAAGCTGGGTCTCAGTCGCAGGTCATGGGTCTTGCAACAGGACAATGACCCAAAACACACAGCTAAAAACACCCAAGAATGGCTAAGAGGAAAACATTGGACTATTCTAAAGTGGCCTTCTATGAGCCCTGACCTCAATCCTATTGAGCATCTTTGGAAGGAGCTGAAACATGCTGTCTGAAAAAGGCGCCCTTCAAACCGGAAACAACTGGAGCAGCTTGCTCATGAGGAGTGGGCCAAAATACCTGCAGAGAGGTGCAGAAGTCTCATTGACAGTTACAGGAATCGTTTGATTGCAATGATTGCCTCAAAAGGTTGTGCAACAAACTATTAAGTTAGGGGTACCATCATTTTTGTCCAGGCCTGTTCCATGAGTTCATTTTTTTTTTATAATTCTGTTGAAGCATGGTTGAAAAGCAATGTCTGACTTTCATTGGTTAACATTTCATAGAATTCTTATTTATTATTACTTTTGTCAGATTAAAGTTATTTCTGTGACCATTGTGAGTTTTTCTTTCATTGACCGAAGGGTACCAACAATTTTGTCCACGTGTGTATGTCACCTGTGAATATGATATCAGCCTAAGAGAAACACAAGTTAGAATTGCATAAATAAATAAAGTTTGTGGAATTTACAAAAGTGTATGGCTATAATAGGACAGGACTTTTCACCAACATTCTCTGAACCTCAGTGACGGCAGATCTCCTCTCAATTCTTTGAACTCTATTATCAGTAAAAGTTTTCAAGACTTTCAATGTCAGCCAATATATTACATTAAAAGTTTGGTATTTTGGTACAGACAGTATGTATCCTGAACAATTATATACATCACAATCAGTAACCTGAAAGAGGGCGTGTTCTTTTTTCCTTAAACTTTTCATGAACCCTGTTTGCAATTTGTTTGCCAAAATTATCACTGACACAAAAATACATACAGTATATGTGTATAAGTGTAAAAGTTATTATTTAATAAAAACAAACCTTTAATGAGTCGTCCTCCAAGCCAGTCTGTGATGAATAATAATACTAAGCAAAAGAATTAGAAGAAGAATGTGATGATAAAAAAATATATATTTTCCCTAATTTAGATCTGGGCTTAAAAAGTTTACCTGTGGAGGTTTCTGGATTGGCTTCAGTACAAACCCTTTCTTAATTGTCTCCATCATGTCATCCATTGTCCTGGCTTTCACTCCTACAGACTGTGCAGGTTCTGTGACACCAAAATAGCAGACCAGAAATGAGTCAAATTAATTCTTGCAACGTAAAGATTTTGAATAATGGAGAAGATGATGAACATATAGCTCTTACTCTTTAAGTCAGTGGAATTGTTTCCAGCCTTCTTGCTTTTTCTCAAGGGATCCAGCGGGCTAGAGGCATACATCAATATTTTTATCCTAATACCTTAGGTCTTTTTTTAGGTACTGTATAATGATTGTTACATATATTGTACATGTCATGATAATGGTAAGAATTATCCAATTGACTTTACTCAATAAGACTTGTGGAGAACACCAGAGGACGATATGGTGAAGGAGCAGGAGGAGGAGGAGGAAGAGGAGGAGGAGGAAGAGGAGTTGAACAGAGTTGTGCTGGAGTGACATTCTCTTCATTTGATGGACCAGATTCAGTAAGAGGATTCTCTCTGACCATTTTCACCATGTCCTGAAGCTGTTTAACTGAGAAGGTATTATTAAAATTATATGCAGTTTTAATCCCTTCTACTTTCCATCATCAATAAACTCATTTAGTCCTCCGCTGTATTTCTTAATATCGTTTATTTACATTTTTTTTTTAATGATGTTTGTATTATGTTCATTTGTGTTCGTGTATGCGGGGCGCCGGACAAAAGAGTGTCTATGTAGGCATGTAAATTTTTGAAAAGCATGTGATTTGAGGCTGAGCTCTAATTGGATTTTTTTAAATCATTCTTGGGGCCCGAACCCTCCCACTTTTGTTCTTAGCGAATCAATATTGTTTTTAAATATTTGGGTTCATGTGATTGGACCATTCTCAACGAGTTTTATTAACGATCAGCAAATTGTTATTCAATATATTGAATAGTGATTGACGTGGAAGCCAGCTAAATATGAGAGGAAATTCTGTAATTTCTTTGCTAAAATATCCCTTCGCAAGGTGATCGGACAAAGAAGTAAATAAAGTTAAAGAGCTTGGACCAGATCGACCTGATGTTCTAATTAAGCAGCAGTCAAGTGATCATGGCCGAGCTTACACTCTGTGCTTTTCCAGCACTTCTTATGGCTATTTACAGGCGATTATTAAAAGTTTAATTTTAATTTTGTTTGCTCCCCCCAAAAAAAAATTTCTTTGCACCAGCCGCCACTAAGATTATTTCCGAATTATTGGGATATAATTAAAGTATTCGAGTGCCATATCTCTAAAACAATTTAAAAAGTCAAAGTGGGCGTAATTTTTCATTTTTGAAAACACTGACTAATTTGGCGGCGTTAATAATGTCCACCTGTAACCACAATCTAAGAAAATTTTAAGTGGGAAAAAATGTACTGTGTTTCTAAAAGCTAAAGTTAATTTTAATAATGAATCATGTCAACCAAAGGATTTATTAAATAAAAAGCATGCAAATAACTTAATCATTTTTAAATGTTTATTTTAATTGGAACTGAGCACTTGATCTAAATGAAACATGTTTACCCTGAGTTTTTGGGGCTGAAAGCTCTGTCTCCTCTACATTCTGACCAGTTATCTGCCAAGATGGTGTCGTTTTCCATCCTGGTTTTTTTATGGTGTTCTGAGTGGAAAACCGACAATCAGGTTAAATCACAAAAACATGCAAATATATAGTACTGTGCAAAAGTCTTAGACACATACAAATAACTGAAAAAAATAAAAAATATACTATAAAAACCAGTAAAGTAATTAATCAAACAAAGTCAATAATATCAATAGTGTGATGACCCTTTGCTTAAAATATGGTCTCTTGTTTGCAATTTGATATGGAAATAAGTGTGAAGGGGTGGGGCTGCTGTGCTGTAATTATAGATAAAGGTGATTGAAAGAAATCTTAGCGTGTCATGTTTGTGTGTGAATGTGTGTGTGTGTGTTTGTGTGTGTTCGTTTTCCCCCCATTGTGAGGACCAGATAGTGTGTGTGTGTGTGTGTGTGTGTGTGTGTGTGTGTGTGTGTGTGTGTGTGTGTGTGTGTGTGTGTGTACGTGTGCGTGTGCGTGTGTGTGATTTTTTTGTCCAGCCAGTGCATTTTAAGATGCAGATTGGAAAGCCTGGGGAAAAGTGATAAGTGCTTGATAAGATAATGCTTCAGGTCCTTACATTCTGGTTAGCTAAAGAAATGCACTGCACAGGAGTGTTTGGAGGCAGTTCATTTAAAGCTACAGACATTAAAATGGTGTTTTTGAAAAATGACTGAAAGAGAAGGAACATCAAATCTCAGAATGTGTGTATTTTACCTAGAAAATTAACAAACACTTTTTGAAGACATCTAAGACGTAGGCAAACTTGTTTACAAATGAGCATAATATGTGACCGAAACCAGTGTACTCAGGTTTATAAAGCTAAATGAAACCTGAAAGAGGGGGTGTTCTTTTTGTTGCAATTTGTTTGCCAAAATTATCACTGATATACACATATAATGTATACTGTATGTATTGTTGTAAGTGTAAAAGTTATTATTTAATAAAAACAAACCTTTAATGAGTCTTCATCCAAGCCAGTCTGTGATGAATAATAATACTAAGCAAAAGAATAATTAGAAGAATGTGATAAGGGGTTGATGAATAAAAAATTGTCATGACACGCCAGATCTCGCCCACAACATAAACCCTTCCGCAAGCAGTCTAAAGCACTCCTGTTCCAACTCCGCGCCGCCTCTTGTTTTTTGCCACCTCAGTCACGGCTCGAGCTCACCTGCTGCCTCTTTGGATTGATCAGTCATGTGTATTTAAGCTGCTGCAGGACACCCAATTATAGCCAGATTATTGTGCCGTTCATGCCTTTATTCTCACATTTGCTTTGCCACAGTTTATCGGTTACGACCCCTTCTGGTTTATCAGACCCTTCTGTTTTTTCTGTTTGTTATGGATTTGCACTCTATTTGGATTACCGGCTTTGAACTTCGCTCACGTCTGACACTGCTTCTGGATTTGCCCTCACAATTGGACCTACTGGCTTTGAACTCGGCTTCCGACTTTGATTATGAGATTGGATTATGTGCATTGACCTCACTAACATGGAGTTGTGTTCAGCCCCTCTACAATGACACTTCCTGGTTCTCTCAAACCAAGACGCCCTCTACTGGCTGTGAGTGTCTCTTGCTGGATTATTCTCTCTGTCTCTCTCTGCTACTGGATCTACGTGCTTTCCCCCTAGTGACACCCGTGACAGTATAATCTGGCCATTATGGATCCAGCAGAGTTTGCTCACTTGAGATCAGCACTAGAAAGTCAGGGAGCGCTTCTAGGGTCACATCAACGTGACATTCAGGAGGTCACTAGTACGCTTAAAACAGTAACTGAGACCCTGACCTCTCTTGCTACTCAAATCCAGCATCTGCAAACCCCCCCAGCTCCCACCCTGGCTCCTCGCCCCTTAGCAGCAGCAGCAGTCGCACCGCCCCATGAGCCTCGCCTTCCTGCTCTGCCTACCTATGAATGGGACCCTAACAGCTGCCGTTCATTTCTCTCTCAATGCTCTCTAGTCCTTGAGCTGCAGACCTCATCTTTCCCTACAGAACGAGCTAAGGTGGCGTACATCATCACCCTCCTCTCTGGTATTGCGAGAGAATGGGGAACAGCCTTGTGGGATGCTCAAGCAGCCTGCTGCTTCAATTAGAAAACCTTCACTGACAAAATGAGAAGGGTTTTTGATTGCTCATCCACTGGGTGCCTGGCGGCAGGCCAGATATTAGCTCTTCACCAAGGGTCCCGATCTGTTCATGACTATGCCATAGAATTTCGTACCTTGGCGGCTTCATGTGGTTGGGATGATCAAGCTCTCTTTGACGCGTTTCTTCATGGGCTCTCAGACACAGTTAAAGATGAGTTGTCGGCGCACTAACCACCATATCTACAAGACCTCATTGACCTAGCAGCACATATCGGCGCTGGTAAATGCCTGAGGCAGCAGGAGCGTGGTCTGAACCTCTGGTCACCGCCCCCCTAGCCTCCACCAGCTCCCTGGAGAACCCTCCTGAACCAATGCAAGTTGGTCGGACGCGTATATCACCTGAGGAGCGCCAACAGAGATGAGACAAGAGGGCATGCTTCTACTGTGGTCAGTTGGGTCACTTCTCACGTAACTGCCTGTTAAAAGAGCAGGTCCCTCTGTAATTTTGGGTGCACCGGAGGGCCCGGATCTTAGATAATTTCCCAACCATCGGTCCTGTTTTGTAACCCTGACCCATAAGAATCAGTCCCATGGCATGGACACCCTGATGGATTCTGGGGCTGGCCAAAACTTAATCTGCTCTTCACTGGTGAACCTTGGAATTTCCTCCATGCCTCTAAGCCACCCGCTCACTGTTCAGGTCCTCGATGGTTTCCCGGCTCCCATCACCCACCGCACAGTACCAGTCACGTTGCACTTTTCAGGAAACCACTCAGAAATGATATCTTTTCTGATTGATAAGAGCTCCCATGCTCCACTGGTTTTGGGTCTCCCGTGGTTACAGTTGCACAATCCCCACATTGACTGGGTCAAGAAAAGAGTTTTGGAATGGAGTCCTTCCTGTCTATCGTCATGTCTCCGCTCTGCCACGGAAGGGTCCCCACCTTCTCAGCTGGAGGACTGCTCCAACCTCTTGAACGTCCCAGCTGAATACCACGATCTCCTGAAAGTTTTTAGCAAATCTCGTGCAGTCTCGCGCTACCCCACCCCCGACTGCCCATACAACTGCGCATTGACCTTCTCCCAGGCACAACCCTGCCCAAGGGACAACTATACTCCCTCTCTCGCCCTGAGAGGGAGGCCATGGACCAATACATTACGAAATCCCTCGTGACAGGAATCATCCATCCTTCCTCCTCCCCAGCGGGCGCAGGGTTCTTTTTCATGGAAAAGAAGGACAAATCCCTACGGCCCTGTATTGATTATAAGGGGCTTAATGACGTTACCGTTAAGAACCGCTACCCACTCCCTCTCATGTCTTTGGCTTTCGAGTTACTTCAGGATGTACAGGGGTTCGCCAAGTTGTTTCCACCCCCAGAGCAATGGACAGACGGAACGGATCAACCAAGAACTAGAGAACTCGCTAAGGTGTATGGCATCACGGGACGCAACCTCATGGATTAAATTTCTCCCATGGATAGAATATGCCCACAACTCGCTCCCCACATCTTCCACTGGAATGTCTCCCTTCCAATGCTGTCTGGGATATCAACCGCCTCTGTTCCCTGCTCAAGAGGAGGGAGTTGCGGTACCATCGGCCCAAGCTTTTGTCTGTCACTGCTTGGCAGTGGCAATGGGCCCGCTCTCAATTGCTGCGCTTGGTAGATACTTTCCGAGACAAGGCCAACTGCCACCGCTCGGCAGCTCCCAGATACCGTGTAGGTCAAAGAGTGATACTGTCCACACGCAACATACCACTAAAACCATGTCAAGTAAATTGTCTCTGAGGTATATTGGACCTTTCTCCATTTCCCGAGTCATCAACCCCTGCGCTTTCAAGCTTTCCCTACCACTGTCCATGCGCCGTATCAACCCCACCTTCGACGTGTCTCAGATCAGACGACTGGTCTCCTATTCATTGTCACCCGAAGCCCCCCCTCCCCCCGTCTCATTGATGAGGGCGAAGCATTCATGATCCGTAAGCTCCTCAGATCCCGTCGCCGTGGACACAGGTTACAATACCTAGTGGACTAGAAAGGGTATGGACCTGAAGAAAGAAGTTGGATACCTGCCATGTTTATTCTGGACAAGTTCCTGATTAGAGAGTTTCATAGGCTCCACACGGAGGCTCCTTCTAGAATGCCAAGTGGCGTTCATAGGGGGGAGGGTACTGTCACAACACGCCAGATCTCGCCCACAACATAAGCTCCTCCGCAAGCAGTCTAAAGCACTCCTGTTTCAACTCCGCGCCGCCTCTTGTTTTTTGCCGCCTCAGTCACGGCTCGAGCTCACCTGCTGTCACTTTGGATTGATCAGTCATGTGTATTTAAGGCACTGCAGGACACCCACTTATTGCCAGGTTATTGTGCCGTTCATGCCTTTATTCTCACGTTTGCTTTGCCACAGTTTATCGGTTACGACCCCGTCTGGTTTATCGTTTTCATCCTTGTCTCTGCGTTATGGATTTGCACTCACAATTGGATCTACTAGTTTTGAACTCGGATTCCGACTTTGATTAGGAGATTGTGCCCGAACCCTCCCACTTTTACGTGCATTGACCTCACTAACGTGGAGTTGTGTGCAGCCCCTCTACAACGACACTTCCTGGTTCTCTCAGACCGAGACGCCCTCTACTGGCTGTAAGTGTCTCCTGTTGGATTATTCTCTCTGTCCCTCCCTGCTACTGGATCTACGTGTTTTCCCCCTAGTGACACCCGTGACAAAAATATTTTACCTAATTTAAATCTGGGTTTAAAAAGTGTACCTGTGGAGGTTTCTGGATTGGCTTCAGTACAACCTCTTTGTTAACTGTGTCCATTTCATCCATTGCCCTGGCTTTCACATCTACAGACTGTGCAGGTTCTGTGGCACCAAAATAGCAGACCAGAAATAAGTCAAATTAATTCTTGCAAAGTAAAGATTTTGAATAATGGAGAAGAAGATGAACATATAGCTCTTACTCTTTAAGTCAGTGGAATTGTTTCCAGCCTTCTTGCTTTTTCTCAAGGGATTCAGTGGGCTAGAGGCATACATCAATATTTTTATTTTAATACCTTAGGTCTTTTTTCAGGTACCGTATAAGGATTGTTACATATATTGTACATGTCATGGTAATGGTAAGAATTATCCAATTGACTTTACTCAATAAGACTTGTGGAGAACACCAAAGGACGGTATGGTGAAGGAGCAGGAGGAGAAGGAAGAGGAGGAGGAGGAAGAGGAGTTGAAGAAAGTTGTGCTGGAGTGAAATTCTCTTCATTTGATGAACCAGATTCAGTAAGAGGATTCTCTTTGACCATTTTCACCATGTCCTGAAGCTGTTTAACTGCAAAGGTATTATTAAAATTATATGCAGTTTTAATCCCTTCTACTTTCAACATGAAAGTTGTCTGACCATCATCAATAAAATCATTTAGTCTTCCGCTGTACTTCTTAATATCATTTATTTACAATTGAAAAAAAATGACATTTGTATTACGTTCATTTGTGTTCGTGTACGCGGGGCGTACATTTTTGAAAAGCATGTGATTTGAGGCTGAGCTCTAATTGGATTTTTTTAAATCATCCTTGGGGCCCGAACCCTCCCACTTTTGTTCTTAGCGAATCAATATTGTTTTTAAATATTTGGACTCATGTGATTGGACCATTCTCAACGAGTCTTATTAATGGTCAGCAAATTGTTAGTTAATGTATTGAATAGTGATTGACGTGGAAGCGAGCTAAATATGAGAGGAAATTCTGTAATTTCTTTGCTAAAATACCCCTTCACAAGGCAATTGGACAAAGAAGTAAATAAAGTTAAAGAGGACCAGTTTGGACCAGATCGACCTGATCTTATAATTAAGCAGCAGTCAAGTGATCGCGGCCGAGTTTATACTCTGTGCTTTTCCAGCACTTCTTATGGCTATTTACAGGCGATTATTAAAAGTTTAATTTTAATTTTGTTTGCTTGATCTAAATGAAACATGTGTACCCTGAGTTTTTGGGGCTGAAAGCTCTGTCTCCTTTACATTCTGACCAGTTATCTGCCAAGATGGCATCCTTTTCCATCCTGTTTTTTTTATGGTGTCCTGAGTGGAAAACCGACAATCAGGTTAAATCACAAAAACATGCAAATATATAGTACTGTGCAAAAGACTTAGACACATACAAATAACTCCTGTAAAGCAATGATGTCTTCAAAAAAGCTTGAACATTTAAAAATATACTATAAAAAGGCACTCAGGCACTCCTAATTCTTTAAACTCTATTATCAGTAAAAGTTTTCAAGACTTTCAATGTCAGTCAATATATTACATTAAACGTTTGGTATTTTGGTACAGACAGTATGTATCCTGAACAATTATATAGATCACAATCAGTAACCTGAAAGAGGGCGTGTTCTTTTTTCCTTAAACTTTTCATGAACCTTGTTTGCAATTTGTTTGCCAAAATTATCACTGACATACACATATACTGTATGTATTTTTGTAAGTGTAAAAGTTATTATTTAATAAAAACAAACCTTTAATGAGTCGTCCTCCAAGCCAGTCTGTGATGAATAATAATACTAAGCAAAAGAATAATAAGAAGGATGTGATAATAATAAAAAATATTTTCCCTAATTTAGATCTGGGTTTAAAAAGTTTACCTGTGGAGGTTTCTGGATTGGCTTCAGTACAACCCCTTTCTTAATTGTCTCCATCATTTCATCCAACGTCCTGGCTTTCACATCTACAGACTGTGCAGGTTCTGTGACACCAAAATAGCAGACCAGAAATAATTAAAATTCATTCTTGCAAAGTAAAGATTTTGAATAATGGAGAAGTAGATGGACATATAGCTCTTACTCTTTAAGTCAGTGGAATTGTTTCCAGACTTCTTGCTTTTTCTCAAGGGATCCAGCGGGCTAGAGGCATACATCAATATTTTTATCCTAATACCTTAGGTCTTTTTTCAGGTACAGCATAATGATTGTTACATATATTGTACATGTCATGATAATGGTAAGAATTATCCAATTGATTTTACTCAATAAGACTTGTGGAGAACACCAGAGGACAATATGGTGAAGGAGCAGGAGGAGGAGGAAGAGGAGGAAGAGGAGTTGAAGAAAGTTGTGCTGGAGTGACATTCTCTTCATTTGATGGACCAGATTCAGTAAGAGGATTCTCTTTGACCATTTTCACCATGTCCTGAAGCTGCTTACCTGAGTTAATATTATTAAAATTATATGCAGATTTACGTGTCATGCAACATTAATCCCTTCTACTTTCAACATGAATGTTAAAGTTAACTTAATTGTTTTCGTTTTTAAATGTTTATTTTAATTGGAACTGAGCACTTGATCTAAATGAAACATGTTTACCCTGAGTTTTTGGGGCTGAAAGCTCTGTCTCCTCGACATTCTGACCAGTTATCTGCCAAGATGGCATCCTTTTCCATCCTGTTTTTTTCATGGTGTCCTGAGTGGAAAACCGACAATCAGGTTAAATCACAAAAACATGCAAATATATAGTAATGTGCAAAAGTCTTAGACACATACAAATAACTGCTGTAAAGCAATGATGTCCTCGAAAAAGTTTCTACATTTAAAATATACTATGAAAAGCAGTAAACAATAATTAAGTCAATAATGGGTGTGATGACCCTTTGCTTAAAATATAGTCTCTTGTTTGCAGTTTGATATGGAAATAAGTGTGAAGGGGTGGGGCTGCTGTGCTGTAATTATAGACAAAGGTGATTGAAAGAAATCTTGGCGTGTCATGTGTGTGTTTGATTTTTTTAGGGGTTTTTTTGGCCAGGCAGTGCATTTTTCCCCTTATTTTGTTAATTGTAAGTGCAGATTGGAAAGCCTGGGAAAAAGTTATAAATGCTTGATAAGATAATGCTTCAGGTCCCTACATTCTGGTTAGCTATAGAAATGCACTGCACAGGGGTGTCTGGAGGCAGTTCATTTAAAGTTACAGATGCTAAAATGATGTTTTTGAAAAATGGCTGAAAGAGAAGGAACATCAAATCTCAGAATGTGTGTATTTTAGCTGGAAAATTAACAAACTGTCAGGGGCGAGGTGACTAAACTGGAGTGAACCCAATTGCAGACAAATTATGCTTAAATTGTGTTAAAAATCTTTCAATGGAAACACTGAGGCTTGGATGAGCAGGCACAATGGGAGCAGAGGAAAGAAGCAGCGTGTGTGTGTGCTTAGTGACAGAGAGAGTGGGGAAACCCTTAGTGACGATGGAGGAGGCGGGGCTATGACGCGAGGGAATCTCCACTATCCTGGAAGCTGAGCGCGAGTACTCCTCTCGGATCATTGCTAGCGAATTTTGAGCAAGGCCGTTAATCCCAACTGCTCAGATGTATAATAAGATAAAAAACTGTAAGTCGATCTGGATAAGGGCGTCTGCCAAATGCCTAGATGTAGATGTAGATGTAGAATGTGGTAGCTGTTCTCCTCAGAGAAAATGGAGGTCGGTGTGCGGCACAAACTCTCTTCCCGATGTCCGTGAACACAGAAGTGCTTGAGCGCAGAAGTGCGCGTGCTGTGGGAGAAGCAACGGGCTAGAAAAATCACCTTTTCCAGACGAGGGTCGGTATCAAGTGATCCAGCAGCGAGAGTACAATTCCAAGTCCTGAGAGCAAACGAGGTCATCCACGTGTAGCAGGATGAGCTGTGGCTTCATCATTGTGGATTATCTTTGTTAGAGGGATGCCTTATTCACAACAGGTTGCACTGTTTTATATATACTGCCATAACCTTGGTTGAAGGACTTCCGGGTCACCTGGTTAGTGTCTCAGATCATTTCAGCACTAGCCAATCAGCTCGCCTGTGGGCTACTATAAAGGTGGCGGAAGAGTGCTTTCTCTCACGTAGAGCGCCCGTCCCTTTTTGTTGTGTACCTGACTTCCGTTTTGCCACAGGTAAGAATGCTCCTCGCAGTCGCTTAGCTATGCTTATGGACTGTGGTACTCATTCAAATGGTTTTTAGGTTTCCTCTGGACTCGTTAATGGTGAGGTCTTCTCCTACTAATCCTCCTTTGTAGAGTGCACGCGCGCTGTTTGGTGTGCCGGACTTTCGCTTTCATATCAGGTATGGATGCATGTTGCTATCTCTTGTCTATGCTAATGGGCAGAGGCAATCGTTTAAATTGGTTTGAAGAGTCATTTTAGATTCCTCAACAGTGATTTCCCTTACTGCTGACTCTCCTTCGAGTAGAGTGCACATCGCTTCGTTGCACTTCTGACTTCCGCTTCCGTCTCAGAGCGCATGCCTTTTTGCTGCACGCCGAACTTCCGGTTTCGTTTAAGGTATGAACGTTATACACTAATTTCTCTGTGATCATTGCTTCGGGTACTTATTGTTGCCTGTTATAGTTTTCACTTAGAGTTTTGGGTTCCCGTTTGAACAACATTGCCCTACTGGTGTCGGTAAGTGGCTCGTTTCCTGTACTTCCTGGTGGTAACCGGGATTGCTAGTGGTTGTTCATCTAACGTTTTGGGACAGGTATGTACTTTTTATTTAGTACATTCAGAATTCTTTGTGGTATGTACCTGTTGATTGTTCCATTCTGATTATAGAAACTGTGGGTGCTGCAGATGTGTGCATGAACGCTGCTGTTTTGCTTCGCCTTACTGCTTCGCCTTGCTTTGTTTCGCCTTATGCTTTGCTTTGCTTTACCTGAACTCTTTTGCCTTACTGTTTGTTTCACCTAAGCTTTGCTTTGTTTTGCATTGCATTAGCTTTGCTTGCATTTGCTTTGTATTACTCTGCTTTGCATAAATATTGCTTTGCATGAGTACTGCTACTTTTGTTTTATTGGTTTATTTTTGCTCTACTGTTAGTGGGTAAATATATGCATTATGCCTCACTGCTATATTGCATGACTGTTGCTTTGTTGGCGGGTTGCTTTGCTATATTGCTGCTGTGCATGCATTTCTAGTTGAGAACTTGATTTTAAATTGTAAGTTGTTCCTCTCTCTCTCTCTCTCTCTCTCTCTCTTCTTTCTATTTTGCTGGTTGTATTTATTTAAATTATATTTCTAAATCTTGTAGAGCTGCGAGCTAAAGATGGTGGCAGTGTGACGTGTTGGGAGGTTTGCTTCCCTTTCCCGTGTGCGTGTTGGTCACCCGCTTGTGCCGATTGTCACAGTGAATTGTGTTTGGGGGTGTGATTCACGCAAGGGTGACTCTTGCTGGGATATTAATCCCCTTCTCTCTTTTAGTCTGCCATCCACTGGTAAGCTCCAGCTCCAATTTGATGATTGTCGATTTTAATGTGTGTCATACTTAGTGTAGTAGTTCCTTGATGTTGCAATGCCACCTGGCATTCTAGCTGGTGGGTTAGGATGGATCCAAAATGAACCTGGAAGGAATCCAGCTTCTCTCCTCAGGACCATAGCCCTCCCAATCTTCTAAGTACTGGAGGCCTCTGCCTCGCCGTTGAACCTTCAAGAGTCTGCGTACGGTAAATGCCTCACCACCATCGATAATTTGGGGAGGAGGAGCTGGGCGGGCGGGTGGTTTCAGTGTGCAGGAGACCAAAGGCTTGATCTGGGAGACTTGAAAGGAGGGCTTTACCCGCCACATGGTGGATGGGAGACAAAGTTTGACGGTGCAGGGGTTGATGACCCTGATGATCGTGAATGGGCTGAGGAACCTGGGGGATAGTTTCCTTGAGATGGTCTTGAGCGGGATATTATGGGCAGATAGCATGACCTTCTGGCCCACCTTGTACGACGGTGCCCTGGAACGGCGTCAGTCAGCTTGCTGTTTGAAGGCTGAGACGGTCTGGCGGATCCTCAACCTTGCTTCTCGCCATGTTCTCCAGCATCGAAGGACAAAGTCCTGAGCAGAAGGGACTGAGACCTCTTCCTCCTGCGAGGGGAACAGGGGCTCCCCGAGGCAGCATTGAAAAGGAGAGAGGCCAGTGGCTGATGTGGGCAAGGAGTTGTGTACGTATTCAATCCAAGGGAGCATCCAGCTCCAGGAACGCGGGTTCCTTTGAGGTCATGCATCGAATGGCTGTCTCTAGGTCCTGGTTTGCCCGCTTCATCTGGCCATTAGTTTGAGGGTGATATCCTGACGATAGGCTGGGCGTCACCACAATTAGTTTACAGAAGTTGGTTCAAAACTGAGGTCCACGGTCCGAAACTATGTCTGCCGGTCAAAAAACATGAGTGACCAGCAGTTCCGCTGTTTCCTTAGCAGTGGGGAGACTGGACAGTGGGACAAAGTGAGCCGCCTTGGAAAAGCGGTCTAATACTGTGAGGACACAGGTGTGACCTTCAGAATCGGGGAGTCCGGTGACAAAATCCAGGGCTATGTGAGACCAGGGTATGTGGGGGATCGGAAGAGGTCTGAGGTGAACAGCGGGAGGTTTGTTGCTGGTCTTATTTCTAGTGCAGATATCGCAAGCACTCACGAAGTGACGAGCATTGTCCCTCATGGTGGGCCACCAGAAGCGTTGCCGGACAAGGGCTAAGGTGCGTGCCACTCCCGGGTGGCAGGCCAGCCGTGAACTGTGCCCACATTCCAGGACACAGGATCGCTCTGCCTCTAGGACAAAGAGCTTGCTCGTAGGGGTCTCCGGAGGCCCGGGCTCCTGGTTGAGTGCTGTTTTTTTAGGTGGTTCGTTGGGTAATCGGGGGAAGGAGCGTTCCATCGAGAGCTCTGACCGACAATGGCGAACACAAAGGAATGGTTGGCACGTGCAATTCCTCGACTTTTGAAGCACTGAGTAAATTCTGTTCAGAGCCAGAATCGACTAGGGCATGGAGAACGCTGAAATGATTATCACAGAGGAGCATGACGGGGAGAAGTGAACGGCCCCAAGGCGACTGCGTTTGGTACGCCCCCTCCAGTGTGCCTAGGTTCACTGGGGTGGCCTTGCTTTTAATGGGCACTGGAGGCGTAGATGTCCAAGCTGCCCATAGTAGAGGCATGGCCCCATTTGGACCCGACGTTGTCGCTCCTCCAGTGAAATCCGTGTTTGCTCGGTGTTGAACGTGGCTCCTTTGTAGAAGGCGGGCATCCACCCGCCCTCCTAGATCCATCAAGCCATTTAAGTCTTCAGAGAGCTTCTGGGAGACTAGCTGGTCCTTGACGGACTCCGAAAGGCCATTTAAGAAGGTGTCATACAGGGCTTGGGTGTCCTATTGAGTAGCCGCTGCCAAGGTTCAGAACTTGATGGCATAGTCAGACAAGCGGATCTAGAACCCTGATGAAGTTCCAGCAGATGCCTTGTGGCCTCCCGACCTGCATGAGAACGATCAAGAACCCTCTTCATCTCCTCAGTGAAAGCACTAAAGGTGGTGCACCAAGGCTTGTTAACATCCCAGACGGCGGTCCCCCACTCACGGGCTCTGTCAGTGAGAAGCGTGATGATATAAACCACCTTGGAGCACTCGGTGGGGAAGGTCGAGGGCTGGAGCTCCAGTGACAGAGGGCACTGAGACAAAAAAGAAGGACATGTTACATGTCTTCTCGCCCCAGACCTAGCCTTCAAACCAGGCTTCAGCCTGTTCTGTCACCCGATTGCATCAGACTGTCGCTCAGCAAGGAACTTTGATTAACAAAGATCAACAGCAAACTCTCCAGCAAATCTCCCATGCTTTGTCTCAACTCTCAACTCAATTTCAACAAGCATGCACTGCTTTCCCAGCAACTTTGACAACCCCGACTCGACACAAACCTCGTCTGCCCAATCCTCAGCCATACAGAGACACTTTTTGAAGACATCTAAGACGTAGGCAAATTTGTTTATAAAGGAGCATAATATGTGACCTTTAAGAAACCAGTGTACTCAGGTTTATAAAGCTAAATTAAAGCTAACTATATGTGAGGTGTTAACTAATATGTCACCTGTGAAGGTCATATCAGCCTAAGAGAAACACAATTCAGAATTGCATAAATAAATAAAGTTTGGGGAATTTACAAAAGTGTATGGCTATAATAGGACGGGACTTTTTTACCAACATTCTCTGAACCTCAGTGACGGCAGATCTCCTCTCAATTCTTTGAACTCTATTATCAGTAAAAGTTTTCAAGACTTTGAATGTCAGCCAATATATTACATTAAAGGTTTGGTATTTTGGTACAGACAGTATGTATCCTGAACAATTATATAGATCACAATCAGTAACCTGAAAGATGGCGTGTTCTTTTTTTCCTTAAATTCTTCATGCACCTTGTTTGCAATTTGTTTGCCAAAATTATCACTGACATACACATATACTGTATGTATTTTTGTAAGTGTAAAAGTTATTATTTAATAAAAACAAACCTTTAATGAGTCGTCCTCCAAGCCAGTCTGTGATGAATAATAATACTAAGTAAAAGAATAATAAGAATGTGATAATAAAAAAAATATTTTTCCCTAATTTAGATCTGAGTTTGCCCTGGCTTTCACATCTACATACAAAGTCAAAATCATTCTTGCAAAATAAGGAGTTTAAATACTGAAGAAATAGATGCACATACTTTATAGCTCTTAGTCTTCATGTTAGTGGTAGTCTTTCTTTTTCTCAAGGCATCCAGTGGGCTAGGTGCATACATCAATAGGGTTATCATGATATCTCAGCTATGTATCATGATAGTTTTGTATATTGTACATGTCATGATAATAGTAAGAATTAACAGTTTGACCTTACTCAATAGGACTTGTAAAGAGCACCAGAGGATGAGGTGGTGGTGGAGGAGGAGGAGGAGGAGGAGGAGGAGGAGGAGTTGAAAAAAATTGAGCTGGAGGGACCCTCTCTTTGGCTTCTGGAGGGTTCTTTTTGACCATTTTTTTTAGCACATACTGATGCTGCTTAACTGAGTAGGCATCATTAAAATAGATGCAGTTTTACATGTCATGTAACATTAATCCCTTCTACTTTGAACATGAAATTAGTCTGACTTCATTAAATTAATGTTAACACAGAACATTAATACTCACCTTTCTCTTGCAGTGCTGTCACATTGTTTTCTGAGGCTCTCAACTGATTCTCAATCTTCTTCTTTTTCAGCTCAGTCTGTGCATTAAACTCCTTTTTCACTGTCTGGAATTGACTTTCCTGCAGGAGAAAACCACAGTGCAGATGGACAGTTAGGACAGAAGTTAATCATTTCTGTTCATCATTTTTGCTTTAGTAAATTCTCATTGTCCTCCTGCTTAAGGGTTATTATCATGCTGCCTAACATTTATGTTACATATTTTCTCACATATTTTATACGCATTTTCATAATTTCATAAGCTGCTTTGCGACAATGACCATTGCCAAAAGTGCAATTCAAATCAAGTTGAATTGAATTTAATTGAACAGAGAGAACAGTTCTTTGCTGGGGTGGCTGAGATCCTTAACAATCTTCCTGGTCTCAGATAGATTGAATAGATTGCTGAAGATTTAATGCAGGTCAGGGACCTTGGTACAGATGAAGCGCTCACCTGATTGCACCACCCTCTGTAGAGCTCGTCTGTCCTGCATGGTGCTGTTCTCAAACCAGGTTGTGATGTTTCCCATCGAGATGCTCTCTATAATGGAGGAGTAAAAGTTTTTTATCCAAGTACTTTGGATAGCGGTCTCAAGTCTCTCAAGTGTCTGAGGTGGTAGAGGCACTGCAGGACCTTGCATGACTTACACGTGCATTAAGAGCAGTTGTTGAATGTAATAGTTGTATGCATTACAGTTCACATCACTAAACCTGAATTATATTACTGGTGTTATCTATGTCCATGTCAGTTATGTGTGTTGTAATGTGTAGTGCCTTTAAGCACAACAAGAACTACAGAGCAGAGTCAAATTCTTTGCAGACTCTAAAAATAGAAAACCACAATTCAACTTTTACCAGAGTAATATATCTGTGAAAAGAAGCTGAGATTGGAATTGCCATGCAAAAGGTCCAGAGGACGACAAAAGAGATTTATTGAGAGAGGACATGAAGTTAGTTGCTGTGAGAGAAGAGGATGCAGAGAATAGAGTTAGATGGAGGCAGATGATTTGCTGTGGCGACCTCTAAAAGGGAACAGAGAAAGGCAAAAGAAGAAGACTTTTAGAAGATGTACTTTTGCTCAAGTACTCAAGTACTTCAAGTACTACAGAAATACTGTAGACAAGAGTAAGGATTTGAATGGCTTTCTCAAGGTCCAAATTGTGATGGCTAGATGACTGTGTCAAAGCAACTGCAAAATTGCAGTCTTTGCAGTGTCTGCATTGGTCAGGACAGGGGAAAACTGGTGAACTAGCAGCAGGGACATGGGCAGCCAAGGCTCAGCATGTGTAGCTTGATCCAATAAAAGAATTCAAATGGCTGAAAAATGTAATGTTGATTCCAATAGAAAGGTGTGAGAACACATTGCATCACTGTTGGCTGCATATACAGTACAGTAGCTGCAGATCAGTCAGGGTGCCCATGTTGACTTGTGTCCAACTCCAAAAGTGCCTACAATGCACAAATGAGCATCAGAACTGGACCATGGAGCAAGGGAAGATGTTGGCATGGTCTGTTATGTTACAGACTATGTCTTATTCTAAAATTGATTAAATTCGTAATCAATATCATGACTCCTCAGTAAAAAGCACATGACAGCTGGCCTGGAGTTTGCCAAATTGCACCTCAAGGACTCTCAGATCATGAGATTTTTTTTGTTTGTTGCCAATTGCGTGGCACCAATTACAGACTTAAGTATTTTTTGAGTATGATGCTACAAGATGGTTGTTGTTCTGGGAGTTCCATTTTTTATTTTTAATAAATTTGCAAAGATTTTAAAATAACTTCTTCCATGTTGTCATTATGGTGTATTGTTTGTAGAATTTAGGGGAAAATAATTCATTTAATCCATTCTGGAAGAACGCTGTACCATAACAAAATGTCCAAAAAGTGAAGCGCTGTAAATACCTTACGGATACAATGTTCTTGCAGCCAGACTAATGATTAGTATACTTGAAGTTTGCTATTTAGGAACAACAAATTGTGTACTAAGTGTATTTAAGTTGTAATTAACTTTTACAAAAGCACAATTTTAAGTTTAGTTAAAGGTACTTTTATATGCTAAAGGGAAACTACTTCAAGTTTACTTAGTACACTTAAGGTATATGGTGCCTGAGTAATTAATTTAATTAAAGTATATATTTAATGTATTATAAGTACATTACAGTTTTTTTTTTACTGTGTTACAAATGCAGTACATGAGTAATATACAGTACCAGGAATATACTCTTATCACTGCAGTAGCATGCTGTTAAACTTCTTTAATACACTTAAACTTCTCTGTCTGTACACTAAAGTATGCTTTGGCATGCTACTGTAGGATTTAATATACATAGCATACTTTATTTTCTCACCTGGGGGGAAACATGTCAATTAGTTTGAGGTGTTAATTTCAAATTCTCCAGATCTCTGGGCAATGAAGCATCTGTGGAATGTGCTGGAAAAACCAGTCTGACCCATGCAGACTCCACCTTACAACTTAACCTCAGGACTGTATGAGTCAGCTAATAAATTATACAGACTCCAGGAAAAGAAAAATATTATGATAATACTAATATTAATAATATCATATCATAATTAATTATATATACATAATGTATAGAAAAAAATTACCATTAATTTTATTTTTTCCTGCCTGACTGTGCGCATATATATATCTCATCTGAATTAAATAAAAAAAACTTTAAAAAAAAAAAAACCTAAAACTTTTCCACGATATTCCAAGTTACTAAGATGCACTGCTCATGATATACAGTACTGCGCAAAAGTAAAAGTATTCTGCATGCAAATAACCGCTCCAGAGCAAAGACATCTTTAAAAATAAGTTTCTATATTAAAAAAAAAAGCAACAAAAAACAATAAACAATAATGAATAAACCTCGTTTGATTCTCTGCTGTGTTTGGGGTTTAATGTGAGGAGTTCAGTATTAAATACACACCTGTGTGAAGTGGCTGTTGTGGCCCCACTGTGTGAGCGGCTCCAATCTCTCATCTCTGCGTGGCGGCAACACCAGAACAAACAGCGCGTACAAGAGGCTCGAGACAGCTCTCAAAAGCCACCACAAAATCCACAATAAAAACATACTTAAAATTAGCTATTTGCCTAAACGCCCTAATAGATACTGATATACTCGGCGTGAGCCCAAATAAATGAAAGTGAAATAAAAAACAAAATCACTTTTTAAATTCCGAGTACACCACACGAAGGCCGGTAAACACTGGCACTGATTAGACATTAGTTTATACTTTAAATGACGAGATGCCACCGTTTCTGTTTGGCTCACATATAGTCAGTCATGTGACACACCAATAAAAACTTGCCCAGGATAGATAATGAGTGAGTGTCAGTGTAAATCAATATTGAAAGTAACCCCGGATCAGTAGGGCTGAGATACTCCTTCCACATACTGTATTGTTCACTGTACCTACTGGTCATCTGGTCATTTACTCTGCTGTGTCTGACTTTTTGTACTTTTTTGCTAAATGAAAGTGCTTTACAAAAACAAAGAAAAGAAAACTTTTGGTGACTGTGTTGTACACTGTTGTGTAAATGCAGCCTTGTAAACTGTATTGAGTTGCACAGGGTCCTGGAGAAATCACATTTTATTTCAATATAAACAAGTGACATGAATCACCAAAAAAGCAGAGCCAGGTCAATATCCAACTGACAACCACAGCAAACATTTAAACAAAAAAACAATTTCCTGTTAATATAAAAGAGTGATCTTGGAATAACCAATGGGCAAAACAGTCCACAAAAGAAAACATAAAAAAGAGGGGAAAAGAAGGAAATAAGGAAGTGGTCAAAGTGGCCAAAAAACCTCAGAATGATGCCATTTTGGTCCTACTTTTAGAAATAGCTATTCATCAAAATTCTGAAATAGGAAATCACATCTCCACCAAAAATATAGTTGGGCTCCGGAAGTTAGGAGTAGAAGTAGTAATAGGAGTTAGCGATTTAGTAACACTGAGTGACACAAAACTCATAAATGATACGCTTGTACAAAAATGGAATAAATATTTATATATCCAATAACGAACATGTCTTATTCTGTCTCTGCAGGTACTTGATACTGAATGATTTTTTAACACCTGTGAGGTGGGATGGATTATCTCGTCAAAGGAGAAGTGCTCACTATCACAGATTTTGACAGATTTGTGAACAATATTTGAGAGTTATGGTTATTTTGTGTATGTAGAAAATGTTTCAGATCTTTGAGTTCATCTCATAAAAAATGGGAGCAAAAATAAAAGTTTTGCGTTTATATATTTTTTCAGTATAGGTACACAGCCAACAGTGTCGGAAATAACAAATTAAACTTTGCTCTTACAGCACCACGGATCATGCACAGATTCATACATTTCTCCATCATGCAGGAAATCAACAAACAAACAAACAATTAAACTGGAGTGGTGGACATCATCCATGGCACACACATTCAAATAAATATATTTATATACATTTTATATACTTACATTAAATAATTTGAGTGTACACAACTGTTTATTTTAGATTTTTCATTATAAGCAGCACTTCAATTTCATGGTGTATGCCTGTGTTTCACACAACTCTGGGGTACATGCAGCAAACTGACAGGTGGCATTGATGCTTTCACAAATGTACTTTTCATCTTTAGAGGTAAGAGTAGGGCAGAATTTTACTTTTATTACCTTACATTTTACTGCCATTTTTCAAAATCATTTTGATCAGACTATGACAGTCCTACACAACTCTATTATAGGGGCTTTAAACAGTTGTGACTGAAGCAGTCTGATTAGGATAACGTCATGCAGTTGAGTAACACATCTGTAAGTTTTGTCTATGTGCATAAAGCTTTCATACAATTGATGCTAATTTCACCATTTCACTTTTCCACAATTTAAAATTGTGAGATGATTAGGAAATACAGGACCTGGGCAAAGTCGTTCAAACCCTTGCTTTTGCCTATTTCTGCTGCGTCCAACCCTAGTAAAAGTTCATTTTCTCATCTAAAATTATTCTTTGTCTTTCTGCTGTTCCCTTTCAGGGGTCACCCTATCCTCTGCATCCTCTTCTCTCATACCAACTAACCTCATGTCCTTTTATACATTCATAAATCTCCTCTTTGGTCTTCCTCTAGACCTCCTGCCTGGCAGTTCCAATCTCAACTACCTTCTATTGATATAATAACAATCTCTCCTCTGAACATGTTCAAACCACCTCAATCTGGCCTCACTAACTTTTCTGCAAACATGGGTTGCCTCTCAGATGAACTCATTCTTGATCCCATCTATCCTTGTCCACTTCCAAAGAGAACCTCAACATCTTCATCTCTGCTACCTCCAACTCTGCCTCCTGTCTTTTCTTCAGTGCCACTGTCTCTAAGCCGTAGCGCCTTGCTGGTCTGAACACTGTCTTTTATTAACCTGCTGCACATCTTCCCCATCTCTATCTCTCTGCCTCGCCAAGCTGATCAACCTCTCCCTCCATCCTAGGATTCAACTTAATTTGTCTACCATCACCTTATGCTGCATTTCCTTGTACTTCCTTGTAACTTCTGTTATATTGAACTTTCAGCTGCATAACACACATGATGTTATGCAATTTTTGTCATCTGTTATCACCCAGATGAGGATGGGTTCCCTGTTGAGTCTGGTTCCTCTCAAGGTTTCTTCCTATTGCCATCTCAGGGAGTTTTTCCTTGCCACTGTCGCCGTCACCCTTGGCTTGCTCATCAGGGACAATCTCATTATCTAGACACATTTTTCTTACACATATATACATTTCCATAAATTTTCTTTTCATTTTCTTTTCATTTCTGTGAAGCTGCTTTGAGACAATGACCATTGTTAAAAGCACTATAGAAATAAATTGAATTGAATTGAATTGAATACTTCTGTCTACTCTCTTCAGTCATTTCAGTTTCCCACTTCCTCTTGGCTAACCTCTTTTTCTGTACACACTACTGTAATTCCTCATTCCACCACAAAGTCTCCTTGTCCACTTTTAGCTGTAGTTGTCCAGCCAACTGAAAGCAACTTCTGACCACCTAGAGCCTGTTTCAAAGCCTTCCTGAAAACTACAAACATTATTCCTTTTTCAACTTCCACTACTTTGTTCTCCGCTCTGCTGCTTTTGTCCTCTTCACCTTACACACCACCATCCTCTCTTGTTTGGCAGTCACTGATCTCTTTTAGATTACAACATCAACACAAGATCTACATCAACACTGAGTGCTTCTGCCTCCGCTCTTATACACACGTGGACAAAATTGTTGGTCCCCTTCGGTCAATGAAAGAAAACCTCACAATGGTCACAGAAATAACTTTAATCTGACAAAAGTAATAATAAATAAGAATTCTATGAATGTTAACCAATGAAAGTCAGATGTTGCTTTTCAACCATGCTTCAACGGAATTATTTTTAAAAAATGAACTCATGGAACAGGTCTGGACAAAAATGATGGTACCCCTAACTTAATAGTTTGTTGCACAACCTTTTGAGGTAATCACTGCAATCAAACGATTCCTGTAACTGTCAATGAGACTTCTGCACCTCTCTGCAGGTATTTTGGCCCACTCCTCATGAGCAAGCTGCTCCAGTTGTTTCCGGTTTGAAGGGTGCCTTTTCCAGACAGCATGTTTCAGCTCCTTCCAAAGATGCTCAATAGGATTGAGGTCAGGGCTCATAGAAGGCCACTTTAGAATAGTCCAATGTTTTCCTCTTAGCCATTCTTGGGTGTTTTTAGCTGTGTGTTTTGGGTCATTGTCCTGTTGCAAGACCCATGACCTGCGACTGAGACCCAGCTTTCTGACACTGGCCAGCACATTTCTCTCTAGAATCCTTTGATAGTCTTGGGATTTCATTGTACCCTGCACAGATTCAAGACACCCTGTGCCAGATGCAGCAAAGCAGCCCCAGAACATAACAGAGCCTCCTCCATGTTTCACAGTAGGGACAGTGTTCTTTTCTTGATATGCTTCATTTTTCCGTCTGTGAACATAGAGCTTATGTGCCTTGGCAAAAAGTTCCATTTTTGTCTCATCTGTTCATAGGACATTCTGCCAGAAGTTTTGTGGCTTGTCAACATGTAGTTTGGCATATTCCAGTCTGGCTTTTTTATGATTTGTTTTCAACAATGGTGTCCTCCTTGGTTGTCTCCCATGTAGTCCACTTTGGCTCAAACAACGACAGATGGTGCGATCTGACACTGATGTTCCCCTTGGATCTCTTTAGAAGTCTTTCTGGGCTCTTTTGTTACCATTCGGATTATCCGTCTCTTTGATTTGTCATCAATTTTGCTCCTGGGGCCACGTCCAGGGAGGTTGGCTACAGTCCCATGGATCTTAAATGTCTGAATAATATGTGCAACTGTAGTCCCTATTTTCTAGGGGCACCATCATTTTTGTCCAGGCCTGTTCCATGAGTTTATTTTTTTTTTATAATTCAGTTGAAGCATGGTTGAAAAGCAATGTCTGACTTTCATTGGTTAACATTCATAGAATTTTTTTAAATTATTACTTTTGTCAGATTAAAGTTATTTCTGTGACCATTGTGAGTTTTTCTTTCATTGACCGAAGGGTACCAACAATTTTGTCCACGTGTGTATGTCAGCTCAGGTCTACTACTGGAAGAAAGTATTCACTACTGCCATTTTCATCCTTTTTGCAAAGTCAACCACCATCTATCCCGGTAGATGACGAGTAGACTTGCCCAGAGCATCTACAAAACAGCAGGTCTTTTGGAGGTGTTCCTGCTATGCAGTGGTTAGTACCTACTAAAAGTGGTCCAATGACGGACAGGCGGTGAACCAGCTATAGGATCATGGGCACCCAAGATTGATTGATGTATACTGTATGGGTTACATTCCACAAAAGAGCTACTGTAACACAAATTGCTGAATAAATGTACTCTGGCTCTGACAGTTGTCCGCATACACACTGGATTGCAGCTTGCTGTATATGTACCGTATATACACCCTGAGGAAAGCACTGTTTGCTTGCTTCTGCATGCATGGGCTCAAAGATCCTTATGGTTTACCAATGTCCACATGAGAAAATAAGTACACCAGCCCTCTCGCATCTAAACAATACACGATCAGAAGGACGTTTCACTCTGGGATTTTTGTTTGTTTTCAAACCAGTCTACAATTATGTACATTTACTGTAACATCATAGAATGTCACCTATGCTATACACAATCATTTCCTCAACCGCTCTTCATTGCTAATAAAGTGAAAGCATGCAGATGAATGCTTCTCTATTTCAGGAAGCTTTATTTTAAAGTGTGAACACTTAATTAGTTATGAATATATAGCATAGGTGTCGGTCTGTCCTGTAAGCTTGTGCAGGGATCATTAAGGTTGTTCTGTGAGAGATAAAGAGACATTTCTTCCTATTACCATCAGGGAGTTTTTCCTTGCCACTGTCGCCCTCGGCTTGCTCATCAGGGACAATCTTATCATTTTGATTCATACACATTCACATTTCATACAAACTTACTTCTTTTGATTGTGTAAAGCTGCTTTGCGACAATGTCAATTGTTAAAAGCGCTATACAAATAAAATTGAATTGAACTGAACATTTGGTTATAAACAATCCTTTCAAGAATTTTGGAAAGAAAAGAGAGAAGTTATACCGTTGTTAACTTCTGATGAGTCCAGGCAGAATTTTTGAGGATGGGAATAACCCTTGCCTTCTTAAAAGCAGCAGGAACATGACCAGATGATATTGAATGGTTGATGATGGTTGTGGTGAAGGGAAGGAGGTCTCGTGAGATGGCCTGGAGCATTGTGGAAGGGATTGGGTCTAAAGAACAGGTGGTGGGGTTAGATGAGGAGATGATCTGCTGAATATCATCAGATGACAGGTTGGAGAATTCTGATAAGGGAGGGAAGGGAAGGTCCTGAGGTTCTGCTGTAGGAGTTTGGTTGGGAGCAAAGGGTTGACAGATTGCTGCAATTTTCCCATTGTAGAATGTGGCAAAATTGTCAGCAGTCAGAGAGGAAGGGGCAGGACGAGTCGGTGGGTTGAGTAGTGAGGAGAAGATGTTGTGGAGTTTGCCAGGATCATGTGCAGAGGCTTCAAGCTTTTCTCTGTAGAAGGCAGTTTTGGCAGAAGTCACGCCACATGAGAATTTGGACAGAATAGTCTGGTAAGAGACAAGATCTGCATCAAGCTGCGATTTCTTCCATCTTCTCTCTGCAGTTCTTAATTCTCTTCTGTTGTTGCGCAGTACATCAGATAGCCAAGGAGCAGGACAAGACGTCTTCCTTTGTTTAGATGACAGCGGGCAAAGGAGATCAATGGATGAGGAGAGAGAAGAGAGGAAAGTTTCAGTCGCAGTCTCTAGTGGTAGAGAGGAGAAGGAGTCTGGGTCTGGGAGGAATGATAGGGTGCATGAAGACATAGAGGAAGGGGAGACAGAGTGAAGGTTTCTGCGGGTAAGAGAGAAATTTTGGTGGTTAGCTTTACACCGGATAGGAAGGGTTGTGGTGAAGGATACCAGGTAATGATCAGATTTATGAAGAGGACTGTGACTGGGGAAGGGCAGCAAAAAACGAGATCGAGATAATTCCCTGCCTTGTGTGTGGGAGGGCAACTGTATAGAGTTAAAGAGAAGGAGTTAAGGAGAGGGGGAAGGAAAAAGGATTGGAGTTTGTCAGATGGAAGTTTGAAATCTCCTAGAACAGTGAGAGGAGTGTTAGCAGAAGGAAAAAGACTAAGAAGCATGTCCATTTCATCCAGAAAGTTTCCTAGAGAACCAGGAGGTCGTTAAATAACTAAGATGTGGAGGTTAATTGGAGAGGTTACCTTAACTGCATGAAATTCAAATGATGAAAAACTGAGATGAGAAAGGGGTTTAGGCAAGAAGGACCATTTCTTAGACAACAGCAGACCCGTACCACCACCTCTGAAAGTTTCTCGTGGAGAGTGAGAGAATATATAGGCCGAGAGGATAGGAGAGTCGGTGTAGCTGAGTTCTGAGGAGATATCCAGGTCTCGGTTAGTGCCAGAAAGTCAAAAGAGTAATGGATAGCTAGGGTCGAGATAAAATCTGCTTTCTTTACAGCAGATTGGCAATTCCTGAGCCCACCTACCACCAGTGCAGGGCAATGGGACAGTACTGGAGGGTAGATGAGGTTTCTTGGAGACCTGCCTCTGCTGTGCCTCCATATGCTTCTATGTGCTTTTAGAATTAAGAAACAGGGAAAACAGATTACAGTGTCACACACATTACAGTCCTCAGACTGTACACACAGGGAAATGAATTCCCTGTGTGAGACATGCATTATCATAATCAAAGTTGTGTTTCAAATTCATTTAAGTTGTAATATGTTGTAATTGATATTTGTGGTGAGTCTCCAGAGCTGGTGTTGAGCACAGGAGGCAGCTGTCACTGAAGTTCCTTGTCTGGCTTGAATCAGGTTCCTGAGAATCATGTGACAGAGACATGCTAGATGACCTGTGGTCCAACAAAAACATTTTTTTTTTTTTGGCCACAATGTTTTATCCCTCCTTTACATACAAGAACCAAAAGCACTCCCAGTTGCACAAACACATTTACTTCCAACGTGGTTGGCATAGATACATTCCTTATGTTTATTTCACTTTTCTGTGTAATTTATACCATATGTACAATATTGCTTGAAGTTATATGTTTATGAAACCATTTATATCAGTAAATAAGGACAAAGATATGTGCTGTTAATCCTAATTAACTGTCCACACATCAGATTGGCAGTAATACAATAAATCACCTGTTATACCCTCTGCTTTCCACTAGAGGTTGCTGTTTATCGATAGAGAGCCTTCATGAGACTTTATCTCCTGTCACTATGGAAAGTCTCAAAAAATGTAACCTTTAATTTGACGGTCACATGATCGGAACAATGATGGTGACTACTAACATCTTCAAAGAAAGCATAATTTATTTAAAACATTTTTAAAAATGTGTAGATAACTGTGGAAGTGTGTATAACTTTTTGGGCCCCACTGTATATCCAACAAACAAAGTTAAATTTACCTCATGCTGATCAAAATAATAACGCTATTAACACATGACAATCAAGTGAGTCTTAAAACCTTCACTGCCTTTCTGCTTTCTCTTTATATATTGCTTATATTCTTTATTCTTTATATTCCTGCTGTTTCTCTGGGGCCACAAGTACCCTGTGTTTTGTATGTGTTTTTTTCTGGGTTTTTTTTTTTTTTTGGTTTGTTTGTTTGTTTTTACATATTACATAATTTACCAATTGTTAATGCTGGAACTATCGACTAATTTCTAATAAATCTATTAGAAATTAATAAATCCACAAAAATGATCTAACTGACCTTGCTGTTAACCTAACAATTGTTTTCTGATTAGTTGATTAATCCTTTTTTTGAACGTCCTAATAAATATTTTAAAAATAATAATAATCATACAATTACACTGTACAATTTTTTTGTCAAAAATACTCATTTTACACATTAAAAATTCACAACATAAAAAAATAAAGTGGCAAGAATTAATTAGTCATGTAGAAATATAAAAAGCTTTTGCCACTGATCACAAAAGTTAAGATTCATCCAGTATATAACTAATTAGAAATGCTTTTGTTTTTGGCATGGGCAGCATGGTGGTGTAGTGGTTAGCTCTGTGGGCTTGCATCGTCTGGGTTTGATTCCAGCCTTAAGTTTCTGTGCATGGAATTTGCATGTTCTACCCACGATTGATGGGTTTCCTCCTGGTCCTGGTTTCCTCCCTCAATCCAAAAACATGCAGCTTAGGTTAACTAGCATTCCCAAATTTATGCGTACAATCCAATGGATTGCCACCATCTCCAGGATGAACTCTGCCTTGTGCCCACAATCTCCTAGGCTCCCTAATATTCTGGCATTTAATTACAAAAAAATGTTTACTGTTCTCATCTCACTACCTCAACTCCTTACCAGAGTATTGGATTATGTCATGTTGTTTGTCATGTTGCTCTTGTATGCACATTTGCACGTAGACTTTATGTTGTCTTTTAGTATAGTACTTAGTTTTTTGTATATTTATAGTGTTGATCTGTGAGCTAATTAGGCATCTTAGTTATCTACTTAGTTTTTGTTAATTTATGTTTTTTTTTTTTTATGTTGTATGTATGTAGCACCTTGGTCCAGGGGGAATGCTGTTTCGTTTCACTGTGTACTAAACTGTATATGGTTGAAATGATAATAAAAGTCTACTTGACTTGATGGTTCATTGCTGATGGAGTTTTTGGCTGTCAATTATAGTTCAAGGCTACACCCTGGCCCCACCTCGGGTGCCTTGACCACATTTTATTTATAATGCTATTGTTGATTATACAGTATTAGCATGACTAAAATGTTGTCCGGGCAGCTGAGGTGGGGTGTAGCCTTGAACTAAACTTGACTCCCAAAATGATACCAAATATTAGGGAGCCTTCTGACTACGTCAGGACTGCTCCTTGCACACAAACTGAAAGTTTTTCAGAAAGGCTGCTACATACCAAGCTGTTCAATCGGGTTTAGGTCAGGACTCTGTGCAGGCCAGTCAAGTTCCCAACCAAACCCGTTCATCCATGTCTTTATAGACCTTTATGGGTCTGTGTGTTTACATAAACAGGAATGGTGCAGGAATGTTTTTGTGGTCTTAAGTTACTGTTCACTGCTGGTGGAGTCTTTGGCTGTTAAGGATACTTTAAGGCTACACCCTGGCCCCACCTCAGCCGCACAGACTACATTTTATTTATGATGATATTAGCATAACTAAAATGTTGTCTGGGCAGCCGAGGTGGAAACAAGGTGTAGGCTTGAACTATCTTTGACAGCCAAAATGACACCAGTTCTGAAGTAACCTGTTATCAGGGAGCCTTCTGGACTACTGTTCTGTCCCGCTGAAAACCGAGGACATTGTTTTGTTGATGAGGCAGCCTTCTGCACAGCAAGAGCCAATCTGCCCTGGGTTTCAGAAAAGTGACACATACTGTAACTATGCATAAGAGATCCACCATCACTTCCTAAACAGTAATGACACAAATCATTACCACTTGTCTGTGATGGAGATGTCCTACTCCCAGACACACTAAACAATCTTTGGAGATCAGAACAGTATGTCAGGAATGAGGACAAACCCCAACTCCCACCAAGCTGATACTCTGTGTGTCTGTAGTACTGTATATAGAATGAAGTTTAGCCAGCTTTAACCTTTTTCAACAATCTGTGCTACAATATGTTTTTCTGTGGGATCGAACCACAAAGCACCGTTTCAGAAATGTGTAAATACCAGGTATAATTCTAACCAGATAGTAAAGGAATCTCTTGGTTGAGAGCATTTAAGAGTATTTCGCTATGCACAACTAATCAGTCTCTCTTGTACAGACCCATTGTATACATTAAGATTGAAAGAAGCAATTTCACAGGCCAGTGGACCTGTTCAAAAATACAAATATGTAACTGATTCACACATAGATGAACCAAAATAACTGCTTGTTAGACTGTTTTGATGGTAAAACAGGGTGGAACTTATTTCCTGCTTTTCTATTATTATAAACTGTCATGGATAAAGTAAGAATAATTAGTTAATGTGATTTTTTTTTAAGTTTACTTCTGCTCATATGATACTGTAAATAATTTGTCTTTGATGATTTTATTTCTCTCTTGATTTTCTTTCATTTCAGCCTTGGGTATTAGTTTTACAATAGTGCATGTCATGGTGTATTAAGGTGGAAGAACTATTGTTGTCACATGCACAGATTATTTCATCCCTTAGCACAACAATATTTCAGGGCTGATTTTGTTAGACTACGACTTCTGGTGGCGCAGTGGTTAAAGCACTCGCCCTATCATCCGGAGATCGCTAGTTCGAATCCCGGGTGGTGCTGTAACCTCTCGCAGCCGGAGGTCTAGAGAGAGCTGATTGGCCGAGCTCTCTCAGAGGGGAGGGATGAGAGGTACTTAGTGCTCCCACATTAATCACGGCTCTACAGCCAATCAGGGGCGTCTGTGAGCTCGCGCAACGGAGGGAGTGGATAGCGCTGTCCTCCGAGTGTGTTACGCCGCCCCCAACGGGGCGCGAGCGAGCAGTTCGAAAAGATGCGGTCGTCACGTGGTTCGGAGGAAACACGTGATAGTCTTCGGCCCTCCCGGCTGAGTGGTAGTAGTAGCGTTAATGTGGGAGCCCCCTAGTGACGGGGAGGAATTGGACACGACTAAATTAGGGAGAAAATCGGGGAAAAATCCAAAAAAAAAAAAAAAAGACTACGACTTCTGATTACCACAATGGAGAAAAAAAAAGATGTGTTGTGCAATCTGGTTCTACTCAGTTCTCTACTTTTAGTTATGAAGCCATATTGGGACTGAAATGAAAAGGAAAATATTAAATTTCATATGACAGAAAAAGTATTGATTTTACTTTTCCATTATGGACACACAACTCTTTGCATTCAATGGATTGCTATTATGCATTTGTATGGTGAACTCTGTTTCTGACTTTTACTCAATTTGCTCAGCTCGTTTAAATTCTCTTGGCCAATCAAGCACAATCACTGAATGTTCCTGCTCGTGCTTTGTGGTGACGCTGCAGACAATCTGAGAATAAGATCAGGATTATTAGCCACTTCCTATTTCATTTTATTTGCCATAAGTTTAAGGCCTCACCACGGCTGAGGTATTTGCAGTTTTGCACATAGAGGAATCAGGAACCTTACAGTTCCTCCTGAGACATATAAATAATTTAATGTTTGCTAGACAAAAGGCTGCAAAGAAATCTTATAGAATAAAATGACTTTTTTAGCAGTATGATGTGTAAAGAGAAAAAAAGCACTTCTCCCCATCCTATTATCAAAATTAACAACCACATTTTGGAAATATCTAAGACGTAGGAAAACCTGTTTAGAAAGGATAATAATATTTGAAAAAAAAAACAGTTCACTCAGATTGATAAAGCTAACTAAAAGCTTACTATACTGTAGATGTTATCACATTCACAGGTGACATATTAGTTATTAACCTAAAATAAATAAAATTCAGAATTGCCTTAGTAAATGGAATTTACAGAAGTGAATGGCTGTAAGAGGACTGCATTTTTAACCAATATTCCCTGCACCTCAATGACAGATTTTTTCTCAGTTATTTGATCCTGTAACAAGAAACAACATGAAAGAGGGTGTGTTATGTTTTCCTTAAATTTTTTACACACCTTGTTTGCCTTCAATGATATCACTGACAGACATTTACCGTATGTATTTTTGTAAGTGTAAAAGTTATTATTTAATGAAAACAAACTTTTAATGAGTCTTCATCCAAGCCAGGCTGTAAGGTAAAATAAGACAAATAATAATAATAAGAAAAAAATGTGATAATTTATTTATTATGTGATAATAATTTTATTTTTTTTAAAGGAAAAGTTTACAATATTTACAAGGTTACTAAAATAAAATATAATTTAAAATATGAGTGTATAAAGTATATCAAATGATGCAGGGTAAATTACAGGCTGTATAGAAAGGAATGAAAACACTGGTAGTGCAGTTGATCCTTAATTTCGTGAAATTAACAAGGACAATCAATGTGCAAAGTATTAAAACGTGTGCAACATGTGAGCAATGTGCAAATGTGCTACATCCTGACTTTGATGTGTTAGCATAAATGTAGGATGAGTGTTTATTATGTGGGTGAACAAAAAAAAGGTTTGCTTTTTAGTCCATTATGGTGTTCTGGTTGAGGGTCAGAATAGCCTGCGGGGAAAGGCTCCATTGGCCTTCAGGGCACGGAAGGACAGAAACAATCTGATCATTTTGATTTACACACATTTTCTCACATATTCTATACACACCTATATGACATTCCTTTGATTCTGTAAAGCTACTTAAAGAAAATGACTATTGTTAAAAATTCTATACAAATAAAATTTAATTGAACAAAGAGAACAGCCCATTGTTGAGGTGGCTGAGGTTCTTCACAATCTTCCTGGTCTTGGATGGATTGAACAGATTGCAGGTCAGTGTCCCCAGTGCAGATGAAGCATTTAGCTGACCACACTACCCTCTGTAGAGCTCGTCTGTCCTGCATGGTGCTCACTAATTACCTCAGGACTTAAAGGATCTGCTACTGATGAATTGGTGCCAAATACCACAGCATACAGAGGTCTAATAGAGTCCATGCTCCAATATGAGCCAAGTGGTAAGGTTATAGGTGATATATATATATATATATATATATATATATATATATATATATATATATATATATATATATATATATATATATATATATATATATATATATCAGAGTTATACACACTCCAGGAAAAGAAAAATAGTTTAATGTATATTATATAAACAGAATATTAATAATATTATCATATACTTATATTATTATAATAATGAATCATGTTTATTTATAATGAATCAGACATATACAGTATATATACATATGTATGTGTGTGTGTGTGTGTGTGTGTGTGTGTGTGTGTGTCTTCTGAATTAAATAAAATACAAAGTTTACAAAATCTCTCCATGATATTCCAAGTTACTGCTCATGACTTGCAGTACATTACTGCGCAAAAGTAAGCCAGGACATCGTCGAAAAAAGTTTCTCTAGTAAAACAGTAACGCATACTGTAAATCTCCGCTGTGCTCGGGGTGTACGTGTATTGTGAGGAGTTTAGTTAGACGTACACACCTGTTTGGAGCAGATGTTCTCTGTATCGGATCCGCCTCGCGCCCACACAGCGCGTGGAAGAGGCTCATACGGTGGCCGAAAAGTGCAAAACAAGTTAACAAAACGAAAACAAAATAACAAAGTAAAAACCACAATAACAAAACCAAAACCAAAATAACAAAACCCAAAACAAAAAAACAAATTATTTTCGGGTTTTGTTATTTTGTTTTGGGTTTTGTTATTTTGTCTTTGAATGTTATTTTGTTTTCGGTTTTGTTAATTTGTTTTGCACTTCACGGCCACAGTAGGCTCAGTACTGGATGCAAAAGCCACTGCAAAAGCCGCAATAAAACCATACTTATACAGTATATTTAGCTAAAAAAAAAACTCAAAGTGAAATAATAAAAATTCAATTTCAAGGAAACACACACTGGCGCTGATTAGACATCGGTTTATAATTTAAATGATGAGATGCCGCCGACTCTGTTTGGTTCACATATAGTCATGTGACACACCAATGAAAACTTGTCCAGGATGGATAATGAGTGAGTGCCAGTGTAAATCAGAACACAAAGTCAGTATTGGCCAGTATAGTCCTGAGATACTCCTGTCACATATTGTTTACTATAATTCCTAATCATCCTCATTACTCCTCACCCTCCAAACATCACCCTACACACCTACACACAGTGCCTCACTCCTTCACCCCTCTCCACCCCTCCAGTGACTGATCACAATAAACAGCAGGTGGCAGCAGAACTTCACTAGTTATGTGTGCTACTTGCATAACACACACACACACACACACACACACACAGAACCAGTGCGGGAATCAAACACTCTTGACCCTGAAGATGAGAGGCCACAGTGCTAACCACTAAGTCACCTCAGCCAGGCCAGTGAATTAGAAATAAGATTTACCCTGATGTGTCTGGATTATTATTATTATTATTATTATTATTATTTTCAAAATTAAAGTGATTTACCAAAAATTAATAAACAAATTAAAACTTTAGGAAGGAAGGAAGGAAGGAAGGTAGAAGGTCAGGGCTTGTATTTACTAAGCATCTTAAGCTACGTTTACACTGTCAGTTAAATGTGACTCAATTCTGATTTTTTGCTCATACAGTATGTGACACATATCGGATATGTCCATGTAAACAGGAAAAAAACGCATGCATTCTGATATTTCAAGATCGGTTTCAGGCTTCCTTCATATGTGGAAATAAATCAGATATAAATCAGATATGTGCTAATGTGATTGTCGTGTAAACAGACAGATCGGATTTTCTGAGGCATTGCGTTCTGTACGTCATTAAAACTGCGACTTCTTTGTGGTTTAATGGCGTAATCAGGCACACCGAGGCGCCGCTCATCCCAAACAGATGCGCCAGTGTGCGGTAGCCCGCACCTGTTGCAAGCCACCAGAGAGCGACCCCAACACGTCTCGCACCCAGACATTCCTCTGAATGGTTGAGGACACAATAACTGAAGCATACAGTATGCGCAGGCTGCGATGATGGCCCTTTTCCTCCTTCTCCGTTTCGCGAACTTTGCATATATCGCAGAGCTAGCATCAAGCATATTTTGCCTTCGTCCATCTTGGCTAGTGTGTAGTGCAAGAACCTCCCTTTAAGTATGCACGATGTTTCAGACGGTATGGCAAGTGTAAACACTTGAATCGGATATGGGTTATAGTTGAAAGAATGTGTAAACAGACAGTCAGAAAAATCTGATATAGGCAACAAATCAGAATTGGGCATCGAGACCTGCAGTATAAATGGGGCTTTAGAGTATGAAATCACTCCTAAGTGGCCAAAATATTTCAAAATTATGCCATTTTGGTCCTACTTTCAGGAGTAGGAATAAAAGCTATTTATCAAAATTCTTAAAATACGAAATCACACCCATCTCCACCAAAATGTAGCAGTGCTCTGAAGGGGTCCTAAAATGCAAAAGATGCAGCTTTGAAACAGTGACAGCTGACAGTGTCGGAAATAATCAAACTTTTACAGTACCACAGATCATGCGCAGATTTATACATTTTCCCACAAGAACAAAAAACTACTTCATTCATGGAGTGGTGGGCATCATCCATGGCACACACATTAAAATTATTATTTAAATATATCATTTTTTTAAACACTTTTTAAATAATTTGAGTGTACACAACTGTTTATTTTAGATTCTCTATTATAAGCAGCACTTCATCATTAACATGGTGTATCCCTGTGTTTTACACACATCTGGGGTACGTGCAGCAAACTGACAGGTGGCACTGATGCTTTCACAAATTGCCGTCCACTCACTTTTTATCTTTAGGTGTAAGAGTAGGGCAGAATTTTACTTTCATTATCTCATTTCGTTTCATTGCTATTTCATTTACTTTTTTTCATTTAAAACAACAAAAATTTGTAAAAAATTACAACTCCCACTATAACGTGCAGCCTACTTTACAGCTCTCGGTGTCATAAAAAGTGACATCATATGCTTTCAATGCCGTAGTCCTATTCCTTGGCAAAAGTAAGACTCCAAAGCTTTATAAATAGCTTTTATGTCTTAATTTGAGGTAGGAATATTTTCAGCCCTAAATGTACCCTGAGCGTGATTCCTAGGAGTGATTCTGAGATGCATAGTAAATACAGGACCTGGACAAAATCATTCAAATTCTTGCTTTTGCCTATTTCTGTTATGTTCAACTAAGTAAAAGTGCATTTTCCCTTTTAATATTTTTCTTTTCTTGGTTATTCCCTTTCAGGGGTCGCCACAGTGAATCATCTGCTTTCATCTAACCCTATTCTTTGCATCCTCTTCTCACCTACCAACTAACTTCACAACAACCATAAATCTCCTCTTTGGTCTTCCTCTAGACAACCTGCCAGGCAGTTCTAACCTCAACATCCTTCTTCCAATGTATGCACAATCTTTCCTCTGAACATGTACAAACCACCTCAATATGACTTTATCTCCAAAAAAATCTAACATGGATTGTCCCTCTGATGGACTCATCCATCCTTGTCACTCCCAAAGAGAACCTCAATGTCATCATCTATGCTCCCTCCAGCTCTGCTTCCTGTTTTTTTTTCAGTGTCACTGTCATGAACATCTTTCTTTTCATACTCTTTTATAACACAACAGACCTGACACTTTTCTCCACCCTTTCCAACCTGTCTGACATGCCTCTTCACCTTCTTTACACACTTTCTGTTGCACTGGACACAATATCATCTGAAAACATCACAATCCATGGAGATTCCTTTAACTTCATGCGTCATTCTGTCCATCACCAGATAAAATAAGAAGGGGATCAGAGCCGATCCTTGATGCAGACCACCATCCACATTGAATTCTTCTGTCACATCTTCTACAGCACATCTCACCACAGTCTTACAGCTCTCATACATGTCCTGTACCACTCTAACATACTTCTTTGCCACTCCAGACTTCCTCATACAACACCACAGCTCCTCTCTCGGCACTCTGTATACACTCCTGGACTCAAAGAGGTGATGATAATGTGATGGGCTGGTTTGAATACTTTCTTCCAGGAAAGACAAGGACATGTCCTGAATGCTTTTCTATTTCAGGAAACCTTAGCTCAATGTGTGAGCACTTAAAAAAATGCTATACACTCATCTCATGGATTTATTTCCTGGATTTATTTCCTGACTTTGTGTCTCGGAAAGAGGCAAAGCTGTTTGGTAACATGACTAATTATTTCCTGGCACTTTATTTTTTATGTTTGTGGTACTGAAGAAACAACAGGAAAATATTTTTTTTGATTTCCACAAAATATTTTCCCGTTGTTCCTGTCTAGGGTGCACCCTGCCTCATGCCCAGATGCTCCTGGGATAGGCTCCAGGCCCCAGCAACCCTGTATACAGGATAAAACAGAATAGAAGATGAATGAATGAATAACGTTCATGATTTAAGTATATTAAATCCTAGCATGCCAAAGCATACTTAACTGTATTTGCTCCAGATTAATGACTAGTATACTTGAAGTTTGCTATTTTGGAACAACTAATTTTGTACTAAGTGTATTTACTGTAAGTTGAAATTAAAGTGTACAAAAGCACAATTTTAAGTTTATTAAGTTTATTTTTGTGTGCTAAAGTGGAACAACTTTAAGTACAGTCATGGCCAAAAGTTTTGAGAATGAAACAAATATTAGTTTTCACAAAGTTTGCTGCTAAACTGCTTTTAGATCTTTGTTTCAGTTGTTTCTGTGATGTGCTGAAATATAATTACAAGCACTTCATACGATTCAAAAGCTTTTATCGACAATTACATGACATTTATGGAAAGAGTCAGTATTTGCAGTGTTGGCCCTTCTTTTTCAGGACCTCTGCAATTCGACTGGGCTGCTCTCAATCAACTTCTGGGCCAAATCCTGACTGATAGCAACCCATTTATGAAAGTGATTTCATAATCACTTCTTGGAGTTTGTCAGAATTAGTGGGTTTTTGTTTGTCCACCCGCCTATTGAGGATTGACCACAAGTTCTCAATGGAATTAAGATCTGGGGAGTTTCCAGGCCATGGACCCAAAATTTCAACATTTTGGTCCCAGAGAAAATGCATTGTTCTTCACCAAACTGTTGTTGGATTGTTGGAAGAAGTTGCTGTTGGAGGGTGTTTTGGTACCATTCTTTATTCATGGCTGTGTTTTTGGGCAAAATTGTGAGTGAGCCCACTCCCTTGGATGAGAAACAACCCCACACATGAATGGTCTCAGGATGCTTTACTGTTGGCATGACTGATGGTAGCGATGGTAGGACTGATGGTAGCGCTCACCTATTCTTCTCCGGACAAGCCTTTTTCCAGATGCCCCAAACAATCGGGAAGAGGCTTCATCCAAGAATATGACTTTGCCCCAGTCCTCAGCAGTCCATTCGCCATACTTTTTGCAGAAGATCAATCTGTCCCTGATGTTTTTTTTGGAGAGAAGTGGCTTCTTTTCTGCCCTTCTTGACACCAGTCCATCTTCCAAATGTCTTGGCCTCACTGTGCGTGCAGATGCGCTCACACCTGCCTGCTGCCATTCCTGAGCAAGCTCTGCACTGGTGGCACTCCGATCCCGCAGCTGAATCCTCTTTAGGAGACGATCCTGGCACTTGCTGGACTTTCTTGGATGCCCTGAAGCCTTCTTAACAAGAATTGAACCTCTTTCCTTGAAGTTCTTGATGATCCTATAAATTGTTGATTTAGGTGCAATCTTAGTAGCCACAATATCCTTGCCTGTGAAGCCATTTTTATGCAACGCAATGATGGCTGCACGCGTTTCTTTCCAGGTCACCATGGTCAACAATGAAAGAACAATGATTTCAAGCATCACCCTCCTTTTAACATGTCAAGTCTGCCATTCTAACCCAAACAGCCTGACATATTGATCTCCAGTCTTGTGCTCGTCAACATTCGATCTCAACATTGATCTCAGCAGGTCCTTTAATGACAGCAATGAAATGCAGTGGAAAGTTTTTTTCGGGATTAAGTTAATTTTCATGGCAAAGAAGGACTATGCAATTCATCTGATCACTCTTCATAACATTCTGGAGTATGCAAAGTGCTATTATAAAAACTTAAGCAGCAACCTTTCCAATTTCCAATATTCATAATTCTCAAAACTTTTGGCCACGACTGAATACTTAGTGCACTTAAAGTATATGGCTGTGTATGTACTAACATACATACCTGACAGTAATTAATGAAATTCAAGTACATATTTAATGTATTATAAGTACATTACATAAATTTTTCCTGTTAAAAATACATGATTCAAATACTCTTTTTAAGAAAATATTCTTATTGCAACAGTAGCATGCTATTATACTTCTGGCCAATTACAAATACTAAAAAAGTACACTTTGTGGTTAATAAAAACATACTTTATTATATCATACAGTACATACAGTCTTCTATAATACTGTATTGCAAATGTGTTACCAATACACTAAAGGTGTTTAGGATAATTTCCACATGCTGAATGCATTTTCTACACGATAACATGTTTTTGAAACACATTACATCAGTTATTATGAGGCAGATTTTATTAATGAGCACAAGGTTAAAAAAACAGTACTATAGTTTTTTTGTGCTCAACAAAACATCAGGTTGTCTTACAAACACACAAACTAAAATTTAAACCAAGACAAACATTAGTATTAGAATATACAGGTACAGTATCAGTTCAAACCTGGTGTGTTGATTCTAGCTGCTACACAAAGACTGAAAACAGGCCGAGAGCTACGTAGCATTATACCAGAAGCAAAGTACATAAGATTTAGCAATAACACATTAGACAATACATTCTATAGTTTAAACTATGTACTAATTACAAACTACCTAATAAAAACCATGAAATTTACCTTATGCCGATAAAAATAAAATAATAATGATACAAACTAACGCACAAAATGATGCAGCTTCCAGCCTTGAATTCAAACTAGGAGCAGAAAAACTGGGGAGCCAATCAGACAGTCCAAATGTGATCGCCTCCATTTTCTGATTGGTTGGTATTGGCCTTACTATAGTCTCTGGTATAATTGCAGAGTTATAACTTTGCTGCAGTTCGTGAAAGTGTACAGCAGCTTTATGATATTAAGCGCACAGAAGAGAAGGAGTTCCAACACATACATTTGATTATGAATGCACAAAAGTGAGTTTCGGCACGCAAAAAAAAGTTTGAGAGTATACTAAGTAAAAGTTTGAGGGTAAGTTAGTAGTAAATTCCACCATTTTGTTTGGTCTTTATTTAAAGAATTTCTACACTTTGATGATCAGGTTTAGGCTTTTGCAGATAAAATATCATTTTCACCATGTGCTGCAATAATTGGGAATAAATATAAACACTGCAAACACTACATCATTTCACCCAAGCAAACTCAAATGCATCACGGAACTGCCATATTGCTTGAGACTGAACTCTAACTCACCTTGGTGTTGCCCAAGTAAATGAATGGAAATTAGCTTTTTAGTATTCAAGCAAAACCATAAACATGGGCATTGAGTGTATGCCCATGTTTGTTTTTGACCTGCACTAATAAAAGAAGTGCAGCCAGTAGATAAACTGGAGCCATTATTTTTCTGACTGATGTGCATTGTAAGCATCTCTGTTGTGCTAGGTTCCTGATTTAAAATCTACAATATGTGGCAAAATAACAATGGTAATTGTCTATTGCTGGTGGAGATTATAACTGTCAAGGATACAGGGTGGATGATAAGGAATAAGGCATTAAAATTGGTAAGTCCATATTTTTATTACACATGTATTGAAACAAATTGTGCATGTACTTTGTTACATAGGAAAATGAAAGCAAAACGCTTCACTTGCCTTAAGGAAGGCCTTGGCTCATTTTCAGGTCAACGCCCAAACCAAACCGGATGCAGGCAATCCTTAGTGCCAGTCTGGATAAACAATTGAATCCCCAATAGAATTGGAGGGGGTTGTCAGGAAGGGCATCCGGCATAAAACTGGTGCCAAATTGTATATGGTTCTCTGTGGCGATGCTTTGGCAGGAGCAGGAGAACAACAAATGAGGGAAAATTTCTATGGATCAAGACTTTCTGCCATCCTGTATTTTAGTTACTATAAATCAACCATAATACAATACAGTTCTGAGAAGTTTGTGGCTTGTTTTAAGTTATAGGATTATTAAATGCAAACTGTAGCTCTCACTTTATGAGTTCCTGACTTCAACTTTCCTGTTTGTTGTCCCTCTAATTCTCTGGCTAAAAATTTTTAATTCCTCCTGAATTAATTTTACCTTATGCAGTCAGTGGATGGAGCAAGTCATCACCATGGTCACACCACGAACCTTGTTACTTTTTTTGGCCTTTCTATCTCTCTTAGAGGGATAAGTGATACCTGTATTTCTTATTCAGCACCATAAAGGCTGTTATTAATCTGGCTCCCACTAGCTCAAACATTACTTAATCAGCAAATTGACTTTTTTGTTAGAAAAGTAGCTGCAAAAAAAGTTCTTTTTTGTCCCATACATTTACGTGTTGCACATCCATTCTCTTCATTTAGCCTTAATTTAGTCATTTGGTCTTCCGGATCTCTCGTCATCTTCCAGTAATGTTCTTTCACTCTTGAAGTTTGAGGTGCCACTCAAAACACCTCAAACAACCTCATTGCAGCATCACCATGCCGAATCACAACAAACATCTGTGTGGCAGATTTGCTCAGTTTCACGCAGAATTTCACGTTCATTCTTTGTTCTTATTTCCTGTACATGATGATGAAGCAGATGTGGCAAAGCACATGGTTAGAATAGCACCAGTTGCACAGCTCCTGATGAAACTTTTTGATACCACCTCGTATACGCTATATGGAGATGGGGGGAAAATCGATTCAGTGACGGATTGTGATTCTTTTGTTCCACCGTAGTGCTAAAGTAAAAGCACTACGGTGGAACAAAGCGGTCATGGTGTTTTTGTCCAAGATAAACCTCGCAAGTACAATGACAAAGAGTGAAATATATGTGAGCGGATCGGCGGTCCAAATTACCACTCTGTCTACTCCCGCGACACAAGGGGTAATGTCAAAGTTGCCCCTGTTTATTAAGGACGAGGCAATCATGAAGGACTTGGCCTGCTTCGGGAAGTTTGTCAGCCCCATGAGAGCTAACGCCCTCGGATGCAAGTGCTCCAACGTGAGACACGTCCTCTACTTCTGCTGGCAGATTTTAATGGTTTTAAACGACAAAGAAGAAACACTTGTAAACTTAAATGCAAAATGTAAACTTCAAGTATTAATTGATACACTGGTTTTGCCACGACAAAGCGGTTGAGGTGTTTTGAGTGAGATGAAATTAGACATAAAAGTCTGAGCTGTTCGCACAGAGCTGTGCAGACAGGGAGCTCAGGGGCGACACAGCCGGGATACAGCAGCAGCACAGGGAAAGCCAGCGGGAGAACACCGGGGAGCCAGAGCTAGTAGGGGGGGCGGGGGGGGGGGGGGGTTTACCATTTGCAGTTTTTATGGTGCATTACCATATCATACTTTCTATGCCTTGCTGGAACTGTTTTGCTCTAACCAGAACATGCTACTGTGATTCCTTTTGTCTGTCTGTTTGATGCATGTCTGTCTGTTTGATGCATGGGCTTTACAGTTTGTGAGAGCAACTGACCAGAAGCTTAAATATTCTGCTCTCTTTGCTGACATTAAACACAGAACTTTCTGACAACCATTGTGTGTATGTGATTCTGCTTCTCCTGACATGTGTAAGCATATCGTGGCATGCCAGATGCATCAGGGAATGATCTTCATTTCATTAATTTTAAACTTAACACTGCCAAAGTGTGGAGCTTAAGCAGGAAAAAATGCACCTTCAGGTAGATAAGTGTTGATTATTATGTAGTAATATTAATTAGCAGTAAGACCACCAAACATGCGCATAAATAACATGCTTTATTAAGAATGTCTTGATTTTTTCATTTAATAACAAAATTTAAAATACCATGCAAACAATTAAAACTAGGCTATAAAACTAGACAATTAAATGTGGTTGATAATCTAACTATATTAAGTCAGCACTTTAGAATCAGAATCTAATCAAAATATTTTACTCACCTTCAAGAGACAAATTTTAGCAAAAACTTTCAACTGTGATCTCATACCTACAGTACGTTTATTTAAACAGATACTGTACTACCAGAAATAACCCCTTTTAAAAATATTACCTTTTTTCCTAAACATAAATGTAAAATATTGTAGGAGTTAAGGGAGCGGGTCTCCTGGCTCAGGTCTTATTTAACTGGTTGTTATTAGCTTGTAGATGTAAATGGTGACTATTCTACATTTACTAAAGTGAAGTTCCACAAGGTTCTATTTTAATCCCTTTTCTCTCTGAACATGCTTCATCTGGGTAACATAATTCGTAAGCATATTAGTTTAGATTGTTATGCTGTTGACACAGTTATTTGTCTCAGCATAGCCAGATGAGAAAAACTAGCTTAATTAAGTTAAGTAACACATGAAAGACATAAGACACTAGATTCTTATTAACTTCCTTCTGCTTAATCCTGACAAGGCTGGTACTTTGCTAAGCTACAAGTAAGACTTTTATTGACACAATGACTCTGGATATCCAGGGTGACAAAAGCATGAACTAGCTTTTTCTGCATTATGTGGCATTACTGTATGTTTCTTATGTTTATCAATAATTCTCAAATAAAAGAATCTACATGCGCTTTAAATCAAAGATCGGAATCAATAATCACAGCAAGGTCTTTTGTCACTTTTAGGTTACAGTTAGTCCAAAATGCAGCAGCCAGAGTCCTCACTTAAACCAGAAGATATGAGCATGTAACCCCTATCTTTTCCACACTGCATTGGCTCCCAGTGAAGTCTAGGCAGAAAACCTATTTATTAAGCCAAGCCTTTTGTGAATACTGTAGGTAAAGGACTAGATCTGAGGGACGTAAAGTATTATGGTGAGCTTGTCTGTTTGGATTCCCCATTCTCACTCTCTGTTTTCCCACACTCATTGATGACTGGTTGCTTTATATCGCAAGGAGCCTTCATGTGTTTTCTTCTGGTTTTCCATTTTAGTTATGCTGTCATAGTTTGTCCTACTAGAGTCCCTATTTGCATTAATCACATATAACCGCCCTTAGATACCAACCGTAGCATATGCACATAGAGAAATCAGACACTTTACAGTTCATAGTGAGAGATAAATTATTTTTAATGTTTGCTATAATGGCTACAAAGAAATCTTATAGGATAAAACAAAATTTAAAAGCAGGTAGCCAAGAGCTACTACAGTGCAAATAATTCCTTTCCAAAGAATAGCAGTGTGATGGTGTGGGAAGAAAAAACACCTCTCCCCATCTGATGCTCTGATGCGTGAGTTTCCCTTTAGTGGTTTTGCTTCAGCCTTCGCAGGACAGGAACATTCCCACTCTCCGCTAGCCAATTTGAGGAGCTTGTGACTGTGGATGTACAGTAGGAGGTGGATATATGGTGTTGGATGGACAACGGTTACAGTAACCATAAGCACAAAAACTAAAGCTGTTTAAATGTTCATCCCAGTTATAATTATTTCAATTATTCACTGTAGTTGTTTATATGACCAAAACCTGGCCATTATTTGCTCTCATAACCTCTAAAGATGACAATACATTTTTACACAAGTGTGTGCTGTTTCCTTTCTGAATTAATTAATTATTCAGATGTCATATCTCTAAACACTTTTACATTGTTTTTTTGGATTTTTCCCCGATTTTCTCCCTAATTTAGTCGTGTCCAATTCCTCCCAGTCACTAGGGGGCTCCCACATTAAGGCTACTACCACTCAGCCGGGAGGGCCGAAGACTATCACGTGTTTCCTCCGAACCACGACCTCCGGCTGCGAGAGGTTACAGCACCACCCGGGATTCGAACTAGCGATCTCCGGATGATAGGGCGAGCGCTTTAACCACTGCGCCACTCGTAGGCGTTTTTTTAAAACAATTCACACTATAGACAACGTGGCAGTGCTCATAAATTGCACCTGTGATTTTTCACAAAGACAATTTTAGGAGGGAAAAAAGAAATTGTGTTTATAAAACCTAAAGATTGTTTTAATATTGTTGGTAGTCAAAATAAATCATGTCAACCAAAGGATTTACTAAAATGAAAGGAGTTAGAAATGTAAATAACTTAATTGTTATAGTTTTAAATGTTTACATTTTATTTGGAACTGAGCACTTGATCTAAATGAAACATGTTTACCCTGAGCTTTTGGGGCTGGACACTCCTCTACATTCTCACCAATCATCTTCCTGGATGGCATCTTTTGGGGTCCTGTTTTTTTTATGGTGTCCTGAGTAAAAAGATCAGAAAAAGAAAAACATGCAAATATACAATACTGTGCTACAGTACTAGTTATTTCTATAGAAATAACTGCTGTAAAGCAATGATGTCTTCAAAAATATGTTGTAAAATGCAGCATAGAGTAATTAATAAAACAAAGTCAATAACTTGTATGATGACCCTTTGCTTAAAATATAGTTCTCTTTTAAAATGTTTGCAGTTTTATAAAAAAAAATTAGCTGCTTAGTTTTACTGAACATCCTGCAGAACCTACAGTTCTTCTGAGAACATTGGTGCACATGCTTCTTTTTATGACTGCAAAACCCAGAAGATTTTTAAAAATATTTTGGTCTAAAATGTGATCTGGTACATAATAAGCTGCTTTCTTTTCTGACTACCACAGTGTGCACCAGTGATGGGCATGTGTCTAAACCTTTTGTTGACTCTCGCACACTTCAAAGGCTCCAGGGGTCTCATAGATAGATCAGGCATGGCTGCCAAAGGATAAGTGTTAATGGATCTCGGGCTTGGTCTGCTCTATGAAAGCAAGCCAGGAAGTTAAGCTCGGGGTCCATAGTCCAGAGTGCTAGACCGAGGACAGTGTGCAGCAGAAACACTAAATGCAAGAGAAGCAATGCGAGCAGGGCATGTCATGCGCCCCGAAGGCAGGTGAATTGAGTACAGCTGTTTAATTGTTGTACAGGATTGCCACATCTTCCCTTTCCTTCTTTCCTTCCCCCTCCTTAAAATCCCTCCCCTTTCCCATTTTCCTCAATAAAACTACCCTTTATTCGTAAGACCTTGCCTTGTGTCTGTTGTGTCTGTGGTGTGCCCCGAGTCAACATCGGTGGAGAATGCTGGCATCAGATTTTTAAAATCTTCTGGGTTTTGCAGTTAATAGTTGATATTAATTATCAGCCAAAGAAAAATAAAATTCAGAATTGCATAAGTAAATAAAGTTTGTAAAAGTGAATGGCTGTAAGAGGACTGCACTTTTTACCAATAATCCCTGCACCTCAGGGACAGCAGATCTCTTCTCATTTTTTTGATCCTGTAACAAGAAACAATTCTTATCTTACACCACAAATCTATTTCAGGTAGTCCCCAAATTACAAACATTCGAGTTACGAATTTCCACAGATACAAACGAACTACGATTGTATGAACATCCGTAAACGCAAACAAATCATGGACGTAGCTCATGTGTATTGTATGAAAAGTAGACACTGCAGTGCACCAGATACCAATATTTACAATTATAGACAATAATTTCAGGGTGTAAGTGAGTGCATAAAATGTCTATTTTGGTATTTTGTATGCATGTCGTGTAAAGCCTCCCTGATGGTGAATAATCCTAATTTCAGAAAATTCTCAATGAAACAAAGTTCACAGTCCAAGAAAGTGGAAAACAGCTCTGAGAAAAAAAGGCATCCAGGATTCCCCTCGTGATTTAAAGGCACAGAGACAACATTGTTACATTTCGCATACCAGTAAAACCTTGGATTGCGAGTAACTTAGTTTGCAACTTAGTTAACAAGACGAGCTAAAATTTTTAATAAATGCTTGTCCATAAATAAGGGACTACATGTAAGAGCAAAATTAATGATTTTCAATATCAGTCACTATATTACATTAAATTTTGATATTTTGGTACAGAATGGTGCAGACAATATGTATCTTGAAAAATTAAATAGTTTACAATCTATAAAGTAAAAGATGGTGTGTTATTTTTTCCTTTATTTTTTCCCACACCTTGACTGCAAATTGCCTTTAAAAAATATCTCTGACATACACATATACTGTAGGTGTTTTTATAAATGTAAAAGTTATTATTTAACAAAAGCAAACCTTCAACGAGTCTTCATCCAAGCCAGTTTGTAAGATAGAAGAGGAAGAAGAAGAAGACGACGACAAAGAAGAAGACATTAAATAATAATTTTCTCTCATTTAGATCCGAGTTTAAAAAGTTTACCTGTGGAGGTTTCTGGGTTGGCTTCAGTACAACCCCTTTCTTAATTCTCTCCATCATTTCATCCACTGCCCTGGCTTTCACATCTACAGACACTGCAGGTTCTGTGATAACAAAATGGCAGACCAGAAATTAGTCAAATGTATTCCTACAATGTAAAGATTTTGGACTGGAGAAGATGCACATACTGTATATCTCTTACTCTTTAAGACAGTGGTAGTGTTTCCAGACTTCTTTCTGTTCCTTAAAGCATCCAGTGTGCTAGAGGCATACATCAATAAATTTATCATAATACCTTGTGTATTTTTTATGTAGTGTATTATGATTGTTCTGTATATTGTACATGTGATGATAATAGTAAGCATTATCAGTTTGACCTTACTCAGTAGGACTTGTAAAGAGCACCGGAGGAGGAGGAGGTGGTGGAGGAGGAGGAGGAGGAGGAGGAGGAAGAGGAGTTACAGAACGTTGTGCTGGAGTGACATTTGATGGTCCAAGAGAGTTTTCCATTTTCAGCATGTCCTGAAGCTGCTTAACTGAGTATACATTATTGAAATTATATGCAGTGTCATGTAACATTAATCCCTTCTACTTTGAACATGAAAGTTGTCTGACCTCATTAAACTAATGTTAACACAGAACATTTAACCTCACCTTTCTCTTGCAGCGCTGTCACTGTGTTTTCAATCTTCTTCTTCTCTTCCATTTTGGTCTCTAGTTGAGCTCTGACCATCTGCAGCTCCTCCATCACTGCCTGGGACTGACCTCTCTGCAGGAAGAAAAAAAACACAGTGCAGGAGGACAATAAGGACAGAAGAACAAATCAGTTTGCCCTGCTCCTTTACACAAGAATCTACACACTCACACACATGTTCTTTTGACTATAAAATCATGACATTGTACTCACTACTGTATATTGTATTCACTATACTGTATGTATTCACCAGTATAATTCAATTAAAAATAAAACATTCTAATTAAGATGGAGAATATGCAATATTTACAAGATTATGCAGGATAAACTACAAGCTGTAAAAAATAAATTAAAACTCTGAACAAGAAGCAGTTAGTAATGGCTAGCAGCTAGTAGTAAATTCAGTTAGAGCTCATTTGTATGAAAAATGAGCAGAGTGTAAACTCACTCACTATACCGCTTTATCCTGTATACAGGCTCACGGGGAGCCTGGATCCTATCCCGGGAGACTTAGGGCACAAGGCAGAGCACACACACACACATACTGTAGACAACAGGCAATTTGGGAATGCCAGTTAGCCTAATCTGCAGGCTTTTGGACTGTGGGAGGAAACCGGAGTATGTAGAGAAAACCCAGCAAACACGGGGAGAACATGCAAACTCCTTGCACACAAAGACTGGAATTGAGCCTGTCTGGGAATCAAACCAAGACCCTGGAGGTACAAGGCAAAAGTGCTAACCACTACCACCGTGTGACCACCGGAAAGTAAATAAATAAATAAAAGTACCAAAAAGTGTGCAATTTGTAAGCAATGTGAAAATGTGCAACTTAATAAATAGTGTGCTACATCTTGACTTTCATGCGTTAGCAGGAATGTAGGATGAGTGTTTTTTGTGCAAGTGAACAAGTTGATTGTTTAGTCCTTTGTGGTGTTCTGGTTGAGGGCCAGAATAGCCTGCAGGAAGAAGCTCCTTCTCAGTCTGGCCTACAGGGAGCGGAAGTGCTTTCCTGACCGCAACATGAACAATAATGTGATCCATACACATTTTCTCACATTTTCCATACAAATTTCAAGAATTTTCTTTAGATTCTGTAAAATTGATTTATCACAATGAGTATTGTTAAAAGTGCTATACAAATAACATTTTAATTAATTGAATAAAACAGAGAGAACAGTCCATTGCAGGCATGGCTGAGGTCCTTCACTATCTTCCTGGCCTTGGTCCAGCACTAGCTGCTGTAGATCGAATGCAGGTCAGAGAGCTTGGTGCAGATGAAGTGCTCAGCCGATAACACCACTGAACTCTGTAGAGTTCATCTGTCCTGCTGTTCTCAAACCAGGTTGCAATGTTTCCCATCAGGATGGACTGTAAAAAAAACGGTGAGTAAATCCGTAAATTTTACGGTAAAAAACTGGCAGCTGTGGTTATCAGAATTTTACCGTAAAAAATACGGTAGCACTGTTATTGCACTGTAAAAAAACAAAGCGTAAATTTTACGCTAAAAAACTGGCAGCTGTGGTTGCCAGAAGTTTACTGTAAAGATCACACTCATTATACTGCATATTTTACAGATTTTAATTGTTCTTTTTTTCATGTCTAACCGGAAATCAAACCCAGACCCTGGAGGTGCAAGGTGACAGTGCTAACCACTACACTACCATGCTTGCTAGGCAACTGTTGTTGTTGTTGGACTTCCTCGGTTTCCCCACGTCCCCTCGCACGACTTGCACTCCAACAATGACAACACTTACGTAGCAAGCATGGTAGTGTAGTGGTTAGCACTGTCGCCTTGCACCGCCAGGGTCTTTGTTTGATTCCCGACCAGGCTCGAAAAAAGAACAGTTAAAATCCGTAAAATATGCAGCATAATGAGTGCGATCCCGCAGAACCAAAAACATTGCTACCGAATTTTTTTTACAGTAAACTTCTGGCAACCACAGCTGCCAGTTTTTTATTGCAAAATTTACGGTTTGTTTTTTTACAGTGCAATAACGGTGCTACCGTATTTTTTACGGTAAAATTCTGGTAACCACAGCTGCCAGTTTTTTACTGTAAAATTTACCGTTTTTTTTACAGTGTGCGCTGACTCTCTGTAGTGTAGGAGTAAAAGATCCAAAGCACCTTGGAGGGCAGTTCAGGTCTCTCAAGCACCTAAGGTGGTAAAGACACTGCCGGGCCCTGCATGACTTACACGTACATACAGAGCAGTTGTTGTACGTAATATTTGTATGCATTTCAGTTTACATCACTAACCCTGAATTATTTTAAATATGTTGTCTATTTCCTTGTCAGTGTTATGTGTGTTTAATGTGTAGTGTATTTAAGCACAACAAGAACTACAGAGCAGAGTCAAATTCTTTGCAGACTCTAAAAATAGAAAACCACAATTCAACTTTTCCCAGAGTATTTTAGAAGAGAAAATGCATTTTTACTCGAGGACTTCAGTTGGAAGCAGCAGAAATGGGCAAGAGATTTGAAAGACTTTTTTCCTGGACTGCAGTGGTCAGGACCTATCAAATGTGGCCCATGGAGGAAATCTGGTGAACTAGCAGCAGGGTCATGGCCGGCCAAGGCTCACTGATGCATTTGAGCAAAGGCCAGCCTATGTAGTGTGATAAAATAGCAAAGTTACTGGAGTTTAAATTGCTGAGAACTTTAATGCTGATTCCAATAGAAAGGTGTCAGAACACACAGTGTATCACTGTTTGTTTGTTGCATAGCTGCAGATCAGTCAGGGGACCCATGCTGACTCGTTTCAAAATCTAAAAGTGCCATCAATGGGCACATGAACATCAGAACTGGACCACAGAGTAATAGAAGAATCACTAATGATAGTAATCACTAATGTACTGTAATTTTCTTTTACATCATGTGTATGGCCAGGTGTGTGCATCAAAAGAAAAATAAATCTAACAAATACTCAAATATAAACTCTCCACGTACAAAACGCATTTCTTAAAGGTTCATTACATTCAAATTACAGTGTACAAACGGATCTTGCACAGATAATACTCACCACAGTACAATGGCACCAGGACGCTTATGGGAAGAAGGCAAGCCAGTGGAGGCAGCGTGATGCTTTCCCAAGTGGAAAAAAGAATGCTATGTATATTAAATCCTAGCATGCCAAAGCGTACAAAGTGTACGCTTAAATACTTAGTAACTGGAATTGGCCAGAAGTATAACAGCATGCTACTGCTGCAATAAGTAAATAAGTAAAATAAGTAAATAAGTAAAAACTACTTTAATGTACTTATAGTACATAAAAAATATACATAAATTTCATTAATTACTGTGTCAGGTATGTGTGCATGAACACCCGTAGCAAAGAAACTCTGAGATCTCATGTTAATCTCTTCTTTGACTCCTAGACAGAAATGAACCATCTTTGAGACTTGAATGAGATTTAGATGTTTTCTTCATCTTCTCAAGGGTGTCTCAAATATGGCTCATTACCTCTAAATCTCAGAGATAGTTTATATTTGTCTTGTGTGTGACTCACATAGTTTTTGTTTCACCAAAGCAGTGTTTCCCACAAATAAAGTATACAGTACTTGTAAACTGTGCATTTGGGTTTTCTGATATATTCTGATATAATAATAATGTAATAATGTAATAATTCACCTTTGTGTAACTCCTGTATAATCATTGAAAAGTTTTACACTTAATATCTTTGTCATGTTTTATGACATTTTGTATCATGTAGTGTCTTGGTTTGCCAGATTTAGCTGGTGTCTGTTATATTGTGTGAATTGTAAATTCATTACACTGTATGCTGTTAATTGGGGATTTTTGATATGTTCAATAAAACTATAATATTTCTCATTTGTGTTTCATGCAGTTCATTTATATCTGACTTTAATCTCGTTATGGTCTTATAATGTATATGGCTCATTTGCTTCTACTTCAAATGCAGTTCTGTTTCTCATGTATATCTCAGATTTCTCAAATGTTTCTCAGGTATGTCTCGCTTTGTGTCTCAGTTATGTCTCTTTGTTTCCCATAAGTGGAGTTTAGGAAAAATAGAAAAGATAAAGTCAAGCTTGTAATGAGACAGCTCAATTCAGTCTCATGAGACAAGAAAAAGCTCATTCTGAGCAACAAAATTTAGCTACAGTATGGGCACACACATCCATATTTTTTGTACAAAGTATAATTGAAGTTGTTCCACTTTAGCATATAAAAGTACACTTAATAAACTTTTAACTTATAATCATTTTTGTGTCATTTAATTTCAACTTAAATACACTTAGTATACTAATCATTAGTCTGGCTGCAAGTACAGTACACTAAAATATGCTTTGGAATGCTATGAGTTAATATACTTAGCATACTTTTTTCTCACCTGAGACAACACAAGGTGTTAACTTGGCTTCTAAATTCTCCAGATCTCAACCCAATTGAGAATCTGTTGGATGTGTAGAAAAAACAAGTCTGAAACATGCAGGCTCCAAATTACAACCTGCAGGACTTAAAGTATCTGCTACTGATGGCTTGATACCACAGCACACCCTGTGAGGTCTAGCAGCATCCATGCTTCAATGAGTCAGGGCTAGTTTGGCAGCAAAAGGGGGACAGGCTCAAATATTCATGTTACGGCTAACCGGGATATATGAGAGTTCCACCTTTTGAATTAAATTTACAAAGCTTTTCCATGATATTCCAAGTTACTAAGATGCACTGATAATGATATACAGTGTGCAAAAGTATTTTGTGCATGCAAATAACTGCTTAAGAAAAAATAAAAGCTTTCTATTTAAAAAAATATATATTTTAAATGTCATAAAAAGTAGACAATAATTATAAAAAACTAAAACAATAATTGGTGTGATGACCCTTTTGTTAAAATATAGTCTAATTTATCATTTGTGCAGTTTAATAAGGAAATTATCTGCTCATGATCTTTTTAAACATAAATGGTAAAAGGTAATACATCCTGCAGAACCAATCACAGAGCTTCTGAGAACTATCACACCTGCTTCTTTTTCACGCAGCACAACCCAGAAGCTTTCGTCTTTTTCTTTTTCTTTTTTGCCTAAAACATGGTCTTTTACATAATATGTTGCTTTCTTTTCTGTCCTATGGATATCTTCCTGCAGGATTTTTTTTTCTGGAATTCTAATGTTTGGAAGTCAAATTTCTGTTGTTGTTTTGTAATGGATTAATTAAAAAAATATATTAAAAAAAACATGTCTATCAAAGTTTGTACAAGGAACACAGGGTTCCACAGCACTGTAAATTTGGATTTGAGGTTTTTATCCGGCACATATAAATATACAGTATTAAATATTTAATCAAAAGGGGGGGGGGGGGGGGGGTGGCACGGTGGTTTAGTGGTTAGCACTGTCATGAGGTGGTGAGAGCGCAGGGCACCACTAAAGGATTAAAGTGCTGCTGCGTCTCTTTCTGTACATAGATTGTAGGAAACAACTAGTCAAAATAATAATAAACCAATATTTGACAGAGGTGTGAACCCTCGACAGGACCAGCCGAAAGTCTAACAACTTTAGAACAATTTTACAGAAGCGTCAAGTAAAAAAAGCCCATTTGAAATATAATTTCAAAAGAAATCTTGGAAGATGCAATCATTCGGTGTGGATTTTTCATTCAACATCCAACTTAAGTTTAGATTAGAATAATTTCAACTTATTTTAAGTTTTTCTTCATTCATTTCCATTTCATTTCCTAATTAATAAGGAGAGAGATTTAATGAGACTTATTACTTAAATCTACAGTTAAACAAGAAGTTAAAAGACACACAGTTTAAATATGCATTAAATCTATTACCCTGTTGAGCAAGTGAGGGTTAGCTATTAATGCATTATTAATACTTGTTGACAGACTTGATTTTTCAGGTCCAATCATGTACCTGGCATCATTTAGTAAATGATATGACAGACTAGTCATCTCACGATTAAGGTGCGAGTTCATACACGGCAGACCTGCGGTGTTTCCTGTCAGCACCATGACGATTACACATTCCAGCTACCCCGGGACTCTGTGATATCACCCAACCCGTATTCCAGTAGAGATATTCTAACTCACTAAATAAACGAGAACAATTTTTGAATCTATTCGGCTTGTGCGGCTCTAGAACTGTTTCGGTTTTCATTCCAGTTGCAGAGTTTCTCTGATCTGATCTAATCTAACGCGCCCCTGCAGTGAGCTCTCTGGCTGGTGCAGATGTGAAAGTGAACTCGCCCGGTTCTCTGTTTAATGTGAGGAGTTTAGTATTGTAAGTAGACATACACACCTGTTTGGTGTCGGCCCGCTGTGAGGCAGTGAGCGGCTCCACTCTCTCAGCTCCGCGTCGCGGCGACACCAGAACAAACAGCGCGTAGAAGAGGCTCGAGACCGGACGCAAAAGCCACCGCAAAATCCTTAAAACCATCCTTAAAATATATTTAGCCAAACACTCTAATAGATACTGGTATAATCTCAGTGCGAGCCCCTCAAAATTCAAAGTGAAATACCACCCGAAACATCGCCCCGAGCACCCCACGCGAACTGGCACCGGCTCTGATTAGACGCCGATTTACACTTTAAATGATGAGACGCGGTTTAGAGCACGTGTCGTCACGTGACACAGCGATGAACACGTGCCCAGGAGGGATAACCAGTATGAGTGTACTGTAAATCACCAGACAATAAAGACAATACCGAAAGTCACGCTACGTCTTGACTACTGAGATACCCCTGAAACATATTGTTCAATGTATCTAATAGTCCTCCTCACCCTCCCCACATCACCCTCTGTGTCACACCTTCACCCCTCTCCACCCCTTCAGTGACTGATCACAATGAACAGCAGGACCTCACCTCTTCTGTGTGCTACTTGCATAAGAGTGTGTGTTCCTGGGTCAGAAGCATTTTTCAGTCACGGGGAGACCATAGAAACTCCAAACACACACACACACACAGAGAGAGAGAGAGAGAGAGAGAGAGAGAGAGAGAGAACTAGTGCGGGAATCAAACACTCTTGACCCTGAAGGTGAGAAGCCACAGTGCTAACCACTACAGTATGTCATTGTGCCACCTCACTCAGCCAGGCCAGTGAATTAAAAATGTGATTTACTTGGATGTGTCTGAATTTCTTTACTTTTCCCCCCTAAATTATAGTGGTTTACAAAAAAAAAGAAAAAAAATCACTTTTGGTGATGATGTCTCACTCCTGTGTAGATGCAGCCTTGTAAACTGTAATGGCACCACTAGTGGTCCTGGAGAAAAAGCTTTTCATGTCAATGTAGAAGTCACATGTTTGGTCCAGTGAGGAGAAATATAATGGACATCATGCATTAATATATAAGTTTTTGTACTTGTATGTTTTATTTATTTTTTATTATGTTTGTATTCATTTTTAACAAAATCAAAAAAGCAGAGCCAGATCAATATAGAATTGACACCCACACGAAACATTTAAACAAAAACAATGTACTGTTAATATAAAACAGTAATCATGAAAAAGCCAAATGGCAAAACAGTCCACTAAAAGAAAACATAGGGAAAAAATAGGAGAAAATGAAAAAGGGAAGGTCAGGACCCAGGCTTCCAGTGGACAAAAAATCTAAGAATGATGCCATTTTGGTCCTACTTTCAGGAGTAGGAATAAGAGCTATTTATCAAAATGGTTTAAATAGGAAGATATAGAAGAGCTCCAGAAGTGAAGATCTTGTTAAATAGACAAATCAGAAACTCTACAGTACTGCCACCTCTCCTAAGAACTTCCACACCTTCACAGTCATCAGGACCAACTGCCTTTCCACTCTTCGTCCACTTCAACACCCTCCACACCTCGAGACTTGGTGGTGGAATGAGGAAATCCAGGCATGTATACAGGGAAAGAGGTTAGCTAAGAAGTGGGACACTGAGAGGACTGAAGAGAGTAGACAGGAGTACAGGGAGATGCAGCGTAAGTACCAGACAAAGGGAATAAGAAGATGTGTATGTCAACCTGTACAGACCTACCTCTCCATCCTTACTGTACAACCTAGCATACACATCTTCTTGCAGATAAATAATACAAAAGCATTTGTGATTACAATCAACACTAGTTAAAGAAGTCATATTCAGCACACTATGTAACACTTTCTGTGAAAATTACTCACTCACTCACTCACTCACTCACTCACTCATTTGCACCCACATACTTATGTACAATGTGGCATTAATAAAATTTATGACATTTAGTTTTCAAGCATTCAAGCAAAACCATAAATATGGCCATTGAGTGTATTAATTTGACCTGCACTAATAAAAGAAGTGAAGCCAGAAGATAAACTAAACTGGAGCCACATTTCACTTGTAAGAAAATGTATTATTTTCTTTAAAAATTATAAACTAATTATTTTTGACTGATGTGCATCGTAAGCATCTCTATTATGCTGTTATGCACATTAAAGATTGACACAAACTATACATGGTTCTCAACATTTACATTACATTGGTAAGAAAGTATGTTAAAATGAAGAGGAAAAAAAATTAATAATGTCACTATAGCAAATACAATGTGTTATATAAACATTGAAATAATTTAACACAGACAAAAGTTCATCCTGTGCATCAGGTCCATCTTTGGCAGATACTAATAAATATTAATGAGTATACAAATCCAATGATCTCGTGATCATTGGATTTGTTTCAAAACAAACAAGATGTTGGAAATGCAAAAAAGTGAAGATCCTTCTGGGCAGATTCTGTAAAAAGCTTTTTTGGGAGTTCGCTCTGTGTCTGCCATGATGGTTGTTTTGAAGAAAATTATAATGAAGTCTCAGGTCCATGATCTCAGTGGCATGCAAGGGCGGTTGGGCCTATTTAGCAAACTAAAAGTACAGGCTGCACAAAAAATAAAATAAAAAAATAATTTAAAAAAACTTTTCAATGATATTGTCAGGGGATACCACCAGAGGGCGCCAAAGCGCCCACAGACTCCATTTTGTGTTTCTGTTTTCATTTGTAGTTTTTGGTGGACTCAAATCCCCAGAATGCACCTCAGTCAGGTGATGTGGCGCTCACCTGAACTGAGGTTGCTAATTAGCTGTGCTCATTAGTTTTTGTTATAAATGTTCCTGAGTTCTGTGATGTCCTGGTCTTGCATCTGTTCGTCTAAGGTTATTGTTTGTTCTGGTATGTTGTTTGCTCTGTGTTCCTAGCTCTGTGTTCTTCCTGGCTCTCTGTTCTTCCTGGCTCTCTGTGTTCTTCCTGGCTCCATGTTCTCCAGACTCCGTGTTCTCCTGGCCTTTGTCTGTCTCCTAGCCTGTCTGTCTCTGTCTGTTTGTAATGTCTAGTTTGTCATGTTTATAGTTTATTCTGGTTTAAGTTCATGTCTGTTCTTTTGGTTCCCTGTTTTGTGCTTTATTAAAGACATTTGGTTCACTTCACCTCTGCTATCATGTCTCTCTTTCGTCCGGCAAGCAGTAACCGTGACAGATATATGATATAACAATAATTTTAAAAATATTTATGCTCATATAATCATTTGATGATTTTGTTTCTGGATGTTGATGATTTTTTTTTTTTCATTTCAGCCTTGAGAAAATGAGTTTTACAGTAGCACATGAGGTGTGTTAAAGATGATTTCGCCCTTAGCATGACAATAATTGTGGGCTGATTTTGTTAGACTACAACTTCAGATTACCACAAATAAAATAAAAAAGCAGAGTGATGTTCAGTCTGTTTCTATTCAATCCTCCACTTTTGAGTTATGAAGCCATCTTGGGCCTGAAATGAAAAGAAAAAAGATTAGATTTCCTATAACAGAAAATGTCCAGGCCATTGGTGGCTCAGTGGTAGCTTTTTGCTTGTCATAAAGAAGGGCTTGGCTCATTTCCAAACCAAACCACAAAATGCAAGGCATCTTTACTGCCAGTCTGGATAAACAATTGAAGCCCCAATAGAATGTAAGGGTGGTGTCAGGAAGGGCATCCGGCATAAACCTTGTGCCAAGTTGTATATGGTTCACTGTGGCAACGTCTTGGTGGGAGCAGCAAAACAACATTAACAACAAACAAGAGAATTTTTGGAGGTTGAGCTTGTTGAACGTATTCCTGATCTCTCATTGTCTTCCAGTGATGTTCTTCCGCTCTTGAGGCGCGCATGCCACTCAAAACACCTTGAACTGTAAACTTCACATCAAACATCTTACGTTCGCTCTTTGTTCTAACTTGCTGTCTATGACGAAATAACAGAATAGGTCAGAATAGCACCAGCTGCACAGTTTCCGATGTAAACAGAGTCTTTTGGTACACTGACTTATGAAGGATGGTGCCTGACTTATAGGTGCGTGCAGCCTTGTGCTACCATCTCTTGGCGTGTTACAAAACAAGACTCGACATCTTTTGATACTTCCCTAACCAGTAGAGATGGAGAAAAAATTTATTCAGTAATGAATCATGAGACTTTTGTGTATCAATTCATGTATCATTACCCTGACTCCAAAATTGTTTTATTATTATTATTTCATTTATATGTGTGCATTTGAGGTAGTAAAATGTTTCCGTTCCTCTATAATCCTGCTGGTGGTGCACTCAGAACTGTGTGGGAGAAGCTGTGTTATAGAAAATGGCTGTCTTGTACAGCTGTACTGATAGGGAATAATCCTAATTTCGAAAAAAATCTGCAATGAGACACAGTCAAATACTGTGGAAAACAGCTGACAAAATGGCTTACAGGATTCCCCTTGCAATTTAAAGGCAGAGAGACAATACTGTTACATTTCACATACCAGTAACACCTTGGATTGCAAGTAACTTAGATTGCAACTTAGTGAGTTAGAGAGGTCGCCTTCCGGGATGTCCAGAAATTGGGGAGGAGTGTTCCCCTTGGAGAACGTCGACCTTGACGGAGTCAGGTACATAAAGACGACCAGGCGGCACACCTGCTGGTTCGGTCTCCGCAGTCTGTGCCTGGCGAACCCTCGTTTCCAAGTCCCAGTTGATTGGTGCAAGGATCTTGGTGGGTGGTAGGACAGGTGCGGGGTCCGCCTAGGGGACGTCTTTTTCGTGTTATGTTGATAGAGCGTCGGCCTTGGTGTTCTTGGACCCCGGGCGGTATGACAGGTGGAAGTTATAATTTTCGAAAAACAATGCCAGCCGCGCCTGTCTGGGGTTGAGTTGTTTCAGGGTGCGGATAGTGATGAGGTTCTGATGGTCGGTGCAGACGATGAACGGCTCTCTGGCGACCTGGAGCCAGTGTCGCCATTCCTCCAAGGCCCACTTTATGGCCAGCAGCTCACGGTCCCCTACTCCGTATCGCTGCTGAGTGGAGTCAAATTTCTTTCACTGGGAGAGAACAGCTCCGGCACCCACATCTGAAGCGTCCACCTCCACAACGAATTTTTTGCCAGCATCCGGGTGAAGGAGGATGGGGGCAGTGGTGAAGCGGCAACAGAGTTCATGGAAGGTGGAGATGACGGTGGAGGTGAGATTGAAGGGGTGAGATGAGGGACGAGTCAGAGCGGTTATTGGGGCTGCAACTGTACTGTAGTCCCGGATAAAGCGGCGATAGAAGTTAGTAAACCTGAGAAATCAGGTTGCAGAGACCAAAGGGGATGACCCTTCGTAGTGTTCTGCAGGGGTGATGAAGGCCATCTTCCACTCATCGCACTCCCTGATGCGCACCAAGTTGTAGGCGCTCCGGAGGTCCAACTTAGTAAAAATGGTGGCACCAGAGAGAGCGTCCAGTGCAGAGTTGGTAAGCAGCAACGGGTGTCGGTTCTTTATTGTGATTTTGTTGAGTACCCGGTAATCGACACAGGGACGTAGACTACCATCGCCTTTCTTCACAAAAAAGAGCCCCGCGGCGGCAGGTGAGGAAGAGGGTCGGATGGTATCATGGCGAAGTCCGCGGGAGACATACTCCTCCATCGCCTGCATCTCGTTTTTGGATAGGGAGTAGAGGTGGCCGCGGGGTGGGACGGAGCCTGGCTGAAGGTCGATCGCCAGGTCGTAGGGCGATGTGGAGGTAGATGGGTGGCACGTTTCTTGCAGAAAACTTCAGCCATAGTCTCGTGGGATGTTGTCTGTGTCGACATCGGGGACCTCGGTCTCCCTAGAGCACGTCCCAGCCTCGGCCCGTAGGCATAGTTCGTAGCAGGTCTGTCTGCACTGTAGGATCCGATTTTGGGTCCAGGAGATGAGAGGGTCTTGATGTAGTAGCCATGGGTGTCCCAGGATGATAGGTGGTGACGGAATGGAGATGATGTAAAACTGGATCTGTTCCTGATGTTGATTAATGACGATGGTGATAGGCTGGGTTCGGAGGGTGATGGGACTGGAGGAGAGGGGCAGACCATCAACTGATGTAATAGTTACAGGCTGGGATAATGCCTCTGTCTTTACCCCCAGTCTTTTGACATAAGAAGAGTCAATTAAGTTGCCTGAGGCACCGGAATCGATGAACACGGTACTTCCAACTCGTTTGTGGCCAAACTGGAGGTGTACTTTTACTGTGAGACGGGAATCATCGGTCAAGGTGGTGGGAGGTGGAACCGGTGAGCCCCTCTCATTTCTCACCAGGTCTGCGCGTTTCCCGGTCGCAGAGGACAGACGGCTCGGTGGTGTGTTGCAGATTTACAGTGTAGCAGAGCCCCTCCCTGAATCGGCATTCCTGTTCTGCAGTGGTTAAGGAGGCGCACACTAATTGCATGGGTTAACCACGGTGGGAGGTGGAGAATCGACGGGTCCGGTAGGTGTAGCAGTGAATGGGGACCGGGCTTCGGAGACTGGAGCTTGGGAGAAGAAAGGAGTGGATCGAGGCGCGGGATGATGTAGTGGCGTCGTGTAGTGGCGGCAGGGTACGGGGAGCTGGCTTGGGGGGAGCGAGCAGACGTTGGTCGATCCGGAGGGCGAGTTGGATTAAGCCCTCCAAGGTTGCTGGGAGCTCTCGTCCGGCGAGCTTGTCCTTTATACGCGAAGCCAGTCCCTCGTAGTAAGTTGTCCGGAGTGCGGAGTCTCCCCAGTCGGTCTGCACGGCGAGAGTACGAAACTCCGCGGTGTAGCGGCTCACGGACGACCCCCCTTGCCATAGGTGATATAGTTTGGAGTCGGTCTCCACCTCAGCAGCAGGGTGTTCAAAGGTGAGTTTGAGTTGGCGGGTGAATTCCGTGTATGAGTAGGCGACGTCCGAATCTGAACAAAGAACCGCCGTGGCCTACTCAGCTGCCTGCCCGGATAGCAACGAGACGAGAAGAGCAATGCGCAGTCGGTCTGTGGAGGGTCGTGTTCTCCTGTCGCAGCTCCGACACCTCGCGACACAAAACCGCAACGTCTTGGAGCTCCTTGCGGAGCGACGCGACTTCACCACAGAGCTGATCAATCAACTTAGCATGCTGGTCAACCACTTCACAGAGATGAGCAAACTCCGCTGGGTTTACTGCTGATGGCTCAGTCATTCTGTCATGAACTAACCGCAGATGAACCAGAAGACTAGCAGTTAGCCCTGTAGCATGGATGGTAAACCCAAACGCGGAAGCAGCGCAAGCAGGCAGGATAACCACGCTGGTTATTATTAGAACTCGCCCAAAGCGAGAGCAAAAGTTTACACAAATAAACCCGCGTTCTAAATCCACACCCAATCGGAAGCGATAACCCAAGAAAGTGGGTACTCACGTTTAGACAAGCGAAGCGTCTGCGATAGCATGGGAAAAACTCAATGACTGAGCAAGTGTAAAGCGCCATCTTGTCTCCTTTTATGCTTCCTAAGTCGCGACCGTACTACTTCCGGCTCCTCGTGCCGGTCGCTTTAGGAGTGCGCATTACAGTGGTATTGATTCCACAGGATGTTGGAAAATTCCTTTGAGATTCTGGTCCACATTGACATGATTGTATTAAGCAATTAGTGCAGGTTTTATGTGCATTATCAAATAATACTTTCTTTGGTATTCTGGGACCATTTTGTTCTAACCCGGAACATGGTAATGTGTTTCCTGTCATCCGTCTGTTTGTATGTGATACAGAGCAACTGACCAAATGTTTAAATATGCTTTTCTCTTTGCTGACAATCTTTCTGACGCCTATTATGCATGTATGTTTGACTGTGGCATTTCCAAAACCAGACATATCATGCAATAATTCTTCCTTAAATTTTTTTTTAAACTTTACATTGCCAAAATCCAGGCTGATATCAAACCTCCCCTTTATCTCCAACATCATAGAGAAGTTTGTACCACCGTAGCTATTCTAATATCTACATAGGAATAATATCCATTAAATGTATCAGTCAGGATTTAGGCCTCATCATAGCCCCTGCTACTTGTGTCTTTTTTGATTGCATTACTTGCAGCTTTTGACACCATTGATCATACTATTCTCCTTGATAGATTTGAAAATGTTGTAGGAGTTTAGGAAACATCAGTCTCCTGGCTCAAACATTATATGACTGATCGTTATCAGTTTGTAGATGTAAGTGATGACTATTCTACATGTTCTAAAGTGAAGGTTGGTCTTCAACAGGGTTCTGTTTTTGGCCCATTGCTATTTTCTCTCTGTACATGCTTTCTCTGGGTAACATTGATTAATAAGCATAGTATTAATTTTGTTATAAAGAGTTTTTATATTAGTTTTTAAAGTTGAAGTATATGTAAAGGACATTAGACACATAATGCTTATTAACTTCCCCTACTTAATTCTAACAAGACTGGTATTTCTTACTACTGGAAGTAGTATCACATGAAGGTACAAGTAAGTTTTATTGGATGCTGTCTTCCCAATAGATCACTCAGGTTTGTGGCTTGATAGGTTTGTTGAGTGACAGGTTACTTTACATGCCAGGGATTCTTCATGTCTGTGTCTCCTTCTGGTTTTCTCTTTAGTTATGCTGTCATAGTTAGTCCTGCTGGAGTCCCTGCTTGCAAAAAATTACATATCCATAACCGCCCCTTAGATACCAACCCCACCTCCAACATAGGCACATAGAGAAATCAGGCACCTTACAGTGAAAGAAATAGTTTTTAATTTTTGTTTGATAAAGGGCTGCAGAGCCTATAGAATACTATACAATAAAATTACTTTAAAAACAAAAAGCCAAAAGCTACTACAGTACAAATAAATCCATTCACCTTAAATGCTTTTAGCAAAGAATAGCAATGTGATGAAATGTGAGAAAAAACAACATTTCCCCATCTTCTTGATACAGACAGACCAACAGAGAAAGATTGATCAGAATCAATTACACACACACACACACACAAACACACACACACATATATATATATATATATATATATATATATATATATATATATATATATATATATATATGCATGTAATATATACATGTAATGTTGAAAGACGATACATTCTGATGCTCTGATGCATGCATTTCTCTTTTCTGGTTCTGCTTTATCCTTTGCAGGGTCAATTTGAGGAGCCTGTGGCTGTGGATGTCGGAGATGGATCTATGGTGTTGGATGGACAGAATAAGTACAAAAACTAAAGCTGTATGAATGTTCTTGGTAGGCTCAATTACAATTATTTCAATTTAATGTAGTTGTTTATATGGCAACATGGACACACAACTTGATATAACCTTGCTATGATACCCTCTAAAGGTGACAATATATTTTTAAATGGGTGAGTACTTTTTCCTTTCCAAATTATTTAGAATTATAAGAGGGGAAAAATAAGAGGGAAACTTTTTATCTTTTTTTTATCAATATTGTTAGTCGAGATAGTTTTGATCTTAACGAAAAAAATTTACCCTGATCTGCAGTATGTAGGGATTCTTTAGCATTCAGAAGTGCCTGCCTTCTTCTCCGAAAGACTTTCTGAAGCTCAGGCTCCTCTACATCATGCCTAATGTTCCTGGATTGCATCCTTCTGGGTCCTGTTTTTTTTATGTTTTCCTGAGTGGACATCCATCAGTTAGTCAACACAAAAATATATACACAATGTAATAAACATGCAAATATACAGTACTGCGCAAAACTCCTCGGCACATCACAAATAATTTCTTCAAAGCAAGGATGTAAAAATAACAAGTTTCTACATTTAAAAAATATTATGAAAAGCAGTAATTGATGAAACAAAGTCAATAATTCATGTAATGGCCATTTGCTTAAGATATAATCTCAGCTACAATTTGTACTCACATGTTCATCATACAATCCTGACATAACAATCCTGATCTGTATAAAAAATGTGTAGAATTGCAAACTAAATTTGAACTCATCTCAACACATATAATTGAATGTCAATTATTAAAGAGTAAGAGCCAATTCTACATGGTGACAAATCTAGGATTTAATCTAGGAAATTAAGCGTACAGCAACACATAACAAAAATACGAATGGAGGATATGATATGATCACTACTGATCAACCTAATATTAATGATGCATTTAGGAATTTGTATTCTTCATTAGACAGTATATCTCCCCAGAGGACCATAGTTCAGATGAGAATTTCCTGACTTAATTCCTGACTAACTAAATATCCCAATACTTTCCCCCGATTCTAGATTAACATTAGAAGAGCCCATATCTATAAGAGGAAATCATTTCAGCCATATAATCATTGCAAATTGGTTGTCTGCCAGTTCTCCTCATTCCTCACACCGCAACTAGCTTTGGTTGTATCTGATTCTTTAAAGCAAGGTAAGACGCCTGTATCATTTAATGAGGCTTGTATCACCTTTATAGCAAAAAGGGATAAAGGGACCAACAAAGTGCTTTTCAAATAGACCAATTTCTCTTCTTAATGTCTGTGTTAAAATCCTTGCTATAGTCTTAGCTCGTAGATTAGAGAATGTACTACCCTCAATCATATTTGAGGACCAAACTGGTTTTATTAAAATAATACTCTTCCTATTATTACTATTTTTATTTTAATATTTGGAGTCTTATGGATATCTTGTACACACCATCAGAGGGGATCCCTGAGTGTGCCCTCTCTTTCTATGCTAAAAAGGTTTTTGACTGTGTAGAATGGGAGTATTTATTTAAGGTCTAAAAACTTTTTCTGCCGAATTGAGCAGCACTAGCAACAACCTCCCTTTAAGATAGTGAAAAATCAGTTTACCTATCTTGGTATCACAGTTACAAAGAAACAAACACCTTTTAAAGAAGATTTTATTAGGTTGCTGAACCTAACAAAAAGGGACTTGGGGCAATAGTCACCCCTGCTGGGCCAAATTAATGACATTAAAATTAATATTCTTCATAAATGTGTATATGTTTTTCAGTCTGTACCTGTTTTTATTTTTATTCTTACTTTGACGCATTAGATTTAATTATATAATCTTAAATTTGGAAAGGTAAGCTTTCTCGATTAAACAAGTTTCAAAGATCTAAAAGAGATGGTGGCATGGCTCCATGGCTACTACTGGGCAGCAAACATTCGGTGTCTCACCTTTTGGGCATATTGGCCATAACCAACCTAATAGGCCTGCCTGGGTGGAAATGGAGATAACTTCTCTGTCTCTGGACTTCTTGGATCTGCACTCCCCATCCCCTCAATTAAATCAATCGTTAATTCAGTTATTAGGCATAACTTAATAACATGAAGCCAGTTCAGGAAGTACAGCAGGTTTTTTTTCTTTTCTCGTTCTAGTCCTATGGTCTCTAACCATTTCTTTCAACCTTCTTTACATGATTCAGTGTTTCAGCAATGGTACAGTAAGGGCATCAAGCTTTGCAAAGATATTTTTGTTAATCATAGGTTTGTTTAAACAGCATCTGAAAGATTTAAGCTTTCCAAATCTCACTTTTTCAGATATTTGCAAGTAAGACACTTCAATAGCTCTTCGATACCAAATGTCCCTGAAGCTCCTGATGTAACCATCAAATATCAATGCTTGCTGTGATGAATGTAAGTGGCGTGGCCTCTCTAATTAATATGTATTGGACATTCCCTAATTTGGAAATTTTCTGAAGTTATGTCTTTCAAACCCTGTCTTATATACTGAATTTAAGCTTGAACCAGACCCCCTGGTTGCTCTTCTTGCCATTACTGGAGTGGAAGATAAGCGTCTACTTGCAGCTAAACATCAGTAAGTTGTTTCAGATCCTCCACTTCCCCTCACCCACAGTTTTTTTTTTTCATCAAACTAAATACTATTGCAAATATTAAATACCAATGTTTGTGTGAAAATCTGTAAAGTTTAAAATATTCAAACCATGCCATGGTTGGTCACAGAGATTTTTTTTTTATGTGAACAATGCATTTACATAATTTTATTTGCTGCTATTACTTGATTGGCTCATTAAGGATAAAATGATGTTAGGTGTAACTAATTAAGATTTTAGTCATTTTTGACATTTGCACAGGTTTCCAGCCTGCAGTAATACAAAAATATGAGGAAAAAATCTCCTACTGTTTGCCTTTTTTTTTTTTAGATAGACCAGGGCTTAAAATTAGATTTTAGATTATAAAATTAGACATAAAAATGTCTCAATTTCAGAAGGTCAATTTACTGAGCTAGGAAGGGAAGTGGATGAAATGATGCACTCATCATAATGGCCTCAGTACAAGCCTACGGAGGCAGTGCTATGATCTGGGGTTCCTTAGGTTGGTCAGGTAGGTCCAGGCTAGGGGTCAGCAACCCGCGACTCAGGAGCCGCATGTGGCTCTTTCATCCCTCTGCTGCAGCTCCCAGTGGCTTTGGAAAATAAATAATGAGTATTTAATTTGTACTTTATTCATTCAATTAGTTTTTTTAATGTAATTCTAAATTGGAATATTATGGTGATCTTGTAACATTAAAATAAAATGTGTTACATTTTTTGTCGCTCAAAATATAGGCTCAGGCTGTGGGAGCATGAGGAATCACTTACACACATAAACTGGCCACCACATTGTGCAGTAAAAACTAAAGATGGCTGAATAAAATCAGTGTGTACAACTTTTTCTTCTGGGTATTTTCCCCTTATTTTGTTCTAGTGCAGAAAAATATTGTTTTATATATATATATATATATATATATATATATATATATATATATATATATATATATTGTTCAAGTGGATACCAGAAAAAATGTAGAAAATGCTTGATAAGACTAGTAATGTTTACAGCACCCTGATTGGCTAAATAATTGCATTTCCTTAAAGGTAGTTCATTTAAAAACAACAATGTGTTTCATTGTTTCAACATCAAACACGGCAGAATGTATGATTTGGCTTGAATTAGCAAACACATTTTGGAGACATCAAAGACTTGGTTAAAAAGTAGTATAATATGTGACATTTAAGTAATCAGTGTACTTTAAAGAGCTAACTAAAGGTTTTAGTTCTTATCACATTCACAGGTGACTATGAGAAATGAAATTCAGAATTGCATAAGTAAAGAAAGTTTGTGTCATTTACAAAAGTGAATGGCTGTAACAGACACTTTTTACCGATAATAACTGCCATTCACGAATAGCAGCTTTCCTCTTTTCAGCTTTTTGATCCTGTAACAAGAAACATGTCACAACTTTTATCAGTAAAAGGCGCTATTTCCAATGTCAGTCAATATATTACATTAAAATTTTGGAATTTTTGTACAGTATGATACAGAAAGTGTGTATCCTGAAAAATTACATCACTACACTGAAAGAGTTTGTGTTTTATTTTCCTTTAGTTTTTTATGAATACACATACTCTATGTATTTTTATGTAAGTAAAAATTGTAATTCAATAAAAAATAAACCTCTAGTGAATCTTTATCCAAGCCAGTCTGTAAGGTAAAGGAAGAAGAAGAAGAAGAAGATATTAAAGAATACTTTTCCCTAATTTAGGTCAGAGTTTTAAGACTTTCTTAAAATCTATTTACCTGTGGATTTTTCTGGGTTGGCTTCAGTACAACCCCTTTCTTAATTCTTTCCATTATTTCATCCACTGCCCTGGTTTTCACATCTACATACACTTCAGGTTCTGTGATACCAAAATGAGTCAAATTCATTCTTGCAAAGTAAAGATTTTGAATAATGTAAAATATACAGTGCCTTGCAAAAGTAATCATTCAAAAGTATTGAAAGTTTTTATTTTCAGATGATGGATTGAATAGTGCTCCATCAGTTTGAGATACTTTATACCTATACCTGCTTTAAATTTCTCCACAACTTTATCCTGGACCAGTTCAGGAAGGTGTGTTCCTAGGCCTTCATGATGCTGTTTGTTCACTATTGTTCTGTAACAAACTTCTGAGAGCTTCATAGAACAGCTGTATTTATACTGATGTTAGATCACACTCTATTTATCAAATAGGTCAGTTCTGAAGGCAGTTGGTTCCGCTGGATTTTAGTTAGGGAAATCAAAGGGAGCTGACTACAAATGCACACAACACTTTTCAGATTTTTATGTGACATTTTTTAAACTATTTATCACTTCACATTTGTGTTGGTCCACTTCGTGTTGGTCTATTACCTAAAATCTCAATAAAATAAATTTTTGTGATTGTAACGTGACAATGTGGAAAGGTTATGAATAAGAATGATATGAATACTTTTGCATGGCACTGTGGATGCACATATACTGTAGCTCTTACTCTTCAAGAGACTGGTATTGGTTCCCGGCTTCTTTCTGATCCTCAAAGCATCCACTGGGCTAGAGGCATACATCAATATATTCATCATAATACCTTAGGTCTTTTTTCAGGTACTGTATTATGATTGTTACATATATTGTCCATGTCATGATAATGCTAAGAATAACCAATTTGACCTTACTTAGTAGGACTTGTAGAGAACATTGGTGGAGGAGATGATAGTGGTGTTAAACGAGGTGGTAGTGGTGGACGAGGTGGTAGTGGTGGATGAGTTGGTGTTGGAGAATAAGTTGGTGGTGGGGGAGAAGTTAGTGGTGGAGGAGAAGTTGGTGGTGGAGGACAAGTTGGTGGTGGAGGACAAGTTGGTGGTGGAGGAGGATTTGGTGGTGTGGGACAAGTTGGTGGTGGAGGTGGAGTTGGTGGTGTACTAGGAGTTGGTGGTGGAGGAGGGGGAATAGAGGGAGGAGTTGAACAAAGTTCTGCTGGAGTGACATTTTCTTCATTTGATGGGTCAGATTCAATATGAAGGTTCTCTTTGTCCATTTTCAGCATATCCTGAAGCTGCTTAACTGAGTAGATATTAATAAATGAATATTTTAATTCATAGATTATATGCACTTTTGCATGTCATGTAGCATTAATTGCTTCTAACTCAACATAAAATTTGTCTGACCTCATTAAACTAATGTTAACACATGATATGTGAGCTCACCTTTCTCTTGCAGTGCTGTCACAGTGTTTTCTGAGTGTTTCAATTGGTTCTCAATCTTTATCTTCTCTTCTATTTTGGTCGCTAGTTGAGCTCTGACCATCTGCAGCTCAGTAAGCTTATCAAACTCCTTTATCACTGCCTGGGACTGACTCCTCTGCAGGAGAAAACCACAGTGCGGAATGACAGTTAGGACAGAAGTTAATTATATCTGTTCATCATTTTTGCTTTAGTAAATTCACATTGTCCTCCTGATCCTTCACACAAGCATAAACGCACTCAAATACACTCTCATGCACACCAGACCTAGGATGTAATAAAGTTTATTGACTTTACTGTAGCTTAGCACATTCCATGCACTTTATTTTGACTATTAAATCTTTACTTTGTACTCTAAGTACATCATTAGCTTCATCATTAGAGTTAGCACCATGCTGGCTAACATTAATGAGATTAGTAATTAAAGTGTTGTTAGTCTTTTTACATCATGTACAGCAGCACTTTTGTGTGCAATGTTTTTCACCACAGTCTTCTCTGTACAATCCATGAAGGCCCCATCTTACAACTTACAGGACTTGAAGGATCTGCAACTGATGGCTTGATGCCAAATACTACAGCACACCTACATAGGTCTAATGGATTCCAAGCTTTGTTGTGTCAGTGCTGTTTGCCAGAAAAGGGGGAACTTACTCAATATTAAGCAGGTGGACATAATATTATGGCTGATCAGTGTGTAAATAAAAGTGTCACATTTTGAATTAAATTACAAAAAAATCAATATTGCATGATACCCCAAGTAATATGCATTGTTTTATATGCAGACTGTGCAAATAATAACACATGCAAATAACTGAAGTACAGTGAAGATGTCTTCAAAAAAAATGTTTCTACAGTACAATCCAAAAAAATAATGCCATAAAAAGCAGTAAACAGTAACTAATTAATCAAAGTCAATAATTAGTGTGATGAACCTTTGTTTACAGTTTGCAGTTTTATAAGAAATTAACTGCTTAATTTTGCTGAACATCCTGCAGAACCAGCCACAGTCCTTCTGAGGACTCACACCTGCTTCTTTTTCCAAGTATGCAAAACTCAGGAGCTTTCTTTTTTTTCTTGTTTCTAAAAAGGGCATCTTTTACATAATCTCATGCTTTCGTTTCTGGCCCACAGATATTTTCCTGTAAAATTATGTTTTTGCTGGAATACTAATTTTTGGAAATCGGAAATTCACAAATCACAAATGTTTTTTGTTCTAGCTTACTACTTAAGTAAAAAATAATAATAATAATAATAAACATGTATAGCAAAATGTGCTGTATAGTTGGTTCTGAGGTTTTTGTCCAGCACTTAAAAATAAATATTAACTATTTAATTAAAAATAATAATAATAATTGAGGTGTACTGTGGTGGAAAAGTGCATCATTATGTTTTTAATTCATAGTGTTGATGACATATTTTTATACAGCTCAATCCTACTGACAGACAAAGGCTTGTTCATCTTCTGTAGTTAAAACTTGCACATTCAAAACTTCTAGCACAATTTAAAATATTTAATATTTTTTCTATCTAAATGTTATTTATAATTATAGCCAATTTATTGAGAAGAGTTATCTCGTAATTAATGAGAAGAGATATTTAATAAGACTGATTTACAGATTAAACTAATTTAGACAAAATTTTACAGTTAAAGACGTACAGTATACAGGAATAAAAGAATAAACAGACACAGATAGGTTTATGATAACATGCGTATACTGTACTTAGTAATATACTAACTTAAATAATTCTTTTGATTGTGTAAAGCTGCTTTGCGACGATGAAAATTGTTAAAAGCGCTATACAAATAAAAAATTGAATTGGATTGAGTTGAAAATTGAATATACCAACACTATTATATTTTTTCATCGAGTGAGGGTTAGATATTAATGCACCAATAATTTTTGTTGACTTTGCTTGAGTGTCTTTAAGCACAACAATGTTTTTTTCTAGGTCCAGCTATGTACCTGTGTGTTCAGATCAGTAGTCATCTCGGCTTTAAGTGTGTAGCTTTAGATCTGATTAACCTTAGTTGCGTGTTCCTACACAGCAGACTTTCACCATCTCACAACCAACTACTGAACTACACCGGGATTCTGCGCATTCTAGAACTAACGAGAACAGTTTGGGGGATCAGGACGCACTCGGCTGAATCACTCCTGCGAACTCTGTCTTTGTGCGCATTTACTCATTCCAGTTGTGGGGTTTCTCTAGAGGAGTTTAGTATTGAGTACACACACCTGTTTGAGGCGGCTGGTCTTGCCCATCTGTGTCTCTGTGACCGCAGACACTCTCTCGGCTCTGCGTCGCGGCGAAACCAGAACAAACAGCGCGTAGAAGAGGCTGGATATTGGACGCAAAAGCCACCGCAAAATCCGCAATAAAACCATATTTACAATATATTTAGCTCTACGCCACAACAATGATAACAGATACAGGTATATTCTCCATGCGAGCGCAAAAAAACCAAAGTGAAGAAACACTTTTTACATCCCCAGTACACCACGAGAAACCTGGCAAACCCTGGCTCTGGTTAGACGTCGATTTACAGTTTAAATAATGAGATGCCATCGACGCTGTTTGGCCCACATATAAGTCATGTGACACACCGATGAAAGTCTGTCCAGTCAGGGTTATCATTGAGTATCAGTGTAAACCAGAAGACATATCCGGTTCTGATGGATCATGACTTGACCACTGAGATACCCCAGCCACATTCTCACACTTGTGTTTTTAGAGAAGTTGCCATACTGCGCACAAAGTCTTCGATAAATAACAGCAGCGGTTCCACCCTCAGACCACAAGAAACGAATCACTGCACGCTGTGCAAATTCTTTTGGCTCGCACCGCAGTTACAAATGAAATGATGTAACAGTCCACACCTGCACAGCAGTGACTGACTGGGGAGACAGTAGATTCGAACGGAAAACGCAGATGAGACAGTGCAGCCAGCAGAAGTTTTTTTTGGGGCGGGGGGGGGGGGGGGATTTTCCCCCGATTTTCTCCCTAATGTAGTCGTGTCCAATTCCTCCCCGTCACTAGGGGGCTCCCACATTAAGGCTACTACTACCACTCAGCCGGGAGGGCCGAAGACTATCACGTGTTTCCTTCGAACCACGTGACGCCAGCCGACCGCATCTTTTCGAACTGCTCGCTCGCGCACCGTTGTGGTCGGCGTAACACACTCGGAGGACAGCGCTATCCACTCCCTCCGTGGCGCGAGCTCACAGACGCCCCTGACTGTCTGTAGAGCCGTGATCAATGTAGGAGCACTAAGTACCTCTCGTCCCTCTCCTCTGAGAGAGGGCTCGGCCAATCAGCTCTCTCTAGACCTCCGGCTGCGAGAGGTTACAGCACCACCCGGGATTCGAACTAGCGATCTCCGGATGATAGGGCGAGCGCTTTAACGTTTTATCTGTCTATATCTATAGCATCACGGTGGCACGCGGGTAACAATACCGCCCTGCACGTCGGGGGTTCGATTCCCGCCTCACGTATGTGTGAGTGGAGTTTGCCGGTCCTGTAGCCTATATACAGTATGACATCGTTTGAAAATATGAATATCGGAGTAACTACATGTCCCAGGCGAACGAAATTAAATAGGAGTCATGTTGAACATAAAAGATTCATAAATCAAAATTGCAACAACATATTTAAACGGATATTGATTTTATAACTGATTTCACAAAGCTTCACAAATTATGAAAATGCGCACTGCCTGTGACGGTCGTCCAGCCGTCTTCTCTGAATTTTTTGTGCCATGTCCAAATCTGCTTTCCAGTTGGTGTAAATTTCCTTGAAAATGCACGCTATGTTCGAGCATATTTTAACACAAAAAAAATTTGCCTTTTCATTGTTAGTGAATGTCATTCTTCACCCTGAAAAAAAGAAAAAGTAAAACATTGAACTTACTTAGTTTTTATACATCTTGTTAAAATTTGAAGGCATTTGAGTGAGAATTGGCTATGATGTTAGACTACGAAATGATGAGAAAAAAAAATTGGGAGAAACCCTGTGTGTGTGTGTGTGTGCCAAATATATAAAGTACTGAAACTTGCGCAACTTGCAACATCCACCAGTGATTTGACATTAGGTGTTATAGTCACAGATGGTGACTATAACATGAAGAAAGTTCCGAAACATGAGGTCAACCAGCAACTTAAGATCCTTCCCAAGCATCATTTTTTGTCAGCACCGCTATTCCAGACATTCTGCAATCAATTAGCTCTCCAAATTCTGCTCCCTGGTCAGAGTGAATGCACCGATGGTAGACTGGTTATACAAAAGAATCCATCATATAGCTTTTGTGCTATTTTCTTAGCGGTCTGCTCTTGTCACTGAAATGAATGTATGAGAATATCAACAGACTTGTTACTGTCCTTGGCTGACCAGAAATAAATGCACATATGTTGCAGCATAGCAGTGGTCTTAATATTTTTCTAGGGTTTTGCTGAGGATACGTGTGTGTCAATTTCCCACATAGTCGCATAGATCTTTCTCCATGCCATATCCGAGAAAATATTGACAAGCTAAGCCAGATGCCGTCATTGCCGTGGAGTCGACCTTCAATCATCGGGGAAAAAAACGAGGAGGTGTAATCTCCAGACATGGAGACTTGAACTGCAACCCAGGGAGCATACCTTCCCAACAACTGGGCTTGGCAGAACAAATGGAAAGCATTTCTTACATCAATTTCATTTATACCTCTGACTTGATCTAACAGCTCTGAGTAAGGATCTGGCAGGTACCGCTGGGACAAGTGCTTCACAAAGGGTCCTTAGTAGAGATCCACCACTACAGTACATTCAGCTTGCCAGAAGTTCACTTGATGACAAAGGACTAAAGCGCTTGCTTCAAAACCCAGCATTGCTCGCAGGCATCCAGTTTTGGCTTGATGAAGTAAGCATTAACAAAAGTTATTAACAAAACTATTTTTTATTAAGTATTTATTTTTATATTGGCATGAGTTTGATTACAGTGGAACATATAAGAGCTGATAAAAGTATGAAAATGCAATACATGTTTTTTGTCACTTCTTGATTCTGCCATGATAAGAGTTGGAGATGAACTCCAGAAAGTTTCAGTTCAGTGCAGGATAAAAAATTGTATGCATTGATTGTTTTCTATGAATAAAACGTTTACACAATCAATATAATGAACATACTGTATGTCATACATAGGCATAAACACCCACTAGGTGGAGGTACAGCCTTATGTATGATGCTGACAGTGTGTGGTAACTGTGAAGTCAGTTTGATTTTCTCAACATGCAGATAGAATTAATCAACTTAGAATATCTCATCTCACAGTTTTTCATCATAATATGTGAATTATCCCAAAACAATGCCTGGTTATTTCATTAATACGTTTGTTCCTTAATATTATAATTACAATTATACTGTACCATTATATTAATGTAACATCACTAAATTACTGATATAAAACACAAATTTTGTTTTTTATTGGCTAGAACCTCAGCAAATGTAGCCATTATTCACTGTAAGTCGATCAGCAAAGTAAAATATTATAAAATATTAACAGCTGACACATGCAAATTGTATTTGTATAGCACTTAAACAATTTACATCGTCACAAAGCAGCTTTTAAGAAATGTGTAAATCCCAGATATAATTTTTAACTCTTCTCAAAAGTAATCATATTTGGTTGAAAGTATTTAAGAGTATTTCTGCATGCACAAACAATCAGCCTCTCTTGTACAGACCAACTGTGTACATTAAGATTAATAAAACTATATAGACTGTAGGATGTGTAATATTTCTATACATTAGGTCAATATGTGTGATTCAATACATGGTGTAGTGTCTGTTGTATTAAATCACACATCTGTGGTGTGAATCTAGATGAACTATTCCACAGGTCAGCGGACCTGCTTCAAAAACTACAAATATAACACTGGTGTAAACACAGACAGCAGCTTGTCAGACTAACTGTCTTGATGGTAAAGGGGTATGGAACTTATTTCTTCCATACCCCTTTATGGAAATGTCTAGCTGACTTTTTAAAGTTTACTTATGCTGATATGATAATTTGTCGTTGATTTTGTTTCTCTTTCTTTTCAGCTTTGAGCGTAATAATTACAGTTGCACTGTCTGGGTGTGTTAAGGTGGAACATGCAGAGATGACTTAACACAACAATAATTCTAGGTTGATTTTGTTATACTACGACTACAGATTACCACAAAGGAAAAAAGGAAAAACAAAATTAGTTATAAAGCCATCTTGGTCCTGAAATAAAAAGGAAAATAGACATTTTTCCTTTATATGAAATTTATTAAGTCACTATTAGCATTACAGTTCTCGATTTTTTCGCTCGCCATAAGGAAGACCTTAGATCATTTCGTGACAAGGCTACAGTGCTAACCACTAAGCCATTGTGCCACCCTACTGTATACGTATATGTAAGGTAGACCAATCAGTTTTTTTTTTTAATCCAGTTCATTTTCTGAGAGGTTTGGATGTTGTTAAAGAGAATTCGCAAGGAAATTACCTTTTTATTAGATGAATAAAAATGGGAAATAATAACTGAAAATAGAACTTTTCACTGGACTCTTTTGAACGATACATGAAGTTCTGATCTACAGTAAAACTCTTGAGCCAGTCTACATGATTTCATAATAAAATAATTGGAGGTTTAGTGGTTAGAACTGTGACCTTGTACCTTCAGGGTTTGGGTTTGATTCCTCCCTCGGGGTCTGTGAGCACAAAGTTTGTTTCTCCCCGTGCTTGGGGTTTTCTGGTTTCCTCCCACAGTCCAAAGACATGCAGATTAGACTAACCAGCATTCCCAAATTGCCTGTAGTGTGTGAATGTGTGTGACTGTTGACCGGAGCTCCTACCATGGTTGTGAAAATGGGAATCAATACAACGGTCACTTTTGGCCGCCAAGGTCTCTATCTGGACTACCGAGGTTCCTAAATGGATGGATGGAAAGTAAATGATGTGGATTAATGTAAAAAAATAAAAAATAATAAAAAACATTTTGCTGTGACAGACTGCAAAGTGTTTAAAGAAATAAAAATCAGTTGCTTATGTATCAACCTCAGCAGCAACCTCATTTCCCTCTCATCTGTTCCAACCACTCAGCATTCAACATCACAAGCATACTAATCACCGCCCTCATCAGCTGTCATCATCTGCACTTGTTTCTCACTTGTTCATTCTCACTGGTTTATGCCTTAATTTAGATGCTTTTATATGCTTGAATGATTCATAGGTCTCTGTGTGGCTTAACAAACATAAATATTCCTCTCAAACTGGTCGGGTACAGTGACTGAATTCAAAATAAGACCCAAAAAAGCTCCAAAAGGAAGGTGGAGAATTGGTCCAAAAAAACAAAACAAAGATATAAGCAAGTCTGTCTCATTGGAAGTGAAATATGGAGAAACGAGGAGTGGCTCAAGACTTTTGCACAGTACTATACATCTCCCATCTAACCTGCATGTACAGGAAATCATGCAAATTCCTTAGCATACCTTCAGCAACTTCACAAAATCAACTGCAACATTAGCACTTTGCTACAGGCCATTTTTCCTCCTGAATTTTGGAGAATTACTGCACTTTATTTTTTCGCCCTGGTTTGATGCTTATCTAACACCTTAGTTGTTACAATGCACTAATAATTTAACAGCATTTACGTGAGGCCACTCTGAAATGAAAAACAGCACAGACTGGAAAAGCTATCTTTCTTATTGGTGACAGGTGGTGCGTTGTCTTTCAGCTAAAGGCAAACTGATATAAAGCTGGTGTAAAATTGATAAGCTTTTATATAATGTCATTAATGAGAGTTTTAGAATCTATTGATTTGTTTGTTTTGTGTTTATTACAATTTCCTTTTGAAGCATAAACTACTGAAATTAAACATTTAAGAGTCCATCAGAAACTTTCCAATGAGTCTCGTCTTGTAAAACTGATTTAATAAATGAAAAGGAAAATGTAATTTTTTATATTTTTTTATTATTTTATTTGATTATTTCTAATAAACAGATCCGCCAGCTCCACATGGTCCAGTTTCTCAGGTGGTCCCTGGGTTTTTCCAGCCACCGAAAGTTTTCTCCAGATACAGAGCCACAGCAAGTGTTAGACGATCCTGCAGCTTTCCTCCCACTACCTGCACGCCGAGGGGCAAACCCTCCTCACTCAGCCCCAAAGGACACTGGGTAACAGGTAGGCCCAGCGCATTGAAGATCCCTGCAATCAGACAAGGGACAATGTTTCAATCATGAATATGGTGAAAGATGAATATGATTCCTTGTCCAATGTACGCCTCACATGGTATCACCTGTGTAAATGAAGTTATACATTGTGAATATTGGATGATGGTGTTTAGGGGCCAGGAGAGGATGAGGCGGGTACAGCAGCACACCATCTGTCCCCAACACCTTGTCCATGTCATGCTGCAGTGCCTCCTTCTGCTTGAGGTAGAATGGTGAGGATTTTCTTTCAATTCGTGCCAGACCTGAATAATCCATATGGAGGAGTGGATTATTACAAAGTCGAGGAGGGGGTTGCATTGGGTTGGATATTGATGAACAGGTTCGTAATTTAATTTGATGTGTTACCAATCAAAGGTAATGTGTGGTCAGATTTCCCAAAAATCCGCTTTATCAGTTCCCACACCGGCCACACAGGTGAGCCTCCATCTGCCATCAGCTCCGCCAAAGAATTTGGAGGCTGAAACAACACACACACACACACACACACACACAAATGCGTTTGGAAAAACCCTCAATGATCCTTCCCCTCAGCAATAGTTGTTATAATCTATAATGCGCTTAGTGTATAAATATGTTTAAAATATTAACTGTATTATTAGAGCATTCAGAAACAGACCTTGCCATCTTTATCTGGCAGAAACATTAATGAAAACCAGATCTCGGATGCGTACTTTAGCTGTGGAAAGCTAATTTCCTTAACTTTGACTCCCAAATCTTCCTCTAGTCGCTGAATCACCTGCAAACATCAATAACAACAAAGGCACTCTAAGGTTTTGACATTTGTTCATTCACTGTAATTTATAGGATTATTAGAAACTGCCCAGCCTCCCACCTTTCTCTGTATTTCAACCAGCTGTTTGTCCACAGGGGACGTCCACAGAGGTTTGTCATCATCTACTACAGTGAAGAAACGCAGCTTCTTCAGGTCCACCTCCGAGGACAGCGACAGTCTATCAAGATACATGTGGGCAAGATTTTATCATACATTAAAAAAACAAATGATGTATAATGGACTCAAGTTTCTCTTTGACCTCCATCTGGATTTCCAGGTTCCTGTTCCTTGTGAGTGCCGTTCAGTGAAAAAGAACTATCTTTGAAAACACACTGAAGTGCCATATGAGATGAATTGTGTACTTGCTGATTAAAGGGAAAATGCTTCAATTTTACTTTGTAGCAAATCTGTATTTCTTTAAATAGTAGGTGGTAGCCCTTTTTACAGTAAAAAACATCAATTTACATGTTTTGGACTGAATTAAATGACACTATATAGCAATGGTTCTTGGCTCATATGAAAACAGGCACTCGGGGCTTTAAGAATGTGCATGTTCATATTTTTCATTTATATCAAGCCAGCACATATTTAAAGATAGTTCCAGAAAAAAAGGCTGTCTTTTTGCCCCAACACAAACATTGTGCTCCAAGACAACCTAAGGGCTTTTCCATACAGCTTGGCACAGGTTTTATGCCAGATGCCCTTCCTGACGCAAAACTGGACCGGCACTGCATCCAGTGGCTGGGGTTTGGGCATTGGGTGGGAATTGGACCTGGGCCTTCCGCATGACAGGTGAGAAACTTACTACTGAACCACCAATGCACCCAAAGTGCTTGTCCGTAAACATCCAAAGTTCCGAGAAGTCATCTTTAACCACTAAAATTCTGTGTATATGAGTGTTTACTTGTCTGCATTTGCTCCAGCCATGATCTTCAGCATCGGCAGCAGGTCCTCTGCATAGCGACACATTGGTCCTGTACTCAGTAGCTCCTCATTAAATCCAGAGCTAGGAGGGAACTGACCGTCATTACTGACGATTCCTACAAAACACACACACACAGGCTTCTTCAAGGCTATCATAAGGTTCAGTTCTAGAGTTGTAAAATAATTTTTAAAATGTGTTCGAGAAAGCTGACAATTATGTACAGAAGGGAGATGCAGTTAGCTGAGCACTGTTATAAATTGAGGATACATATGAAGCATGTACACCTCAGACTCCTGACAATCCACACTCCATAAACATCAGGCTAATTTACTCAGACAAACCTTAGCCAGAAACTAAAAGTGTGCAATAAACAGTTAAATACATGCACACAGTCTTCTGTCTGGAATATGCACGTACACACACCTGGAGTCCCTTTGTGTCCAAATATGCCATTAAAGAAACAGGGCATGCGAATGCTGCCTCCAATATCTGAACCAATGCCAATCACTGCGCCCCCACTGCCCAGAATACTGCCCTCTCCACCTACAGGGAAAAGAGTCAATGAGCAACACACACACACACACACACACAGCTCTGTCATACCGATATTAGAACATCATAGAAATGTAACATTATTGAAAATAATTATCAACATATTCTTCTCTGTCAATATTTTGGTGTTCATTCCAAATATGATCTAAGCTTCTGACCTTTGACCCCCATGCACTTTGACCAGAAGGCGAATACATTCATAAAATCATAATTATGTATTGTTTTATAACAACAGCAGTGGAAACTACAAACTTGTCTATTTCTCCATTCTTACACACCCATGACTGAAGCTCTTCTGACCCACCTGAACTTCCGCCACATGTCCTGCTCGTGTCATATGGGTTGTTGGTGATGCCGTACAGGTGATTGTTAGACTCCACCCACAGGCACAGCTCGCTGGTGTTGGTCACTCCTAGAGGAATGGCCCCAGCTCTCTTAAGTAGAGCCACAGCAGGGGCGTCAGTACTGGCAACAAAGGCAGCCCGAGAGATCAGGCCTGTGGAGCATGGCATACCTGAAAGGCGTGAAAGAGGAGCAAGAAGATTGTTCAGCTACCGTCTCATTGAATTCAGAACAAATAAATCTGATCACAAAAAACACAAATTCACTTCAAACTGTCATAATTCTAGCCATAAACAGATCATGAATAATTAACCATTAATAATTAAGGTAAACAGTTTATAGCTTGATTATTGCTGATTTACGTTGATGATTGTTTTACCCTGTAAGAAAATAGACTCTTTGACAGACAAAGGGACTCCCAGCAGAGGAAGTCGATCTGCCAAAGCTTCCTCTCCGCCGGTCTCCTCCTCTATCAGTCTGTCCACATTAGCTGCTTCTGCCAAAGCTGCTGAAAACCTGAGAGACATTAAAGTAGGTGATGGTTAAAAGACTGTACTTTATATTTAAACTTTACAAAATGCACTCAAAATAGTAAAATCTAGAAAATACCTCTAAAAACAATCAATGGAAAGTCAAAGACAGACATGAATTTCCCCTTTTTTGTATAAAATGTATGTGAAATGTTTGTGTAAAAGTTTAGGAGTGAGTTCCACACAAATTAATTCCACATATGCACAGCTAACCATTTACAGTATTAGGAAAATGTGTGGCCATAAAGTCATACACATCATGTTGACGTGTATGGCTTTATATTATAGTAGATCAGCTATAATACTCAAACATTCAAGTATTGATTGGGCCCAACTCTGCATGGATTCATGTTTTTTGGCACCAAATTCTGCCCCTAACATCTGAGTTTCTTTCTTAACTCCACGCCAGCTTCTACAGCTATATTCATGGCGAGAGTCAGTTTTGTTATTCAATATTAAAACTAGATAAGATGTTTAAAAGTTTTTTTTTTTTTCTAAGAACTTTAAAACTACATTTGGACTTACTTGTTTAAAAACTTTTTTTAAAGTGGCAACAGAATAAAACAAATTCATCAAAGAAGTAAAAGAGATACAGTCAAATAAAATATGTTTGACGGACAGAAGCGTTCTGCAGGATGAACATTGAGTTTCATCAAAAACAACAAAAAAGTGAAATTCCTCAAAAAAGACTTGATTGTTCCAGTCTTCAACTGTTCGGTTTTGGTGATTCTGTCCCTTATTCATCCTCAGCTTTCAAATCTTGGCTGACAGAAATGGAACCCGATGTTACGATCTGCTGTTATAGTTGATCCACCTCGAGGTTAAGATGCCTTTCTGCTCACCTCAATTCACAAAATACTATGTCAAAATACTCAAGAGTCAAAATACTATGTCAGCAAAAAATCTGTATGCCCATTTTCCATTTAATTTTTCCGTCATCCAGGCATTTTTATCTGCAAAACTTCCAATCACTGGATGTTTTTTTTTTTTTTTTTTAAATGCTCCAGTTTGAGAAACTATAGAAAGTGTTGTGAGTGATTTTACCAGGGGATCATCAGCTATAGAAATACTCAAACCAAACCAATCATGACATGGTCGAAATCACTGAGATAATTTTCGATAATTTCGATATTTTGATGGTTACAAATTCCTTATAAATAAATAAACACACCATCAACTAACTAACAATTGTAAATTTACATAAGAACAAAAAATTACATATAAATTAAAACATTTTTTAAAAACTTGAAAAGCAAACCATTGAAAGGTAGCTCAGTAATTTTCGGCAGAGGCAGTGATCCTCATTTAAATAAATGTAAATGAAGCACTAAGTATGCAAATGTAAACGTGAGCTAGCTACGTCAAGCCTTGACACAACAGAGGAGCTTGGACTTTACAGTGAAGTCCCATTAGAGGTGTGTATATTGTGCCGTATGAAGCTCACATCATGTATGAATATTGTGCTTTTGTGTAAACAGACACTAATGCTGTAAAAGTGAGGACTCACCTGTCCTTAACCACAGCATTCAGGAGTGGGTTCACTTGCTGGATCCTGTCTATGTAGGCCTGAACCACCTCTACACTCGTAACCTGTGATCATTAAATGGAAACATAGGAACGTGTGTTCTTATAAAATAACCACACTGGCAGGGTCAATGTGAATAGCAATGTGTGTGAATAGCACTAATAACAATAAAATCATCCTTAATCACTCCAAAGTGGTGAGCAAAATGGTAAATATATCAAGTACACCACACTCAGGCATACACAACACCATATGGATCATCATGTACAATTTTGTCATTCAGAGCACATAAAAGATACTATATGGACAAAAGTATTTGGCCAAACCTGCAATGACATTCTACTGTATTCAAATACATAAACTTCAATATGGAGTTGGTCCCCTTTTGCAGCTATAGCAGCTTCTGCTCTCCTTGGAAGGCGGTCCACAAGATTTTGGAGTGTTCCTCTGGGGAATTTGTGCCAATTCATTCTGTAGAGCATTTATCAGGCCAGGGACCGATGTTGGACGAGAAGATCTGGCTCACAATTTCCGTTCCAGTTCATCCTAAAGGTGCTTAATAGGGTTGAGGTCAGGGCTCTGTGTGTTGCCAGTCAAGTTCTTCCACACCGAACTCATCAAACCATGTCTTTACAGTCTGTGCACTGGGGCACAGTCATGTTGAAATAGAAAAGGGCTATCACCAACCTGTTGCTACAAAGTTGGAAACATAGCATTGTCCAAGATGCCTTGGTATGCTGAAGCCATCCATCACTCCGGATAAGTGGCCTAACTGAAACACCTGAATGAATAATTAACAGGTTTGGCCAAATACTTTTGTCCGTATGCATGAATCTAATAAAGAAACAGAGGACAATTAAGCAGAGTAATGATGATTTCATAAAATAAATGCACTGAGGCCTAATAATAAAGAAAGTGAAAAGAAAAGTGCATCATGATGTTATTATATCATTACTGCCTGTCAAGAGCCCCTTCTCTGTAATGAATCCTGGAACATTCAACATTTCTACCATTCCATCTACAGTGGGAAGACATACTGTGCCTTCAAGAATACAATAACTTACAAGACAATACAGCAGCTCAGTACACAGGGCCACAGAAAGACTGCTCAACACCATTCCAAGGGGCATGAATAATTTTAGGCTAGATGAGACCCTGAAAGAAATGTTTTAAAGGAAAACACCAACCTGAAACAAAAACATTTATTTTGAATTATTAGTGTTGTGATTCTGGTACTAATTTGTTGGTTGTGATTGTATTCTCGGCCTTTCATTAAGAAGATCTGACATCACTGAGGGACACTGCCAGAAAAAAAAAGTCTGCTTGATCCATGTGTACAGACAATATGCCACATATTATGGTTCTGCCTAAACTAGTGATTTCACTAATTAGTTCTAGCCTGGAACTCATTCTGGAATTAACTAGCTCTGGCTGAAGAGTTGTGCTCATTAGAATCAGCTTGTTCAATTAATGGATCAAATAAATTTGTCAATACTTTTAATTTCTGAAGCTGGACACAAAAATAGCTCAAACTCAGGCAATCTCAAGCAAATTGTGAATTTTTGTAGTAAATTTCTGTAAATGATCTTCAGGACGCAATCAAGCAGGCACAGATTGAGTGAGTGACACCAAAGTACTACAGATGTCTTTTTGACTCTACACCCAGCCGGATCCAGCAGGTTTTAAGGAATAAAGAACTTCAAACTAAACATGGATTGTGGTGTAGAAATTTCACTGCAAAAAATAACAAATTATTCCTATTATCTTTTTTGCCATTACAGTAGAACCTCAGCATACAAATGAATTTTCACCTTAAGAATTAAAATTTTGCATCAGCATATAAAATACTGTACCAACGAAGTTGCATGTATGTCCAGGAGCTGTACAAAACTTGCTTCAATAGAAAGCCAAGCAAAGTGAGATAAATTTTCTATTTTTTCTGTCAATGAAAGAGTCACCACACGATACCAACATGTGGACATGTGTGTCTGCAACATGCATTCAAAAGCTAGGTGATTTTTTTTGCTAATATTTTTTGAGTGGCTGGAATGGATTATGTGCATTTACATTTATATAATTAATAAAATTAATATCGCAATGCGAATTTTCGCCTTAAGAACACACCTCCAGAACAAATTACATACATATGCAGAGGGTCTGCTGTATTTTTACAAAACATTACATTTCACTCTAGTGTCAGACTTTGCTACCATAATTAGTCAAATTGAAAATAAAATGCAGTCGTTCAGGGTGGATTTTTATTTATTTATTTATTTTCATTAAAGGGTTAACTAAAACTTGTTCCCATCTACAACTTAGATTTGAATAATTTCAAATTGTTTTTTTTTTTCTATTTAATTTTTTTTATTAAACTAAATAACTAATGAGAAATTTAATGAGAGTGATTAGTGTACAGGATAACAGGGAGCCTATCCCAGGAGACTTTGGGCTCAAAGCAGGACACACACTGGACACGGTGCCAATCCATCACAGGGCAAACAAATACACACACACACACACACACACACACTGGAACACCAGTTAGCTTAATCTGCAAGTCTTTGTACTGTGGGAGGAAACCAAAGTTGTTGTCAGTCTTTCAGCTGCACAACTTGGCACAGGTTTTACACAACACTCCCATTTTATCCGGGCTTGGGACTGGAACTGCATCCAGTGGCTGGGATTTGGGCACTGGGTGGGAATTAACCCTGGGTTTTCCACATGGCTGGTGAGAAACCTAACACTGATCCTGGTAGGAGAACATGTAAACTACACACAGAGAGGGGAATCAAACCCTCGAGCCTGGAGATACGAGGCCACAGTGATAACCACTACACCAGCTCTACACAGTTCTGCAACAAGGAAACAGACACCGATAGGTTTATGATGAAAAGTATACACCAAACATTACGCAACACTAGGTTTTAATACAAAAGGTCCAACAGTTTTCGAATCAGGGCGCATGCGCGTGAAGCTCTCCTGCGACTCCAGAACTCTGTCGGCTCGCGCGTTCCAGTTTTAGAGCTGGTGGAGATGTAGAACTGAACTCGTGCGCTTCTCTGCTGTGTTTAATGTGAGGAGTACACACACACACACACACCTGTCTGCGGCGGATTTTCTTTGCCAGCTGTGTGGCGGGGAGGAGCAGTAGCGGGTCGGTGAGCGGAGGCACTCTCTCGGCTCTGCGTCGCGGGGACACCAGAACAAACAGCGCGTAGAGAAAGTTCGAGAATGCGCGCGACAGCCACTGCAAAATCCACTCACCTGCTGTTAAACCCATACTGAACTATACTAATACACACGGGTATACTGTACACTCTGAGTGAGTCTTGAGGAGTCGGTATGCACTCTTTCACTTCCCAGCATGCACCACGCGTTTTTTGCGCAATGGCCTGACACCATAAGCAGTGCAATAAACATAGACTGCTAGTGACTGCTAGAACTATTGTGTTTAATTGCAGTAAATATAACAATTAAATTAGCTAGACATTGTTCAGTCGTGTAGTTTTAATTGTATTAGTTCCAGGCGGTTTTTAAATCATTGACTGAAGGAAAGCTGCAATGCTACTAATAAACAGCAGGTGGCAGCAGGGCTTCACCTCTCCTCATTGCTACTTGTATAAAAGTGTGTGTTTCTGGGGCAGCAGCCTTCTTCAGTCATTCAGGCCAATGAATTAAAAGTTATATTTACTCTGAAGTGTCTGAGCTTCTTTCCTTTTTTTCAATTTTTCTATTTATGAAAAAAAAGTTTTGGTCATGGTGTGGCTGCATGTATGTCCTGAGGGAGAAGTGTCACTGCAAATGAATACAGAATAATATTCCGACTGATCACCTTCATCTTAGGATGACGCGTTTTTTAATCGTGACAGAACAAATGAAAAAATATATACGATGTTGTATGTTCTATATATACGGATGTGTTGTATTGTATACTATCCATATATCACAGAATATAAAAAAAACACTGTTGAGCCCTTGAGCAAGGCCCCCTCACTCCACTCCTGCTCTGGGGCGCTGTATCATGGCCGCCACTGCACCGACATGCAAAGCACTGTGCTGTAAGGTGATAGTGACACATAAAAGCTTCTTCGTATTCTTCTTTTGAAGAAAAAATGCCAGCTCATATTATCAGTTTGGATTATAGATCAGAGGGTCACAGATTCAAAACCGCAGCACTACCAAGCTACCACTGTTGAGGTTTGAGCAAGGCCCTTAAACCTTTAACCTTTAACTTTCTAATGGATCACCAAATTGGATCACTGGTGTTTTTATACAAAATTAGGTTTATTTAATTTTAATTTTTTATATGTTTCTGTTTCCAAAAAAAAAAAAATGTAGAGTGCTCATCGTCATCGAACATCCCCTACATGGATAAAGATCTCACTTTTGGTAACACCAACATGGGCCAGACATAAGCAGAAATAATATATTTATTCCAAGAAGAGAGAAATGATCAGGTCAAGTGTTTACATGACTAATAGTTCCCCATTTCCCCATTTTCTCTTTCTCATACAATATTCATTCTGATCGAGTCAGACTGTTCCAATTAAGATGTTTACATGATGCATTTTTTCTGATTGGGTGGTTATTCTCATTATCTGTGGAATATTGGGGTCCATTTTCATGCATGAGATGAACTTTGTATAAGGTATGTGTTTGATTTATTATTATTATTATTATTATTGTTGTTGTTTTGAAATGAATGAAAGTGGCAGTTGGTGTGTGATGCTACATTCAGATTAAGAAATATGAACAAAAGTCATTGTTATTTGTAGTTTGTCTCTTGTTGCCGTGTAGAGACCATTTGCCGTTTGTCTTTTAGTTTTTACAAAGTAAACGATACACTAATCAGTGTGGAAAAACTGGTTGTCTCATTTACATATGCCAGGCTGCGTATTAGATTTGCCGGCAGATTAGCAAAGCAATCTAACTGAACTACCCAGTGGCAACAGCAATCTCTGTTACTTTCCTCCAAGCTTTATCTGTGTACACATGTAGCGATCAGTCGTATATGAGGGGTAAAATGTTTTAAATAATATCTGTTAAGGGAACCATAATGTATAAAGTTTTGAATTACAGGTTCTTGACTGATCATAAGGAAGAGGCATCACCAGGGACGAGTATTATATCTATACCTAGGAACTAGGTATACTAGGTATACAGAACTATTTTTATTATTTCTATCATTAACTTTTTATGTCAGCATAAGTTTGATTACAATTGAACATATAAGGACTGAAGTTTAAAAAAAAATGTAATCCAAGTTCTTTGTTGCTACTTGATTCTGTCATGGTAAGAGTTTGAGATGCACTGAAATGAAAGTTTCAGTTCACTGCAGGATGAAAAAAAATTACACACATTGTAAGCATAGATTTGTTTTCTATAAATAAAATAAATAAAGCATCAGAATATTACATAATCAGCATAATGAACATATGTCATACATACTGAATGTGTAAACACCCACTAGGGGGCGGTACAGTATAGTCTTATGATGCTGACAGTATGCCCTCACTGCCAAGTTAGTTTGATTTTTCCAATATACAGATAGAATTAATCAACTTGGAATATCTCATTATGAATGAATATTAAATATAAACATACTTTTTCATCATAATATGTGAATTATCCCAAAACAATGTAATTGAACAGTTACTGTATATACCTGAATATTTCTGTAATACTTTTGTGCCATAATATTATACTGTAATTACAATTATACCATTATATTCATGTAACATTACTGAATTACTGATATAAAACAGACATTTTGTTTTTTATTGGCTAGAACCTCAGCAAATGTAGTCATTATTCACTGTAGGTCGATCAGCAAAGTAAAATATTATAAAATATTAACAGCTGACACATGCAAATTTTACTTGTGTAGCACAATTAACAATTTACATTGTCACAACAGCTTTTAAGAAATGTGTAAATCCCAGATGTAACGCTTAACTCTCCTCTAAAGGAATCTTATTTGGTTAAGAGTATTTAAGAGTATTTCCGCATGCACAAACAATCAGCCTCTCTTGGACAGACCCACTTTATACAGTATATTATACTGTATACATTAAGATTAATAAAAATTTACAGTAGGATGTGTAATATTTTTATGCATTAGTGTGTGATTCAATACATGGTGTAGTGTCTGTTGTATTAAATCACACATCTGTGGTGTGAATCTAGATGAAGCTGCTTCAAAAAATACAAATATATCACTTGTGTAAACACAGACAGCAGCTTGTCCAAAATAATAAACTTTTCAAACTAAATGTCTTGGTGGTAAAGGGGTATGGAACTTATTTCTTCCCTACCTGTTTATGGAAAAGTCATTTGTATTTTGATTATCATCTTTTGTATTTTTTTGTTGTTTTTTTTCTTTCATTTCAGCTTTGAAAATTATTTTTACGGTAGCACATGTCTGGGTGTGTTAAGGTGGAACATGCAGAGGTGATGATGTCCCTTAACACGACAGTAATTCTAGGCTGATTTTGTTAGACTACGACTTCAGATTACCACAAAGGAAAAAAGTGGTGTGGTGTTCAGTCCGTTTCTATTAAATCCTCTATTTTTAGTTATGAAGCCATCTTGGGCCTGAAATAAAAAGGAAAATAACAAATTTCATATAAAGGAAAAATGAATTTTTTTCAAAAAAGACATTATTGGCTCAGTTGTAGCTTTTCGCTCACCATAAGAAAGGCCTTAGATCATTTCGTGACAAGGCGACAGTGCTAACCACTAAGCCATCGTGCCGCCCTATATACGTAGGGTAGACCAATCAGTTTTTTATTTGTTTTTTAATCCGGTTGTATTTTTTGAGTGGTTTGGATGTTGTTAAAGAGAATTCGTAGCGAAATTATTTTTTTATTATATGAATAAAAATGAGAAATAATAATGGAAAATAGATCTTTTCATTGGACTCTTTTGAACGACACATGTTCTCATCTACAGTAAAATTCTTTAGCCAATCTGCATGTCTTCATAATAAAATAAATGGCGGCTTAGTGGTTAACGCTGTCGCCTTGTACCTTCAGGATTAGGGGTCTGTGAATGTGTGTGTGACTGTAGACCGGAGTTCCTACCATGGTTGCGAAAATGGGAATAAACACAACGGTCACCTTTGGCCGCCAAGGTCCCTAGCTGGACTACAGAGGTTCCTAAATGGATGGATGGAAAGTAAATAATGTGGATGTAATTTTTTTTTTTTTTTTTTTTTGCTGTGACAGCCTGGAAAGTGTTTAAAGAAGCTAAATAAAAATCAAATTTTTTATGTAGGTTTATGTATCAACCTCAGCAGCAACCTCATTTCCCCTCTCAACCTATGTTCCAAACAACATTCAACATCACCAGCATACTAATCACCAGCCTGATCAGCTGTCATTATCTGCACTTGTTTCTCACTGGTTCATTCTCACTGGTTTATGCCTTAATTTAGATGCTTTAATATGCTTAAATGATTCATAGGTCTCTGTGTGGCTTAACAAACAAAAATATTCCTCTCAAACTGGTTAGGAACTGTAAATTAGAGCCAAAAAAAAGTCTGTTAGGAAGGGTGGAGAATTGTTCCTGAAGAATACATAAAGATATAAGCAAGTCTGTCTCATTGGAAGTGAAATATGGAGAAATGAGGAGTGGCTGAAGACCTTTGCACAGTACTATACATTCTCCCATCTAACCTGCATGTAAACATTATTATGCACATGGCACACATTCCTTAGCAACTTCACACATTATTTAGCATCCCTTAAGCAACTTCACAAAATGACTTGCAATGTTAGCACTTTGCTACAGACCATTCTTCCTCCTGAATCAGTGAGAATAACTGCACTTTCTTTTTTCCCCTAATTTGGTGCTTATTTTACACGGTATATACAATGTACTAATAAACAGTGTTTACATGAGTCCAATCTTTGAAATGAAAAGCCGCGCAGACTGGAAAAGCTATCTTTCTTATTGGTGACAGGTGGTGCGTTGTCTTTCAGCTAAAGGCAAACTGATATATAACTTTATATAATGTCATTAATAAGAGTTTTACAATCTATTGATTTGTTTGTTTTGTGTTTATTACAATTTCCTTTTGAAGCAAAAACTACTGAAATTAAACATTTAAGAGTCCATCAGAAACTTTCCAATGAGTCTCGTCTTGTAAAACTGATTTAATAAATGAAAAGGAAAATGTAATTTTTTATATTTTTTTATTATTTTATTTGATCATTTCTAATAAACAGATCCGCCAGCTCCACATGGTCCAGTTTCTCAGGTGGTCCCTGGGTTTTTCCAGCCTCCGAAAGTTTTCTCCAGATACAGAGCCACAGCAAGTGTTAGACGATCCTGCAGCTTTCCTCCCACTACCTGCACGCCGAGGGGCAAACCCTCCTCACTCAGCCCCAAAGGACACTGGGTAACAGGTAGGCCCAGCGCATTGAAGATCCCTGCAACCAGACAAGGGACAATGTTTCAATCATGAATATGGTGAAAGATGGATATGATTCCTTGTCCAATGTACGCCTCACATGGTATCACCTGTGTAAATGAAGTTATATATTGTGAATATTGGATGATGGTGTTTAGGGGCCAGGAGAGGATGAGGCGGGTACAGCAGCACACCATCTGTCCCCAACACCTTGTCCATGTCATGCTGCAGTGCCTCCTTCTGCTTGAGGTAGAATGGCGATGGTTTGCCTTCCATTAGTGCCAGACCTGAATAATCCATATGGAGGAGTGGATTATTACTCAGCCAGTTATTCAGACCTTTTCTATATAATGTATATAGTGCTGATGTGGGAGGGTTGTGTTGTGTTGTAATAGACAGGTTTTTTTATTTAATCTGATGGGTTACCGATGGAAGGTAGCGTATGGTTAGATTTCCCAAAAATCCGCTTTATCAGTTCCCACACTGGCCAAACAGGTGAGCCTCCATCTGCCATCAGCTCCACAAACGACTGTGGGGGCTGGATCAAACACAGACGCACATGTTAATATGGAAAATCTGCCCCTTAGGCACCATTCGCTCAATAAAAGTTGATGTAATCTACAGTATAATGCACTTAGTGTATAAGTATGTTTAAAATAATATTAACCTTTTTTACTATTATTGCATTCAGAGACAGACCTTGCCATCCTTATCCGGCAGAGCCATGCAGGATAACCAGATCTCAGACGCGTACTTCAGCTGTGGAAAGCTAATTTCCTTAACTTTGACTCCCAAATCGGCCTCTAGTCGCTGAATGACCTGCAAACGCAAGTAACAACAAAAACACACTAAGGTTTTGACATTTGTTCATTCACTGTAATTTATAGGATTATTAGAAACTGCCCAGCCTCCCACCTTTCTCTGTGCTTCAACCAGCTGTTTGTCCACAGGGGACGTCCACAGAGGTTTGTCATCATCTACTACCGTGAAGAAACGCAGCTTCTTCAGGTCCACCTCCGAGGACAGCGACAGTCTATCAAGATACATGTGGGCAAGATTTTATCATACAGTAAAAACCAAATCAAATAAAATCAAGTTTCACTTTGACCTCTGTCTGGATTTCTGGATTCACGTTGCTTGTGAGTTCCAGTTTCACAGGACCATGTACGGTTCATTAAAAAAGAACTACCTGTGAAAACACACTAAAGTGCCGTATGAGATAAATTATGTAATGATTCCACTTTACTTTTTGGCAAATCTGTATTTCTTTGAATAGTAGTTAGTGGCCCTTTTTACCAGCAGCCACTGAATTACCACATTACACACTACAGTACTGGTTCTTGGCTCACATGAAAGCAGACACTCGGGGCTTTGAGGATGTGCATGTTTATGTTTAGCCAGCACATATTTTAAAAAAATTCCAGAAAAAAAATGACAGCCAGCACCCTCAACACAAAGTGGTGCTCTGAGACACCCCAAGTGGTGGTCCATGCTGTTGTTGCTCCCATTGAGGGAGTCACCACAGTGGACCATCCGATCCGCACGCAGGTTTTCTGCTGGATGCCCTTCCTGACACAACCCTCCCATTAATCCCAGTAATCTGGCTTGGGACCAGCACTGGGCATTGGGTGGGAATTGAACCCGGGACTTCCACATGGCAAGTGAGAAACCTACTGTACCACTGAGCCAGCTATGCACCCCAAGTGCTTGTGCATAAACATCCCAAAAGTAAAGTTATCTTTATACTATGCGGTTTGACTCGCGGTGAGATGCGGTGTTAGGCACCGTGAGACGCCGCGATTGCCCGCTGACGTTCCGCGAAGTGCTTATACTTATGGCCACCGCGTGAAACCACGTAGGTGTGATTGGGGTATTAACCACTAAAATTCTGTATATTTATTTTTACTTGTCTGCATTTGCTCCAGCCATGATCTTCAGCATCGGCATCAGGTCCTCTGCATAGCGACACATTGGTCCTGTACTCAGAAGCGCCTCATGAAGCCCAGAGCTACGAGGGAGCTGACCGTCATTACTGACGATTCCTACAAAACACACACACACACAGGCTTCTTCAAGGCTAACTATCATAAGGTTAAGTTCTAGAGTTGTACAATAATAGAAATGTATAAAATGTGTTAGAGCAAGCTGCCGATTATGTACAGAAGGGAGATGCAGTTAGCTGAGCACTGTTATAAATTGGGGATACATACAGTATGAAGCATGTAGACCTCAGACTCCTTACACTCCATACACCCCAGGCTTAGCACTACTCAGACAAACCTTAGCCAGAAACTAAAAGTGTGCAATAAACAGTTAAATACATGCACACAGTCTTCTGTCTGGAATATGCACGTACACACACCTGGAGTCCCTTTGTGTCCAAATATGCCATTAAAGAAACAGGGCATGCGAATGCTGCCTCCAATATCTGAACCAATGCCAATCACTGCGCCCCCACTGCCCAGAATACTGCCCTCTCCACCTACAGGGAAAAGAGTCAATGAGCAACACACACACACACACACACACACACACACACACAGCTCTGTCATACCGATATTAGAACATCATAGAAATGTAACATTATTGAAAATAATTATCAACATATTCTTCTCTGTCAATATTTTGGTGTTCATTCCAAATATGATCTAAGCTTCTGACCTTTGACCCCCATGCACTTTGACCAGAAGGTGAATACATTCATAAAATCATAATTTATTGTTTTACATCGACAGCAGTGCAAACTTCAAACTTCGATCTATTTCTCCACTCTCACACACTCATGTCTGAAGCTCTTCTGACCCACCTGAACTTCCGCCACATGTCCTGCTCGTGTCATATGGGTTGTTGGTGATGCCGTACAGGTGATTGTTAGACTCCAGCCACATGCACAGCTCGCTGGTGTTGGTCACTCCTAGAGGAATGGCCCCAGCTCTCTTAAGTAGAGCCACAGCAGGGGCGTCAGTACTGGCAACAAAGGCAGCCCGAGAGATCAGGCCTGTGGAGCATGGCATACCTGAAAGGCGTGAATGAGGAGCAAGAAGATTGTTCAGCTACCGTCTCATTGAATTCAGAACAAATAAATCTGATCACAAAAAACACAAATTCACTTCAAACTGTCATAATTCTAGCCATAAACAGATCATGAATAATTAACCATTAATAATTAAGGTAAACAGTTTATAGCTTGATTATTGCTGATTTACGTTGATGATTGTTTTACCCTGTAAGAAAATAGACTCTTTGACAGACAAAGGGACTCCCAGCAGAGGAAGTCGATCTGCCAAAGCTTCCTCTCCGCCGGTCTCCTCCTCTATCAGTCTGTCCACATTAGCTGCTTCTGCCAAAGCTGCTGAAAACCTGAGAGACATTAAAGTAGGTGATGGTTAAAAGACTGTACTTTATATTTAAACTTTACAAAATGCACTCAAAATAGTAAAATCTAGAAAATACCTCTAAAAACAATCAATGGAAAGTCAAAGACAGACATGAATTTCCCCTTTTTTGTATAAAATGTATGTGAAATGTTTGTGTAAAAGTTTAGGAGTGAGTTCCACACAAATTAATTCCACATATGCACAGCTAACCATTTACAGTATTAGGAAAATGTGTGGCCATAAAGTCATACACATCATGTTGACGTGTATGGCTTTATATTATAGTAGATCAGCTATAATACTCAAACATTCAAGTATTGATTGGGCCCAACTCTGCATGGATTCATGTTTTTTGGCACCAAATTCTGCCCCTAACATCTGAGTTTCTTTCTTTCTTTCTTAACTCCACGCCAGCTTCTACAGCTATATTCATGGCGAGAGTCAGTTTTGTTATTCAATATTAAAACTAGATAAGATGTTTAAAAGTTTTTTTTTTTTTTCTAAGAACTTTAAAACTACATTTGGACTTACTTGTTTAAAAACTTTTTTTAAAGTGGCAACAGAATAAAACAAATTCATCAAAGAAGTAAAAGAGATACAGTCAAATAAAATATGTTTGACGGACAGAAGCGTTCTGCAGGATGAACATTGAGTTTCATCAAAAACAACAAAAAAGTGAAATTCCTCAAAAAAGACTTGATTGTTCCAGTCTTCAACTGTTCGGTTTTGGTGATTCTGTCCCTTATTCATCCTCAGCTTTCAAATCTTGGCTGACAGAAATGGAACCCGATGTTACGATCTGCTGTTATAGTTGATCCACCTCGAGGTTAAGATGCCTTTCTGCTCACCTCAATTCACAAAATACTATGTCAAAATACTCAAGAGTCAAAATACTATGTCAGCAAAAAATCTGTATGCCCATTTTCCATTTAATTTTTCCGTCATCCAGGCATTTTTATCTGCAAAACTTCCAATCACTGGATGTTTTTTTTTTTTTTTAATGCTCCAGTTTGAGAAACTATAGAAAGTGTTGTGAGTGATTTTACCAGGGGATCATCAGCTATAGAAATACTCAAACCAAACCAATCATGACCTGGTCAAAATCACTGAGATAATTTTCGATAATTTCGATATTTTGATGGTTACAAATTCCTTATAAATAAATAAACACACCATCAACTAACTAACAATTGTAAATTTACATAAGAACAAAAAATTACATATAAATTAAAACATTTTTTAAAAACTTGAAAAGCAAACCATTGAAAGGTCGCTCAGTAATTTTCGGCAGAGGCAGTGATCCTCATTTAAATAAATGTAAATGAAGCACTAAGTATGCAAATGTAAACGTGAGCTAGCTACGTCAAGCCTTGACACAACAGAGGAGCTTGGACTTTACAGTGAAGTCCCATTAGAGGTGTGTATATTGTGCCGTATGAAGCTCACATCATTTATGAATATTGTGCTTTTGTGTAAACAGACACTAATGCTGTAAAAGTGAGGACTCACCTGTCCTTAACCACAGCATTCAGGAGTGGGTTCACTTGCTGGATCCTGTCTATGTAGGCCTGAACCACCTCTACACTCGTAACCTGTGATCATTAAATGGAAACATAGGAACGTGTGTTCTTATAAAATAACCACACTGGCAGGGTCAATGTGAATAGCAATGTGTGTGAATAGCACTAATAACAATAAAATCATCCTTAATCACTCCAAAGTGGTGAGCAAAATGGTAAATATATCAAGTACACCACACTCAGGCATACACAACACCATATGGATCATCATGTACAATTTTGTCATTCAGAGCACATAAAAGATACTATATGGACAAAAGTATTTGGCCAAACCTGCAATGACATTCTACTGTATTCAAATACATAAACTTCAATATGGAGTTGGTCCCCTTTTGCAGCTATAGCAGCTTCTGCTCTCCTTGGAAGGCGGTCCACAAGATTTTGGAGTGTTCCTCTGGGGAATTTGTGCCAATTCATTCTGTAGAGCATTTATCAGGCCAGGGACCGATGTTGGACAAGAAGATCTGGCTCACAATTTCCGTTCCAGTTCATCCTAAAGGTGCTTAATAGGGTTGAGGTCAGGGCTCTGTGTGTTGCCAGTCAAGTTCTTCCACACCGAACTCATCAAACCATGTCTTTACAGTCTGTGCACTGGGGCACAGTCATGTTGAAATAGAAAAGGGCTATCACCAACCTGTTGCTACAAAGTTGGAAACATAGCATTGTCCAAGATGCCTTGGTATGCTGAAGCCATCCATCACTCCGGATAAGTGGCCTAACTGAAACACCTGAATGAATAATTAACAGGTTTGGCCAAATACTTTTGTCCGTATGCATGAATCTAATAAAGAAACAGAGGACAATTAAGCAGAGTAATGATGATTTCATAAAATAAATGCACTGAGGCCTAATAATAAAGAAAGTGAAAAGAAAAGTGCATCATGATGTTATTATATCATTACTGCCTGTCAAGAGCCCCTTCTCTGTAATGAATCCTGGAACATTCAACATTTCTACCATTCCATCTACAGTGGGAAGACATACTGTGCCTTCAAGAATACAATAACTTACAAGACAATACAGCAGCTCAGTATACAGGGCTACAGAAAGACTTCTCAACACCATCCCAAGGGGCATGAATAATTTAAGGCTAGATGAGATCCTGAAACGAATGTTTTAAAGGAAAACACCAACCTGAAACAAAAACATTTATTTTGAATTATTAGTGTTGTGATCGGAATTTCATTAAGATGATGTGACATCACTGCCAGAAACCAAAGCCTGCTTGATCCATGTGTACAGACAAGAAGGAGAGAGAGAGCTGGCCAGACTAAAGTGCTGCTGCATTACTCACGTTTTGGGCCAAAAGTATTAAGGCAACAAATACCACATATTATGGTTCTATTTAAACTAATTACACTAATTTCACTAATTAGTTCTAGCCTGGAACTCATTCTGGAACTAACTAGCTCTGGCTGCGGAGTTGCGCCCATTAGAATCAGCTTGTTCAGTTAATGGATTGAACAAATTTGTGTCAAAACTTTTACTTTCTGAAGATGGGGTTTCCACCTCTACATAAAAATAGCTCAATCCCAGGCAACCTCAAGCAAATTATGAACTTTTGTGGCAAATTTCTGTACATGATCTTCAGGACGTAATCAAGCAGGCACAGACTGAGTGACACCAGAGAACTGCAGATGTATTTTTGGCTTTACGTCCAGCTGGATCCAGCATGTTTTTAAGAATAAAGAACTAAGCATCGATTGTGGAACAGAAATTTCACTGCATTATCTTGATTGCCATCACGGTGGAACTTCAGCATTAGAATGCCTACCTTTTTTTCTGGATTTTTACCTTAAGAATTAAAATTTTGCAAGAAACTTTCATCAGCTAATGAAATACTTTCAGGATACCAACAATGTTGCGTGCATGTATAGAAAGCCAAGCACAGTGAGATGAATTTTTTTTTTTTTTAAAGTCAACCCACACTGGGTGTCTTCGGCATGCATTCAAAAGCTTCAAGATTTTCTGCTAATATTTTTGGGTGGCTGTAATGGATTAAATGCATTTACATAATTTCTTATAGGAAAATTAATATCATAATGCAAACGTTCACCTTAAGAACTTGCTTCCAGAACCCATTATATTCATACATTCATGCAGAGGTTCTGCTGTATTTTACAAATACATAGGTGTCATTAAAATGTTGCATTTGACTTTAGTCTCAGTCTTTGCCACCACAATTAGTCACAAGTGAAAATAAAATGCAAGTTGTTGGGGGATTTCCCCCCCCCCCTCCCCCCATTTAAGGGTTAACTAAAACTTGTTCCCAACTACAACATGGATTTGAATAATTTCAACTCATCATAAAAGTATTTTTTTCTATTTAAATGTTTTATTTTACTTTTTATTTTATCAGACTAACTAACTAATTAGAGAGTTTTAAAGAGTTTTAAACTCACTCATTGTAAAGCCAGTTAGCCTAATCTGCATGTCTTTGTACTATGAGCGGAAACAAAAGTTGTTGTCAGTCTTTCAGCTGCTCCCTTTTGAGGGCTCGCCACAGCAGACCATGCTTGGCACAGGCTTTAGACCGGGTGCCCTTCATGACACAACACTCCCGTTTTATCTGGCCTCGGGACCAGGACTGCATCCAGTGGCTGGGGTTTGGGCATTGGGTGGGAATTAAACCTGGGTTTTCCACATGGCAGGTGAGAAATCGAACACTGATCCTGGTAGAGAACATGCAAACTACACACAAACACAGGAATCCAACCATCGAGACCACAGTGCTAACCAGTTCACCAGCTCTACACAGTCTTGCGAGAAGTAAACAGACACCTACAGTTTTATGATGAAATGTATACACCAAACATTACACCAAAATACACTAGGTTTTAATGCATTATTATTACTCCTTCAGGATTCAACAGTTTACAAATCAGGACGCGTGCGCATGAAGTTCTCCTGAGACTAATGGTGGGAAGTTTGAATCATTTTAATGACTCATTTCTTTTGAGTCTCATTCATCAGTATGAACAAATCTTTTTTTGAGTCATTTAGTTCATTTAATAAAATGTTAAATTTTCAATAAACAGACCCCCAACCCGTCTACATACACAAATTTTGGCTATAGTTCCATATTGAAAATATTACAATCCAGCTAAGGACATATTATAATAAACAGAATGAGCAGATCACCATCATATCTTCTAGTCCGAGTCGTTCGTTCTTTTGAATCTATTTCACTGCATAGAGTTTATGGGAGTCACGTGACAAAAGCACGAACGACTCGGACTAGTAGAGTCATTGAGAACCGTTCGAATCTCTTCGCGATGTTTTGCGCATGCGCGCGTAATAGAAAATGAACCAATCACTCTCCGAGAATACTCGTTCTTCTGAGTCACGTTAAAGACCTATTCAAAAAGAATTACCCATCACTACCTGCGACTTCAGAACTCTGTCGGCTCGCGCGTTCCAGGTGTAGAACTGAACTCGTGCGCTTCTCTGCTGTATTTAATGTGAGGAGTACACACACACCTGTCTGCGGCGGATTTTCTTTGCCAGCTGTGTGGCGGGGAGGAGCAGTAGCGGGTCGGTGAGCGGAGGCACTCTCTCGGCTCTGCGTCGCGGCGACACCAGAACAAACAGCGCGTAGAGAAAGTTCGAGAATGCGCGCGACAGCCACTGCAAAATCCACTCACCTGGTGTTAAACCCATACTGAACTAAACTAATACACACGGGTATACTGTACACTCTGAGTGAGTCTTGAGGAGTCGGTGTGCACTCTTTCACTTCCCAGCATGCACCACGCGTTTTTTGCGCAATGGCCTGACACCATAAGCAGTGCAATAAACATAGACTGCTAGTGACTGCTAGAACTATTGTGTTTAATTGCAGTAAATATAACAATTAAATCAGCTAGACATTGTTCAGTCGTGTAGTTTTAATTGTATTAGTTCCAGGCGGTTTTTAAATCAATGACTGAAGGAAAGCTGCAATGCTACTAATAAACAGCAGGTGGCAGCAGGGCTTCACCTCTCCTCATTGCTACTTGTATAAAAGTGTGTGTTTCTGGGGCAGCAGCCTTCTTCAGTCATTCAGGCCAATGAATTAAAAGTTATATTTACTCTGAAGTGTCTGAGCTTCTTTCCTTTTTTTCAATTTTTCTATTTATGAAAAAAAAGTTTTGGTCATGGTGTGGCTGCATGTATGTCCTGAGGGAGAAGTGTCACTGCAAATGAATACAGAATGATATGCCGGCTGATCACCTTCATCTTAGGATGACACGTTTTTTATCTTGACAGAACAAATGAGAATATATATACACAATATTGTACTTTCTATATAAAGATATGTTGTATTGTATAATATCCATATATCATAGAACATAAAAAAACCACTGTTCAGCCCTTGAGCAAGGCTCCCTCACTCCATTCCTGTTCCAGGGGGCGCTGTATCATGGCTGCCACTGAACTGACAATAAAAGCACTGGGCTGTAAATTGATAGTGACACATAAAAGATTCTTCTTCTGTTGAAAAAAAAAACATGCCAGTTCATATGATTCGTTTGACTATAGATCAGAAGGTCACAGATTCAAAACCGCAGCACTACCAAGCTACCACTGTTGGGCCCTTAAGCAAGGCCCTTAAACCTCAACTGCCTAGATGTATAATGAGAAACATACATCCCTCTGGATAAGGGTGTCTTCCACCATGTAAATGTATGTCATACTGTGAGTGTGTCACAGGCGTCCATAACAGTAGGCAGCATTGTTTGTGGCAAAAACAGGTATGTAAAGCCAAGCTCAAAACTACAGAAATCCCTGATCAGACTGCAGAGCGTCTACAGTGACGGTGCATATGAAAGTCCACAGGTAATGGTTGCACACAGGCATCATCAGTGACCGAGGGTTACCCTCTAGTACTGTATATTTTATATATTCCCATATACTACATCATATACTACACTATATATTCCATTGTTGGGCCTTTGAGCAAGACCCCTGCTCCAGATACACACGCTGTATCATGGGTGAAATGCAAAGAAAAGGCTTTTCACTGCACTGTAATGTGACAAGTATTTTTCTTTTGAAGTAAACATGGCAACTGCATCAGACATTGTTTTTATCATTACATTTATGGTAGACACCATTATCCAGAGCAAAGTACATTCTTATTTCATTATACAGCTGAGGATTAAGGGCCTTGCTCAAGGGCCCAACATTGGTAGCTTGGTGGTAACTAGTAACTAGTGACCTTCTGATCTAGAGTCCATTACTGTACCTTATCTACTAAGCTACAACTGTCCCTGTAGCTAAATATTTTGCAATGATGGGTCAGATAGACTTCTTCCTTTTTCTTCCAAAAAACAGACTTAATTCTTGTATCTTCAACACTCCCCGAGGTAGAAAAGGCATAAGTAAATAAGATAAACATATATTCGTGATATAAGTGATATGTATGTTATTGAGGAATAAGTGTCTATAAAATTTACTGTACATACCTAAAGAAAAAAAAAGACTGTACATTTAAGCCAGTAACATACTGTATGTTATTAACCTCAGGGAAGCATGTTTCCCAGAACCCACACTTTGCTCCATCTGGGACCAGCAGTCTGCAGGTGCTCGTCTTCACTCTCACAATCCCACTGGGATCCTCAAGTGTCTCAGACAGCTGGGAGCTTTAGGAAAAGGAAAAACAGTTGCACCTTCATACAGACTTTTCACTTCCATTTACAAACTCACACTCTTTATATTTATTTGATATCGACAACTGTTCACTAGTTAGACGCAGGGTTTAACACTCCGCATTAACTAACAGACGTGCAGAAACATATCCAATGCACCAAAAATAAAACCTGCAGTTCTCAGCGCCTAGAGGAGGATTTTAATGAGCTCTGAGTATTTGCATCTGTCATGTTTTAATAAGAGGGCAAATATCAAGAGAAAGCAAAATTGAATTTAACACATGGCATCTTTATTTTGCAGTTGGGTCTGGTTTGGCATCCCACTTCCTCTTTGTGTGGACTCTAAATTGCTTCGTACAATGGCAAAACGTTATCTGTGAGTCAACAGTTTTAGCACTTCACAATATGTGGTTTGCAAAGCGCTTTCGCAATATTCTCTTGCAACTCCTGATATTGCAGAAGTGATTCATCTAACTTTCGGACAGTTTTGTTTATTTCTTTTCTCTGAGCATTCTGACCTTCTCGATCAAAACACTGCACTGAAGTGGAAAAGTCAACTTTTAGTCAAGCCCATCTCCGTTCTGACATGTCTCCAAAATAGAAACTATTTTACAGCTGGTAAATAAGTCAACGGTATTCTTGAATAATTTATACCTGATTGCTAAGTCCACACAATGGTGTCACTGTAGCATTACGTTTCTCACGTTGCTTTTATAAGCTACCGAGCCATGAATAAGCAGGCCGACAAAGCAGACATTAATAATACATCGTGGTCATGGCACAGGACAGGGAGATACTACTTATCCATGTGCACTTTGAATGATGACCTTGAGCAATATACCAGGGCCAAAGTATTGCATTGGTGTGTTATAATCTCAGGAATGTGGATATGAGGTGATATATAGCAGGACACTATTGACTAATCCATCAACATTCTCTCCTCTCGCAAACGGATTTGTCACGAGCTGAGTAGGTGACCATTTGTACCCTTGTATAATGACTGACGCAGTATTTTTGGTTGGTGAACAGTGTAAGAACCTCACCTCTGATATACTCATACCACATACACTATGATGTCAGTGTCACTACTGTGCTGAGAATGATCCGCCTGTGTGTGCAGATCCTGACGCCTGCGTGCTACCATTACCTGCAAATGGAGTGTGCGGTCAACTCGCTACCGCTCCTCATGCTGCTCCATTGTTCCCGGCAGATATGTTATTACCTCACAGTATGACATAAACAGGGATGATGATGCCACCCAAACACTGGCCAGATAGATAAATATACCTATAACGTGACAAATTAGCAGGAATCGTGTACTGTTGGTTTGCTTAAAATATTGGGTTAAACTTTTTTTTTCTTTTTCTCCTTCCTTGTGTGGGTTTCCTCGAGGTCATGGGGTTTCCTCCGACCCTCAAAAAAGATACTGAAAGATAAATTGATTATTCCTAACTGAATGTGGAAGTGTGTGGTGTGAACTGACATCTGCTCCAGGGTGTGTTCCTGCTTCATATTTAGTGTTCCTGTTCATTATGCTCAGGATGCACTACAACCTTGATTAGTAAAAGGGACTTATTGAAGATTTATTCATTCATTCATTCATCTTCTATACCACTTATCACAGGGTCACAAGGAATCTGGAGACCATCCCAGGAGACCTTGGGCACATGAAAAACTGAACAGGGTGCCAATCCATGACCACACTATGGACAATTTGAGAATGCCAGTCTACTCTACATGTCTTTGGACTGTAGGAGGAAACCCACCATTCATGGGGAGAACATGTAAACTACAGACAGGCACTTACCATAGGGGTGCGAGGCGACCATGCTACCACTATTCTATCATCCCGCCTTTGCTTAAGACGAATTCATAATTTTTTTATCAATAGAAAGCCACATATGTCTATATCATTGCTTCATGCTGATATAGTTTACAGAGATTTTTTTAATACTCTATTCTCAATCATTGTCTATGCCACTTTATCTGGTGTACTTGGAGCCTATCCCAGTAGACTTAGGGCACGAGGCGTGGTGCCAATCCATTGCAAGGGCACTCACACCTACACACACTCACACGCTCATTCACACACTACTGGGAATTTGAGGATGCCATTTTGGACTGTGGGAGGAAACCAGAATACCTGGAGGAAACCCACAATGCACAGGGAGAACACGGGTTGGGAATCAAACCTGGACCCTGGAGGAGTAAGATGACAGTGCTAACCATTACGCCACTGTACCACCTTTACTAAAGATGAATGCATTATTTTTATCAATAGAAAGTTGTATATGCATATATCATTGCTTCATAGTGATATACTTTACCCAGATGATCTTTAATACTCTCTCACTCACTCACTCACTCACCATCATCATCTCTACTGCTTATCGTGGGGAACTCGGGGCATAAGGCAAGGTACACCCTGGACAGGGTGCCAGTCCATCACAGGGACACACACATTCACACACTACAGACAATTTGGGGGCTAATCTGCATGTCTTTGGAATGTGGGAGGAAGCCGGAGTACCACGAGAAAACCCACCAAGCACGGGGAGAACATGCAAACTCCTCACACACCAAGCATGGGAACCGAACCTGCGAACATGGAGGTGCTAAGCCTCTAAGCTTACCCTATACAGCTTTTCTTCAACACTCTCTGTTCTCTTTAATAATAATAATACGTGTAATATATTTACTGAGTGTGTGTTTTTTGTAGTTTGTCCACTTTTCTTTTGCATTGTGGGATTTCAGAAGTGCACTGGGCTAGATATCCTGTTCAGTTAATAGTACAATGTACAAGGTACTGTACGAAATAAAGTGCACGCTACAGTACTTGACAGCCGACTGTGTGCACGCCTTCGGCCGTTTAGCGCGCTTTTCCCGCAGGTGAAGGTCTGCTGCGCGCGCTTGGTCACGCCCACTCGGCTGCACTCGCGGCCAATCAGGTCTCAGCGCCACTTTACACTCATTTCCTGATGTTATTGGCGCAGCGCGCGCGAGCGGGCGGTGTGTGCGTGTGTGTGTGTGTGAGAGCGAGCGAGCGAGTGAACGCGGACGCCGCGGGAGCGCTTAATTCGCGGTGAACTGCCGGAGTTTGTGATTTTTCTCGGCTACCAGACGCGCAGACGGCGGAAAGGTAAAAGAACGGGGGTTCATATCTTGCGGTGTTGACATTGTAGGCCACACCGGTGCCGTGTGTGTGTGATGTTTGTGTGTGTAGCCGCGCTCGGAGTCACCGGAGCAGCTCGCGCCCTGCTTACTTACACTCATGCATCATTCATTTCGTAGTGCGCGTGCGGTGCGATCTGTGTGCTGTCACGTAGACTACACCGCGCTGCCAGTGTCGGTAGCATCAAGACTTGCATGTTAAACCTCACTGAATATGACGCATTGAGATCGCACCGAGTCTAAAGAAGGGCATGCAGTGTGACTGTGTGTGTGTGTGTGTGTGTGTGCTGACTGACTGACTAAAAATCTGCAGTGAACTTGTGTGTGTGTTTTTTAATGTGCTGTCTGCAGGATATCAGTGCAGCGAGGTGTAAATGAAGTGTATGCACGGTGCACCAGATCTGAAGGTTGGTCCGAAGCTTTGCACCGCGTTTGTGGATGTGTGCGAGGGTGTAAATCAATCGATCCGATAAACGGCGCCGGAACAAGCCACTGAGACACAGAGAGAGAGACCGAGAGAGCGAGCGAGCTCTGTACCCGGGATTAATGCCCTCCTGCAGCTCTGCATGTCCATAACCTGAGTTCGCGCACGGGTCCGAGGTTCTGCGCAGGGCGATCAGGGCGAGCGCTGAGAAATGTAAACACTGGCAGTGTGTGCGTGTGTCCCAGAGAGTGTGCGAGGGATGAGCGGCGGGATGGAGCGCGCGGAGCCGGAAGCGGAAGGAGCGCACGGGACGCAGAGACTCCGGCCCTCCTCATACCGCGCGCTGCGCAGCGCCGTGTCCAGCCTCGCGCGCATCGACGACTTCGTCTGCGAGAAGATCGGCTCGGGCTTCTTCTCCGAAGTGTTCAAGGTAACGCCATCACGTGCACAACCATTCCCATACACAGACACACACACACACTGAAATAAAGCCATTAAAGTTTTTTATTTTTTAAAATGCAATTTAATGCATTAAATAATTCAGGCTGCATGACCGGAAAAGCAAACCCCATGTGTACACCCCCGGCTACAAGATGACATGTAATAATGCATTATGGGTTTAATGGGATCTAATTGTTCTTAACGTTTACTTACATGAATACAGTGTACTGTATATTATAAAGAAAAATAACATCTGCTCCCTTGATGATAACCTGCACCCTAGCAATGGGACCTTTTATTTATGAGCATGTGCTGCCGTACATGGGGTTTGACTCCACCATGCGATTCTCTGAAGCGTTTCAAACAGCATCACTGGCCTCAGTGTCACATTTTATTCACAGTGTAAGATGAGAGCGATAACTTGCTAATGTGGTTATGAGATGTATGTTTTTGTCTTGTGAGAAAAAATATCATGGTGACACAAACTTTGAGGCTGTTAATATAACCCGTTTGTGGACCGAGCAAAATGGTCTCCCAAGGAAATGCACCTCATCCAGTGTGAACAGGCGTACCTTCTAATCAACCTCTATTTCTAATATTGTTTTATGTTTGTGAGTTAATGAGTTCTTGTTTTTAGGGCCCAAGCACTACATGGTGCACAGGACCCTTCTTGTTTACTTTTGTTTCTTTTCTGTACTGCTGAGTTATGCAACATCTTGTCAAACTACCGTTCATATGGGTAGGGAGCCCATAAATTTTAGAAAATATTTGTAATTGGGCGCAAGCATTTCTGATGAACACAGCACCTAACTTTTTTTTTTTTTTTACAATATAATTAATGTTTATAATAATTTTAAAACCATGCCAAGGGCTATATACATACATCAATCTGATATTGTATCTGGGTAGTTACTGTCCAATGTAGTGGGATCAGGTCAGAAAACATTGCCTGATCTGACACGCTGATTATTTTAAAAATGATGATGATTATTATTATTTATGGCCCAAGCACTATGACATCAGCCCTATGTCATCATAGTGCATGAAGGGCCCTATTGTTTTTTTCCCCCAACATTTGGAAATTTGGGAAAATTGGCAGACCAGTTGAATCCTGTTGTCATTAGGATGCCTGAGAGTCTGGCCCCCGGGCGTGGCTCGGAGCCCTTTACACGAGATCTTGCTGCACATTTAGAGCTCATTGAGCTGAATAACTTTTACATTGCTTGTCATGGGCTCAACTCAACAGAAAATTGAGTTATTAGGGTCATTTGCAAAACACACCTGAAGGAATTTGATACACTCTTCCTAGGGAATTTATACGCCCGCCACCAAACCAAGCCTATGTTATCTAATGACATTGAGGATGCAAAATTACAGCGGGATTTTTGTTCGAGATCTCAAAAGGGTCAGTCGTGATGATGCCCCACTTGCACCAAAAAGTGGTTAATAACTTTCTGTAGGATCATATTGAGTGACATCACAGTGTGATGCTTTTTTTTCCAGCATCCGGGGCTTTTTGGAGGTCTAAACATAAAATGCCCCTTTACTAAAATTGGCATCATGTTATTAGGCTATCCCCTTTAAATGCATGTGCGCACTGTGTCTGGGTGGCGATGGCGCAGGGTGTTTGCAACTATATTTATTTATGTAATTTGAACAAGGGATGCATGAATTTATTGTCAGAATGCAGATATTGCACATGAGCATGAGACAAAATCTCTTAAGACACAGTTCCCTAACCCAGGTGCCATAAAACCACATGTTCCACATAAAAAAAATTTTTTTTTTAATTCTTGAAGTTTCTGATTCGACCACTTAAATAATTAAAAACACTACCTATGTTGAAGGGACTCTGTTAAAATATTGAAATGTTCAGCATGGGGGTTTCTCCAGTACCAGGGTTGGGAAGTGTCTTACAGCTGAGGTCAGCAGTCCTGGAGGACCTTCTGTCTTACAGATTTTAGAGTCTTCCCAGCTTCCAGCCCACCTGATTTATATTCACATTTACAGTGTTTTGGCAAACGCCTTTACCCCAGGCAATTTACGTTTTTATCTGATTAAACATCTGAGCAGTTGATGGTTAAGTGTTATCACCTTAACCTCTGAGCTACCCCTCCTCTTAGTTAAGTAATCAGCTAATTAATAGTCTGTTCTGAATTGAATCGGGTGTTGTAAAGCACCCTGGACCCAGTGTTGTGAACCTGTGTCTTATACAAGGCTGCTTTCATGCTTTCGAGAGGCCTCCTAATTTGGCAGCAAGATCTTACAGAAAGTCGACTTCCTTACTGTACAGATGTGCGTGTTGAACAGACGTTGTGTATGGGCTGACGCTCAAATCTTTGATACAGTTCTGAGATCATTAGATGGTTTTCATGTTTCATTTCACACAATTCTGTAAAAATAAACATCATTAATAGGTGATTAATCATCTGATTTCAATTGATGAGGAATCAGCTTAACTATAAAGGAGAAAGGCTGAAACAGATAATCAATTTAATAACAGTGATCAATCTAAATAACTAACAGACTTTATCAAAGCCATTTGTTTTGTACAAGAACAACGCAACTAAGTCGTTCAGATGTTGCTTCATAAATCATTTTGAATCATGCTAATTAAACTATAAAGTTACTTGACGTATTTTAGTACTTCATTAAAATTACCAAGCCTCTTCTGTGAAATGTAATATGGTGGCGATAACATCAAACCAAAGTTGTCTGGTTTCATTTATTTGATGTATCCTTCTTTTACTTTTTAGCTCGGGAAACCACAATGCATGCCAATAAATCAGAATATAATTTAGAAGTTTTTATTTTATTATAATTTAATAAAAAAAGAAACTTGTACAGTATATTCTAGATTGTAAAGCGAAATATTTCAAGACTTTTTTGTTTTCATGTTAATAACTACAGCTTACAGCTCATGAAAAATCCAGTCTCTTAGAATGTTTCGTAAGATCACCCAAAAAGAATTCACAATACAGAAATATGCATCTTCTTAAAAAGTATGTTAATTTATGGATTTAGTCTTTGGTCAAGGCTCATTTACCACACATTACTGCATCGATGCAGCATGGCATGGAGGTGATCAACCTGTAGCACTGCTGAGGCGTCATTGAAGACTCGGTTGCTTTAAAAGCAGCCCTCAGCTCATCTATCTTGTTGGATCCTCTGATTCTCATCTTCCTCATCTTCCATAGCCCATACCTTCTCTATAGGGTTCAGGTCAGGTGAGTTAGCTGGCCAATCAAGCACAGTAATCTGGTCTGCAAACCAGTTAGTGTTAGTTTAGTTCATGCACTGTTGACAGGTGCTCAGTCCTTTGGGAAAAGGAAATCGACTGGTCTATAAAGCCTTGTCAGTAGACAGAAGCATGAAGTGCTCTAAAATCTCCTGGTAGACAGCTGTGTTGACTTTGGACTTGATAAAACACAGTAGACAAATATCAGCAGATGATATAACCCCCTCTCCCCCCGAAAATAAATAAATAAATTATCACTGTCTGTGGAAGCGGCACACTGGACATCAAGCAACTTGTATCCTCTGTCTCTCCAAATGAAATGCAAAATTTGCTTTAATCTAAAAAAAAAAAAAAGCAAGCCCAGGTGAGAAGTCTCAAGACTGGGATTGTCACTGGTTTAGGAATGGCTTGATGGCAGGAATGCCACAGTTGTAGCCCATTTCATGAAGTCATCTGTGCATGGTGGCTCTTCATGTGCTGATTGCAGCCTCACTCAGCTTTGCTTTTCCTTTCCAGTCAACTTTTTATGCTTCCAGCAGTCTTTCAGCAATGACCTTCTTTCTATGTCTAGACCAAGAGATGCACAGTACTGACACTTTGTCAATAGTAATTGACTTGAAATTAAATATTCTATTTTGAGATAGTGGATTTTTGAGCTGTGAGCCATAATCATTAAAATGAAGAAGAAGAAAAAAAAGACGTGAAATATTTCAGTTTACATGAGAGTACTTTTAAAACCTAATGAAAAAAACCTTTCTATGATATCCTGATTCATTGAGGTGCATTGAGTGTTTTTGGTGCATTTTTGAGTCTGTCAGTGGGTATTTTTTCCATGATGTTGCATGTGTGAATAGAAAGAAGAGACTGTAGCCCATTCTTCATGTATTTATTTAGGCATGCATTAATGGTCATGAATTCTTGCTAGAACTTCACATGAAGTCCGCAATAAACAACATTCACCCTTTTCGTAAATGCTTTTTTTTTTTTTCTCGCTACTTTTTTTCTTTTGCATTCAGTGCAACAGCTCAGTCTGACTTCTGGTTATTTAAACAGGAAACCTGTATGTTGCAAGTAAGATTAGCTGATCTCAGTTGATCTCTTATTTTCATAAAACTGCTGAGTTGTGCACAGCTCTGTGAGGTGAAGGGGTATCAGTACTCCTGGACTAACGCTTTCATTTCAGTATTACTTTCTATATGGAAATAAACACCTGCACACTCTTACACATTTCTGTTTGTGTTGGCCCAGTGTGTGTGAAGGGTGAGTGATGATCTTGGTGAAAAAGTTGAAAAGAGATACCTGATGACATGCTATGCAGGTGCATTGGACGCTGTGCGCGTGTGTGTGTGGGTGGGTGGATTGGTATTTGAATGTTTATTAAAAAGTGAGAGACATGTGACCAATCATTTCTATCAGGTTGCTGATCTGGAATATGAGATGATAAAACACTCCACCTTGTAGATCACCACCGGTGATGAGTTTGATTTGCATACAGACCTGCCGGTGTTCCTCTCCAGTCACGCTGGTGATATCAGATGCCTTCATAATCCCCTGTCCTTCTACATGGCTTCAGCAGTGCAGTTCTACCACTTATAACCACAAACGATCAAGTGTACTTTGTTGTGAATTATTGCAACATAGTTAGGTTTTGATCTTTTAACAGAATTGATGGATTTCTGCCATGGACAGGGAGAGAGTACTGTCGAGGTGCTTGTGCCTGTCATGACACATACTTCAGGTACTGTTTGTTTTGCAGTCTGCTCCAGCATACTGCAACGCTGCCGCCCCCATCGAGTTCTCCTGGCTTCATTCTTTCCTTTTTACTGGAAGAGAGTTGCTCTAATGAGTGCCAACCAGCCACAAAAACAAAACACATTTTCCTCACAAATGCAAGCTTTATGATCTGTCCAGGAGTCAGAAAGCTAGCAGCTTAACCAAGTGTCAACCTTGTGGCTTAAACTGTCTTAGAAATAAATGTGACCATTAGGAGAAGTGTGCTGTTATTTTCGTATATATGACAGATTTCATGATATTCAGTGCACTCATTAGGTTTACCAACATAACTGTGTATAACATCTGCAAAATACGAAGGAAAAACACAGCGAAATTAAAACCTATAAAATAATATACTTAAATGAAAAGAAATGAAAGAAAAACAGAGGATGGAGATTTTAACAGTCTAGAGATGAAGCCACAGTCAGTCAATTCAAAATATGTTTATAAGCATCACAACAGTTAAAACAAGGAGATATACATGGGTCACGGTCTGTGTACATTGTCTTCATTCATTTGCAAAATGGGGTGAAAGGAGATTCAAAAGTCTTACTACTCTGTATTCATTTGTTTTTCATTTCAGAGTTATTTTGAGATTAAATGGAAGAATGAACTGGATGCATTTCAGCACTTACAGAGTAGATTAAAGATTGCCGTTAGTGTTCGACGCCCTGAATAAAGAGCACTATGTGCTTTTTAGGAACAGCAAGAGGACGTAGGATAAGCAGGAGGACACGATGAATGGAAGAGTCATTAGGATTGTCCAGGTGCTGCAATTTAGAAATACTTTAATCAACCAAAATTTAATACCCCAGTCATGGATCCCTTTTTCTCATTGCTTTTATGAAAACATAAGTCTCTAGAGCACACATCTTGAAAAGAATGTGTAGAACAGCTTATGTGTACTTCCATGGCAACTTTGTTCAAACTTAAAAAATTGCATTTTTGTTTTTGTTTTTAAGATTGCATGATGTACCTTAAAGTAAACTTTAGCAATAAGTATTAAGTCAAAGTTATTTATAGCAGTTAATTTAATGGAGAAAGACAGTATGTGCCAAAACCCAGAAACATAAAACGATGTTCCCTTAGCTACTTTTATATTCAAATGAAGCTGAATGTAATATCGGCCAGCTTGGAGTATTTAGCTAGTTACTGGTAAACTTGGGGGGGGTGTAACTTATCACGATTCTCTTGTATAAATTTAATAATATACAGTGGAACCTTGGATTATGAGCATAATTCGTTCCGGAAGTGGGCTCGTATTCCAAAACACTCGTAAACCAAATATAATTTTCCCATAAGAAATAATGAAAACTCAAATTATTTGTTCCACAGCCCAAAAAAATAAATACATAAAATAATTAATACAATATATAAAGTGAGAATAAAGCAAATTAATCTGTACTTTTCCTTTTAAAAAAAAGTGAAAATAAAGTGTTTCCATTGTGTGTGTGTGTGTGTGTGTGTGTGTGTGGGTGTGTGGAATTAGGCCCTTCCTTCGCCTCGTCTTACACAGTAAAACTCCACCTCCCTCCCCCCACCTCGCTTTTTAAATTTCACAACAAACACACACACACAACAGAAACACTGTTTTAACAGGGGGGAAAAAGACACTCGCATGAGCGCATACTAATGGAATCACTGCTGTAAAAAAAAAAAAGAAGAAGAAGAAAACAGCACTTTACCTTTTGAAAAGAATTGCGACAGAGCAGAATTTCTGTGTAGAGCAGTGTGCGTCCGTATGTGTGTGAAGCCGGGGAGGGGGTTGTAAAGGCGAGTGTGTGTGTGTCGGTGTCGAATCGTAACCTAGAATTGTCGTATTGTATCAACTAATCCCTGATGATGCTCATCCCTTATAACTAGCTAGCAAGTTCTTGATACAAGAGCTACATTTAAAAAGTTGAGTTGAGAGTGCAAAATAACGACACCGTAAACATAGACAAGGGGTTAAATGATTCTTGTCATATTTACATGAATCTCTGGTTGTATCATAACAGCCAGGCAGCAAAATATTCTTTTTTTTTTTTTTCTTTTTTTTTTGTGAGATTTGCAGTTAGATTAAATAAAATCAGGATTGTATCTGAATGATTTAGTTGATGTGTGAAAGCTTAACATAAACATTTCTTTGTTACTTTTGGCTAATTGCTACATAGTTCTTTGTTTCGTCAGACAGCTCGGATTTCTGTGGAAGAAGTAGTAACAAGATACAGCTCCAGCATGCACAGGCATTTTAGATGTGTTTCCTTCTGTGGAAAGAATCAGGTTCTGACCCAAACAAGCTGTCTGTAATTCGGTGCACACTCAGATGTTACGTTTCCTGGAGGGAGATGCTGAATAGCTGGGAGGATTTCAGCGTATTTAGGCCTAATTGTGCATTTGACTAAGTTGACTTGTGTATGAGCAGCCATTGTCCAGCCACATACTGGAAACGCTTGTTAACTTGCGGAGCTTTGTGTGTGATCCTATGTTTAGGACAAGCCGCTTATACTTTTAGCACTCGTGTCTTTTGTTGTTCAGGTGTTTTTTTTTTTTTTTTAAACTGTTCCTGTGTGAAACAGAACTAATGAAGAAGATGTATTCCAGTTCTTGGCTGACAGGAGTTGAACCCAGTGTGGTTTTCTGCTGGTGTAGTTTGTTCTGTGATGCTTTTCTGCTCCGCATGGTTGTAAACACAGCAAGCCCTTCGCTCTCAGGATGATGATCATAGTTTTTCTTACCAATTCGTGTGAACTCTAGAGAATATTGTGTAAGAAAACCCTAGGAGATTAGCCATTTCCAAATGACTTTAAACAAGCTTGTCTGGCAAAAACAAACATGCTACAGTTAAAAGTCCCCGAGATCGCACTCTTTCCCCATTCTGATGTTTCATGTAAATATTTATAAAGTCATACATAAATCACCAAGACGATGAGGAGGAGGAGGAGGGTTGCCTTTTTAGCCTGGTTCATCACGTTTCTTCTTCAATAGTTGGTATGACAAAACCACCAGCCAGTCCAGTCCAACAGAAAGGTATCAGAACACCCAGTGCATCACAGTTCACTCCACACATGGCCTAGTTGTTGACCTGACCTAATTAGGTTCTTGGTTAGCTAGCTAGTTAATTAGTTTGTTAATGTATGTTGTTCATTTATGTTGTATGTAGCACCTTGGTCCTGGAGGAACGGTTTTTTTTTGTTTGTTTGTTTGTTTCACTGTGTATTGAACTGTATATGGTTGAAATGACAATAAAAGCCTACTTGACTTGACTTGAAACTCGCCAGATCTCAATCACCCATTGATGCTCAACCCTCAGAGGCCCCACCCGACACGTCCCTGGAGCCAGACAGCACGGCACACCCCCAGAGATTCCATGGAGCCGTGTCCCGAGGGGCCTGGCAGCACAAGCGGAACCGAAAAACTAGTTGGTTTTAATGTTAATGGTTTTCAAGTTACGGCTGATTGGTGTACCTGCCCACAACAGACAATACTTTATATAACCTGGTATAAAGTTCACACTACAAACACAAGCACTTCTGACGATTGCCTAACACCAGGCATTTCTTCTTATTGCATTTTTTTTAATGTATTTTTTTTTTAATTTTTTTTTTTTACTAGCAGTAAAAGCAGGTGTGCAGTAAAGCTTAAGGTTGGAACAGTCACTCATTAAATTCTGGCACACGACACCACAGTAAGATGCCGTTTTCAGCACCTGCCGCCTCAGATGTTTGTAATGTTTTGTCTCCAGTGATCGCTGTGATGTAATTGTGATGTAGGCTTTAAAAGGGTCTATATAACAGGATGAGGTAAAACCAGAGTTAAAGTTTTTTTTTTTTTTATAGTATTAAACAGCAAGTATGAACTAAAATAGTGAGACTCTCCGAGTTACTGATCTTACCCAAACAAGTACATGCTTATCTTATAATAATTAGATGTCTACGCGATGTCTACGGTTATATATAGAAAACTACAATTTCAATAAAAACCATAGTTCTTGCAGAGCTTTAAAGTAAGTAAGGGTCAGCTGCTGTGTGCTGGGGTTGAGCGAGTTCAGAAAAGTGAAAAGTTTGTGTTCAAGTCTCTGAGCTGTTCCACGCAAACGAGCGGTCCACTTCCTGTTCCAGCCTGCATGACTCCGTTTTGTTAAATATAGCTCCAGCAGTGAGTGTGTAGCAGGGAATTTTGCTCGTAGGGAAAAATATCGCAATCCCATCAGTCACATGTCTGTGGCAGGAGCCTGGTCAATCCTATTGGCTGGAGATCTGTTGTGATTGGAGAGTGAAGCAGAGTGTTTGAGGTTTTTTAAAATATTTGCGGGCTAGTTTTGACACGAGCTGCACAGGATTTCTCCCCCCTCTTCTCCCCCTCTTCCAAGTGTCACTCTCTGTTGGACCGTGCCTCTCGTCTGGGCTTGCAAAGGAGTGTGTGTGCGCGCGCATGCGTGTGAGTGCGTTACAGTTTCAGTGTAGTGTTCCCAAGCATTGTGTTCGGCTTGTGTCTGCACGTCGTGTGCTTGGAATGTGGTTCTCCACATCACCACCTGTGCCATGACTGTGGCCAGAAACTGCATACCTTAATAACTGCATTATCTCTGCTTCAATCGGCGATTATGACGCAGTACTTGCATCACCGGGCTACACGTCCAGCTCTGAAGTGTGTGAGCGCACAGCAATGATAGGAATCCACATCATGTCTATCAGATGTGTATGGAAGCCGAGCTTGAAGCAGCACGTCGCAGATAAAGCGCCTACACAGAAGCTGGTTTAAGCAAATTCTTTTCCTCGTCTCTGTTGTTTCAGACATTTTTAGTGTTTGCATGTGTTTCATTAGTAAAACCTGCTCTTTCTTTTCCATCTGCAGTAACTCTCTCTGTAAGCTAGGCTCTTATAGTCAACCCGAAAGCATAATCTTCTTATAAAATTTGATTAAATTTACACCGGGACGTTTTTTTAACGGCAAGGAACATTTCCTTGTGTTGCAAGTTCTACCTGTTTTTTTTTTGTTTTTTTGAGACAGACAGTGAATGTTATTAGATACGTTTAAGATGATTGCATGTGATGGGGCCACATGTTCATGTCACAGGCTACATGATCTAAAGAAATGCTGCTATTTGACATCCTGAGCTAGCACATCTAGCTAGAGCTGCACTTTTCATTCGATTGTATTTGTGAGCATAAAGGTCTCGCTTCATGCATGTACACATGTCCATAAGAATACTCAACCTTCGCCATGACATTTTAATTTTAATTAAAATTTTAATAAATTTTGATTTTAAACAAACCCCTTCCTTTGTAGGATTTTAAGGAAAATAATTAATTTAACCCATTTGGAATGAGGCTGTAACATAAAATGTGGGGAAAAAGTGAAGCGCTGTGAATACTTTCCGCATGTACATGGACAACGCTTCTTCAATCTTATTCACATCATTCAGATGAAAGATTCCACCTTACCTGTTGATATGGACTCTGATTTGATAAGTTGTCCATACACCGTTCTTGACATGTGTAAAGTGGTTCTGCATGCTGTGAAGCATTTCATCTGCTGGAAATATAACAAAGTATTTTTCTCAAACTCTGAGATTAGGTTCTAACGCTTTCTGTATTATGATTTGTTACAAGAATGCAGCCTTATCGCTTAGACACTTTCCTACATATGAAATGAGGCAGTCGGTGCTCTCTCCACCACCACAGACGCAGTGGATGAAAGTAAATACAGATGGGCGAGAACTGTCCTCACAGAGTTTAACGATCAATAATGGAAGCAAAATATCCCTTTGGGAAACTTGTCACATCACACAGTGTTACCCCATAGCTGTAATTTATGGGGGACTCCAAGGGACAGTAGTGGCTCAACAGGGGCGGCGGTGCGATCTCGGTGCGTTAAGGCTGAGTTACAGATTGAAAGGTTGGCGGTTCGAGCTCCAGCTCCACATGGTTTCCACCGTTGAACCCTTGAGCGAGAACCGTCTGCACCTGGGGTGCTGTAAAATGGGCCGACCCTGCGCACTGAACCCCAGGCCACAGCAAAGCCGGTATATACGAAGTAAAGGTAAAGGATTTCACTGTGCTGTAATGTATTTCTGATAAGTACAGGCTGAACTCCCTTTTTTTTTTTTTTTTTTTTTCCCCGATTTTCTCCCTAATTTAGTCGTGTCCAATTCCTCCCCGTCACTAGGGGGCTCCCACATTAAGGCTACTACTACCACTCAGCCGGGAGGGCCGAAGACTATCACGTGTTTCCTCCGAACCACGTGACGCCAGCCGACCGCATCTTTTCGAACTGCTCGCTCGCGCACCGTTGGGGTTCGGCTATCCGCTCCCTCCGTTGCACGAGCTCACAGACGCCCCTGACTGGCTGTAGAGATGTGGGAGCACTAAGTACCTCTCATCCCTCCCCTCTGAGAGAGCTCGGCCAATCAGCTCTCTCTAGACCTCCGGCTGCGAGAGGTTACAGCACCACCCGGGATTCGAACTAGCGATCTCCGGATGATAGGGCGAACGCTTTAACCACTGCGCCACTCGGAGGCCCTGAACTTCTTTTCTAACTTTCTAATGGATCACCACATTTATAGAAATTTGGTGCTTTTACGCAATATTAGGTTTATTTAATTTTGTATTCTTTTAATGTGAAACAGACTGTTTCCAAAAATAAATAAATAAATGGGGAGTGCTCATCATCATCAAACACCCCCTACATGCATAGAGATCTCACTCTTGGTGACACCCACATGGACCAAACATGAGCAGAAACAATATATTTATTCCAAGAAGAGAGAAATGATCGGGTCAAGTGTTTACATGACTAATAGTTACCCATTTCCCCATTTTCTCTTTCTCGTACAATGTTCATTCCGAGTCAGACTGTTCCAATTAAGATGTTTACATTTTCTGATTGGGCGGTTATTCTCGTTATTAGTGGAATATTGGGGTTCATGCACGAGATGAACTGATGTTTTATTTATTATTATTATTATTGTTGTTGTTGTTGTTGTTGTTTTTTAATAAAGTGAATGAAAGTGGCAGTTGGTGTGTGATGCTACATTCAAATTAAGAAATATGAACAAAAGTCATTGTTGTTTGTAGTTTGTCTCTTGTTGCCGCGTAGAGAACATTTGCGGTTTGTCTTTTAGTTTTTACAAAGTAAACGATACACTAATCAGTGTGGAAAAACTGGTTGTCTCATTTACATATGCCAGGCTGCGTATTAGATTTGCCGGCAGATTAGCAAAGCAATCTAACTGAACTACCCAGTGGCAACAGCAATCTCTGTTACTTCCCTCCAAGCTTTATCTGTGTACACATGTAATGATGGGTCGTATATGAGGGGTAAAATGTTTTAAATAATATCTGTTAAGGGAACCATAATGTATAAAGTTTTGAATTACAGCTTCTTGACTCACGATTTTCATTATGATCATGATTTCATAATGATTGTTAAATTTTTTCTTTTAGATTTTGTAAGAGTCAATTTTGTGTAGAATTATACCACAGTGCCAAATTTTGTCCTTTTTTTTCATATTTGTCACACTTAAATGATTCAGATTATATTAATAATATAATTATAAGAAAAAGAATCCAAGTATGCAGTTTTTAAATGATGATTTAATTTATTAACTGCCCAAACCTGGCTGGCCCTATGTGAAAAAGTAAGTGCCCCAGAACCTAACAACTGGTTGTGCTTTCCTTGGCAGCAACAACTGCAATCAAGTGTTTGCGATAACTGGCAATGAGTCTTTCACATCGCTGTGGATGAATTCTTGGCCCGCCCTTTTTCGCATAATTGTTTTAACTAGCCACCTTGGTGGGTTTTTGAGCGTGAACAGCCTGGTTAAGGGTCTCGATCGGATTTAACTCCAGACTTTGGCTCGGCCACGCGAAAGCCTAATTTAGGTTATTTTTGAGCTGTTCAGAGGTGGACATGCCGCATAACCCAAGTGCACTTGAGCCTGAGGTCACACGCTGACGGCCGGACATTCTCCTGCAGGATTTTCTGGTAGACCACAGAATTCATGCATCCATCAATTACGGCGAGTCGTCCAAGTCCGAAAGCTGCAAAGCTTTACTTTTTCACATAGGTGAGGCTTGGGTAGGTTTGGACAGTTTTTTTTTTTTTTTTTTTTTTCCCCTTCCCCCTATAAGGAATTTAATCTTCATTTTAAAACTGCATTTTACTCGGATTATCTTTGTGTAATATTAAAATTAGTTTGATGATCTAATTTGAGTGTGACAAATTGCAAAAAAAAAAAATGCTAGACAGGGGGCAAAAACATTTGCATGGCTCTATCTGCTGCCTGCCAGTGTGTGAATAGTTTGGAGTGCACCACCTTAAATGCAAACAAATGAAAATCAGAAAATCATTTTTAAGGCGGTGTGGTGACACGTTAATTGCCACACAAAAGAATCATGACGATCCTTTTTTTCTTTCCTCTACTGATCACAGTAAATCACCACAGCACTCACTGACCATCTTCCAGCTCTGGTGTGTTTCAGTTGAGACTTTTAGTTTTAAATCTGTGAACTACAGTTTCATTTGATCTTGCATAAAAACCGAAGACTGAAGTAGACTGCTAAACCTGTTAAAGTCTGCTAAAAAGAGCCAAACGGAGCCGTGCATGAAACAGAGGACTCAGTAAAGGTGCATTAGGATCCGGTGCAGAGCAGAGCAGAGCAGAGCAGGAGATTAACTGTGTCGTGTGTGTTTGATCGGCAGGAGTAGGGCTAGAATGCTGTGTTTGAATTGGAGTGTGTGTTACTGTGGCTCTTTTCATCACTCCACCCTTTGCTTGCAGGCCACACACACACACACACATTGGTGCGAGTGCAGGGTGACTACAGTGTGTGGGTGTGATGCAGTGTCTCAGGATTAGACTAAACAGTCTGGAATGGAAGTGTCCAAGTGTGTATAACCCTAGTTATGGTATCATCTGTCACAAACAGCCTCATTCTCTTTCAAATAAGAGGCTTCAAAGTGAAGTGGATTATGAGTTTATGAAGATTTTTCGGCAGGTTATGACTCTGGAGAGACACAAGATTGAGTACATGATAGAATTGGGGATTATGGATGGGCGTAAATCACGACTGTGTGTGCTTTTGCTGGAGAGTTAACACTGGGGTGGTATGACGCGGCCTGACAGAAGAGTTACTGTTCCGAGCATCCTGAGGTGATTCACGTCTCCAGCAGTTTATCAGCAGTTATAATGTTTAAAAGAGCAGTTTTACTTTCATGCTGTGGAATGTTTCATGTCGGGTTGCAGGTTAGTTTCTGCTATCGCTCGCGTTATAGCAGCTATAAACACTTGTTGCCTTGCCAGCCGGTGGCTTGTTCATGTGAGTGACTCCGCTGTTCGTCACTGTCGTAAATCTCGTTATCTCGGTGTAACATTGCGATATTGATAACGCATCACCCCACTGCCTCTGCCCGCGCACGATAAAATCATACGTCACGATGTACTTTCTCTCTCTGCACAATTTTACTGCACACATGTGACCTTTTCTCGCTTCACCATGGAATTTATGGTGTGTGTGTGTGTGTGTGTGTTAGGCTGCATTACTATTGGAGCAAGGCAGGCAGTGAATGTTCTCACTTACAGTACATACACATTTCCTGAGAGGGTTGGAGGTGACATGACCATATAATATTGATATTGTGATGAATTCGAGTCAGTGAGCACTTTTTTAAGAAGTCGTGCTTTCATGTGGCTTTTATCCTCAGAGATGTTAAAGATTCTGGTCTGGACTGGGAGGCAGACCAGACTGAGCACACTGACGCGTTCCTGAAGCCAGTTCGAGATGATTGTGCCTTGTGACACGGCGCATTATTACGCTGGTAGTAACCATTAGAAGATGAGCAGATTGTACCGCTGACGTCATCACATGCAGAACAGCATTTCAGCTCATTTGATGTGTTTTTTTTCCCTTTCTTACACCATTCTGTGTAACGTCTAGAAACTGTTTGTGTATGAAAATACCATGGGATCAGCAGCTATAAAAAAAAATTAATTAAAAGAAAAACCTCAGACCAGCCCTTCTACCTTGCTGCTGAGTGATTAGATAATTACATGAATGAGTAGGCGTGCAGGCTTTGCTTGACGCAGTGACCTGCTGCGTTAAGGAGATATATTACCCTTTTAATAACAATTTCATTCTGGATGGTGACAGTTTTTTTTTTTTTTTTTTTCTTGGTGTGAAAAAAGTACTGGAAATGCAACGGCAATTATTTACTTTTGATCTGTACTGATATTTGGCTTTGAGATTTTAAAAAGGGGGAAAAAACAATTAGATGATAGACAAGAATATCAGCTTTTATTTCCTGATATTTACATGTAGGTGTGTTAAACAATTTAGGACATGACACCTTCTGCTTTACTGATCACACCCCTACAATGGATTGTCTACTCTTTAAAATAGTTTTTCATTTTTTTCTCTGACACAAATCTAAAGGTTAATGAAGTTGCTGTTTATCCATAGTGCTTTTAGCAATATTTATTTATTTATTTATTTATTTTTTATATAGATATGGAAATTATAAATCATTACCATTTCTGTGGGAGCTAGAAACCTTGTCACTTTTAGGTAAACTTGCAAATTTTAAATGTCTAAAATTTGGCAGAAAATACAATGGGTGTTCAAGTCAAACCAGGACTTTTGATTGTGCAGAATAGCAGAGTAATGAGACATGTGACTCTCAGAAGCCTGAGCGTGCTGTCTGAGTGTTGGTTGGATACCATCAAGGTAGAATTTTTCCTCCAGACGCCTTATTTTGACTGTCTCCTTCACGTCTGAAACGCTGGAACGCCAGCGTTCTGAAACGCTCCTTTAATGCGCCAGACATATGGAAATGGCTTGGAGCGAGGTCAGGATGATACAGGGGATGTGGCAATAACTCTCAGCTGAGTTCCTGCAGACAGATGTGTGTCTGTTCTGCAAGTTGGCGACATGATATCCATTATTTTTCAAGGATCAGTTCAGGGAATGTTCAGGAGATCGACTCCGGTGGCCACCTCGGCTAGGCTCGTCATTCACAGACACATGGTCTTCTTAAAAATGTTTGCACCATTCAGATGTTTTACTAAGGGTCTCGTCACTGTACTGTGATTGAAGCCTTCAGTAACGTCTTCTGTCCTGAACATCCCTCGTACAAACTGATTCCATGTTCTTCATATACTCTCGTTTTGCTAGAGTATTGCTGTTTTTTTTTCCTCTCATGATGAGTTTGTCTGTGGTTGGTGCCTTACCGCCACCTCCTATACTGTATAGCAGAAATTGAAAAAAGAAAAAAAAGCGGGGGGGGGGGTAACCATGGAAACCAGGATATTTGAGCAATCCACACAAGTTATGCAATGGACACTTGATCACTTGCTTGAGACAAGTCAGCATTAGTGCAATAAAATGAAGTTGAGTCCACAGTCTGCCTGTGAGTGACGGCTCCAGTCTGAACACCAAATAATTTTTTGTTTTCTCAGAGTTTGAGCTAAAATTCAGCATTGTTATTGTGAACAGACTTGATACTCGATTGAATCTGGCCAATCCTTATTAAAAACTACTATTGTATGTTATCAGTATAGAAAACAAGCTTGTTGGACGTCATGAGGCACTCTTCCTTTGGTCACATGTTCATGTCTGTTAAGAAGCACTGGAGCAGAGAGTTAAAGGTAGTGGTTTGTGTGATGTCGATTGAGGTGAAGTGGAACTAATCACTCAGTTAGTGATAAGAACATCCAGATGCATCAACTCTTTACTTTAGCTCAGACATGAAGTTTTTACCATCATATGTTTTATGCTCTGTGTTGGACCGGCATCCCATCTGAAGTGTATTCCTGTTTTCCACCCAGTGTGTCCAAGGCTGGACAGAGTGTTGCATGAACCGACAGGATTTTTTATGATGTGAAATGTATAACAGCTGATGTCTTCATAGATTGCACTGCACCTGCAGTCCTAAGGGAGAGTGTGTGTCCCTGGAGACGTGCACCGTCCTGCTGAGTTTTTGCTCCAGCAACAGAACACAGCTGACTCTAATATCCAGAAGGTCCTGAGGACATTTATAACCTGCTTTCGCTGTAGCTATCTAGGCCAGTGCAGTGGGGAAGTGAGAGATGCTTCTTCCAATCTCTATTAATGCTGCTTTTTGTGTCCGTGTGCACATGCTGGTGTTTTGAGTGTTTTTTCGGAGCAGAATTGACTGCTATTCTTACTCTTACAGTCACGTTGGACGTGCCCAAGACAGAAAGGAGGATGTTGACTCTGAGTCACATGTGTGACTTACACACACACACACAAAGCACTGACAACCAGGACGTTTAAGTAAGTGCAGTATATTTGCTCTCAGGGGAAGAGATGCGTCAGGAAAACTATTTTGAGAAACATTTTAGCTAGAAAATTAGAAAAAAGGTTTCATGTTTACTTTCCCCGCACGTGTTGTTTAAAAGGACAGCAAGTCTGTGTAAAGACAATTAAAACCTTGTTAGTTTAGCGTGTTTTGAATCCCGCACTGATCAGGCTGTTACTTGGCTGTGTGCTGCAGTGAAACATAACAAATCCTAATCAGTTATTAGATGTCAAAACGTTCACAATGTTCCAGCTCAACAGTCACAATGTGATCTCTCTCGACTTTTGGATTAACATGAAAAAGTGAAAATTCCCCCATGGGAAGGACGTCCAAGGCCTCCACACGTTTGAGTGATGCCACACAGTGTTGAAGATTAACGCTAGCGTGAACTTGCGTACTAGATAAAGCCGGGAGTTTGAGATGTGCTAGCCCAGTTCCCAACATTTTGCAATGACCTCTAAGCAGATCCTGGTGTTTTTATTAACCGGTTTTGTTTTTTGGACCCACATGGACACATCATTTCACTTGTGCAGGCCACAGTAATAAAAAGCAAAACGAACAGACCGATCTGGAGTTAAAGAACATGAAGACCTTTGGCAAATTCTGCAGGGCGGTTTATTTTTTTATTGTTTCTTTTTTTACTTGTTTTACTTGTTCTGTTTTATATATTATTGCTTACTGGGTAATTTCTGGTTCAGATGAATATATAGACGAAATTCCAGATATCCAGAGACAGTAACACAAAGACAGGTTTTAGATGTGATTGCACACTGTATATCTTGCATATAGTCAGTATACACAGGGTAATGTGAGAACTGACCAGACGCTACTAGTGCAATGCTAAGAGCAAAAAACTACACTATATCCATAAAAACTGTAAATAAAGCATATAAAGGCACAAAAAAGCTTAAATGTTGTGTCAATCCAACACCAGTAATTTCCCACTGATCATCAGTCTGGGGATTAGATGTTGGGTATGAAATGCGTGTGTGTGCATGTGTGTGTGACCAGCTGCAATAGGCATCAATGGTTACTTCCAACTGTCTGTCTGACCGGAAGCCTCAGTTAAATTTCCTCCTCTCTCTCTCTCTCTCTCTCTCTCTCTCTCTCTCTCTCTCTCTCTCTCTCTCTCTCTCTAGGTGAAGCACAGGTCGACCGGGCAGATCATGGCTCTGAAGATGAACACTCTGGCCAGTAACCGAGCCAACATGTTGAAAGAGGTGCAGCTCATGAACCGTCTCAGCCACCCCAACATCCTCAGGTTCATCCACCACACACACTGCGCTGCAACACCAGCTGGAAAATGTGATATTAACCTCTATGTCTAATCATTTACATTTAAACATTTTGCCAGGGCGAGTTACAGAAATGCTTTAAAGTTTTCATCACTGGATAGGTCCTCACACTGGGGTACTAACTAAAGCACCATTACATCATGACGGACTTTGCTTATGTTGAGGATTAGGTGAATAAAGAAAGCTAGACTTGTCTTTAGAGAAATGAGCACTTTTTATGAGTAAATGTGGTTGGACTAATAGAAGTTGAAATTGTCATTGGCTGAGAGAGAATATCAAGTAAAACCATTAATTAAACCATTTCAGACTGTGACTGGGTATGATTTTTAGTTTTGTCTTCCTTTTGTTTTTGTCTGAAACTTTTCCGTAGAGTTGTATTAATTGTTCTGTCAGGTCTGGAAAATATGAGCACTGTTTTTAAGCCTGATCTTTTCCAAGCATTAGGATCATGTGTTGACATCTGCATAAAAATGTTTGATGTTGTACAACTCTGTGAGCCACATATAACAGCCAGTCACTCCAGTGTACTACATCATAATGCATCGGAGTTCATAAAACCTGTGTACAATTCATCATCTAAAATAAACGATCATGTTCAAAATCCCAGTCATGTTCTGCAGGTGGCTTACGACACACAGGCTGTGATCAGGTTTTAAATGCGTTTGACTAGAGGCATCAATGTATATGCTGAAATTCTGGTCAGGATTAAAGTCAGATACGTGACTCACGTAAACGATGGAAGGCCAGTTTAACAAAGTAGTTTACTGTACACTTAACACTAATATGCAAATGTCCTTTAATAGTTTATAAAGTGTTTGACTTAACCATATCAATTTGTCTGATCTCTCGCACTATTATGCAAATCCTCACTGGTGTACTGGTGGGATTTCCCATTATGTGTTCGCTCCACTTTCCCATAATCCCCACGTAACTCCTGTCTTTGTACAGTTCACTCTGAAAACTTTCTATCGTGACAACAGACTAATGCAAAAATAATGATATAAACACTGCTCCATTTTATTCACTAAACTGCTGCGTATAGTAAACAAAGCTCCAGTTCTGTAGATTTAAAAAGTACTGTTTATGTATTTAATATTTAAACACTTGCCATTTGCTGCTGATTTCCTGTATAACAATTAGCCGGCTCCTTAAGTATTTACCTGACGTACGTACTGGCGAGGATGATGACATGTAAGGACACGTACGAGAGAGACTCTGCGAGTTGTGCATTAAGAGCTGGAGTCGTGCCAGGTCCGCGTCTCCCAGACTAGCGAAGTGTGTAGTGCTGGATTAGCGAGCAGATAAAACGGCTAATAACTTTACTGATGGAGCTGCCTTAAAATAACACCTGAGTCAGGATTAGAACTTTTGGTTCCCATAACCTGCTCGATCCTGTGCTGTGCTGTTTTAAAAAAAAAAAAAAAAATTTTAACCACATTCTTATAATCTTCTTCATGTGCTTCTTCATGCAAGAACATGTTGTATGTATTCTCTCTTTGTGTGTTTCCTTAGGTTTGTAGGAGTGTGTGTACACGAAGGACACCTCCATGCCCTCACAGAGGTACTGATTCATCATACACAAGCATTAATAGGGGCATTTGTGGAAAACACGCACAGTTGTGTATCATGTTTGACACAATTTTCTTCAAGATGACAATCATGTGATGGTGCAACAAGATTATCATGTGATGTGAAATTTCAGTATTACAGGTTCAGATTTTTGCTTTTTGCAATAAGTAATGAATTATTGGCTGCTGCTCAAGCCAAACAACGGTTTCCAGCACGTCAACTCCACCTTCTTAAAGAACTGAAAGATTTTTTTTTAAAGAATAAAGAAACAGGAGGGAACAACGATGCTTCCTACGTGCCTTTTTTTTTTGCCAAATCCCTAAAACTAATAGTCCAAACTAATAATTTATTCATTTATTTATTTTACATTTATTTACAACTTTACAGTTTTATTATACTGTATGTAAATAGATCAGGGAAACACCATCAACAACAGTCAGTTGTTATTTTAAGACGCTCAGGACAAGTGCATTTATAAAACCCATCAAGCACTATGATGAAACTGTCTCTCATTAAGACGATCCCAGGAAAGCCTGACCAAAACGTACTTCTGCTGCAGAGGAGATGTTCATTTAGAGTCACCAGCCTCAGAAGTCACCAATTAACAACCAGCACCTCAGATCAGAGCCGTTATGAAGCTTTACAATCATAAGTAGCAGATAGATCTCAATATCAACTGTTCAAAGAAGATTATTGTGTATTTTGGACGCCTTTAGTATTTGTTTTACAGTGTAGAAAGAAATAAAAATCAGGAAAGATCAAGGAATTTGAAGGTTTGTCCAAAACATTTGAATGTACATTGTAGAACTCTTCATTATTTATTCATTTATTTTGCATGTATTTTGTTTATAAGTAATGTTAAACCTTTTTGAATTGCATGGAGATTTCCTTCAGCCCGTGGTGCATTGACATCACAGACACATCTGTCAGCTGGTGTCTGATTACAAACATAATTCATGAGGATTAAGTGTGTTTTACTGCTGCGTTCATCTAAGCTAGAACCTGGTCTACGTGTGACCGTTACCATGGGAGTGAATCGTACTAACAAGGTATAAAAACACCTTTAGGAAGGCCGTGTGAAAGAAGATCTGGTATGTCCAGTCCCGTGCCTTACAGCTAGGCGCCAAAACGGTCAGCTTTAAAGAGGGGCTTCTGTAAAAGCATGTGGGGAAATTGATTCCTCCTGCCTGCTTTCTTACTCAAGTTCCCCTGTGCCAGCTTTCATCCTCAGAGAGAGAGAGAGAGAGAGAGACATAAGACATGAGACGAGAATGGAAACCAAGAAAAGAAAACACAAGGAGCGCAATAATACGACTCTGTCATGCCTGATGAAATCCCAAGCCTGAGTACTCATTATTGGATGAAGCATTAGAGCTGTGCCTTTGTCCTTTGTTGCCATTTTTCTTTTTCACCAAACAGCCTGTGTGTATCTTTCCTTTGTGTAGTACATTAACGGTGGAAACCTGGAGCAGCTGTTGAGCAGTGACGTGTTTCTGTCCTGGGCTGTGAGGATAGGCCTCGGTCTGGACATCGCACGAGGACTGCAGTACCTCCACAGCAAGGGAATATTCCACAGAGACCTCACCTCAAAGGTACACACACATGCATATATATGTATACTTGTACAAATACACACCACACATTACATCAGATGTTAATGTATATTGATCGTGTGTGTGTGTGTAGAATTGTCTGGTGCGTTGGGAGAACGGCCTTTGCACTGCCGTGGTTGGAGACTTCGGTCTGGCGGAGAAAATTCCAGACTACAGGTTAGTCAGTTCCTCTCTGAACACACTCGCATGCATAAAGCATTAGGAGTATTGCACATGTTTAACAGGAAGATGAATCGCCTGAATTTGCTGAATGTCACGAGAAGAGGGAAATAAGGAAAGAGAGCATGTGATGTTACAAAGTGAAGATTTGAGCATTCAGAGCTCAGTGCATTAGTCACGTTCGGTTGTCTCTGGTTAGACAGTTGGCACCCATTTGGTGGCCTCCGTTTGCCTTGAAGAAAAAATACACTAATTCTAAATAAACCTGATACTACATCAGTCGAAATATTGTTTTTCATCCTAAAAGATGTGACGTGTGTTTGTGCTTTGCATGTTTGCTGTGACTTGCTCTGAGAAATAAAGTCCATTATGGAGTCAAAATGACAACTATTACTAACTCCAGTGTTTCCCACACATAGAGTGTACATGAGCGGGCTGCCCAGGTATATTTGCTTTTTAAAAATCTTTTGGAACATCTGATTAACTACAGTAGTATAGTTCAGTTCGCTCCCTGCCAGCTGCCGTAAAAAAGAGTAAGAGTGTGTACCGATGGTCACACACACACAAGCTCTGCAGAGAAACACAGTTTTGCACGGCAAGTCGGCTCTTCTTTGTAAAACCCAGGAAGACTTACTCATAAAACCCAAGTGGCACGAATACGTGTGGCAACACAAAATTAGCAAATGACTAAAACAAAAGCAAAAACAAACAAACAGAAAAAACAACAAGTGCTTATGCGGAAGTTCTGCGCTTGTGCACCGTTGGAGGCTTCAGACATCACACTGTGCATTTGTGTTCTCTAATGTGTCGTGTAGAACCAAAGTCAGCATCACAAACGTGTAGAACTCGCCAAATACGATGATGATGATTAAAGTAATAATAAAAAATAATAATAATCGTCTGAATTATGAATATTAATATGAAAACGCATGACCTTAGGAATCTTTGCCATTTCTTTGCCTTTGTGATCCTTTTTTCTGTCATGTTTGTATAGTTGGTTAAAATTAAATAAAATCCAGTTCATCTTATTGTTTAGATTGTGCTGAAAAAAAAGGATACGTCATTCTATATTCTTTATCCTGCAACACCATATATTGTTTATTAAAACATTATAATGCAAAAAAAAAAAAAAAAAGATTGAGAATCCTCTGGTTTCAGGACTACCTGCTCTGACAGACCGTGTCGACTGCACCCAAGAGTGTGTTTAGTGTTTAATTAATTTTTTATTAATCTTCATATATGGAGAGATTTTGCTTCTTGGATCTCTGAAATATGAAATAAATCACAATATCATGTTAAAGGTCATATGTATTTATTGTTCGTTGTATGTACTGTAGTAGACGTCTCTAGATGAAGCCGGCCTGATCCGCCGGCCGCCGCAGGAGCGTTCAGTGAGGAGAGTCAGCGAGCGCTTGCCTTCTGAGTCAGTGGCGTCTGTGACTGCTGTGTGTTTGGTCACACAGCGTGATTAGTCAAACAAAATCGCTCTCTGCAGAGATGATGTGTGTGTCTCTGATGCAGCCCCAGCGTTAACATTTAACATGGCTAATTTATGGCCTTGACATTTGCTTGTAGCGACTGTACTTCATCTGCTCTTCATCTGTAGACTTTCACTTCACATTCAGTTTGGACATGTGCACACGTTCAGCAGCCTCCGCAGTTATATAACACCGCTGCAGTCGCTACAGGCAGCTGTGTGTATTTTAAGTGTCACTCGTGCTCCATTTCCGTTTTGCGTTTGTGTGTAACTTCCTAATGCTTTTATAAGTGTGTATTACATTCATTGTGTGTGCGCGTGCATGCGTGCACGTACTTGCATATGTAGCAGTGCTGATTCTGCTAAAAAAAAAAAAGAAAAAGAAAAAAAAAAGCCCTATCTATTGTGCTTTTATTCTTTAATATTTCTTTACAGGCTTTTGGCTGTATGCATAATTTAGAGGTGTCTCAAGTAACAAACTCTGTCCTGAAGAGTGTGTGTGTGTTTTGTGTGTGCATGCATCGGGGGTTATATACAAGACTTTTTGGAAAGTATTCCTAATAAGGTCAAACTATTCCAGCACGAGGCTGCAGACTGGCACCGTGCCTCAAACGGCACTTCCCCAAACACTGTTTACTCTGCAGCTTCCTCACCCTGAAAACACTTTATTCACCTCCTCTCTCTCTCTCTCTCTCTCTCTCTCGCTCGCTCTCTCTGTCAATCTATAAATTTCCATTCCTCTTTTGCCCGCTGCCCCCTGCTTTTACTTCCTCTTTTCCTACTTCTCTGTTATGATTGATGCTGCTAGATTCGGTTTATTTATACTGTGTTATTGAACCAGTCCAAAATATCTTTGAGGAAGAACGTTTCAGCAGATTCCGGTGGCCGGTTATGGTGAATGTGATGACTGCTAATGGAAAGAGTTTTGCTTCAGCTTTCGCACAAACATCTTGACGGATGTTTAAAAAAAAAAAAAAACATACATTAGCGCGTTATGTTTGTGATTTTTGTTGTTGTTGATATTAGAACAATATCGATGTGGCGAGGAGATGTCTTACATAAATATTATTGTGATTGACTTGAAAAATCCTGAAACCGTCATACAGGAGTGAACTTCTGAATTCACCGGTATATTATATTTTGACATTTGTAAGATCAGACTGGACGCTCCAAATTGGTGCATTTCATGATGCATTTTCATCAAGCACAGTATACAGTACTGTTCAAAAGTATTGGGTCACCCCTCATTTATTCATATTGAATTAAAGGACATTGATCAAATTAAAGACAAACTATGACAGACAGACAGCAGCCTCATTTCCCCTCTCGTCCGTTCCAACCACTCAGCGTTCTGCATCACCAGTCTAATAATCACCGGCCTGATCAGCTGTCGTCTACCATCTGCATCTGTTTCATGCCTTAGGTTATATATATTTTTAATGTCTCAATTATTTTATAAGTGACTGTGTGGCTTAACAAACAAAACTCATTCTGTTGTAACATTCCATGTTCAGCGACTGGACTCAATTCCTCAGGACTAATTAACAAATGTATAGAAAATATCAGGAAATCAGCCGTGGCTTGAGACTTTTGCACAGTACTGTAAATCATGATTTGTTCACCTTCTAGTGTAGACCTTAGGAAAATGTAAGAGATCAATAGAGGAATTGGTTTGACGCTGATGTAGTTTTAGGTTAAATTTTAGTGGTCAGTCTGTGCAGGTCTTATTGCACAGATGATTTATATTGAATGCCGTTAAAAAATGGATGGAACTTGTTAACTCTTATTTCCCTCATTTGCACCTCATTAGGCAAAGCATTCCAAAGCATAATGAGTTTTCTGAATCTTCAAAGTTTGGGTCATGCCCCCCCACCCCCCCTTCCCTTTTTTTTTTTTGGCTTTAGTGTCTCTGACTGTGTATTGTATTGTGTAAGAAGACCAGCTCGCATCGCTCAGAACTCTTCTTTAATCAGTTTATTTTTGACTCTCAGCTTGTGCCAACTGCAGTTATGAAGAAATTAAACACGCACAGGGCTTCTTACATATAAATTCCCTGCACTTTCCCCCTGGGTATGCCCATACAGAAAGAGAAAGTGAGGCCCAGAAACATGACACAAGTACAGTGAAACAGATTAAACAGTCATGTGCATTATGGAAAAAGTGTCTGTTACAAGCAACTTTGTCCTGTTTGAACATTTCCTCAATATATTAATGCAGCAGTCAGGAGGACAGGAACACAAGCTTCCACATGGAGTGCCATGGTGTTTAAAGCTCACGGGATTTTACAAGCATGTTCCTGTTCAGGGCAAAAATCATAATTACAACTATTTTGGTTCATTTTAAAATCACGATGATTTGACTTTAGAACTGTAATACTGTAATTTATTGAATATTTGTTTTCACAGTAAAATTTAATTCATTTAATAATTGATCATTGAAAAACAAACAAAAGGATAAATGCTGAAGGTTGGTTAGTTATTCTACAATGAAGAGCTCAGAATTTCCACTTATGTCATTATCTTGTTCTTTTGTGGTGCGGTATTTAGAGTGTGTGTCATTGTTGTGGTGTGGCTCAGTGGTTGAGACATTGGACTGCTGGTTGGAAGGTCCCCAGGTTCAAACCCCAGCAGTAAGTGGGGGACTTACAAAGCAAATACCCGAAAATACCCGCGGGAAGGTTTAGCTGATATCGGCGCATGGCTCAAAGTAGTTCGGTATGGTCCGGTACTCTGGTACTGAATACTACTAAAAGCGTCAGTGTTTTGGAAAGAGGGGAGAGCGACTGCCTGCTGAAATCCACATTCAAAACCAGTCATGGTAGAAAACGCATCATGTTGAATTACAGTTTGTCTAATTAGTAATAACGTCTAAATCTCTGAACCGTGTCCGTGTTTTGTTTTGATCTTTTGTTCATGAGTGTGAGCCTCCACTAACACTGCAGCTGACTGACATCCCGTGCTGTGGGGTGTTTCTGGCAGGCAAGGGTTTGTTGCAAAATCTCCTGAGTTAAATGTGTACCAGAATAAGTTGTGGTGATTCATGGTATTCCAGCAACAGAGACGGCAGCTCAGACAAAAGCTGTGTGAAGTGATGAGCAGAGATTATCTGTAATCTAAGGGATGTGACTGTGCATGCACAACCATCTTTACTTCCTAATCACAGTGATGGGGTGCACTCATTTTCCTGGGACGTTTGACTGAAAGTCAAAGTACAAAGTTTCGTAGATTTTCACATGTTCATATTCTTCATATAATATACTTTTTTTCTTCCCAAGGATGCATGAAGCCGAGAAGAAGTGAACAATATGAATGTTGTGGTAGTAGTACTGGCAAGAATTTTCACTTGGTATAGGAGTAGTGGCACGGTGGCATTCTGTGCTTGCACAATCATGATATGCATGAAAGAGCATTAGACAATAAACCTTATCAGTCACCTTCCAAAAAAATTATATCTGAAGTATGCAACACAATAGCTACAGTAGATATGCCAGAGACATTTGGAAACGAGTGCCAAGGACTGATCAAGTGAAAATGAAACTTTTTGGACACATTTACTGTACTAAAGCTGTGTTTGAAGAATAAATGGAGCAGCGTTTGATGACAAGGATGCCTCGTCAGCTCTTAGGCATGGAGGTGGATCTGTTGTGATGTGTGGTTGTGTGGCAAGACAATGGCACAGGAAACATTGCACAAGTAGATGGAAGAATGGATGGCGGTAAATGTAAACAACAAAAGCTTTAGCAATGGTTTCACCATCCTGACTTGTGGATTGTCTGCAGTGATGATGCCTAAAAATCATCAGAGAATGTTGTAGGTACCTGGGATAACTTGTGATCATATCCTGATGATAAAGGGGAAAAAAAGGTTTCATTTTCTTTTTTTCTCTGTTTGTAGTGATGACGCACAGACGCAGCCTCTCAGCATTGTAGGCTCTCCGTACTGGATGGCTCCTGAGGTGCTCAGAGGAGAGCAGTATGATGAAAAGGTGAGTCTTGACGTCATGTGATAACAGCTACTTAATATAAAGCTTGCAAAAAAATGTCATGCTTATCAAACCCTTATGCTTTTCTTCCATTAGTAAGTTTGTTCATGTTGCTGTGCGTGTCTGTGATTAGGTGGATGTTTTTGCCTATGGCATTATCCTCTGTGAGATCATCGGTCGGATTCAGGCAGATCCAGACTTCCTGCCCCGCACAGAGGCAAGTCAAAGCTCTTTCTGTGTTTCTCTGATTCAGAGCTCAGCCTCCAGCTGCACCCAGTGGCATCAGGGAGGAGTTCTTGAGAACATCAGCTTGTATACTATATATAAACCACTAGATATTTAACCTTGTATAAAATGTGGTACAGAGAGTTTCTCTTGCTGTGTGAACTGTTCCATTGCGCGTGTTAATATTATCAATCAAAGCACTTATTGTTTCATCTGGGTTTTACACACGTGGACAAAATTGTTGGTACCCAAAGCTGTAAGGAAGCAGCACTGGATTCATCAAAGAACAACATGGCACCAATAGAGCAATTACAAAAGGCCATACTTATAGGTTAAACAAGGTCAGGCCTAGTCACCTGTCAACTGTAATCATCTACACACGTGGAAAAAATTGTTGGTACCCTTCGGTCAATGAAAGAAAAACTCACAATGGTCACAGAAATAACTTTTGTTGTTTTGTTGAATGTTAACCAATGAAAGTCAGACATTGCTTTTCAACCATGCTTCAACCTAATTATTAAAAAGAAATAAACTCATGGAACAGGCCTGGACAAAAATGATGGTACCCCTAATTTAATAGTTTGTTGCACAACCTTTTGAGGCAATCACTGCAATCAAACGATTCCTGTAACTGTCAATGAGACTTCTGCACCTCTCTGCAGGTATTTTGGCCCACTCCTCATGAGCAAGCTGCTCCAGTTGTTTCCGGTTTGAAGGGTGCCTTTTCCAGACAGCATGTTTCAGCTCCTTCCAAAGATGCTCAATAGGATTGAGGTCAGGGCTCATAGAAGGCCACTTTAGAATAGTCCAATGTTTTCCTCTTAGCCATTCTTGGGTGTTTTTAGCTGTGTGTTTTGGGTCATTGTCCTGTTGCAAGACCCATGACCTGCGACTGAGACCCAGCTTTCTGACACTGGCCAGCACATTTCTCTCTAGAATCCCTTGATAGTCTTGAGATTTCATTGTACCCTGCACAGATTCAAGACACCCTGTGCCAGATGCAGCAAAGCAGCCCCAGAACATAACAGAGCCTCCTCCATGTTTCACAGTAGGGACAGTGTTCTTTTCTTGATATGCTTCATTTTTCCGTCTGTGAACATAGAGCTGATGTGCCTTGGCAAAAAGTTTCATTTTTGTCTCATCTGTCCATAGGACATTCTCCCAGAAGCTTTCTGGCTTGTCAACATGTAGTTTGGCATATTCCAGTCTGGCTTTTTTATGAATTGTTTTCAACAATGGTGTCCTCCTTGGTCGTCTCCCATGTAGTCCACTTTGGCTCAAACAACGACGGATGGTGCGATCTGACACTGATGTTCCTTGAGCATGAAGTTCACCTTGGATCTCTTTAGAAGTCTTTCTGGGCTCTTTTGTTACCATTCAGATTATCCGTCTCTTTGATTTGTCATCAATTTTCCTCCTGCGGCCACGTCCAGGGAGGTTGGCTACAGTCCCATGGATCTTAAATTTCTGAATAATATGTGCAACTGTAGTCACAGGAACATCTAGCTGCTTGGAAATGGTCTTAAAGCCTTTACCTTTAACATGCTTGTCTATAATTTTCTTTCGAATCTCCTGAGACAACGCTTTCCTTCGCTTCCTCTGGTCCATGTTGAGTGTGGTACATACCATGTCACCAAACAACACAGTGACTACCTGGAGCCCTATATATAGGCCCACTGACTGATGACAAGATTGTAGACACCTGTGATGCTAATTAGTGGACACACCTTGAATTAACATGTCCCTTTGGTCACATTATTTTCAGTATTTTCTAGGGGTACCATCATTTTTGTCCAGGCCTGTTCCACGAGTTTATTTTTTTTATTAAATCTGTTGAAGCATGGTTGAAATCAATGTCTGACTTTCATTGGTTAACATTCATAGAATTTTTTTTAATTATTACTTTTGTCAGATTAAAGTTATTTATGTGACCATTATGAGTTTTTCTTTCATTGACCGAAGGGTACCAACAATTTTTTCCACGTGTGTAGATGATTACAGTTGACAGGTGACTAGGCCTGACCTTGTTTAACCTATAATAGTATGGCCTTTTGTAATTGCTCTATTGGTGCCATGTTGTTCTTTGATGAATCCAGTGCTGCTTCCTTACAGCTTTGAGCCGTTGTTCTTATCTTATCTGAACCCAGTCTTGCATAATTCATCAGATTCTTTTATTAAAGGAACATTATGTAACTATTTGGTCTAATGGAATACAGAGGTAATATCAGGCAGTAGTAAGGGTGGACATGAATATTAACAAAATTATTTATCATGTCAAAATAAGTTGAAGGCATTTTTCCTGTAATACATGGTGTCCATTGCAATGTATGATAGCAACACTATCGCTTTTAACCCTTAAAATCAGAACATTTAGACATTTCTACAATATTTCTGTGCTGTAAGGAATATAAATATATGAATTATACCTAGACAACCTAGACAATTTAATGAAATAGACTTCATTTAATTTGAATCAATTACATAAACAGTGTTAAACAATTCCGCGTTTAAATTATACTGTAACGGTAGCGTTCTGCATGCCATGTATTTTGGGGGGGGGGGGGGGGGGGGGGGGGGTGTACGTATGTATGTATTTGTGTGTGTGTGTGTGTGTGATATATATATATATATATATATATATATATATATATATATATATATATATATATATATATGCGTGTGTGTGTGTGTGTATGTATAGCCACAAAAGTACAATATTTGTTTAAAAAAAGTTTTTTAAAAATGTTTTTTGATAACTGAAAAGGCTGATTTTTTTATTTTATTTATTTATTTATTTTTACAAAAAATTAACCTCAAGCAAAGAAAAAAACAAACATAAAGGTCTGTGGAGGGAACATCTGTTTATAGCTGCTGTGATTTATTTATTTATTTTATTTTATTTTTTATTTAATGATGGACTCTTTAGCACATAATCCTGGCCTGTACTAGTGTTATGTAATGCAGGTATTCTGATAAAGCACTTCACTGACTCTCTCTGAATGACAGCTTGCAGGAGACAGGGGAGACCAAATTGAAAACCTGCTTAGTTTAGAATCTAGGACGGAGCTTATTAACGACCTGACCTTTTAATCAGTGATGAGAAACAAATCACTGTGTGTGTGTGTGTGTGTGTGTGTGTGAACTAAGAGTGTAATCTGGTTTCAATTCCCCCACCCAAACTTGGAACACCTGTGTGTTGGGTGTTTGGATATGCAAACTTGGCATTATTTATGTATGCGTTTGTGCACAAAGGCTTTCTGAAAGGAGCCTTATTACTAAAGGTGTTGTCCTTTCTCCTACAGTTATTTGGTATTAATTATAAAGGCACTACTGGGTGAAATGAGAAACCTAAATAGGGCAAAGCTGCTGAGCCAATGTGTTTAGTACCTAATTGTGGATTGTGTGCTCCCCTAGTGGAGGTCATTGTAGGTTTAAGTTGTGTGCAGTGCCCCCTTGTGGTCACTACTACTACTACTACTGCTACTAGTTTCAAGTTTTAAGTTTTGTCATATGTGCACAGTAAAGAAACATGCCCCCCCCCCCTTAATAGGACAGTTTTGCTTAAAATATTGTTACATATAGCAATATATAATATTGCTTTTTATACTTATATTTCTTTTTTTAAATAGAATAAAAAAAGAAATATTAGTTACAAATATAATAGGTATTAAAAATGATGTACAGCAGATTATGAAAATATGAAAAACTATTAAATGAGTGTCAAAATATATATTATAAGAGTACAAGTGTGAATAAATGGAGCTTTCTTAGCTGGCATAAGCAGAACTGATCTGTGAATTTTGCCCATTTCTCTATCTGTGTGCAGGATTTCGGTCTAGACGTGGATGCATTTCAGCTGATGGCAGAAGAATGTCCCCCTGCTTTCTTCAGCCTAGCAGTCACTTGCTGTTGTGTAAGTCTATCTTCCTTTCCTCAACATGTGCACATAGATTTCCAAATCAGCACTCGCCCTACAGATGTGTGACAAATTAGTAAGATTCGGACCAGGACAGCTTCAGTACAGCTTATCGTCACTGCAGCAAGTCTGTGGAATTCTTACTGGAGCAATGATGAAAACAAAAAAATATCTTTCTCTTAAATTTTCTCTTTTAGAGAACAAGTAGACCCAAACCATGATGGCAAAAAAGGAAAGTTTTTGATTATGAGTTAGACCACACTGTATTGTTGTTAATATTATTTTATTTCTTAATCACTTAACATTTCGTAAGCGAACTCGTCCCTTGTTTTTATTTTGTGTTTTCTATTTATTAACCAATTTTATTTGTAATGTGAACATGACTTAATTTCTTATCTCGTGAAATTGGCAACAAAGTTTGACTAACATCACTTTAAAATAGTTTTCTATTATTGATATATATTGTTTAATTTAAATCTTCATGAATGAATTTTCTTCTTTCGCTCTTCTCCTTAGATGAAGCCGCACAGTCGTCCTCCATTCTCTGAGATAGTGTCTGAGCTGGAGAGGATCAGTGCTGGCCAGCAGGGGGCGCACACGGGACCGGTGAAAGGTGAGTCTGCAAAAATATCCATCTGACCTTTAAATACATCTTTTTTGTGTGTGTGAGATTTAAAGTTTATTGGTGATCACACAAAATATTTATACATAGATAATTATCTACACAGTTTCCTTTACAGTTTTGTCATATAAATAACTCGAGAACACATAAAAAAAAATGACATGGAGTTCATTCATTCAAAAGTAAATTGTTATGAAGTTAAACTGTTTAGGGGGGGGGGCATAAAATATGTGTGTTTTGACTGCAGTTGTGATTCTACTACTATGGGGAGGGATGTTGAAGCTGTGCGTTGGGAGTCTCGTTTTCATGATAATCATGAAAAAGATGTAATTTTCCCCTCAGAATTAACACTAGCTAGAAACTGTGTACAGATTGAGGATGATGGAATATGTGATAATAATATATAATAAAACATGATCAAATACCCTTTTTTTTTTTTTCCAAAAAATTTTTTTTACCTACTCTTAAACATTGAATATACAAGTGAATGTACTTTTGGCTTTGTGGTAACAGTTTGAGGAAGATCCACACATAAGTGAGTCATGGTCAGGTTTTCACAAGCATTTGGTCATATAGTGTACAAGTATGTGGTTTCTGTACTGACTTAAATGTTCCTCATCTCCCATGTCTGCATGATGATCGTATAAAGATTTCCATTGATGTTCCTGACCTCTGTTGTGTTTTTTCTTTTCCGTTTCTAGCTGAGCCAGTCACACCTAGTTCCAGGTTTCTGTTCGATAGAAGATCGTCTTTGGATGCCATGGTTGAAGATCGGCTGTCCCTCAATAGATCGGATGTGTTATCTCCGATCCAGAGCACGCCAGCACGTGTCAACCCCTTCTCTCAGAGGCACGACCTCAATGGGGGCCGTATCAAACTTTTCGACACGCCTAGCAAATCTGTCATCTCCCTCACCTTTACCCTGCCTCCACCTCCCGACCCCTGCAGCCCCACAACCTGTGACAAAGCCTCGTCTCGATGCCACAGACGCTGCCAGTCTCTGCCCTGCACAACGGAGGACATCCAGTCATTGAGAAGTAACACGGACAGAGACTCTCAGCCGAGTGTAACGCCTCCCGATGCTAACGAGTCTCCGGCTCGCGTCGACAATCTTCCTAACATGGACAGCGATAGCATGGCGAACATTTACACCGAGGTTGAACATGATGGTGTGTTCTGTTCTCAAACAGATGTTGAAAATGGGCGCAGAATCGTAAAAGACTTTATTGATGAAGAACTGGAGGAGGATGATTGCACGGAGAAGGAGAAGCTAAAGGACTCCAGTTGTCTAGCAGACGACTCTGGTGTTCCCATAGATCTCGA